>OU823250.1:22365000-23565000 GCA_917490735.1 Dryobotodes eremita
ATAACCTAGCACTTAGATCAAGACAATACGAACACGATTCAACAACGTCAATTAACTCACCAAGCACTCTCCAGTGTCCGGATGGCACTCAGTGGCTCTGCCATTACACACGCAGGGCTGCGCCTCTCCCTCCAAGTTGATGACGATGGTGCCCGATACTGCCGTCATCAGCACCCTGGTAAATGATAATCTTATAACATCACGCCGGTAGATCACGAAAGGGTAGGCAGAGGTACCGCTGTTCCATAGCTTTCCTTAATCGTGGACAGCTATGGAACTGTACAGACGCGCGTGTACTTAGCTTAACTTTGTATGAAAATGTAGACGAAATCGTTCAAAGCACCGCACGGCTACTCTACGCACGGATCGGAGGCACGCAAAGAAATTAGTCACGCAGCCTCTCCGTGCACATCCAAACGCAGCATTTTTTAAATAAAATAATTTCCAGTACAGTATTTTTATCTGATGAAGCGACGCGCGCTGTACTTGTGATAACAAGTACTACAAACACGCTGTGAATGCGTGCGTGAAGTCGAGTACCGTCAGTGCATAACACACACACGCACACGCCCACACACACACAAACACACACTTCCGACTTCGTCATTGTCTCGGACGGTACCGAGAGCTCCTGCGCTTACACACACATTCACAGCGTGTTAGTACACTTAGTAACCACAACTAAAGCGCGCGTCGCTTCATGAGATAAAATACTATAAGTACACACGACACGAGGGCTAACCCAGTGATTAGCTAGTAATACAAAGTCAAATTATTTTTTTTAGCGAAAATCCACAGATGTGATGGGTTTCGATATCAAAACATGATACAACAAAAAAAAAAAAAAGGTTTGATGATAAGATTTTTTTTTTCTTTTTTCTTCTATGATATGAAGTTTTGGCGATGAATTTGAAAAGGCCCTGTTGATTAAAATGAACATAGAATACTTAGGCGGCGGCATCCAGAAGCCGGCTGCTGGCTTTTGGCACGAGCTGGCGGAGTACCCGCGCGGGCACGCGCACAGCTCCACGCCCAGCGCCGGCTCCGAGCGGCTCAGGCCGGGGATGGCTGTGTCCAGGGACACGTTGAGCAGTCTGTAAGTGCAAGAGGTTATATAATAGGTGCATTATTGTTGATATTTTAATTTCAATTAAAATTAACTAGAATATAATATGTAGATACCAATTTTTATTATACATTTATATATTATTATTTTAAGACTATTAGTTTATAAATGATGTATTAAATGACAAATTTTTTTTGTACTCCAATAGAAGTACAGTCAAACGCACCAACGTAGTTCGGACTGTAACTACCATCCAACATTTTATTATATACAACTAAGTAAACAAGAGTGCACGCTCGCTACTGCGACTTGTGGAACTTATTGGTAAAGATAATTGCCAAGTTACAGGGTTGCCTGGTTTGGGGCCCATGGACCATGGACACGAAAAAAAGACATGATCATGGACCCATCCAATATATATTTATAGGGAATTTTTATTTATGAATTATTTAATTTTGAAGACAGGACAGTTGTACTTACAAGGCGTGTACGTGTTCCTGGTAAGTGGGCGCGCGGGTGGTGAGGCGGATGAGGATCTTATCCAGCCGGCGCAGAGCCAGCATGAGCGCGGAGCGCGACGCCACGCCGCGGCCGCGCACCATCCACAGAGACTCGTGGAAGCGCACTGCGTGCGTGCCGTTCACTACCGGAGCGTACTGCACACAAATAGTATTTTTTTATATTGTGTACATCAATAATTTACGAGTGATGGTGCCAAAAGCCTCGTTTACATGAAGAGATTGTCTGATGTCTGTGAGAATATATATGTACTTGAGATTCATAGGCGCGAATCTCCAGGCGATATAACTTACTCATATCTTTACACTTCTAACGAAGCTGCAGATCATGAGTGTGATAAATCGTCTGAAGCTTCTCGCTTTCGAGTCGCGTCTTTCAGATGAGAAACTGTCCTCGTATATAAAGTTTAAAATTGCTGGGAATTACAAACAGAGAAATCCAAATATGTAACCGCTATACGTAAGCCTGAAAAGATATGAAGTACTAACCTCAAAGTACTCCAACACAATACTCTTCGTATATAACCTCACAAGCGGGAACCGTGCCAGGACCTCGCGACTGAGCTCCGCCCCCCCCTCCTCCTCCACACGGAACCGCAGCGACCCCCCGTATGACGTCACGCGGTCCCCCACGAACCGTTTGTCCAGTTCCACGTACACTGGCACGGGGGGCCAAGGGAGCGTGATGGTCGCGTCCGGGGAGTGGGTGTGTATGGCTAGCAAGGAGTCTTGGTCCATCTGGGAGCAAAGAAATTGAAACATTTAGTACAGCTATACCAAATGATCTTGGCGATCTTGGATATTTTGGCGTGCGGTATAAATCATTTATTTATTTATTTATTGGAATCTAACGCTGCTATCTTGTTCTTTCAATACATTACACAAAACAATATCACAAATGTTAACAAACCACGTCCCCCTGTGAACGTCATTCAAAGACCCCTGTAGCACTATAATCTTTCTACACATTATGACAAAAACAAAATAAAAATATCTGGTTTGTGTCTGTGGTGTGTTATATACCTAGGTCCACTTTCACAATGAACAACAGGAAATGAACGTATATTTTGTAAATTAATATACATTATACCTGATAAAGAGATTTTATGGCTACTACAAGAATGTAGTTTTCGAAAACTAGGGGTCTCTTAAATTAAACTTTTATTCAACCTCAAGAAAACATCAAAAAATAACCAGAGGGCTTATCAAGTTTATATCTTCGTATTATTTCCTGTAACGATTTTCAACAGAATTATCATAAGCTTTTTGTAGCTTTATTTCAATTCATTTTATGTTTAACTTTTCCGTCATCGTAATCACTGATAGATTGCTACTTTATCTAGGACTTTGAAACGTGTTTCGACCGGAAGTACACACAAAACCATTGATATCCATCGAATAGCTATGCCAGGCTTTGGTTGGGTGATAAGACTCACAGTAGTAATAACATCTAGCCGCCCCCTCTGCAGCGTGACGTGCAGCGGCGCGTGCGCGTGCACGGCGCCGCGCGCCAGCGCCGCCTGCGCGCAGCGCGCCACGCGCCCGAAGCAGAAGCACGCCGTGCAGCCCGACGGGTTGTCCGCCGACAGCCCGAACGTGCCCGACAGGCAGCTGTCGCATTTCTCGCCTACTACGTTCTCCTGGAAGATAAGTCAGAATGAATAATGTTTCAATACGAATAAGACCTATTAGTATTAAGGGCCATCAACGTTAGATATCTTTTATTTCTGGAGTCGAGTAAATATGTGGGGTTGATGAAATTGGCCCTTAGAGGTTAAGTAGTTTGAACGTTCGTAAAAGAATTTCTCTGGAAACTCTGATCCAATTACATTTATTCACTCATTTGTTTTACTCTGGGATTTAGATTCATTATTTAGCGGGTTTTTTATTTGTGGCTATAGCAGTCTTTTGTCGGAGCAGTGGTGGTGGTCCAGTGGAGCAGTGGTGGCCCAGTGATATCGACCCCGACTTACAAGTTGTAAGCCGCGAGTTTGAACCCGGACAAGCACTTAACTTTGTTTATTTAATTTCATAACCACTGATCTCAAAACGGTGAAGAAAAACATCGTGAGGAAATCGACATGTCCTAGAATCAAAAAAAATTGAAGACATGTGACATCTACCAACCCGCACTGGGCCCGCGTGGTAGATTACGGCCCACTCACTCTCACAGAGAGGAGGCCTTTGTCCCAGCAGTGGGAACGTTATAGGCTGATTATGTATGTACGTACATTTGTTTGGTTCCCTGATAAACAGCTGCACTATTCCTGAGTGACAGAGGATAATTCTTACGCCAGATAAATGCCTCCTCACCAATCGAAGTAAAACTGCGGGCGCAGCAGCTAGTCTACTTATATGGGCTAGGGACTAGTTCAGCTTACCTTACAAGGACACCGTCCCCACTCGTCGCAGCTGCACAACCCATCGGCACAGCCCGCCGTGCCGGCGGCGTGACACTGGCACGGCCGGCACCTGGCCCCGTAGTGCCCGCGCGCACACTGCTCGCACGTGCCGCCCTCCCAGCCCGCGCGGCACTTGCACTGCCCAGTGTGCGGGTCGCATGTATCTGGAAAGAGTGTTATGTAGTTAAGACTTTAAAAGACGCCTACACGCTCTAAAAACGTCTTAGGTTCGATACCCGGTAGGGTAAACTTTTATTCAGTTTTCCATTCGAGCAGCCCGGAGGCGACATTTATTCCCAGTTAGATGAACATCGCGACAATCCGTTGGATGCGAGAAGCATAGGATCGACCGTTGTGGCGATGCTTGGCCAATATCCAGCAGTATTTCGGGTGAAAGATGATGTTATGTTACGAATACTCACTGGCCACAGCGCCGGCGCCGCAGCTGCACGGCCTGCACGAGCTGGCGCCGCCCCAGTAGCCGCGCGCGCACTGGCGGCAGCCGGCGCCCACGGAGCCGCCCGGGCACACGCAGCGCCCGCTGTGCGGGGAGCACACCTTGCGGTCCCTGCACACCGGACATGCTGGAACAATATAATAAAAAAGTAGTAATAATAGAAGAATATTTTGATTCAGCCCCACTAAAGAGCTAAAGAGATTGATCGACTGTTCTTTTTGTTGGAATATAGGACTTCGCTCGTTTATGAGCAAAGGCGACAATAATTATACCTTCTTCAAAAATACTATGTTATCTTCTTCTTTTAATTTTAGTAGCGGAATTGACTACCCATGATGTGTCGACGTAGCCTTATTAAGTTAATTATGAAATCCCAACTCACGTAGACATCCAGCAGGTCCGAAGCCGTAGTAACCTGGCAGGCAGGTGTCGCAGTGCTCGCCGCCGACACCGTCCGCGCAGGCGCAAGCCCCGGTGTCCGGGTCGCACGCCGACGCGCCCGGGCCGCACGAGCAGCGCCGGCAGCCACCCAACTGCAGGCCCCAGTAACCCTCCTGGAGGAGAAAATGATTGATAATTATGTATACAAATGCATTAGAATACTATACAAAAAATACAGGGTCAAATTAAATTCTGGCGAAGTTTCACAGACTTAACAGGTATCAAAACTAAATCATGATTTTATAACAGTTTAAGGCCGGGTCCTAACCAAAAGTGATTATGGCGCGCTTACACGATCGTCGCACTCGTTTATATAAAGCCTGCTTCAAACAGGCGCGACACGCGACGCGCATCGCTCGCCAAACAAAGGCACCGCTCGTCGCGCGACAGGCAGTGCCTTTGTGTCGCACCTGTTTGAAGGAGCCTTAAGACGTTCTCGCGCGATCATTCAAGTCGCGTTATTGTCATAATTCATGTATTATCGTAAATAGTCGCCTTCTTTTAGAACACAGGGTATGAGGATTTGTACATATTCCGTTCTAAATGCAAATAATAATAATTTATTTATATTGTTCATTAAATCTTGTAAATGTTTTCATTTCCAATTTGAGAGACATTAAGCCTAACCCCGTAGCCTCAATTCATTAATCTAAAATTTATCGCATCTTGAAATCTAATCCATCAATTTGATGTCTCATTGGCACATTGCCATGGCACGACCCTTTTACGTAAGGAATGGCGTACACTGAACTAGAAAAACTTGTCTAGTTTTAGTTTATGTACGCGAAAATATGCAGAATAACGTTTGATAATTCTATTAGTGTTGACAAAACAAGATAAGATTCACTTTTTTTGGATTGTCGTTTGCTACTTAAGATTAATGCCTTATCAATCGCAGGCCATTTGACTCTCGGCTACCCTCATCCAGATGCTTTCAGCAACCCTGCCGACTTGTCAAAGTCGTCGCTCCACCCATGGTTATAATAATATACTTCCCCAGGTATAGAATTCCGAGACACAATGGTCACGTGGGAGACACAAGCCTACGTCATCATCGCTGGGTTACCAGTAGTGTGTAATAGTAACTCCCCAACCTCTTATATTACCTGTGCGAATCCGATAAAACAATGAGATTTTAACTAACAATTAAGTTGGTATATGTTTAAATTGAATTGTTTCGATTGATTACAAAACGAAACGACAATTTAAACGCTTTATATATATATTTTAACAGAATGGACTGAATGGATGACTGAAAATGTTTCCATAATTCGTGTTTTGTTGCAATAAAGTGGCAACTGGATAGTGACGTAAGCATGTGTCATTCTCGGAATGCCAGACCTTGTTTTTAGGGTTCCGTACTCACAGGGTAAAACGGGACCCTATTACTAAGACTCCGCTGTCCGTCCGTCTGTCTGTCCGTCTGTCACCAGGCTGTATCTCTTGAACCGTTATAGTTAGACAGTTGAAATTTCCACAGATGATGTATTACTGTTGCCGCTATAACAACAAATACAAAAAAAACACGTGTGGCACTCGGGGACTGCCGCGGTAAAGCTATTGCATAGCATTTTTTATCAACTTATGCAATCTGCTTACGTATTTGTCCGATTTCGGAGCAGCTCATCTCGATCCGTGCGAGCTTCGTACAGTCGTACCATATACATACACGTTAAGCGAACGCTCGGCCGAGCTACATGGTAGGCGGAGTGGGGGTGTTAGGTTTTATTTTCGTTACGGAATTTCTTGATTCGGTCGCCGCGCTCAAAGCCCGCGATAAAAGCTATGCAATAGCTTAAAAACAGAATAAAATAAATATTTAAGGGGGCTTCCATTCAACAGACATGATTTTTTTCTCCGTTTTTATAGATAATGGTACGGAACCATTACGGAACCCATCGTGCGCGAGTCCGACTCGCACTTGGCCGGTTTTTTACCCCTTGGCTCCATCTAGCCAGAAGGCGTCTTACGTTAGGTTTGCTGATTCGTGGTCTCCATTCAAGAAGTACTCATGTCTAACCAATCAGTTATTGGTACTTACTACAACAAATAGGGCATCTACACAGGTGTATCTACTAATCATGTAAAGTGTAGGTAGTAATACGTGATATTAAAGGACTTGTTAGTTTACTTTTCTTGAAAACGACATATTAATTCATACTTCCAATAATATTGACGTAACATAATTACAATTTAGCAAATAACTTACAATATCCTCAACTAAAATAGTCGAGCGTTGAACCGAACACAATGGTTTACAAATGCTATCGGCACTCACTCCACAAGCTTCCCATTCACGCACAAGAATGCGCTGGCGCACGCGATACGATCGCGAACGCAAACCAAACGCGCAAGAAAGTAAATCGTGACATATATATATAGGCAAATGCATTAAGTAAAATTTTTAGTTTGAACTTAATTAGTTCACTGGCCCGAAAGACTGACAATCAGTCTTACTAAAAGGTATTGATGTTGTATGGGTCAAATAGGTACTTGTATTCAGCTGCGTCGGATTAAGCTTCAAGCCGACCCCAAAATAGTTGTAAAAAGGCCCGGTAGATGATGACTTTAATTGACTCACTAGCTTTTAAATATATGTCTAGAGAATCAGTACTTATGTATCACGCAATAGATTACCTGTGGCGGCATCTACAACGCCACATGCGAACTACGCATCACACTGACGTCAAGCAAAAACCTGCATCGCGCAAGCAGAGTTTACCGCGCGACTACCATACAACGTCCCGACATTAATTGTCGGGCAGTTGGCCACCAGTAGGCGTAGCACGAGCACCATTTTGTCGACGGAAGGATAGACAAAAATGACATTCCGTGAAGACAGTACGACGGCAGCAAAGTAGAAAGAGTCAACTACACTTTTTACGAAATTCAGTAGTTTATTCACGGTTTTCTTTTATTTTGCTTATATCTCGAAAATGGTGTGTCCTATAGCAAAAATAATGAAAATTTCGACCCCCTTTATGAAGCCCTTAAACCCTAAAACTCAACATGTAGGTAATAATTTTTCACATTTTCCATACAAAAAGTGAAAATTTCCAGTTTTCCATTCCATTTTTATACTTTGTGGCCGTCGAGTAAAAAGTTTTCTACTGTCTTTAGCATGGCGATTACAAAATCAAATTGTCTTCACTACCTTAGACAACTGTCAGTTGTTAGTGTGATTTTGACAGTTTGGGATAGAAAACTTTCTTCTGAAATAGTCTACATAAAAAGGACCTAGACAACGATCGGTAGAAATGAAAGACAAAATGACAGATTGTAGAAGGATTTTTACGGTGCGATGTCAAGAATAGAGAAACGAAATGTCACTTTGTATATAAATAGCTATGTCTTGTCTTCCAAGAAATAGAAAGCGTCATGCTAAGCCTGCAGACAAGACACCCACCCGTCTGGTCGGAGAATTCATTCCTATTCTATTTAGGATGAGTAAACCTTAAACCCTGTTCCTCATACCTCGATATACACATCACAAGTCACAATCCTGGCATGACACATCGGCCAACCACGGCAGTCAACCCCGCTACCCATTACCATAATCAGCCTACAATGTTCCTGTTGCTGGGATATATAGGTACCTCTTCTTTGTGCGAGGTAGTGGGTCCTAGTCCACCACGCAGGCTCTGTGTGGGTCGTTGTATTTATTTATTTATTTGTGCACAATTTATTACCTTAAGTATACTGTTGACATTAGAATATTAAAGCCGCCAGTAATTCACAATACCCTCCGTACTAGTTGATACTGTAGTATATCACGTGTCTTCGATTTTTTTGTTCTAGAACACGCTAGTTCCGACCACCTTGCTTACCGGCTAACTGATATTTTTACCACGGCTTAAGCAAATTTATTCTTATGGCATAAGCTCTTTTAATATTCGTGCTGATGGGAGAGAAGATGTCACTAGTTTTTAACCCCCGACGCAAGAGGGGTGTTATAAGTTTGACCGCTATGTGTGTGTGTCTGTCTGTGGCAGCGTAGCTCTGAAACGGGTGAACCGATTTGGATGTGGTTTTTTTTATTTGAAAGCAGGTTTTCTAGCGGTGGTTCATGTTTTATCAAAATCGTTCAGCCGTTTCAAGGTCACCAGCAATTTTTTGTGTCGGGTTTTTTTAAATTTTACCTATTTGTACATTTTTAATTTTGTTGTACTTACATAAACGTGCGATATGCTACGTTCAGTACGCGATCACCTTTCAAACAACATTAACGTTCGTTAAGTAAACTGGCGATTAGCCGACTCAAGCTCGGATTAGTTTCGATCATCGGTTAATGTTCAACATAATGTAATGCTGCCTAACCCTTCGAGATACAATCGGCTTACTGATTGACATGAAAGATGATAATGCGTATTGCCATTTACCTACCTTGTATAATAGAATAGTGGGTGCGTTTAAATTGATGAAATATTTCTATGACAGATTTCGTCGGGCCTGTCACGTCTGTATCGAAGAACGGCTTTAATACAACAATGTAGGTACGGTCAAGAAGCAAACAAAAACCATGGAATTAGTATGTACTATATAGCACAATCCTTTCGCACAAAGCGGGCGTCTGTCAACTTTTTGAATTTTCAGTTTCATTAAATATTTTGGCAATGACGTCGTCGAAAAATTACTAAACTGCAAGTTAAAATTAACCTTAAGGTGGTTATTATTATAATAAATATTTATTCCTTGACTGTACCTACATACGTGGCCAAGAAAGAAAATCAGTGAAGGCTTTTTTGCTCCTGATATGATCATCACCAAGATCAAGATGGTGGAATCCCACTACATACCTATTTCTTGTACTAAACTCTGAGCGAAACACTACAAAATACACGAAGAGGGTTTATTTAACCGCGGTATAAATACCAAATTTAAAGACCTATTTAAATTTAATTTGACGTGTAAAGCATATTAAATTCAACTTTCTATCAAATAATACCGTTTGCATGCGTTTTAAGGGCTATTAAAGTTATTTAGCTACGAGAAATATGTAAATTGTAAGATTAAGATTGACCCAGTTGACTGTAATAAACAAAATAATCAAAGCTAATTAGGTAGGTAATAGGGATGATGACAATTTCTTTTATTTAAACTCTTAAAAGTATTTGTTTGCAAATAGTGTCAACAATACTATAAAAAGTGTTAAAGCTTAAAGATTGCCAAGTTATAAACGCTTTAAAATAACTGCTAGACAAAGACGGCACTATGACAGAAGTGACGTCACGACTATGTAACTTCATACTAGCTCCATACATCGTCCGTACCGCGCGACAAGAACGGGAATAATCCCCTCCAAAACTTTTAAAGCGTGTAACTTCTCCATATTTCATAAATTTTACTGATTTCTTCGATTATCTCAATTTACTATATCTTCTTTGAAATTATATAATTTGTTAGGACATTTCTAATATTCGTCATCACTCCTATTTTGATTTTTACTAAGTAACATCATCGTTATATAGTTTAAAAAAGTCCTATGTAGGTAATGGGGGCGAGCGAGATGCACATACATTAAGTAGCCCGGCCTACCCCTTCGGGCCCATACAGGCATGTTGTGTTATGCTAGTTTAACAACTTAAGGGGGACGCGCCAAGGTAGCCCGCGAAATTCAAATTTTCTCAAGTTTTTTGCAATTTGCAGGTCAGTATCAGGTTGTATGTTGTTCTAAATATGATTCGCGGCCGTATCAAACATTTATTTATAGAATTATAATCATAAAAATCATCAATTCATCTCTGTAAGTTCATATTACCCTATTGAATGACTATTTCATGTAAGCATGACGTTTGAGGCCAATTCTAAATTAAGGAGTTGTATTGCTGATTCTAATAATTAGAATTATGTAAAGCCATATTTGTTACGGCCGCGAGTGATATTTTAATCAACATACAACCTGACAGTGACCTGCAAGTTGCAATAAACGTAAGTATTGCTGAATTGCGCGGGCTACCTGAGCGCATCCCCCTTAAGAGGAATCCTCAGCTGTAGCCCGCCAAATTCAAATTTTCTTTGGTTTTTTTCAAATTGTAGCTCTGTTTTACGAGTTTAATGTTACGTTTTTAATTTTCATATGAAGTATTCTGAAAAATTCTTTGGTGGAATAAATTTCCAAAGTTTGACGATTGATATGAAATTTATGATTAAGTATAAGTAAGTATATTACTTACTTATGAATTATGTACTTATTGTTTATGTATTAGGAATTATGTATTTATTAGTACATAATTCCTACGGTCCCAAATCGCTTTTTGATTAACATACGACGTAAAACAGAGCTGCAATTTGAAGAATCCAAAGAAAATTTGAATTTGGCGGGCTATAACTGAGGATTCACCGTAAACACATTTGAGCCTGGCTGCAGTATCTAGCCTTAGCATAAGGTATCATATAGTATCAAAATTGCGTTACATCTTATACAAATCTACCTAGTCACAGCCTCTCAGGTCGAGATCATAAAAGAAATACTTTGTTTTAACTAATTTCCTCCACAGACCATTTTTTTATTTATTTATTTATTCAGTAGTACACATACTAAATAAATCATTAGAGTTTTACCGTGCACCAAAGTCATCGACTACATAATTTAGAGCATCACAACCACCTAAGAAGGTACTTAGTAAAGAAAGAAACAACAAATAACTTTATAACAGGTATTTAAGCAAAACATTATCTAATATTATACCAACGAGCGAAAATCAATGATCAATCTGACCGTCCGTCCTTACAACAAAAAAAATTTTGTGCTATTAACAGAAATAATGTAACACCTAGGCAGAAGACCTGGTGAACGTAGTGTAACAACATTTGGAAACGTCACCGTGCGTAGCTAATACCCATCAGCCGTCAGAAAGTGATTGACATTGCTGATATTGGCACAAGACGGAGCTGCTGCCAAGTGCCAATTACGACCGTTCACTCCAGAGCTCCCCCAGTTTGCGTAGCCGTTCGTTTGAAGTTGTTTGATCCAGACACAAACATCTGTCTTCCACAATCCTCGGCTATTATGTTCATGAGATATTAGCCAGCTGTGGCCCACATTCGCGAATACTTGCCATGTTCCAATGACATTTAATTGAGACTCCGCGGTACAATTCCGATACGACCGACACCAATTATTGGTATTATGGCCGACAGGGCCGGATTAGGACTGAACTGACGTAATAAGTAGGTTCTGCTTTGTAAGTATTTTGACCCACGACGATTGGAAAGATAGAGCAATGTTAGCGTTTGCAAGCTCTTAGCTGCTACATAGGTGATACATTAAAATATCAGTTTCGGTTCGCAACTGCTAAGTATACGGCAAATAAATAAGAAACAATTTTGACAATGGTCCCCATTTCGTTGATATACACATTAGAAAACATTTTTATGTTCTACCTATGCCTTTACTGCGGCAAGTAATAAAACTGTAAAGCAAAATGTAATTCAGCGATGCGGACGAATTTTTGATGCCCTAAGTTTCCTTCCGCCTTTTTTATATACTATTTAAACGAGGCTTTGCCCGCCTGGATGTCGGAAAATATCCCACGGGAACGTACTACCGGGATTAAAAGTACCATAGGTATTAAACCAGTTTATAAACTATCTGTGTGCCAAATTTCATTCAAATCCGTTTAGCCGTTTTTGCGCCAATCCGGAACATACACCCAGGCAAACAGACAAGTTACTATTTTATTATATGTATAGATTATTTTAAGACTGTTAACTTATAAATTATGTATATTTATTTCACCGTAAATAAAGAAAAATATCTTTTTTTAAATGTAAATGCATTGAGTCGGTCCTCCCCTGTGCAGCATAGCTTAAGTGACAACGTATAAATTTAGCTTAATTTTCTGTCAGTTTCACCCACTTCGCAGTTAAGTGTAATAACGGAATGATATTCAAGCAATTCAATCGAGTATTTTAATAGTAGTAGAGTTCTTTGTAGAACACACACATCAAAAGTGTCTAGGGATCAAGTACGTTTATGCTAGTTAGTAAAAATCAGGTCAAAGTCAAAGTCAAATCATTTATTTCAAATAGGCACATAAAAGGCACTTTTGAACGTCAAAATTTACAAAAAAATAGAATTGATTCTAGTTGCCCCTTCCAAAAAGTAGTTTCGTATGGACAATTATGAGCAAGAAACTCCACCGTTACTCTTTTAATTTTTTTTACAATATTATGTAAGTTCACATTAATTATGTAATCATATGTGAAGACGATGCACCTAGAATAAAATTACTATACCACAATAGGTAAAAAGAATTAAATATAATGTAAAGGCAGGTAAATTAATTATGTGATAGATACATGGTGCTCACATAATTACAAATATTGAAAAGTAGATAGGGAGGTATTTTAATTATATTATTTGTAACTCCTATGGACACTTTTTTTTTGTAAATTTTGGCGTTTGAAAAGGGAATAGTTTCTGAATTTCGGTCAAAAGATGAAAATCTTCTGTCAAGTGGTATTATAATCCTGCAACGGGTTTGAGGCCAAATCAGTAAAATTTCTGTCATATTTCTATGTGGAATCCATACAAAGGAACGTTATTATGGAGAGAAGACGTCATTTGAGCCCAGAAGGAATCATCAGAGCCGTAGGAATGTTGGAAGCTGGTTCTCGGCAACATGCTGTGGCAATCGCTCTGGGCACTTACTACGCAGAGTGTTATAAGTCGACTTTGGACACGTTACCGCATCACTGGCAGCGTGGCAGAGCGACATGGAGGACAAGCTCGCATCACCACACGCAGAGCAAGATTGTTACTCGCAAATTAGTGCTCGACGAAATCGTACAATGACCGCGATGAGGTTGGTTACAAAGCTTCATAGCTCAAGTCGTTCGTCGATCGACACATACGAAAACATTTTATTTAATCAGACTAAATAGTTTTTTTTTTTAATTTCATGAGGGAAATAAAATATTTTTTTTAAATACCTTGACCCCTAGATACTTTTTAACCGACGAAAAAAAAGGAGGAGATTTTCAAATCGACCGGTTTTTTTTTAAATGTGTTTCCACGCTTAACTTTGTACAGAGTAGTTCGATTTTCACAATTCTTTGTTTATTAGAAAGAGCTTATACTTTTGATGTATGTAGTTGGTTCGACAAGTATAAGTAATGACACCTTACCTTAAGAGACATTTCAATTTCTTCTCTGATATGTTACCGATGCCTGTTGCATTGCAGACCTTCGTATGGTGGCTGAGATCACTGTTTGTTGGCCATTCGATTAGATTTTTAAAATCGAGGTGGCAAATACCTGGAAGAATTTTGGGGAGGCCTTTGCCTATAACACCCCACTGCTGGACCTCCCCTTTCTTCTGCCATACTTCACGGTTTTGTGCGGCCCTCATCCAGATGCAGCGGGAGACTTTGATGATATCGTCAACCCAACGCGCTCTTTGACAAGACAGTATACATGGTGTAACAAGTCCCATCACGAAGCCGTCATCTACGCTTTCCAAGTAACTTTGTGCAAAATATACTTACAAAAATTAAAATTAAAACTGTTCATCCCTTGGCTAAGTCCTACTATAATAATACTAGCTTTTGCCCGCGGCTTCGCTCGCCTTAATTTAGAAATTGACAATCAATTCGGGTTGTTCGGGGAATTATAGTTAGGAGGTTAAAAACCGGTCTATCGACACTCTAGACTCACTAAATGAATTACGTGCTTAAATAAAAAATCTCCTAACACACTACTAAAGTTTCTATAATAATATAATTTAATCATGATTCGAAAGACACGTGGCGCCATCTATTATCATAAGAATGTTATTTTTCTTTTCCTCGGGAACAGTACTTTTTTTCGGGATGAAAGGTACCCTATGTCCGTTTCTGTGGATCTGGCAACGTATATGCAAAATTTCAGGATGATCGGTTCAGTGGTTTAGGCGTGAAAGGTAACAAACACACAAAATTACTTTCGCATTTATAATATTAGTTAGGATTAGGAAGGATAGGATTAGGATAAAAATGTGAAAGTTTGTGAGGATGTATGGATGGATGGATGGATGGATGTTTGTTACTCTTTCACGCAAAAACTACTGAACGGATTTGGATGGAATTTGAAACACTTATGATACTTTTTATCCCGGTAGTACGTTCCCGTGGGAAAATTTCCGACATCCACGCGGGCAAAGTCGCGGGCTAAAGCTAGTCATACATATATACAACAACTCTGCCTAGTCACACAGTGGCACGGAATAAATTCCGCTCCGTTTCCTCAGTCCGTTCCGTTTATTGCTTAGAAATGTCACGGGGACCTTTCCAACACACCGCTATTTGAATATCAATTCGAAGTACGAATGGATGTAAATTGTTTGCTCGGAATCTTAACTGTGTCCGTTTGAGGAGAATAGTAACAGGAGGCGTTTGAGTTTGTCATGGTATATACGACTGGTGGCTTGGTAACCGAATTTATGACTAACTTAATACTATTAATAGGTACCAAAAACAAGTATTTTATTCAAACGGTTTCAACGTCAAAATTACATAAGTCAGTCCTTCAAAACGCCCGCCCTTCACCACTTCCTAGTGCTTTGGCTAGGAAGAAGAAGCGGCGCAACAAACTCCCCAGCGGCACAGCTGTCTGTTAAGGGGCAAGCGCCAGGTTGCCCGCGAAATTCAAATGTTCTTACGTTTTTGCTATTTGCAGGTCACCGTCAGGTTGTATGTTGAACAAAATATGAGTCGATACCGTAACAAGTATGTATTTACAAAATTATAATTATTAAAATCATCAATACAACCCTCTAAGTTCATATAATCGTATATTTTGTTCAACATACAATCTGAGGTTCCCTATCCATTTGCATAAAATTTTAAGACCTAATATAACTTAGCATAATTTTGTTTGGCATAATTATATTTTCGCATAATATAATTACGCATAACAGCTTACGCATAATTTTTTTAAGCATAATTTCTCTAACCATAATAATGATTAAGCATAATATTCTAAAGCATAAATTTACTAAGCATAAAGTTCTAAAGCATAACTTTTTTATGAACAATTTTGTGGGTTTTTTTTTTCGCTGTAGGAAGCATGAAGCAAGCAAGCATACAGCATGCAAGCAAGCATACAGCATGCAAGCAAGCATGCAAGCAAGCATACAAGCAAGCATGCAGCAAACAAGCAAGCATGCAGCATGTAAGCAAGCATGCAGCATGCAGCAGGCAGGGTTTCTGTCACGGCTCCGGCTCTGCGGGCCTCCGGCGGCCCCACGCATGCTAATCGTCGCAGACGGCTTTCGCTCACCACCGCAGCTTCGGCTTGTTGGCCGGCTTCGCCGGCCAGCCTCAGCCGCGGCGGCTCGCTCGCAGCCGCCTGCTCCTCAGCCCGCGGACCGCCTCGCCCCTACGCGCCTACGCGATTTTAAATTACACTCTAGGGGTAGGACAAACAAGACTACGTGGAGTCGGTTTTGCAGCAATTCGGTTCTGTCACTAACTTTTGTTGCACAGCATATTAAATTTTTAACCAACAATATTATGCTAATAGTAATTAGGCCTACTAACGTTATGCGAATCAAATTTATGCCAAAACAAATTAGTCTTTAAGATGATTATGCCAACATAAAATGTATGCCTAAAAAAATTATGCGGAAGTATTATTGTGCCAAAACAAATTGTGCCAAAATCGTTATGCCGAAGTATATTAGGACAAAGAACATTATGCGGAAAGAAGGGATCCCACAATCTGACACTGACCTGCAAATTTAAAAAAAAATAAGAAATTTGAATTTCGCGAGTTACTTGGCGCTTCCCCCTTAAGTTAGTACCATTCACACCACTCATACAATACAACAATTATTGAACTCATCCAATCCCAGATTTACCTACACAGTTCTGTAAGCCGAAAGACTGGACCAGCGGGGTTATTGCATAACACACTAACAGTAGGAATAGCTTTCATTTTGACAGTTCAACAACATTCATTGCGTTATTTACGTTGTTGAGCAGACAAATTTTTCGACCATATGAAGCAATGGATTAGCAATAGGCTTCAAAATGATTCAGATTGTGATAGTGTGTTACGCAATGAGGGCTATCGCGCTTGAGTTCGCCGCTAGAGGCGCTAGTGTAGAGTAAGGTCTCTAGATGTCAAAATATGTACTGAACGTTCACTGTTTGCGGGATTTTAACGAATGATTCATAATAGCTGTAATTGTTGCGCCATTCGTGATAAATTATGCCTTAAGATTTTTAGTAAAAAATTGGGATCTAATTTGTAAGCACTTGAAGGCAGAATAAGCTTTGTCTGCTTCATGCTTGCCAATTTTAGGAACATTAAAATCTAAATATGCATTTGAAGTTTTAAAATGTAATAAAATAAACATACTATGAATATAAGGTTGCTTAAACATATCCAAAACATCAAATAAAAGTACTGAAACAGGACCTTACTCGACAGTGGCGCCAACTGGTGAGCACAAAAACGATATCCCCCCATTAGGGTGCAGCTTAATGATTTCATTGTATATTTCCTGAACAGACGGAAAAACGTTGATTCGGCCATACTGGAACGAATTAGTCTAACCCTTTACCACGATTTGTTTCCAGTCATGGTTGCTCCCCTGGATGCGGGTAGGCTCTGAGGAGTTGAGTCATTAACATCTACACACGATTCGGTTTTTTAATTTTAAGAGTTGGACGTGAGATGAATATGAAGGTATATCTGCTAAAGTATTGTAGCCTAGATAAGGTTGTTACTTTGTGCGTGCGCGGCCTTGTGTCGCTGTGGACGATCCCGTCTACATTTTGCGAATCGAAGTACGTATATGTAGCTTAGCCGGGGACTGCTGTGGAGCGGCATCTCTAAGGTCATGATCGACGGGTAAGACACAAGACCGTGGTATAAAGTACAGGTAAATAATACTTGGTGATACATACCTCGCATGTTTCGCACGCCCTGCCCGTAACGTGTTGCTTGCAACGGCACTGTCCAGTTCGAATGTCGCACACGTTACTCTCAGAACCAATCGACGAACAGTTACAACCTGTAACAAACGGAAATGGATTAAGTACATCTAATATATAAAATTCTCGTGTCACAGTTTTCGTTGCCATACTCCTCCGAAACGGCTTAACCGATTTTGATGAAATTTTTTTTTTTTTTTTGGTAGGTAGGGTAGGGAGTTAGGGAGGTAGGTAGGTAGGTAGGGTAGGTAGGTAGGTAGGTAGGGTAGGTAGGTAGGTAGGGTAGGTAGGTAGGTAGGGTAGGTAGGTAGGTAGGGTAGGTAGGTAGGTAGAGTAGGTAGGTAGGGTAGGTAGGTAGGGTAGGTAGGGTAGGTAGGTAGGGTAGGTAGGGTAGGTAGGTAGGGTAGGTAGGTAGGGTAGGTAGGTAGGGTAGGTAGGTAGGGTAGGTAGGTAGGGTAGGTAGGTAGGTAGGGTAGGTAGGTAGGGTAGGTTGGTAGAGTACCGCAACCCGTGCGAAGCCGGGGCGGGCAGCTAGTTTAATTATATCAACCAGTCATTTAGTCAGACAATTTACAAGGAAACAATTGACAGATATGTTTCGTTTGTCAACTCTTCTACCTATTATACAATACAAACTCCTCAGATATTTTAAATAGCACTATGTACAGTCCACTACGTACAGTCAGCAAAAGTGATAAGTATCCAGAAATGAAATTTAATTTGTTATATGCCCAGTTTGTTTTCTATTAATTTTATTTTATTTTATTCGAAATCATTCATCGGTTTCTTACTAAACTTCAACTATATCCGGCGACCCTGCGAACTTATCTCTTTTGCTGACTGTACATAATATTATAATAATAAATAAATAATGTGCATTATACAGTGTGTCCCTGGATAAAGTGAAAAAACGAAAATCGGTGAAAGTAGACAATTTTTCAACGAAAAAAAAATTGAAATTATAATTTAAAAAACCGTAATAATTACTATCGATTTATTAGCTTTTTACTGCCTATGAAAGACCCCCTATATTTAAAACATAATAACTTTTATTAATTGAGTGAATTTCGTTAAAATAAAAACAATAATTGATGTTGCATGGCAAATAAAATAAAAACCTTAAAAAACAGTCACAAATTTTGAAATGTTTGTCTGATCTTTTCAATAATTTTCGACTTTTACAAAACAAACAAATTTACAAAACAAACAAATAATTTTTTCGATGAATAATGGTCTAGTTTCACCCATTTTTGTTTGTGCACTTTATCCATGGACACACTGTATATTGAGAGCTGACATTTAGCATGTCTCATTCCTTTCATCCGGTAATAAACAAGAGGATTTATAAACATTAACATGTTCAACAAACTCCTACGCACGTGCCGCACGCGTTCCGAATTCAAATCCAGATCAATTTGCTAATGCACCTGACAGCTCGACGCTTATTGGTCGGGTGTTATTGAAATACAAGATGATGTTAATTTGGCTCGTTATCACCGCGCTTATGCTAATACAAGCTATAAATATGCTTTTATCAAGGTAGGGACTGTCCGCGGTTTCGTTTGCCTTGATTTTGAAATAAAGACTAAGAATTTGGCACTTTAAAATCTAATGTCACGCAGTTTTTGAGAAAAACGTCTTTGAAAGACAAGCAGACGGACGGAAGTGTGATCTTGTTGAATTATTCCGTGCCCCTTTTAAGGTAAGGAGGCCTTAAAATGTGGAGCTCGTACAATGGATTCATCTTATCTATGAGATTTTGATACAGCTTTTACAAAACGCTGCTAGCAGAATGGAGGAATCTTAAACAATGTACAATTCGACCGATGAATCATGGCCGATCCGAACTTCGCGCAGGAGGCTGCGCAATAACATTTTTTAGGAACCAAATGGTGACATGAGGCGAGTGTGAGCGAGAGAACATGCGCGATAGTTCGGAGAGCCTGATGTTCAGACCGGCCGAAACGACCGACCGGCATGATTGTAGGTTCTATTAAGCACTAACGCAACCTTTTGCAAGATTGCAAAAACAACTATTACGATTTCAGAATCCCTTAATTCTCCCAGTAGGACCGTACAAAAAGGTTTTACAAGAAAACCTTTATAAACTGCCGGACAAACACACAATTTCCTCTTATACACTCACCAATTCGTTCGAGCAAACTTCTGAGATAACCGCGTCGATTATGCTCAGAGTGGTCGGCGGGACCGCTGCATTAAAAGTTCGATATCACAGGCTCGTTGTAAACAATATTATTAAGATAACACGTATCAACGATAAGCCCATAAGGGATCAACAGAGATGTAGGGTAATGGCGGTACATAGGTACAGCAATTTGCTTAAAGCTTGTTCGATATTTTGCTAATTTAGTATGAAGTTAGCTTAATAGGACCCTGGCCTTTCCATCAGGGATTTGTTAAGCTACGTAGCGAAGGCTGTGTTTGATATCGAGCAATAGATTCGTTTGATTTTCATGGCTTACCTTAGGTTAACTCTGGTGGAAAGAGTTCAACGAAGCTAAGTTTTTGACATATTCTTTTGAGCGTGGGATGCAAGCTAGGAATGCGCGAGTGGTCTTACGTAAGTATCGGGCGAAATGTGCGTGTTATCTGCTTTTCATGTATGTACTTATATCTCTGCCTACGACTGTCTAGGCTAGTAATATAAGCGTGATGTTGTTATGATCAAATCAAAGGTAAACGCAAGTTGCACACACAATTCCATGAATTAGTTTTAAGAGCAAATTGTACAGAAATTCGAGACGCAGACATTGAATAGATTGTTATTGTTCATAACGGTGAAACAATGGTTGTGACAAAATGCAGGTGTACGGAACCATATTAACTTTTAGTCGGAAACATACCAAATTCAACTTTATGAGTAAAAATTTAGGTGTCAAAATTGATTGGGAATGTTTTAAGGTCAGGTTCCCACGGTTTTCGAAGTTATTGGAACATTATCGATTCATGTTTGGATGATTGAAATGCTAATAGATATAATTGATAGGCAGTTGTCGTTATTTACCGGAAGCGCAATACTGCCAACACAAAGAATTTAATCAATTACAGCCAATCACTGACCAATCCAAATCTAATAATTAAATACGAGAACTAATTCATAATAAATAATAATTATTTTGCGTGTTTTCCCACGAACGACTTTTTCTTTAATTGTAACTTCTATCTTTATGGTAGAAATGGAGGGAGGCCTTTGTCCAGGAGGGACAGAGTAGGCTAAGAAAAAAAAAAAAACACGTGTGGCACTCGGGGACTGCCGCGGTAAAGCTATTGCACAGCATTTTTTATCAACTTATGCAATTATAATTATTTATTTATGCAGTATTTTTTTTTCTTTGATATTAATTCAAGTACAGTCGTACCATATACATACACGTTAAGCGAACGCTCGGCCGAGCTACATGGTAGGCGGAGTGGGGGGTGTTAGGTTTTATTTTCGTTACGGAATTTCTTGATTCGGCCGCCGCGCTCAAAGCCCGCGATAAAAGCTATGCAATAGCTTAAAAACTTCTGGCTCGCTTGGTGGAAAACAACGGATAAGGCCAACGATGTCACGAGCATGCCCAGAAGATGTCAGCGGGGTAATTGCGTAACACACTAACAGTTGGAATGGCTTTCATTTTGACAGTTCAATAACATTCATTGCGTTATTTACGTTGTTGAGCAGACAGTTATTCGAAAATATGAAGCAATGGATTAGCAATAGACTTCAAAATTATTCAGATTGTGATTGATAGTGTGTTACGCAATTAGGGTGCACTTAATACTTCCTTTGAAGATTGCCGGGTTAAAGGTAGATAGGTTTCATTTGAATGATTACCAGCGATTTGAGCTGCCTGTCGTCTGCTTGTCGAAGATAATATAGATTATACAGACAGTTAAGTACTTAGACGTTTATACTAAGTAGATAAGTACAACAAGGACTTGTGTTTGTAGACAAGTTCGAAAAAAGCAGGTTCGACACGAGGGTTGCCACCTTTTTTTGGGACGAATAAAGTATTTTATTGCTTCGGTAGAACAAAAATAAAGTACCATCATAAAAAAGGAGTACTTATTTATTTTTTACTTAAAAACACTTTACTTGTTTTTATCTTTGAGAACACTTTTCGTTACTTCTCGTTACTTTTCGCAACATTCAACAAATATTGTCTTTCTTGAAGATAGTTACAGCCTCTTGGGAATCAAACATTAAATTGAAATATTTGATCAGCCCGTTTTTAATTAAGTTTAAGGAATATTTATTCTTTTCGTGTCTCCACTTTACATTCATAAGAGAGAAAAGTCAGTAACAGTCAGAGTTACGAAAATAGAGTATTTTAGCGTAGGTACTTTATTGGTGTCATAGATTATAAAGTACACCTACACGAAAAAGATGACAATACTCTATTTTAGAGTACAGGTGGTAACCCTATTCGACACTATGAAAATCGATAGGTACTTACTTTATATTTTCGTTCATTTGTGTAATACTTCACTACTTAATTCTTTATTTTTAAGGGCCCACAATCTTACTAGTGCGGATCCCATATGTTAATAAAGATCTAATGAAGTCATTCGGAGCTATAGAGAATCAACCTCTTCAATGGATGGCAGCAAACGTGATAACGGACTGTTGTATGACACTAAGAATAAGTGCAAATAAATACCTACACTAAAAAGTACACTTAAATAATGTTTTAATAACGCTAAAGATTTAAAGAAATTTAAATTCCATAATTATCTGCAACTGACTTCACGATTAGACCTACAATCTATTGAAAGTTCCACTTTCCAACAATTAGCTTTAACTAAAGATTTATCCAACCATTCAAGAGAATATCTATCGTAAATTAAGTAAATCTTGTAAGCAATTAAACAATTTGTATAAATCTAAGAGAAAATCGCCTTGAAATTCCTTGGAAATTTTACATTTAGGTAAAACCCGATTCAAACTTTATGGCGGCTCTGAAGTGCACTACACGCTGCGCAGTACCCCACCCCTCACCCCCGCTAACACGTGAATTGGTTACTGCGCAGCGACTTGCCTCCTGTTCCGACAGGCCATAAAGTTTGAATCAGACTGCAACTGTAGTTGCTGAGAGTGCGACAGCGGTGTCGGACACTAATGGAGGTTTCTTTTATGGAGATGTTGCAATAAGTGTCTGACATTAGTTTCGGTAGTCGTAAATGAGGTAATTTCTTAATGGATTTTATGACTTCTTGTTTCCCTGTAGGTTGAAAGTAATTTGTTTAGATTTATTGAGCATCTTAGGTGATGCTAACATAAACCAATTGATTCCTGTTTTTAACCGACTTCAAAAAAAGGAGGAGGTTCTTAAATCGCCAGCATTTTTTTTAAATGTGTGTTAGCTCAGAACTTTCTTTGGTGAACCGATTTGGATGATTCTTTTTTTTAATTGAAAGCTGGTGCTTCTCATGTGGTCCCATATAAATTTGGTCAAGTTCTGACCAGGAGTTTTTGAGTTATCCTTAATACTGCGTATTTTTCCACTTAGTTTATATTGATGATGTTTTAATAATTTCCTATCACTGTTACTTACATATCAAGTAATGGTATACTAATTTGTGTGGGGTAGGTGCCACAACTAAAACGTGAAAAGACACCGACTTCCGAAATTAAAGTTATTTTTCACTTCTTTAGCGTTTTTTTTTGGTAGTCGGTTGATTTTTTAGTAAAAATATTTTTTGACGTTATAATGTTATTTATTTATGTTTAGAAACAATACAAGAACAGTTGGCTCTAGTTTTTTTTATATTATAGGAATCGGTATAACCAATTCTTTTTTTAAACAAACATGTATCTAACTATTAATGAATGCATCGGTTGCCTAATTGCTAACCAGCGGCCCGCGGCTTCTCATAACCTTATTAGATTGAAATGGATAATTAAAGGTTGTTAGTACCTTTGGCAATGAGCGCATCGATGTGGAAATATTTACCCCACACATTGGGAAATTTTACGTTTTTACCAGGTTTGCAAGTGTGATTAGATTCTAGATGAAATACAGTTTGGCGTATAAGTTGAAATACGTTAATACATTTTTATGTTTTTTCCTTGTCGCTTGGCTTGTCAGCCAAAATCTGACGTCTCCTGTTTTTACTCTGCTATTCCTTCTTCTAAATTAATATTTGTATCGTTATTCAGCCATCTACTTTTCAACGTATTCACAAAGGTTATTAAGCACCAGATAGGCTATAATCTCTACAGTACCTATACCGCAACATCATCCACAACCCCAGTTCCCCCACTGCGGAGCATAATATGCTTCTCTTTTCTTGTGCCAATCCCCACGTTCCTGTGCCAGTTTCATCCAGGATCTAGCCGCGATGGTAACAATGTCATCCGCCCATCACCGCCGGAAGGCCGACACCTCGTCTCAGTCCTTGGACGCGACTCGGTCACTACCTTACCCCTCCTGCCATCACTGCGCTTTATCAGGTGTCTTGCCCAACTGCATTTGAGTGCCATAATCCGTTTTTGATATCGAAAATCTTCGTACGTTTTCGAATCTCACGTATAAATAGTGAAAAACGTACAATTTCCAAATGTGTGGCTAATAGGTAATAGGTAATACGGGCTGGTGTCCGCAACTCCACGTCAATGCGCGTATTTTGCGTACGGGTGGGAAAATCGATCATTCGATCCACCCCAGCTCCTCGAAGAAGGCCAGCAACGCCTTGGTGTTGCTGACAATCTCACGTAGGGTACCTGGGTTACCGAAGTACTTTGCCCTGTACGTGGCGACCACCGGGCAGTTTAGAAGCACATGAGCTGCTGTTTCGTCGTCCTCCATGCAGGCCCTGCACAGCGGACTGTCTGTGACTCCTATGACAAAGAGGTGTTTATTAAATGACCCGTGGCCAGTTAAAGCTGCTGTAACTGTGCGCAACTGTTGTTTAGTTAGTCGGAGAACCTGTTTCGCAAGGCGGCCATCAATTGTAGGGAGGGCTTCCTTAGCCTGCCTGCACTCACCTTGGTCCACCCACAGTTTGTAATGTTGATCCCTGGTGCGTTTCCTTACCAGAGTGCGTAAGTACCCGAAGGGGAGTGGCACGATGGGTTTAGGTCCCACTGGTGCCACGCTCGACCCCCTTCTGGCAAGTTCGTCAGCTGCGTCATTACCTAGCGAACCGCTGTGTCCCTTGATCCATTGAATGGTTATGTTATTGAGGCTACCCACCTGGTTGAGGCGCTGGTGGCACTCGTATATTAGCCCAGAATCAACTGTGTGACTGTTTAGCGCTTGTAGAACAGCCATGCTGTCTGAGAGTATGCGGATTGAGTGGTCCTTAACTTCCCTGGTCATGATGGCCGAAGCGGCTAGAGAAATACCCATGCACTCGGCCTGGAACACTGTGTTATGGACCCCCAATGGTGTGGCTATGTGTATGTTGAAGTCCTCCGAGAAGATCCCAGCACCTGTGCCACTACCTGTTTTAGATCCATCCGTGAAGATGCGCAGCTCTGCAGGGCACAAGCCCTCGCAACGGCGATCCTCGTACAGTTGGATTTTGTATTTTTTATCAAAGATAAATTGTTTGGGTACCCGGTCATTAAAGGCTTTCGTAATGGGGAACTCCTTATTGAGTCCCTCTAGCAGCGCGGTGTGTGGTATGTCACTCTTACCCCAGAGATCTATTGCATTTAGACGTGCCGCCGCCATCGTCGCTTCCTGCTGTATGAACAGGTGGAGCGGTGGTAGTGCCAGCATAGCTTCGATTGCTGCAGTCGGGGTAGTCCTCATGCAACCCGTGGTGGCCATGCAGGCTAGTCTTTGCATGCGTTGTAGTTTGTTGGAGGCTGTAACCAGCTTGGTGCGGGGCCACCACACCACGGCCCCGTAGGTGATCATGGGGCGGATTACAGTGGTGTACAGCCATAGTATAATTTTAGGGGACAGACCCCACTTCTTACCTATCATTCTCCTGCACTGCCAGAAGGTTATGCAGGCCCTGTTTAGTTTGTTGTCTAAATGACTACTCCAGTTTAACTTACTGTCTAGAGTGACCCCGAGGTACTTGACTTCGTTGGCCAACTGGAGTTCTGTATTGAATAGTTTAGGTAGGCTGAAAGGGCCTAATGCTCTTTTTTGGGTAAACATGACTAGTTCAGTTTTGGTGGGATTCACTGAAAGGTCAAAGTTCCTGCACCATCTCTCTACGATACGTAGCGCTTGCTGAGTGAGGTTGCAAATCGTACCCGTCACCTTCCCCGAAACGAGGATTGCGAGGTCGTCTGCATAGCCTATTGTGTAATAGCGGTTGTCGTTGAGTTTGGTGATGAGGTCATTAATCACCAGATTCCATAGAAGGGGGGACAGCACCCCTCCCTGGGGGCAACCTCTGGCTATCATGGCCAATTGCTGCTCATCCTCAAGGCGAACCACTCGTTTGCTTAACATGTTTGTTATCCAGTCTGTTAGTACCTGTTCTACTCCGTGTCTGGAGAGGGCACTGCTGATGCTGGAGAAGTTGGTTTTGTCGAAGGCTCCATCGATGTCTATGAAAGTGCCCAGGCAGGTACCTTTCTGATGAATCGCCTCCTCTATCTGGCTGACTACCAGATGTAGAGCGGATTCGGTCGACTTACCCGAGCTGTATGCATGTTGATTACCGTGTAGCGGTATGTTTTTCAGAGCGCCATCCCTCAGCTCTCTATCACACAGCCTTTCTAGAGTCTTTAATAAAAAGGAGGTCAGGCTGATTGGTCGATGGGATTTGGCGTTTGTGTAGTCACCCTTACCTGGCTTAGGGATGAATATTACTTTCACTTCCCTCCATCCTTTAGGAACGTATCTGAAGGCCAGACATGCTCTCATCAAGGGCACCAGTTGCAGTTGCAGTGGCAGTTGTCTTATTGCAACAGATGTACCGCCCCACTGTAGTAAGGCGGGGAAGACTCCATCTGGCCCAGCTGCCTTAAAAGGGTGGAAACTCCGGATGGACCATTGAAGTTTCTCCAAAGTGATCACCCTGCGTGCATACAGCCAATCATTGTCTGATGGTGTTTGAATTACATCTTGCCAGTCGATTACCTGCGTGAAGATACATCCGGGGAAGTGAGTTTCGATTAGGATGCGTTTCGCTTCTTCTGGCGAAGAAGTTAGTGTATTGTCAGGTTTGCGGAGGGTGGCGGACCTAGGTGTATGCTGCTGCGCCAGTACTTTCCTTACCCTGTTTGCTTGTTGACAGGATTCAATGCTACCACAGAATTTGCGCCATCCCGTGGTACTCCTGAATCTGATGCATTTTTTGTAGCTGGATTTGGCTGCGTAATAATTGTCCCAGTCCTCATCCGCACAAGTGTTCATGGCTCTATTCAGAGCTTTCCTTACCTTACTGCGCTTGCGCTCCAGATCAGCGCCCCACCACGGTTGTTTACCCGGAGTGTTACGCGGGGTGGTCTCTGGGCAGGCAGTTTGGTAGCTGTCTATCATTGATTTAGTAATTTGGCTTACTTGTACCTCAATCTGTGTCGTGTCCGCAAATGTCGTCGGATCGCTTAGAAATGTGTGGCTATAGACTCATGTCTTATTCAGTATTTTTAGTTTCTAGCAACGTTTATACTGGGTCAAATTAAATAAGCTAGCAAAGCTCCGCAGACGTGATGGGCAAAACAAAAAAATGTCAAGTAATTTTTTTTATTGATTTATCATGTATCATACCCATCATATCTGCGGAGTTTTGCTAGCTAATTTAGTTTGACCCTGTATACCATGAAAACGTTTCTAAGGTAAAATAGATTTAAATATCAATTAAGTACCTTTACCTACATATTTTCAAGCACAGCCCAACTTTTGTAAACTATAATTTTTTTCTTAATAGAAATTACTGTCGTCTTATCTAATGCAGGCCAAGTGTGATATTCAAAAGCTTTTAATCGTTTCAATTAATGTTATAATCATCATGTTTGTCGAAACCAAGCCCACATTTATTGCAGTCATAGAGAATGGTGTTTCAATATATTCTGTATGACTCACACCTCGAGCCCTGTGTGGCATGATAATTATGTCTATAATTGCCTGTAATTCGACACCTATTGCCAATCGATGTTCGCTATAGTACCTACTAACATGAATCACTGGACTCCTGTTGTTGTTGCTATAATTATCTTGTGCTAATTCTCTTCTTTTCTCATATCGGAACGAAAAATAAACTCATGCCATGACAAACAACTGCGTCAACTGCGACTGACAAATGCGTGCACTGACTGGACAGGTCCACTCAAACTGTGTGGTTCTTTCCTCAAAAGACCATTTCAGATACCAATTTGCATGGTCTTCGCATGACCTGACCAAGATTATGTCTGGACTTTAAAAGACCTCTGAGTTGGTTTCGGCCTTTCTTCTCAGAGTAGTCAGATAGGAAACGCCGACCTCATCTAGTTTAAAAAACATGATTGACGTGTAAAAGTGTTTGTACAAACCTACTTACAGAAATAAAATCATTTATCATTTATCATGGTTATTATTTTAGCCAGTCAATATGGGGGGGGGGGGGGGCAAAATCTGCCTACCTAGTAATAAATGGCAAGAATTTATTTTATCAAAATCCTACTATTATAATAAATGTAAAAGTTTGTGAGGATGGATGTTTTTACTCTTTCACGCAAAAACTACTGAACGGATTTGGATGGAATTTGGAACACAGATAAATTACAACTTGTTTTAACTCATAGGATACTTTTAATCCCAGTAGTACGTTCCAGTGGGTTATTTTCCGACATCCACGCGGGCGAAGCCGCGGGCAAAAGCTAGTCTCACATAAACTGTCATTATCCTGCTGCCCTTACCCCAATTTAGTTGGGTTCGGCACAGCTCGTCTGTTGCTTCCGTACTCTCTATTAGCAGTCATCTCCGAGTGCTCAAATATTCTTAAAGCCTCGTATCCACTACGCAACATTTGACGCGCAACACGTGATGCTCAACATGTTCGGCAACGTTGCAAAACAACGCGCGATATTGCCAGCTGGCACACAACATGACAAAGTTGTTAAACAAAAGTTCCTCGTTGCCGTTAACATGATGAGCAACATGTTGTGCATTTAGAGCTGGACATTTAGGCTTTTTTAGGTCGTGTCCGGCTAAATATTTATATGTCCGGCCTGTACGGCTTCTGTTAGGCTTTTTGTTAGTGTAACGCGGTGCACGCAGCGCCTGCAGAACGAACGCAACACAAGCTACGCAAGGCGCAACGTGTTAAGGACGAGGCGGGGGCGGGGCACAATGGCTATTCTTGGTTCGCGCGAGTTTTGTCTTTAGTCGGTATAAAAGTGATGTTTTATAAAAGTTATGTTTGGCTATTAAAGAAGGTAAAGTCCGGCTTTTAGGGCAAAATGTCCGGCCTAATACAGCGCAGAGCCAGGCTTTTTTATTTTAGAAGATGGTAACCCTATGTGCATCACGTCGCACGTTAAATGTTGTCTAGTGGATACGAAGCTTAAGTAATTTACCTAACTCTCGTTCAAAAGGATCCATCTTTTCTGATATCCTGTACGATAATTTAATTTTAAAGCCTACTCCGTGAAGTGTTTGTGTAACGTGGCATTAGGATACACATTATGTGCAACTTTTGCAATTTACCTACTTTAGGAATGTCAGGTGTTAGCCCGTTTGACATTTTGCACATTCATAAAATTTCGTCATGATTAATGTCCACAGTTAAATGACTTATGTGAGAATTGTAGAAAATCGCTAAGGAGTGGTCGTTGGTCAACGAGCACAATCATAAGCTGGGATAAGTTTTACAGTGGAGGAATTTCATCATGCATTGACTGGCTACCCAAGAGCCACTTTTTTTTGCTATTGCATAGTGCCTATCTCTCACACCCCGAAAATTCGGGTGCATTAACATTTTCCGGGCAGTTAAGAGTGGTTCCGAATGAAACTAATCAGTTTCGTATCTCCTACAGCAGGTAAGATCTTAGGTACCACAATCTAGTCATCAAATACCACCGTTTTCTCGTCCAAAACGCATCACCTTTCGATTACAAATTAATATGTAATAATAAGTCACGCTTTTATTAAAATATTTCGACGAAAATAGCTTATCTCGTTATAAGTACTATATAATACATACGTTAAATCAATCGTTTGACTTTGATTAATTGGGACGCCAGTGCCACCAGGTGGCGCTCGACAGAATCTATAACATAACGCTTGACCAGAGTTAAAGCAGAGTTTGTTGTTGGCGGTTAATCAGTGAACACGTTTAGAAACTGTCTCGCGTTCCGTATAGTTGTGTCGTGTACCTACAGTGTGTGATTCGCTAGTGTGATTAATTTGATCTTAAATTATAATTTGATTTGAACTGCAAACTGATTTTCTATTGCGCAATAACCAACACTTCCCATAGTACGCCCACAGTAGTTAAAATATGGCTGATAATAACGAGAGAGACATACCTTCTCCGTCAAGTAATATATTCTAATACTTACAGCAATATAAAACGTAAAATGGAACAAACCGATTGCCATAAAAATAACATCTCGGCTATTCTGACGGAAATCAAAAGCACTTTATATGCTTTTATCACAAGAGTTTAGTAATTTTTACAAGTTGTAAAATAACCGTAAAACGATTTTATGAATATTCGATTCTTATCCCACACTTGGCAGCACAATTTTAAAAGTTTGTTTTTCCGATGTTAGAGAGAGACATCTTTATACAGGAATAGCGCTGTCATACTCTCACATAGTAATATTTTAGTGAAGATCAGAAGTCAAGTTTGGACGATTTGATGTTTATTTTATATCTATTTGATGTTCAAATGTAATCGATTTGGTTTTAAAGGTTGGCGAATGTTTTATTTCCTGTATCGATTGAACTTTTTATGTATGTCCATTTTCAGTAATATGTTAGATATAATCGTAAACTCGCGGTATTAGCTCACAAGTAGGTAGTTTTTCTTTAGCGTTTTGGTTTTCGCACCTATTCCTTCAGGTGGACTATTGTGCGTGGGCCATGACGGCCGTCGCTGGTTATTCCGACCAGCCCACCTACCTCCAGAAGGTGATTATGTCTCCTGGTCTGCTGAGAGCATCTGTGTAGGATCTGGCTGCTCCGAAGGTTTGTGTCCTAATCTGGGTGACGCCTATGCATTTAAAGAGCACATGCGCAACTGTTTCCTCAGCCTCCATGCAAGCCCAGCTTATAGGACTGTGCGTTATGTCTATTGTGTGGAAGTGTTTGTTAAGCGAGCAGTGTCCCGTGATGGTCCCGATCACCAGTCGCAGGCCGTTCCTGTCCAGGCGTAATAAACGTCTGATTAGCCTGCCATCTAAGGATGGTATAGCTTTCCTGGACTGCCTACAGCCAGGTGTCGAGGTCTACCAGCTCTCCGCTTGTGTGTGGGTGAACTCCCGTAGCCACCTGCGTAGCTGGTTGAAGAGGATGGGCACAATGGGTTCGGGTCCACAGACTGACGCGCTGGATGCTCTTCTAGCCAGTTCATCAGCTGCGTCATTACCCAGTGATCCACTGTATCCTTTTATACATTGCAGTGTTACTGTGTTGCGGTTAGATACCGCTACTCGTTCTAGCTAGAGCATTGTGACATTTTAGTGTTATATTCAAGGTAATCTATTTTCTTCCTAAGGTTTGGAGGACTGAGGCGCTGTCGGAGACTATACGTATATGGGTGTCCGTAACTCTCCTGGCTTCTATGGCGTACACCACTTGTATGATGCCCGCACACTCCGCCTGGTAGACGGTGTTGAACATTCCCAGTGGGCTGGATTGGTGTATATTGAGGTCGTGCGGGAAAACTCCGACTCCGCTTCAGGAGTCGGTCTTTGATCCGTTGGTGTATACTCTCAACTCTTTCGGGCCTGATTAGTCACACTGCTCTTCTGTGAGTATTATGCTGTAATGCTTTTGAAATTAGTGTAGTTTCGGGGCTTTGTCGCAGGGTGATGCCATCATTGGTTGTCATTTGATCGCATCTTCTTTTATGCGTATATGCTTGACTCTTAGAGTTTTTGCTTACGGTTCCTGATATATAGAGCCTAAAGCCGGACGGGGCGACCTCCTTCCGCACGATAAGGTGTAGAGTTAGCAGTCCGAGCATTGCCTGTAGGGCAGCAGTGATGTAGTTCTCCTACAACTAGTGATTGCTACACAAGCGAACCGCTGCAGTTTTTCGAGATCTCTTTGGGCTGTGATCAGGACTGTCCGTCCTGGGCCAACAGACTAGTGAGTCGTACGTGATAGTTAGTCGGATGTCTGTGGTGTATAGCCAGTAAGTGACCTTGGGGCAAATACACCAATTCCTGCCAAGCATTCGCTTGCACTGCCACAGAGATCTGCTGGCTTTTGTAGTGATGTATTTAGTATGTTTTGCCCAGTCCAGCCGTTTGTCCAAGTAGATACCCAGGTATTTGGTTTCGGTTGATAGGCTTGGGGTAGTTCCAAATAAACATGGTAGTTGTAGTGTCGCCAGTTTCCTCTTTTTTTGTAAAGAGAAGCAGTTCGGTTTTTGTAGGATTCACTGATAGCTGGTGTTTATTGCACCAGTCCTCTACTATTTTCAATGCTTGGTGCATGAGGTTGCATAGGGCGTTTTCGTGGGTACCATTTATTATTATAGTTATGTCGTCAGGGTAACCCACTGTGAAGTATTGGCACCTACTGTGAAGAAGTGAGTTCTTTGATGAGGCTGTCTACGGCCAGGTTCCATAGAAGCAGCGAGAGGACTCCCCCTTGCGGGCAGCCCTTCTCCACAATGGCCCTTGTAGTGTCGTTCACTGTGACTTGTACACTTGTACAGCTTTAAGTTTGATTGAGCATATTGGTGATCCACCCGCTCAGAGTCGAGTCTATGCTGTGTCTGTCGAGGGCCATGTTGATGCTACTAAACATGGTTTTGTCAAAGGCGCCCTCAATGTCAATGAAGGCGGCCAGTGCTGACCATTTGTGGTCCACTGCGCAATCAATTTTGGATACATAAGTAGGAACTTATGAGAAATATTATTTTAATTGCTGACCATACTGGGAACCATAAGACCCCGTTCACAACCCACGCATAATGGTCCACATGAAGGACTAAGTGTAGAAACCAAAATCCTAAAGAAGAAGAAGACCCCGTTCACACGGCGAGGATTAGTACCTACGATATTTTACGGTAAAAGTTGGGATCACACGTCAACACCCACTGATCATTGATCATGGGGCTAAAAACAAATCCAATAAGGAACTGCCATGTGATCCCAAAATTATACAGAAAAATATCATACCGATCATCGCCGTGTGAACGGAACGTAAGGGCAGTAGGAAGATAATTGCAAACTAAAGTCATGACATTTAAAGATAGGTATACATATGTGTTGATAATGAATCCGCTATCATTATATTATCAATTATCATTACTCGTTACAGAATAATTGCATGCTATCTGATATTATGTGTCACCTATGAATGAGTCATATTGTTAATCTGCAATATGATAATCTAATAATCTCATACACTGTTATAGATCTAACTATGATTGAATCACAGCATGTTTTTATTAATAAAAAATCGTAACTTTGACTTCTAGCGTTACAATTCTTTTTTTCAATTGCAATTCCTTTGAAATTATATTGAAAATTCTTACGTTTTTTGCAATTTGCATGGTGCAATGGTTGCAGTATCAGATTGTTCGTTGAACAGAATATGACTCATCAATACAATTCTATAAGTTATAATTGGCTTCAAATGTCATGATTTCATGAAATTGTCATTCAATAGGGTACATAAAACTTTGCGAGTTGTATTGATGATATTAATTATTATTTAAATTCCGTAAATACATATTTGTGTATTTGTTTAGTAATAATAATTTAATGCAAGTTACAAGACTCATAGTGTTAGTAACAATATACTTACAAACCGTGTTAGTAAAACATTAACACAGAAACAATTAGTGACATCACTGCTGCAAGGACAGGCCCAGCCGATACCTTGCAGCAGTGGTTCACAAACGCACAATCTAGCCTGCTTGCTACCATAGACAGGATGCTGTTGGTGCTGCACCGCACCCTACTAACCAGGGATGCGCACCGCTTCCGCATCACAGTGTAGAAGCAGTCAACGCGAGCTTCAGCAAACATCCCTGATGCGCTGCAGTATCGGGGCAACCCCATCAGCATCCTGAATGCGTTATTGTACTGAACACGAAGGGCGCTGAATGATTTCTGAGTATAACGAGCCCACAAACTGCAAGAGTAAAAAGAGTAATACGGTTGAAAATCATATTTAGATAAGCGTATATATGTTATGATACTAACCTGCAAATTGCAAAAAACGTAACTGAAAGTGGTATTTTGAAAAACCCTCAATATTAAATAAACTTAACTCTGGCTGATACTGGTACCCTAGAAAACTCTGGTTGCTTGTGACTTAGTGAACGAGGCTTTACTTCGACGGAACCGTTCGTGTAACATTTATCAAGTCATTACACTAAGTACCTTCGGAGCGAAACGCTCTAAGCACATTTACTTAAACCTAGGGTCACTGGAACTAGGCCCCAACGGTACGGGGCTTAGCCCACAGCTGTTAATTAGCACAATCTGGGTTAACTAGGTACCCAGTCACTTAAGGTGAATCCTCAGTTATAGTCCGCCAAATTCAAATTTTCTTTGGTTTGTACAAATTGCAGCTCTGCTTTACGTCGTAAGTTGATCAAAATGCGATTCGCGACTGTAGAAATGATATATAATTATTGAATAATAATCATTAATTCGTCTTGACTTCACGTTGGAAAGTTCCACCTAAGAATTTCCATATGAAATATTTTGAAGAATTCTGAGATGGAACAAATTTCCGAAGTGTGTCAATTGATATGAAATTGATGATTAGATATTATTCAATAAATATATCATTCCTATAGTCGCGAATCTCATTTTAATCAACATACGACGTAAAGCAGAGCTGAAATTCGCAAAAAACCAAAGAAAAATTGAATTTGTCGGGCTACAGCTGAAGATCCCCCTTAAGATGTTGTACTGTATAAGTTTTAGTTTTAAGTTAGGGCTTGCACAGACTGCATAAGGCTTTGAAAGAGTTGTTAGTACACCCGGCTACATATCAAGCTATACATTTCCAGTATAAGCTGATCTCGCATTGATTTCCGTAAAACCGCCGTGTGCACCAGGTAAAACGAATAGAGTTGGATTGTTGCATTGTATTTCTATTATCATTAGTTTCAATTTACTTACTGCCTCATTACACTAGTGGCCTCAAGCGCTACTGCTGAGCATGAGGTCCAGGGTTCGATTCCCATGTCGGGCAAAGTGTTATTGGGTTTTTGGTCAGGAATTTCTCAGTAGCAGCCCGGAGTCTGGATTTGTGCCCGGTTGATGGCAATAGGCTCGCCCCCTGTTACATGGGACTTTTAAACATCTGGCGAAATGTGTGTGTAGTATAGCTACACCTCTGCCTAACCCTTCGGGGATTACAGTAGTTTGACTTTAAACGTTGCTTTCCCGGTGACATCACGGATGTTGATGTCATCGTGATGTCGATATGAGTTTGCAAACGGATTGAAGATCACAATTGTGTTTTAAGAAGGACACCCGGAGCACAGGAAGATTCTGCTTGTGATTTTCTTGTCCATTTCAATGCCCCATTTTAAATCAACTTTTATTGCATTTACTGGCAGAATGAAAGTGACGTTTGAAGTCAAACTACATATCATCACGCCTGTAATCCCCGAAGGCTTAAGCAGAGATGCATCTCTAGTAAAACTCACATTTCGCCAGTTATTTATATAAGTCCTATGTACAGTCACCAAAAGAGTTAAGTAACCAGGGTCATCGGATATAGTTGAAGTTTACTAACAAACCGATGGATGTTTTCGAATAAAATTTAATTTGATAAATGAACTGTTTGTTTTCTATTAATTCAATTAAATTTTATTCGAAAACATCCATCGGTTTCTTACTAAACTTCAACTATATCCGACGACCCTGGTTACTTATCACTTTGGGTAACTGTACCTAATAGGGAATGAATCATTCACCAAGTCCAAATTCAGACTACCTCGATCCCGCACCCTAATTACGTAACACACTATCCATCACAATCTGAATCATTTTGAAGCCTATTGCTAATCCATTGCTTCATATGTTCGAAAAATTTGTCTGCTCAACAACGTAAATATCGCAATGAACGTTGTTGAACTGTCAAAATGAAACCCATTCCTACTGTTAGTGTGTTACGTAATTACCCCGCAGGTCTGCAGAATACAGAATTCGAATAGAAAAACGCAATTTTGCGAATCGAATTTAGCACCCCTCGACCAGTCTACTAAAGTAGCTTTAGTGGAAATATCCTCTATAAAAAATCAATATATCGTTACATGAAATCACAGGACAAATATCTACAGGGTCTAACTTATCGATATCGAAACACGAAAAAACAAAAAAGACTAGCACCCTAATTACGTAACACACTATCTATCATAATCTGAATCATTTTGAAGCCTATTGCTAATCCATCCTATGTATCCTACTAATATTATAAATGCGATAGTTTGTGAGGATGGATGGATGGATGGATGGATGTTTGTTACTCTTTCACGCAACAATTACTGAACGGATTTGGACGAAATTTGGAACACAGATAGTTTATAACCTGGATTAACATATAGGATACTTTTTATCCCGGTAGTACGTTCCCGTGGAATAATTTCCGATCTCCACGCGGGCGAAACCGCGGGCAAAAGCTAGTTGCTTCATATGTTCGAAAAATTTGTCTGCTTAACAACGTAAATAACGCAATGAATGTTAGTGAACTGTCAAAATGAAACCCATTCCTACTGTTAGTGTGTTACGTAATTACCCCGCTGATTTAACACTAGTCACCACTGTCGTTGACCCAAAAAAAAACCAATCATATCAAATATTATATATATTTTGTTTCATTATGTTCAGATATCGGTACCCATTACGTCTGCGCAGTTTCGCTAGCTAATTTCATTTGGCACTGTATTGGTGAATATGACAAAATCTTTGTAGGAATTTCTACTAATCAGCTCTGTAATCGTATGTTTACATGGCGGACAGAGCTAATGTCCTGTCGATCCCCTTAACTTCGCGTGTCCGCAGTGATACCCCTAAGTGGTGGAACCAGTTGAACTAGGCTTACTATCGAACTGATTACTGTGATGCCTGATAGTATTCGCGTACTTTTCGCTTTTATAGCTTACGATGCTGTTATTGACCGATAGATTGCGTTAGGTACTTTCTATCTTTAAACTTTTTTAGTAGGAAATTGATGGTGTATTGTGTATCTACGTTAATTCAGTTAAGTCTTTAATTTTAATTAGCTTCTTGATGTGTTAGGTTGCATTGAATTTTCGATAAACAGATTTTGTTTTGTTACGCCAGGGATTCCCAAACTATTTTGAGCAAGAGACCCCTGTTCCAAAATGAACTGATATCTCAGACTCCCGTAGCCAAATTACTTCAAAAATCTTATCTCTAGTTTTTTTCCTATAGATACAAAATACTTATCAACTTAAAATTTTTGCGGTTGGTTAAGTGAGTAAACTTGACATCTTTTTCTTATCATAATTTAACAAAATAAATAGACATAAAATTCAGTAAATATCAAGTTTAATTGATAATCGTTAATACAAATTACGTAAAAATACTTTATAGGTAAGTATTTTATGAAAAAAAAAAATAATTATCTAGCAAAGTAAAGATAAAAAAAAAACAATGTGATGGATGTAATACGTAACAAAACTTATACAGTATCTTGAAAGGTTTAAATAAGAACTTATGTTAATTAATACGGGTCAATTTTTAGACCTCTTTGACCCCCAAAATCAGTTTTCATTTATGTCGTTCGTGTCGGTTTCCCAGGAACCGATATAGACCCCAAGGGGTCGATATCGACCACTTTGGGAATCCCTGTGTTACGCAAACGTTGTTTGAACCGAAGATACTTTCTTTGATCTTAGCTCATACTAATCTCTATCTAGTGGGAACTTAATTCATACATTATTTTGCCTCAAGAACATCAAGCATATATAACTACGAAAGTTATATAACATGTCGCCTGTAGTCCCCGAACGGTTAGGCAGAGGTGTACCTATAGTACATCCATATGTCACAGTTATGGTAAAGTCCCAAGTAATAGGGGGCGAGCCTATTACCATCAACCGGGCACAAATCCCGACCCCGGACTGCTACCTACAAATTCCTGATGAAAAAACCGAATAACATTTTTACCGACATGGGAATCGAAGCCAGGACTTCATGCGCTTGCGACCAATAGACCAACGAGGCAGACAAAACACTACACTTAATTGGGCACGTATTCAGAGTTCCGTCGGTTCACTATAAAATACGAAGCTCTAAAACCATCTAATAACCACGAACGCGAAATAAGCCACACAATTACTTTCAACAAACAATATTCAGTTTATGTTTCACAGTAATAACCCTTTAAGCGCGGCATGGTTCAAAATCGTAAATCACGAGTTATTTATTCTGTGTTTGCTCTACAAAGTCGTTAATAAAGTTGTTCGGAAAAGGTCTACTTCGTGCTATGATGATTAAGGGAGAATTTCACCAATGAAGACCGTGTTCGGCACAACTAAGCCGCGTTCAAAAGCTGTCAGTGTCAATATTTCACAACAATGATGACATTGACAGCTCTCAGGCGGATCACACACTGCAACGCATCCCTCGGCGGGGCGCGGGAAACGCAGACATAAAACCAGCGCTGGGACTCTGTCTCGGGTAGGGTCGTAGCATTATGCTGAGCGATTGCCGTTTTGCGTGGATGTGACGCATATTTTCTCCCAACTTGATCTATTTTCTCTTCGTCATGTTTACCGCAAATAAACGTATTTTCTTTCTTTCTTTTTCTTTCTCTCTAATCAATTATGAAGGCACACTGGCCAGTTAATGTGATTACTCCGTAAGGCGTCCTTAGAATCTAGCGTATGCGTACTAGGCGTTCGTCGATGAATCTGAACGAACGAACCTGCGCCGGATCAGTCTGACTGGATGCCTACACTAGATATACAAAAGAGCTCGCCTATTTAAGCCTTCGAACAACAATAGTTTAATTATACGATTTGCTAGAGGGAGTGGTCGCTCCGCCCGTCACATCTTGAGGCCGGGACAGATTTTGATGAACTCACACGGGTATGCTGATGGAAGAACCGACCATGTACAAGAGAGATGCAAGAGAGAGTGTGTAATTGAAATAACTGAAAACCTCAAAAGGAGTCATTGTAAAATGAAATAACATAACATCACGCCTGTATTGCCTGAAGGGTTAGGCAGAGGTGTACCTATAGTACACCTACATTTCGCCCGTTATGTTTGAGTCCCATGTAATAGGGGCGAGTCTATTGCCATCAACTGGACACAAATCCAGACTCTGCTACTGAGTGACTCCAGATTGAAAACCCTATAACACTTCTACCGACCCGGGAATCGAACCCAGGTCCTCAAGGTCAGCAGTACGCTCGCGAGCACTAGACCAACGAAGCAGAGTAAAATGAAAACTCGAAAAAAAATCAGCTGCTCCATACATTTATGTTAGCATAACTCGACGAAATGTAGTAAAGAACAGATTTAGTTTCGGCAATTTCATGGCTGATGCGTTAATTGTAATTATATGTCATTTTTTACTCCTCGTACTCAAAAAGCCCGTCATAGTAGCTTACTAGAGCGGGAATAAAATAGCACATTTTTCTCTAGGGGACAAAGTTTTATTTTTATTTTTGTAAGTTAGGTACCTACAAACCTACACCTAGTTGTTAGGTACAAAAACGAAAAATGCTTTATTCATAAGTAGATTAATCATGAATAAATACTTGACTTATTACTGTTTTATAAAAAAGAAAAACATTTTATTTTTGAAAATGGAACTAATAGCGGCGATCGCTTCGGTAGAATTTATTGCAAAAGAAATGAAAAAAGCAGCATTGCATTGCAGAAGAAATTAAGTAAACTACATAAATGTATAATATTGTATTGGATTATTTTATTTTCTCGCAATGGTAGTGAAAAGTAGAGTGTAATACACGACGCTAAAAACCCATTATAGCTCGGTTTCTATTTACTCCCTCGCTAGAGCTCGGGAGTAAAAGTACCTCGTATATAATGGGTCATTTTAGCCCCTTGTATAACAATCTACTATTAATTAATGTGACTGTGTGTGTTTTTGTTAGTCCTATTACGAGTCTATGTTACTTGAATTAAGATGATTTGAATTTAGTAAAAGTTGTTCATTATGTCATCATTATAAACAACTTCAAAGAACAGAAAAAGGGTCAAATACTCATGTACATGACCCTTAACCCGGTCATCAATTATTTACATTTCACCCTGATAAGAGTATTTTGCGTTTGCGCATTTTATATTTTCGTTTATATAACTTCTGCACCTTTCCCTTTAGTGACAAATCGGTTCGAATGAAAGCCGTTGGCCGAGGAAATATTATGCATATCAATCATTTTGCTGTTGCATATTTATTTAGTTTACTACAGTTATGGAGATTTTATGGTAGACGCAATGTCCAATGGAATACTAAGATAGATCTGCGGGCTAAGGCAGGCAGACTTTAGTGGTCTTCTGAGAGGACATTCAATTATTATTTTACTGAGCTTCAAGGTTTAATTCATACGGAAAGCAAATTGGGACCATTTGCTTTCTCACATAGAGGAGGGCTGTGTCCCAGCAGTGGTAACGTTATAGGCTGATTATAACACGGAAATAGCACCCAAACAACAGCAACAACACAACAAACAACATTAATTGTTAGCAACATAACAATTAACTGGGAAATATACCGAAGATATAGAATATACACTGAAGTAAGAGCGCTGTCAGAATGAGATTGATACGCCTATCATGCCATTACGGACAACATTGGCCAAATTATAAATGATCAAGGGAGGCTTGCTCTGCAATTTGGAATATAATGCTCTTCAAATCCCGGAAGGGTGGAGATGTTTATAAGAATCCCATCCACGTTCTAACCGCGGCAAATACAGCTTTCACTAGATCGTCACAAATTATTTATTAACTAGCTATTACTAGTTTTTTTTTTGTAGCTTTATTAAGTCTCTCTATTGAACAAAGGCCTCCTTTCTCAACCTCGCATCATCACCTTCTACGTTAACAAATTGATTGATGACATGAAAGCCTTAAGCCGAAGGCATCAATCCATTAAGTGTGGCGTCAACAATAGGTTGCAGTAATCCGGTCAGTAAGCAGTGTGGCCTGTGGGTGTATCGTCGAAGTATATCCGTACTGCCATACTTTAACTAATATTATAAACTAGCTTCTGCCCGCGGATCCGCCCGCGTGGGTGTCGGAAAATATCCCACTGGAACGTACTACACGGATTAAAAGTATCCTTTGAGTTAAAACAGGTTATAATCTATCTGTGTGCCAAATTTCATCAAAATCCGTTCAGCCATTTTTGCGTTTTTGAGCAAAAAACATACAAACTTTTACATTTATAATATTACATATTATTATCTACTTAATTACATTATAGGAGGATGCGAAAGTAACTCTGTCTGTCTGTCTGTTACCTACTTTTTCACGCCTTAACGGCTGAACGGATTTGGATGAAATTTGGCACACAGGTAAATCATGACCTGGGTTAGGATAGGACATTAGATTTTTACTTTTTATCCCAGTAGTAGGTTCCTGTGGGATAATTTCCTAGTAAATTAATAGTAACAATAGCTACTCATATTATTATCATTATATTTCATCAAAACGGGCAGTTTGGTTTCGTACTCCACCCCCTCGGAGCCCCTTACTCACGAGCTTTTCGAAGAGTCATGAAGAGTATGACACCTGTGAGTTGGCACGCGGATAGACCATGACCGGCACCCTAATTACGTAACTCACTATCTATCACAATCTGAATAATTTTGAAGCCTATTGCTAATCCATTGCTTCGTATGTTCGAAAAATTTGTCTGCTCAACAACGTAAATAACGTAATGAATGTTGTTGAACTGTCAAAATGAAACCCATTCCTACTGTTAGTGTATTACGTAATTATCCCGCTGGTTTAGGACATAGGATAGTTTTTATCCCCGTAGAAACTTTATGTGGGATAATTTGTTACCTCCACGCGGGCCAAGCTGCGGGCAAAAGCTAGTCGTTCATATATATAATGTAGTTACTGTGGAGGGTGTACCGCGTTTTGTTGACGTGTTGCGTATCGTTAAGGTGAAGACTGAGTGTGGAGTGTGTACCGTGTATCGCGTACACTATTTGCAGAGCTTACTCCTGTGTATAAGGTTGGGACATTACGATTATATCGACGTGAACTTGGGGTCTTGGGCGATAACGGCAATATAACACGGAAGAGGACCTCTCGGAAGAGGAGGAGAAGAGGATTAATTAAGTAGCCTGCTGGACTTGCTTGATGTCCAACACCCAAGTCACCCAAGATTAGACCTTGATAATTGTGAGATGACATTACGATTTCTGTTTTTCTATCATTAACGCAAAAAAGTTAAGGGATAGCAATATTTTTGGCTAATCAGCAGTGAGACTGACTGCTCAGAGTGAGTTGGGTGGGTATTTAGGCTATTTTGTCTCATGATGCAAATCCTCTTGAAATAATTTCTTAGTTAAGTCGTAGGTGAAGACTGGGCACTAGCCAGGATCTATCAAGTTTACGACGGTTTTCTATATTTCAGTGCGAATTTGGTGTTAATATCGCCATCACTATTAGGTCCTGGAATGCAGTAACTTGAATCGTGACTGGCGGGTCGGAAGCCATTTGGACCACATCATAGAAATTTACAAAAGAATCACTATTTCATACTTGATACTACCCATGACAGAGTAGCTAAAAAGTGACACTCATTCGCCTATTTTAAATTAGAGATTTAGGAGTAAACCACCATGATTCTTCTATTTCCTTTATCGATGGTGTGTTTGATTGCGAGTTCTAGACGATTCTAGTCTTGGGTGTAAATGTGGTGCTGTGCTGCAAACGATGGGACATTTGAAATTTTGCCCTGCATGCCCTGATGCTTGCACGTGACGGGAACGAATCAAAATCAAAAGTCATTTATTGAAATTAGGCTGAGAATCAACACTTTTTGAACGTCAAACTTACATTAGACAGTCCCCCAAAACGCACGCCCGTCACCAGTTCCAAGTGCTATAACTGCGTAGAAGAAGTGGTGCAACAAACTCCTCAGCAACACAGATGTCTGTTAAGCCAGAAGAACTTAATAACAAAAGAAAGAATAGTATGCAAAGGAAATAACATTACAAAATAAAGAAAGACAAAACATTAAATGATTTGCCACACGTATCTAAACTAGCACACGCCAATATGGACGTTACTGCTTAAATCGTAGCTAAGTTCTGGCCTGACCCAATTTAGCTTGCCATCAACACGCATTTAAGAAGAAGATGGTGGTATGTTGCTGTGACCACCACCACACCAACAATCTGCTGTTTTCGTTCATAACAATTTGCGTTTGTCCCATTTCTTTGTAAGCCCGAAATTTCGCGCGCGGTTCTGAGTAGGTTTTCTGTACCTTTCCGTATGTTGTGTTTCACACCGGCCGCGCAGGCGCAGCATTGTTTAGCTTCGCATTGTTTGAATTAAGAGCTAACTGTTATTAGTGCCTGTAATTTGAGATCTTAGTATTTTTAGTTCGGTCATTGAACTGAGAGAACCAATTCAATTATAGATTGGTGTCGAGTGGAGAGGTCGGAAGTTCAAATGCTAACCATTGCACTATGTCGATGCAAAGTCACTTTGTCTATTTCTAATAGAACAGTAGTTATATTAATACTTTTTTATAACCACAAAAGTCTTCGCCCCACTCCCTATAAATAATCTTTAGGGAATGAAATTCTAGAATGAATTTTGTCCAAATAATGTTTTGCCTTTGAGATAAGTTTTTTCCTACACTTACTATAATGAAAACCGCTAAACAAACATGTATTTCCGAAAGTCCATGAAAAGAGGCTTCCAAAAATTCGTATTGGACCACTGTAAACGGGCCACCTGGGCCCTATCCAATAAAGCTGACAATCCGACATATATGTCAAAAAATGACAAAATTGTAGAATTGTCGCGCTTAAGCTGTTTAATAAACGTGACAAATATGTCAAAAATCGACAGGTGAAATCTTGACATATTTTTAATGTAAAAACACGTTTAATAAAACTCGACATATCAAAAAACCACAGTCACAATATTTCTGACAATTGTCGGTGACAATATTGTCGGATTGTCGTGACAATTATGTCGACTTTTGACATAATATATTTGCAAAGAATTTTGTTTTATGAAGCTGGATGAGGGTAAAATTGAAAAAGATATTATCAAAGTACAAGAATAAAACAATCACTAGTGTAACTTCGATTGTGTTATGATCGCGTGTAAGATGGAAATGCACAGAAAACTTACCATTTTGGGCCTTATTTACGAAAGTAAAAATATACTTTTTGGGAAGTTTAGTGACCAATTGACCCACGATGTAAAAATAAATAAATGGAAGGAAATAGCCGAAAACTTAAGAACATTAGGTATTTTCAATAAAGACTGGAAATACCTTCGTGACACTACATGGCAAAATTGGCGCAAAAGGACCATGGTAAGGTTTAGTTTATTTTAACTAGTTTATCCTTCATCAATCCGTAATTTTTTTTTATTTATTTAGACCGTTAACCAATAAAGAAGTTATCAATTAGATATGATGTATTATATTGTGTAGGTATGTATGAAATATTCGCATTGTGTATGTGGAAACGATTTTTAGGGTTCCGTACCCAAAGGGTAAAACGGGACCCTATTACTAAGACTCCGCTGTCCGTCTGTCTGTCTGTCTGTCTGTCCGTCTGTCACCAGGCGTTATCTCATGAACCGTGATAGTTAAACAGTTGAAATTTTAACAGATGATGTATTTCTGTTGCCGCTATAACAACAAATACTAAAAAACAGAATATAATAAATATTTAAGGGGGCTCCCATACAACAGACATGATTTTTTTATCGTTTTTATATATACTGGTACGATAAATATTTCAGGAAAAGAGAGATAATCGTCTGCAGACTGGTTCTGGGGGAGGAAAAAAATGCAAATATGACGATTCTGATGAAATGATACTAAAAATCATAGGAAAGGATTCTCCAGCAATAGATGGACTTCAAATACCAGAATCTTCAGGATCAAATGAAACACAGGTATCCGTGCCTGTTTTTACAGCAGAAACACCACCTCAACCTCAAAATCCAATACGAAGAAAATCACATCCCCCAGTTGATTTATCAAATGACTTATTTGATTTTAAGAAACAAAAAATGGAAATAGAAGTAGATATTGCTAAAGAAAAACTTCAAATTGCAAAAAGAGAAAAATACAAGCTAGATTTGGAGCTACTCAAACTTGAAAAAGAATTAAACATACAGCCATCAGAATTTACACTACCTTTGTATTTACAAAACGCTCGGGTTATTGATGTTTGTACTGAACAAATTGAACAAATTGTTCGAACAACAGAGTCGGGTGCTGATAATGAACAAGTCAACGATATTATAATAAGTGCTATGAATGAAAATCTTTAAGTATAATCGATCATGCATTTATTAAAAGGATTAAATAAATTATTCATTCAAATAGTTGTATTAATGACTGTAAAACTGCAATCGCTTCCTCATCAAATACTTCGTCCACATTGTTATTATCTACAACTGTATCATTGTCATTTCCGCTAATATCTTGTTCTAAATAGGGTGCATTTGAGCCTAAGCGGTTTTCAATGTTATGCATAACAATGCAAGATAATATTACATTGCTTGCAATTATTGGCTGAACTCTAAGGTGATTTAGACACGGGAATTTTTCTTTTATGATTCCCAAAGAATTTTCTACCAATCTTCTCGTTGACTTAAAAGCACGCAAGAATCTTTCCAGTGATGCTGTCCTTGGTATTTGTATTGGTATATTAGGCGTCATAAGCCACTTTTTTAAACCATATCCACTGTCTCCCAGGATTATTGCGTTTGGGAATGGTCTCCATCCACTTTCCCATGTCCGTGCTAAAGAAGAGCATCTCATCGCTCTGGCATCGTGAACAGAGCCAGGCCATCTTGCAGATGCGTAGAAAATTTCTAAGTTTGGCCCGCACACCACCATAATATTAATTGAATGGTTTCCGTTCCTGTCTACAAACGCAGATTCATTTTGATAAGGCGCATCTAGAGGAATTAACGAACCATCCACAATACCAGATATTCTAGGTATCCCATTATGCCTCATGAAAAGTGTTGGTATTCGGTTACAATTATCAGGCCAGCGAACCTCTTCTCCGAGTAATTCAGTAATCACGGCTCCACATACCCTTCTTATGCAATTATGTACGGTTGTTTTACTAAGCCCATGTGCATCACCAATAACGTGGTACTGTGAACCACAACCCATCCAATGCAAAGCGCATAAAATTTGTTTATCGGGTGTAAGTGCTTGGTTTCTGCTTGTACCGTGTTGAAGTCGATGAGCAATTTTATCAATTAAATATTCTACGGTAGATTTACATACCCGAAATTTTTCTTTAAAGCAGAAATCTGTAATTGAGAAGGAGAAATTGATTCTGCTTTTAAATGATCGTCGTTGCCTCCTCGTTTGTATTTGTTCCAAGTATGCATCATCACTACTCTCACTGCTCGATGTAAGTACCATTTTTTTGTAATAAACTTTTTCAATACACTTTTTTACACCTTCAAAATTCAAAATATGATTTCGCGACAGAGGGTAACGCGCCTGTCAGAATTGTCGGACAATTCTACAAATATGTCAACATGTCACGACAATTTTCTGTTTAATAAAGCAGATTTGACAAGTTTTTCACGACAAATTGTCACCTGTCAGCTGTCGCATATAAAGTTTTATAAAACAGAAAAATGTTAAGAAAAAAAAAGAGTCCGACATATTTGTGAATTTTCCACCATGACAATTTTGTCGCCTGTAAGTTTTATTAAACAGAAAAATTGTCGAGTTGTCACTTTTTGACATATGTCGGACTTGTCGGATTGTCAGCTTTATTGGATAGGGCCCTGGACTAATTAAATTACCTAGCAAAACTTCACAGGCGTGATGAGTATCATCTTTGAAGTTGCGCCGGCTAATTTAATTTAACCTTTAGTATTCCTAAAGCACGTGTATGACTTCAAGAGAAAATCTCTATCTCTAAAATGCTAGGCATTAAAATATACCGTACCTATATTGGTTTTGTACATTTTCTTCTAAAGTTGTGGTTTAACATTATTTATTCGCCTCTAAAACCATAAACTAAAACCACGACAAGTATTAAAGGAAGGTAAGTAGAGTTTACACTTTACTGCGGCTTACAATGAGTCAATATCTATTATCCCTAGAACACTTTGTAACATGAATAACTTAGATCAACGTAGGTACTAGAGCGAGCTTAGTGCTGTATCGATTAGGGTTGGCACACGACGAGGTGGTATGGTTGCCTGTCAAAGTCAAAGTATTTATAAGTGTGATTTTTGGTTATACAGTTGGTCTTCTAGTTAGATTATGGTAACTCAAAAAACTACCCATTAGGGCATACACTATTTAACAATATAAGAATTTAAAATCGATATTACATGTCCAAAAAAAAATATCGGGGTCTTCCGGGACGGGGGCCTCGGGGATCAGGGTTCTCAGGGAGTAACCAATTGCCATCAACCGGGCACAAATCCTGACTATAGAAAGAAATATAAAATGTGAAAACGTGAAAATGTGATTCTTGAAATACTTTTGCATGCGGCTTTCTGTAGCTATAATCTTACCAATTAACCTTTCAACTTCAATACTCCATAACCACTATAAAGGGTTAGTCTTTACTTCAAATAATAATAATGTACCCCATTAAGAACATAATTTTCTAAAAATTTAGATGTTTCTACTAGCATTTGGCCGTAACTTTGTCCGCGTAAAAGTCGGAAAACTATACTAATACTTATACACTAATATATTATCTTGACAGTCAGAGATGAGCCCAAGACTGACGTCCTACGTAAAGAAATTAAATAGGTGCCCTATGGCACACAGAGGGTTATATTTGAATTTAGACCACGACAACCATTACCTGTTGGTCAACCCGTAGTCGTACCTTAGACAACCCTAACTAAACTCCAGTATTTGTTATAACTACAGTCCAATACAATAGTTTACGAGAGCTATCGTTCACTCACAAGCGTTCCATTCACTCACAAGAATGCATCGACATAGCCGCGAGCGCACGCGACGTAGCCATGGAAACGGCAGTGGTGTTTATATTTGAAATACGAAGACTCAGAAGGCTCATCGACTTGCGTTGAACACTTCAACACAAGTTCACCGTTTGGGAATTTGTATTTTTATATTTTTACCTTCAGTGGCGCCGGTTTCAGTCAATGATTTAGTCAATTAACTTCTTAAACGTCAGATAGTCGAGCTATAACCTATCTTAGTAATTAATTAGGACCTAAGTAATGAAGCAGCGTAATTGCCATCCTTTGATTTTACCTTAATATTTAAAACATGATATTTAGCCGTATCTTAAACATAACTGGCGAAAGGAGTGTGTACAGTAAGTCCAGCTCTGCCTACCCCTCTGAGGATTACAGCCGTGCTGTTATGTTATGATATCTAGCCATTCGGATGGTACGAAAGAAAAATAATCCTACAATATATGTAGTATGGACGAACAAAAAAACTCGGAGATTCTCGCTAAAAACTGTGTGACTCAAGTCGGCCAGCTCGCTGTACGTACGCACACATTCACACATTAGTCGGCCGACGCGCGACGGGCGGCTATTATGCGCGCAAACGCGCGTAAATATTCACACAAGTACGGGACTAAGTTTTGTCTTAGCGGAGTTCCGTTCGACTTTTTTTTGTTCGTACCATCTTACATAAATACGCGCGAAAAACATAACTTTTCTTTGCAGGCGGGTAGAAACTACCACCGTATACCACTAACCAAACATAAAACCAGTTATTCACACAAATCAATTAACGGCTATTCAGCGTTAGCTAAAATTACACTAAGCACGTCATTCTGTCAGATCAAGGTTGTGTCGTTTAAATCGCAACGCACACGCCGCTCCTTGTAAGGAGCTATGTATCTCCATCACCATATAAGGAGTTAGCTAGATCAGGGAGCGTCAATATATCAAAATGTCAATCAAATTTATTCTAACTTTTTCTTTGGAAATATTGTTTCAAAATCAAAAGTCATTTATTCAGATTAGGCTGAGAATCAGCACTTTTTTTACGTCAATAGACAGTTCCCCAAAAGGCCCGCCCTTCACCACTTCCTAGTGCTTTAGCTGGGCAGAAGAAGTGGAGCAACAAATTCCCCAGCTCCCCAGCAGTTCATTGTTGCTGCAGTTGGCCAAAACTAAACAAAAAAATCTCTACATTATTACATACCTCTCCTAAGAAAATAAATAAACAGAATATTCATGAAGAACTATGGTTCCATGTCGAGTTTTTAAACATCAGCCTATAGATATTCCTATTCCTTTATTCGTGGGTGACGTAACTGAAGACGGGTCAAGGGAATGCGCAAGGTTGGTTTTTAACCGACTTCATTGTGTTACTGCTGCAACTGTGATTGCAAATCCATATTTCAAGCGTGGTGATTATGGCAAGCCTTATTAACCGTAGGATTACTGGTCGATTCCCAGGTCGGGCAATGTTATTGGGATTTCCATTAGGAATTTCTCAGTAGCAGCCCGGAGTTTGGAAGTTGGTGGTGTGATACCCCCGTGCCTCGGAGGACACGTAAAGCCGCTCCTGCGCCTGATCTCTCCCCGGTTGTGTCAGATTGCCGTCCCATCGGACTATGAGAGTAAAGGAAGAGATAGAGTGCTACGAGTACACCTGTATTTGCGCACATACTTGTGTAATATAATATCTCCTGTGTACCTGGCTAATCTCCGTTGAGAGTGGCCACCGTGACCGAAATCGGTCGGGAGGATTTTTTGTCTATGTTTCCAACCTTACGAAAACAGGTACCATAACTACAACCAAATGTGTTCACCAATTGGGCAGTATTACCAGTTGGGCACCTCTGCTAGACTTTGAGAGCCATAAAAAGTGCTAATCCAACGATTAAAGGCGTGCAATAAAAAGTACGATAAAAAAATCTCAAGTTAATTTTGGTCAGATGATGTCAATACAAATACCATGGTAGTTGGTAGGTATTTGTGTCTTGGCTTCAGTAGTGTTGTGCTCGAATAGATTTATCGATAAAATGTTGGTATTTGTGTGATTCTAATGATTTTATACGATGATTTGATTTTTATTTTTAGGTCCCAGGACGGGCAAGTCTTACTGGGTTTTTCCATCTGGAATTTCTCAGTGCCCGGTTGATGGCAATAGGCTCGCCCCATATTAAATGGGACTTAAACATATCTGGCGAAATGTGGGTGTACTATAGGTACACCTCTGCCTAACCCTTCAGGGATACAGACTAATTGTTTGAAATTTAGAAAATGATATTCAGTGATAACAAATGATAGCTGACAGGAGAACGGAAGGAAAAATCTTTTCGCGTCTAGCTCAAGTAGATAGGTACCTACAAGCTATCATTTGGGGTAAACGCAAAACATTTTACTAGATACACAAGACAAGGGTAGGTAGAAGAAGATTTACTTACGTATGAGAGGGTCATTACCCTGTAAGCCAATTATAATGTAAGCAGTATTATTAAAAGATTGCCTTGTCGTGTTTTGTTACCTAATATGAAACGCGACGACAGGAATTTATAAGCTCCGAGATAAGGCTCCCGCAGCAGGCGCGACGCGACTCTTGTAGAACAATTTCCATGAAGTTTTCATAGTATGTAATTGTAACTGTAATTTTTATTATATTTTTTTAGTTTTCACTTTTGACTTAAGGTTTTTACCGTTAAAAACAGCTGGACGTATCTTGGGTCATTTACACTAGGTTTCTTAAAGGTCAATCAACACAAAAAATACTTGACAACTTGTCAAACTCAGCTGTGATTGGCAGACTGAAATAGCAACAGCCAAATCAAATTACTTGACATGACTTTGACCATCTGTCAACTTATTTAATTGATTGGCCTTTCAGAAACCCGGTTACTTACAGATTTCTAAAACTCTAATTTACATTTAGTTTCCTTTACCTCCTTTCCTGATCCTCTTATCATTTAGGAACCTACTCTGCTCAGGAATGGGACTAACCGACTCCTTGACACTTCAAAAGTGATTGTAAATGGTTTAATTAAAACCCAGTATTTGTAATAAGAACGTGACTGTGATTGAAATACTGGTCTGCATACCAAATTGAGAGCTAAGAATCAAATTTGATTTTCAAAAATGGTTCCAAGTTCAAAACTGCGTCTGAAGACATTTCTGAAGATAAACCTTGTTTTGTAATAAGGTGGTTTGAGTTTCGAACAATTCAGCATGGTAACCATTTATTTTGAAATGAGTACAAGCAACCACTTGAGATACGCGTGCGCCGGATAGCTCGCTATAAATACGATCACTGGTTATGAATTAACGCTCTCAATGGAAGTCGTAATATGCTGCTAAAGGATTATATATTCAGGTGGATGGACGTTCGGACAGGTTCACAAAAGTTTTATAAAGCAACAGCTTTTTACTAAGGATGGTAACGTAACATAACACCACGCCCGTTCTCCCGGAAGGGTTGGACAGGAGTGTGTAGAACGATACCCACGCCTGTATTATCTGAAGGGATACACAGTATAGAACACCCACATTTTAGGTACTAGTTAAGTCCCTACAGTAACGAGGGCCGTTTGTTTTTAATACATATTTAACTTTAATATAGAACTCTGCTGCAATTAACAATCACTTCGTGGACACTTACGCGGATCTCAAACTACCACGCGCCACGCCCCCGCGAGTTATTTCTACGTACAAATTCAATAAAAACGCTATTCCGCGCGGGGCATTTAGCTTTGTTACCCGCGCCCCGTCGCGTGGCGCGTTGTAGTGTGAGATCCGCCTCGCGACAGCTACTGCTGAAAATGGGGGGGCTAATGGTTCACCTCTATAACTATCATTTGCTATTTTATTCCAAGAGTTTTCGTACAGAAATGGTACCTTCGGTACGGACGGCGGTGGTGGATGTTATTAGTTACGAAAACATCAGGAATTCTATAACAAATAAATGTATTTTGGAACGGAACCAGTTTACAAAATTTCAAAGTCATAGGCCAAGAGAAAGATGTCCAAAACGTTACTCTACATTTGGTCTTCGCCGCAGTCGGGTAGAAACAATATAAGCTGTAGCAGGAATCTATCTTGCGTGTAATTCAATATAAAGGACAACAAACAAACAGACAAAAACAAACCTACACAACTTCGATCAACTATATAGTTGATCGAAGCTACACAATGAACAAACGGTAAAAAATATATCAAAACCCATTATTTTATAAACACAGTTATATCCACAATATAATTATATGTAGAAATGCTAGGAATTCATCTAACCCCTCTAGCGGAATCAGGTACGACGATAAGATAAGAAGGAACGAGTGTTGGTGAATGAGCGTGGAGAACATTAATCATAGTTATTTTATTATTAAGCCAGCACTCACTGGCCTAGACCGCTAGACTGCGTAGGCGCAGCAGACTAGGGTTGTCACACAGCGGTTCATTATGTATGAAGAAGAAACATATCTACCGAGGTTGGTTGGGAAGATACCCGCTGACCGATTCGTAAATTGAATTAAATCTTTTATTAGTGATTGACATTTTAGAGAAACCCACTTTTATCGACAATTATGTATTACTAGCTGTTGAAGATGACTTCGTCTGCGTGTATTTTGTATTTCATCATGTTTTAATACAAATATCTAGGATGAAAAGTCGCTAAAGTAGCCTATGTCCTTTTCCAGGTCCCAGGCTACCTACCTGTAAAATTTCATAACGACCGGCTTCAGTGGTTGAGACGTTAAAGGTAACAGACAGACAGACTCTTTTTTTTTTTTGGTTGGGAAATCATCAAATGACCTCTTCCGCTCTGGGCGGAGCCGAAGGGCGTGTCAGACTCTTACTGACTAAAACCCACCCGTGTTCCTTCAGTTGCCTGTGCGCCAGGGCCACGGTAACTCTTTCGAACAATCCGCGACCCCGGTAGGCATCGGCCCTATCGGACCCCGTCAATGGTGCTGACATCTCTTTGAGGCGCGCGTGGAACACGACGCGCCGTCGACCTGGGCCTGGTCCTTACCGGACGGCGAGCTGCCCATTGCTCGCCGTCCGCAAGCCCGCGCCTACGGTGGCCATGTCCGGTGAAGACCTGCGTCAGGCGGAAGGTGAGGACGCCGTGGCGCCTCTCAAGCCACTCCTCAGAAAGGGCACTTACCGCCGCAATTGTGGCGTGCCCTGGACAGACAGACTTACTTTCGCATTTAAGTAAATATGGATAATAATTATAAAAATAAATGATTTTTATTTCTGTAAGTAGGTTTATACTCGTACAAACACTTTTACACATCAATAATATTTTAAAAACCCGCACCCTAATTACGTAACACACTATCTATCACAATCTGTATCATTTTGAAGCGTATTGCTAATCCATTGCTTCATATATTCGAAAAATTTGTCAGGTTAACAACGTAAATAACGCAATGAATGTTTTGAACCGTCAAAATGAAACCCATGCCTACTGTTAGTGTGTTACGTAATTACCCCGCAGATGAGGTCGGTGATTCCTATGCGACTACTTTCAGAAGAAACGCCGAAACAAACTCACATGTCACAGTCTCTTTTATTTAAAGTTCAGACATTATCTTGGTCAGATCATGTGAGGACCATGTAGATTAGTATCTGAAATAGTATTTTGAGGAAAGAAACACACAGATTTGATAGGCAAGTATGGATAATGTCTATTAATAGTAATAATGGCTTGCACGGTACTACGGAGTCAGGTGGGTGAGCAAAGAGAGAGGTGCATGCATTAAGTCATAGATATATTTTATGATGGAGGCCGCGCAGTCTGAGTAGCCTAGACCCTGCAGGGCTACGTGGGCGTACGAGCAAAGGGCTGTCACTAATAGTCGCACGATTTGTTTTATATGTATAAAAGCATTTTGTACCTGAATATCAAAATAAAATCAACCGTAAAGAAAAATATTACAAAAGAATGAAATTGTTTAATCTGCAATATGAAACTCTTTACTTTAAAGGTAGGTAAGTATAAATACTTAAAAAAAGATAGATATAAATACTTAATATTCAATCATAGCAAAAACAATCAATTCAAACAAAAAATATGTCAGTCGTTCCCGTGGCGTCGCTTGTTCGCAATTATTATCTTATATTATGTTAAAATGGGACGTCTCTTTGTCCGTCAGTCCATTAGTTCGTTTTCAAGTCCACGAGAAGTCGAGAATCCTTTCATCCGATCTGCGTAACTTTCTAAACGTTTCAATTACTTGACTAAGTTTTAGAATTTATTAGTAAACGCGTGCCGACTCGGGGGGCAGCCTAAGTTACATACGACGTGTCATCCTTTCAACATGACGTGTTTCGTAGCAACCCTAGGTAAAAGGCCCACGCACATCGGCCGGCTGACCCGGCCCTGCTCATCAAATCCTGCAGGTGGGAGATAAGTCTGTATCCATCTTAACAGCGCTACATTAGACAACGGGTATGGAGGACCCTTTAACGATGGGGCATTACGAAAGGTGTCTAGCATATTGTTAGTACCTTTGTTAAAGGCTCGTTACTCTACGACTGCTGAGTTGTTAGGTACTATTATTTTGTATTTTACGAAGAAAGAGTACTCTGCGTGTAATGCGAAAGTCCCGCTCAAAAGGACTTCAAAAATTGCGCTATTACCCCACCTTTCGGGTTGTACCTATTTTACTTTTGAACCGGTCGTTTGGCACAGCTTACGGGGGTTTTAAACGCCCTATTTCGCTTCTATGAAGATTTTTGATGTGATAACTTATTTAGGCGCACTTATATCGGGTATACTCGGCTCCAGTCGTAAGTTTTCACTCTATCATTTGGTCACACCCGCACACACCCGCTATTAAGGGTTCCGTACTAAAACGGAACCCTTTAGGATCACTTCGTTGTCCGTCCGTCTGTCAGTCAAGACCCGTTTTCTCAGGAACGCGTGGAGGTATCAATTTGAAGTTAATATCAAATACTTACGTAGGTCTACGGTCCCTTGGAGCTCTAAAAAAATCAAGCTTCTGAACGCTATAAATAATACGGCCATTGATGCGAAATAATTTGATACTCGCAAATAAATCAAAACCTATAGAGTACTTCCCGTTCACCTAGAATCACGAAGCATGGTCTCACAGCACAAGTACAGGAAAATGTCCGAAAATCGTTAATTTGTAGTTTTATCAAAAACTATTTTTGCAATTAAAAAATTAAGTACATTTGCAGTTGGAAAATTTACCGTGACCTATATATATATATATATGGAAGAACATTTTTTCAACTACAAAGTTAAGTTTGTTCTTGGGATAAATTCATCCCAACTACGGAACCATCATTGTGCGTGGACCGACACGCACTTGACCGGTTTTTATTTTTCCAGTGGCCGTCGTGATCGTGACACCTTGTTTAATATTATATCCAGCATCAGAACCGTTTCATTTCGCGCTGACAATGTCAGGGCAGGAAATTTGTGTCACTCCAATAGTCCAACATTGATTTACTTCTGATACAGACACCATATTAATCCATAACGGGTGGAAAGCGATTTTTTGTGAAAGTAGCCAGTGTAACGAGTGCTCAATATTATTAACTTCTGTACGCTTATGTTGATGCTCATTATCTGGTTGGTCTAGTACAGTACCTAGTGGCTGAACTTCGCAAGCGTGGTAGTTGCTCCTGGGTGTACCTACATTGTAAATCTGCCTTTTTTCCTCTTTTTTTTTTACTGGGTAGACAACTGTGCTGCTGGGGAGTTTGTTGCACCACTTCTTCTCCCCAGCGAAAGCACTAGGAAGTGGCGAAGGGCGGACGTTTTGGGGGACTGTCTTATGTAATTTTTAATTTTATAATGTTCCCACTGCTGGGACACAGCCCCTTCTCTGTGAGCAGGAGCGGGCCGTAATCCACCACGCGGGCCCAGTGCGGGTTGGTAGATGTCATGTCTTCTAATTTTTGGTTCTAGGACATGCCGGTTGCCTCACTACTTTTTCCTTCACAGTTTTGAGAGCAGTGGTGATGAAATAATTTACACAAAGTAAACCGCTTGTCTGGGTTCGAACCTACGACATACAACTCATAAGTCGCGGCCGTTACCACTGGGTCAACATGGCTCTTCCGTCCCTAGTTTGCGCAGTGTTCTTGGTTTTAAATTTTCTCCTTTGTACTTGTGATAAGGCTGTAGGTGGCATGTAAGTAATAAAATAAGGCCCCCAAAAAATGCTCTGGGACGTATAACGTTACAGATGAAATGTGGGTGTACTACGCAACTTTGAAGAAAATCTCTGTTTTAGTCAAATACTCTATGTATAATCTTTCTATATCTACAAGGGAAACGGTCAATGACACCGGCCCAGTAGTACGAGTATTCCATTTAGTTAAAAAATGATCTAATCAAGAATTTATTTCGACGCCATTTTATCATTTTTAGGAAATAAAGCTATAAGTTTTATAATAAAATCTCAGGATTGCAGCCAAAGTGCTAATAAAACAGTTTCTAAAAACAGACAATCAACATTTTTGTGCGCTTGCGTCGCCACGAAGTTTATCAAAACTTGATCGCATCTTTACTAGGGTTGACACTTTATGCCACTTTATTTTATCACGACTATTCTAAATACGCCAAAGGAAAACTTACGTTCGTCATGGAACCGACATATCTTAGTATCAAAAATTCGAAGATAATATATAAAATAGCACCAGCCCTTACTGGATCCGTGTGGTAGGTAGATTCCGGCCTACTTCCTCTCACAGACAGGAAGATTTCTTCTTTTCGTATCGATCGTACGTCTTTTCAAATTATTTTGGCCTAGTATGTGGCCACTAGATGGCTGAGTCCTAGCAGTGGGGCGTTGGGATCTGCAACCTGGTCAAGGTTGTCAGTAATTTGTTGAGGCCAACCCGGTTTATTTTGATGAGTGAATGTTTAAACTTTAAACTTGTATGTTCAATGAAGGTGCCCCGCCCACCATTGTGGCATCTTGGCCTTATTACTCGTGATTAAGCTTAGAAAACCGTCATGGCGTGGCCGAGGCGAGATGACTATCAGAATTATCCGTTAGCCAAATTGGTGTCAACTGACATACTTATAGAAAGGCTTTAACTATCTATTTGTCTACAATTTGAAGAATTTCATTAATTTGAAACAAAGAGTAGAGAATACTCATACCTTTATTTGTGTTCCATAATGTTGACCAGATCTTACAAAAATGGCTATAAATAAAATCTATGGAAAACTGGAGGAACCGCACGCTTTTAAAGTTTTTTTAGAGGATACGGATAAAATACAAGCTGAGTTTGTCTTCATTGCTATCTTTCAGGATTTTCAGGGGTTGGAAGCAGAGTGGGGCAAAAACTAATTGTGAAAACAATTAACAACTAACAATTAAATTGCCAAATTTAGTTGCAACTAACAACTAAAATAATTAATTGTAATTGTAACGTATCGCAATTAACAATTAATTAATTGTGCTTGTAAAACTTTGCAATTACAATTAAATTAATTGTGCTTGTAAAAATTTGCAATTACAATTGATTAATTGTTAATTGTTTGATACACGTTTACAATTACAATTAACAATTAATAAATTTCAGTAACTAAAAAACATAATGCAAACAATACAAGAGCATTCTCCTTAATATTCTCAAAGGTATGTAAAGCCTGGATTTAAGCCAGAACATTACTACGTAAAAGTGTAGCACAGGTGCCATATACAGGGGCCACCGGAGGCGCGGGCTTGCGGACGGCGAGCAATGGGCAGCTCGCCGTCCGGTAAGGACCAGGCCGGGTCGACGGCGCGTCGTGTTCCACGCGCGCCTCAAAGAGATGTCAGCACCATTGACGGGGTCCGATAGGACCGATGCCTGCCGGGGTCGCGGATTGTTCGAAAGAGTTACCGTGGCCCCGGCGCACAGGCAACTGAAGGAACACGGGTGGGTTTTAGTCAGTAAGAGTCTGACACGCCCTTCCGCTCCGCCCAGAGCGGGAGAGGTCATTTGATGATTTCCCGCCCAAAAAAAAAAAACCAAAAGGTGCCAATATTTACATTCGTCAAATACTTACGTAGTTAAATTAAATATTAATTGTTTAAAACAATTAATTTAATTGCAAATAAAATTTTAATTGCAATTGAATTAATTGTAAACCACAATTAACAGATTTAATTGCAATTGATTTTAATTGCATTTCACAATTAAAAAATAATTGAATTAATTTAATTGCAATTAATTTAGTTGAAATAAAAATTGTAATTGTTTGCCTCTACAATTAAACAATTAATTCAATTGTGCCCAACACTGGTTGGAAGTACTTATGATAAAGAACAACTTATACGTACTATGGGACCAACACCGTAAAATCCGAGAAATACCATAAAAATAAGCATCTGTTTTAGATTTATATTGGTAAAGCATAAGGTGCACAACACAACCCCGGGACAAGAATTTTTGAATACAAACTCAAACAAAACCGCGCGGTGGCTCCGCAGTGTGAACGAAGCCATAAGCCTCGTATCCACTAGGCAACATTTGACGCATGAAATGATGCACAACATCTTGCTCATCATGTTGAACAGCAACGAGGAACATTTGTTTAGTAACTTATGTTCCTCGTTGTCATGTTGCGCGCCGACTGGCAACGTCGCGCGTTGTTGTGCAACGCTGCCGAACCTGTTGAGAGTCACGTGTTGTGCGTCAAATGTTGCCTAGTGAATACAAGGCTTTATATTTTGTATGAAACAACAGATAATTCCTACAAAGCAAAACAAGGCACATCGACCAAGTTAATTACGAATTAGTGTACTCTATATCCCAAAAAACAGACCGCTTTATTTTTTCTCGTGTTGATTTAAGCCGTGTTGATTGATCACGCGCGTACCTATTACCTAGGTGTGCGTACGCGCAGCCGGCCGCCATCGCCATCAGTTTTGATCGTTGATGGCTCCAATGATATATTGCCCAGATCTGTCATTCTGATGGTAATGCTTATTTGGATCGTTAGTGAGAATTGGGTGCAAGTCATTAGAGGTGTGGCTACACACATGCCTTGTGCAGTAATGTGTTAGGCTTCTATCTCACTAGGACACCATGGTCGCGCTGCCAGCAAAATATACACACCTTTATGGTAGGTATCTCACCAGGCGTCCAATCGGTTGCGCAACCAACCCTATTTTTTTATCAGTGCGACCATGGTTGCGCCACCGTGATGTCTTAGTGAGATATGGGCCTTAGATTAGTTGGGTATAGTCAGTAACGATTGGTTAAAGCTTGACTATTAAAATCATAAAAAGCAATGCATCCACAAATTTGATTAGATCGACTGTCGTTGCTGACCGTACCTACTTAAAGGTGTTTATAACCAGCGGCGGCCTTAAGGCTCCCGCAGACAGGCGCGACGTGGCAGCGCGACGCGACGCTTGTAGAACAATTTCCATGAAGTTTTCATAGAAATCGTTCTACTAGAGCTTTTAACCATTGCGAGGCTCCGGGCGGCAGATCTTTGCGAGGCCCTTGTCCTTTGCTAGTTTTTTATTCGCGAGGCGTGAGATTCAAATTGTAATGAATTGATTAATTTTGTATTAGTCAAATTACAATAAAAATCTAAATATTCATTGATGGAGTTATTTAATTTTGAAATCTCTAATCGTTAACATTGGGTAATTTTTACACTTTCTCCGCCATAATAAGGCAATTTGTGCGAAGACTTATACCCTAGTTTCCATTTGTCGTTGTGTCTAGTTTTTGGGTGGTCTTCTCATTAATTCGTCTTTAGTATAAGTTACTAACAATAGTGTTTTAAGTGCAAACCTGTTATTAACAATAATTTATGGATCTTTTAGCTGTATGAAATAGAATGATATTAGGTATTATTAATATTACTTTTGAAACCAAACTTATTTTATTATTTTTACCTAATACCTAAGGATTAAATAAAGTTTTAAATGTCATCTTTTTTCTACACGGGTTGTTGCGCGAGGCCCCTGCAAGAGCGAGGCCCTGGGCGGTTGCCCTGCTCGCCACCCCCTAAGGCCGCCACTGGTTATACCTTAACTTAACGCCTGCTGTGCACGGGAATTCCAATGTCTACCACAAATCATAGTAATATGCATAGGTAGATGTAGTAGGTAGTATATGTTTTATGTATGTATGTATTTGTTGTATATGTAAATGGTACACCACTGACTACCTGAATTATTGTCTCTCCTTCTCCCTTGAATCCAGCCAAAGGTTGTCTGTAAAAGATCGCTTTTAGCGATAAGACCGCACATTGTGTCACCCTGTGTAAAATGTCTACATTTATATTTGTAATTTTTATGGTGTACATAATAAAGAGTATTGTATTATATTCTATTCTGGATCTCTAAAGCTGATCGTTTTGGAATGGGCAACTATCTTCAACTTTCTGACTAACTGACCGACTCCTTGGCAATTCAAAAGTGCCCGTAAATGATTTTTAATTTAATAAATGCTTCGACTTTGATATAATTTTTAAGGAGGCATTAAGTAATTTTGATACAATTAATAATGAATTCAAATGATTAGCAGAAAAATACAGTCCTAAGTGGTACTGACACAGGGTGTGTCGAAATCGTTTGAGTGTAGTAGCAAAGCGATAATATTGACTTTAACATCGCTATACTGGATAAATCAGTGACAGGTTAAAAGCACTAGCTAGCTAACCCGTTCACTGGGGCCTGCAGCCTCGTTAACCCGCGCGATGATAAGACCTGCTATGTCAATATTTTATTGAGATTTTTAGTATTGGACTAATCTTGTCTGATATTAGTCGGTGTGTTTATTTGTTAAGAGGCTGGCAACAGCTAAAGCGCGGTCACTGTCGGACTGCATAGAAAAGAAAGAGAAGCGCGATGACACAACGCTGGTAATTTATTGCAAAATACGAAGCAATTATCTATTTACAAAAAATCTATTGATTGGATTAAAAAATTAAAACACTTACGTTAGTATGTTGTTTGTAGAATAATCTGACAAAAAATCAGAGTGATTTAATGCATAGTAGTATGGTTTTTAATGGTTAAAAGAAATTTTTAGAGGTATCTTCATGATTTTTTTCTATCGTATCAAATTAGTTGGATTATGTTTTCAACACACTACCTAATTAGCAAATATCCTGAAGAATAACATATATTTTTCTGATTTTGTTTAGTGCAGTTGATCATATACTTTTAGGCATTATAAAACTTACGTTTAGGTCCTGTAGTCCCCTTAAGAATAGAATAGTAGTTTAACCATGAAAACTAGACTATACCTGCGACTAGTCGCAGTTGGCCGAATAGACTTGAGCTACACCATTTTAATATTTTTTCTGTCTGGGTCTCGAAAAAGCTAACGTAGTTTCAACATAATTATTTTAGTAGAGCATGCTCATAAATAACCACAAGTAATCACATAAATAATAGTTATATAACAGGCAGTTACTTTTAACTTGCTCACAAGAAAAACATTTACCTAGGTACTAAAAAAGCTGAATACGAGTAGAACTGTTAATCAATTCGCCACAAACTCGACTCTCAACTCGATAGCTTTTTGTACCAAACCCATGTTATATTTCAAGACAAATTGTGAATGCCACAAAACAATCTAAATCGATTATTTCATCGTCCTACTTCGATGTTGAATCGATAAAGACTTAATCGATTCGGCACGCTCGGATCGATTATATTTTCGAGTAAGATCGTGTCTGTAACTGTACGTACGTACTATGAGGTAGTAGGTATGCACATTCGCATGCTTCTGATGATCAAAGTTGAACTGTCAAATGACAGTAACCAGAAAAAAAATTGCGAAGTGAGAGTGATGGCCGCGCTACTTGTGGAGATTTTTGACGTTTAGCCCTTAAGAAACGTCAAAAATCTGTCAAATCCAGTACAATTCATGTTAGATATCTATTTCGTCACGTTCATTATAATCCGTGTGGCACTATACACGATCACGCCTAATTAGTTTTTCGCTAAGCATTATATCACAGCTAAAAGAGGTCTGTTTACCCTTCAATCTATTAGCATGTCTAACAGAGTGTAGTAAGAACTGGGGTAAGCTGCGCTTAGGGCCAAAGACGACCGTAAGCCGATCAGTCCCGATCGCTGCCGAGTTTAGCCGAGCTTAAAGTCACCGAAGCCAGTTACTCTTAACTAGTACATGAATTACATTAAGATAGTGATGCTTGCAGATTTGTATGGGGATCGGATTGATAGGATGTGGCACATATTAATCTGCAAATAGTATAAATTACATTGAATAGAGAACCGGAAAAAGCGGCGTTTATAATATATGAGGGTGCTCGGCGCTCCCGATTTGGATTGTGTGTCGACCCTTACACATGTATGACTAAAACTCCTACGATGCATGACAGTATCTTTAACACTGAATTATAGTGTTTCTTTTTCGTGATTTTACGTGATAAAAGTTCAGGGTTCCATAAGAAAGGAACCGCGCTATCCGTCCGTTTGTCGCTAGACAAGTCTGTGGGGGTTGGCGTCAACCATAGAAATAAGAATACATGTGGGGTCAACCATGTTGACCAAAGAGTAAGTAATAAATAAATGGAGTGCCAAAATGGCAACCACAAAAGCGCATGCGGCAAATACGGGGCATTTAAAACCTACGCGGACAAATTAAACGTTGCAAGCCTACATAGTTCTCGGGTACCCATTTATACGAACATCGTCGTCCATTAAAATATATTTCACAAATTACATGTATCCCACTGACCTTTACAGACCCTTTATTATTTTATTTAAAGACCTCAAAGTCCAGTCATTACCATAATAACAGAAATTATCAATTTTGAAAAATTAAAATTATGTACCTAGTACCTACAGCGGGGTAAAGTCTTAAGTACAGGGTATTCTGGGCAGTTGACCCTGGGGTCACAGAATTAGTGCCTGCGAACCCGGTGTCGGCGTCCTGCCCGCGACCTAACGGGTATGTCATGTTGATAATATTATGATGTTGCGCAGGCAGTTTAAGTGATGTCAAAGATTGCAGATTTTATTTACGGTTTTTAATCCCCTTTTTCCAAAAGGGGTTTTGTGATTACTAGGCGCGATTACATGTTTGTGTGTCTAGCAAGTGAAGTAGGTATAGCAGCGTTGTTTGTTGATCATAATCCGGAAAATTTTGCGTGGCTGTCACATTGTTTACAGCCGAAGTCACTTAATAGTGTTATAATTGAGGAGGTCAGGACCAAAAAGTCACATTTACGCATCCAGCTCGATTGATTTTTTTATTTTATTCTGACTCAAAACGTTGAATTTTATCAATTTCTGAACAGATTTGGTTCAATTAGTGATTTATTTCACGAAAAAATGGCATTTAAAAGGCGTATTCTGTACACAAGGTAACATTTTACATTCGATCGTGCATATCCATGTTACATTTTCCTCGGTTTCTGAGAAAAAAGAAAAATTGTAAATGTCACTTTTTGTTCCTGACCTCCTCAATTGTACCAATTAAACAAATAGCCACTTTTAGCACTTCTGTCTTCCTACTTTTCATTTATTTGTTAACCAGTGTTCGCCTGATTTTATTAGTGTTGTGGTTGTGCGTAGTATCCGAATATCGGATAGGCTGATGACCGCGCGGATTTATTTTACTAAACAACCATCATTAAGAATAATGATCATAACAACGTTGATTGATGTTATTTTGAATATTTCATGTTGACTGTTGGTGTAGTATTTTGGAAAACTAATCTTTATAATGAGGTGTGTGCTATATCTGTAAATAACGAAAACAAAACTCAAATAAAATTGTGTTAAAGTTAATTCAAAGTGTTTTAATTCCGGGATTCTATAATCTTCGCTCGGTTTATTGCACTAAGCTTCCTGTTTACAAAATAAAATACTTAAATGGAAAAACGTAGAAGAACTATCGTTATCATAATTGTTATTACGTATTTTCTTTTCTCATCCAATCATTATAATCACCCGAACAAATGATGACGTTGTACTCTGCTAGGGCACTGCGCAGTACACAATCAATTGAGAGCAGCCTGCGCTTGCGCACCCACCGCTCTATAAATCAAACAACCGGTACATTAGACCAGCTTGTTTGGACGTAATTCCCTCGGAGCTGTAGGAAGTCTAAGTGTAAATATGAAGAGCATAATGGAGGGGAATTATGTACATATTTTCAGGCGTACAGTCAACACGTGCAGTTTTTCTCCGTCTACAATTTAAACGCAGGATTTGTGGGGCGCCCGGAGAGAATTAACACTGTTTTAAGCTCAGTAATTAGATAAGGAACCATAGTATCGTTGAGGTGTCCTAAAGAAAAGTGTCTGAATCGACAATGTGCCTTTCTTGTTTTCGTGTGGTCCGGCACGCACTTGATAGATTAATAGGGCACGGTTTGTAATAATGTACAGCTCCACTGCAACTACTGTAAGCGCATGTGCAGTGTCCCTGCTTCCTGCATGAAGATACACGCCCGTAGGTGCATCTAACACTCCATTTATGCTACCTCCAACCCTCCACCTTTGCCACCTCTATCTTGTTCCAATTCTGCGTTTTCTTCAAAGGTAGTTTAAGTTTTTAACTGTGTCTATGTGTTTAAGAAAATACAAGTTACCGTTGTATTACTGTACCCTTCTGTCCATCCTTTTTGCATGTAAGCGTGATGGTTATGATATAAAAAGACATGTATAACTGGGTCAGACTATGTCGCCCCGTGGTGCGGTCTGTGTGGTCAGTTCGCGGAACCAACGGTGCGCAGTTGCGAACAAACTTGATCTGATTTTAGCATATTATCAACAACATTACTTATCTCAAACACGTTGCTTCCTTGCCTGTAGACAGGAGACTAAAATTGAAAAATATTTTTTTGATACCTAAATTTTTTTGTAAGTTTCAGTTACGACTCGTTTTTATTAACCAATAGTTTTTCAAGCAAACCATTGATTTGCGTGTAGACTTAAATGACTAGCAGTCTAATGGGACTGCTGACCGATTAATTAAAATATAACTATTAAATACTACTATTATTTTATTATTGAACTTTTGTTGTAATTATGTATCACCTCATTCAAGTACCTATATTCAAGCAAATAAATGATTTGATTTGATTTTTTGATTATAAACAGAAAAAGGTTTTCGTTTGAAGGATGTGAATGCGAATCGAGTAAAGGCTCCTTCAGACAGGCGCGACGCGACAGTGCGACAAAAAGGCGCTGCTCGTCGCGCAACGAGCGGTGCATTTGTGTCGCGCGCGATTCGCATCGCGTGTCGCGTCTATTTGTAGGAGCCTTAATGATTGTCAAAACAAAGTCCTGCATCGTTCCGTTAGATCGATTCGGTGGATCAACTAACTGTGAAACTCGGATGAAATTCCCACCTGTGTTGCATCGTAGGGTTGCCAGTCATCTTAGTTTCAAAAATAAAGATAATTTATTTGTCATAACCAAAGACATTAAATTATTTACTATCTTAAATCTTTTTGATCATAAGCGTAACTCATGTTTACATACGAATTAAACATGCAGGATGTTAAAATAAGTATTAAGTGGGTACGTAGGTACATATTTAATTTCTTTTCGAAATTAAACAATGATTTTCATATCGGTTATTTGTCTACGAGTGGTGACACACTACGTCAGGTGCAATCTGGGCAGTCCGTCCCGCGACTTCCGTATCGACCTGCTGATTTATATTCTTGAGCTTAAAACGCGGACTTTTTTGGTATACTTAGTTAATGCAGAATTGCTTAAATCTGTATCTATTCATAATATTTTTTTTTTAATTAGTTACTTACCCCATAATGTGTCTGTCTAACTTAGTATGGTGTTAATATTAAATCAATAGAATACGAATAATTTACAAAATAATAAATAAAAAATAAAAACAAAAAAAACATTTTTTTAAATAATAATAAAATAATAAAAATGCATTTTTTTACTGTGTGTACATAAATAATAAAATAATTTATTTGCAAAAAATACATGTTTTTACCAGATGTAATCATTTATAGTTTTTGTACAGTCAACATTTTGCTTGTTTAGGGCATGCAAATTAGTTTTACATTAATTTTACCTACTTCGGTAAACTTATTTTAATCAAATTTACAACTAATCCTACTTAGTGTCTTATTTCTGTAACTGAAAGTAAATAGTTTGGTCAAACAAAAGTAAAATCGAACCTTGCTGACTGATATTTTTTACCACGTCTTGTGCTATCCTTAATGGCACGCGCCTAGAGAAGAAAACAGTTTATAACACGGTAAAACATATTCTGTTTTACTATAATAGTCTGCTGGAAGGAAGAATTCCTAAAAGGCTCTTCTAAAAGAAAAAAAGTATTCTACAGGTGCGCTTGTACAACTTCTAACATGGCGGTATTATCGTGGACGTTCACGTCTTCGCGGCATCACGATAACACAAATTAACAATTTAAGGAAATAAACATAATGACAGTCGCATCTCAATATGTATATAAGAACCTGATTTATGTAAAAAAGAATATTAATCTATATTCCAAACACAGCGACGTTCATAACATAAATACTAGAAACAAAGATTTACTTATTGTGCCCTCGACTAGGCTCCAAAAAATTTGTAATTCATTTAAGTGCCAAAGTATACGTTTTTACAACAAACTCCGAAGTCTTGTTAAAGAACTGAGCCTCAATAAATTTAAATCATTTATTAAACAGAAACTCTGTCAAAAAGGTTTCTATAAAGTTAAAGATTACTTGGATGACAAAAAGGCTTGGGATTAACTAAGCCACTTCAATGTACCCCCAAGCAACAATCCATTTTATACTGTGAATGAGTGTTTTAGAATTAATGATGTCCTTATATAATAACTTATGGTATTTTTGATGACTTTTAAAGAGAAAACTGTCTGTGAATGTGAGTAGCATTCAGGCTACATTGATTATCATTTTAATATTGTGAATGTGAAGACTATGTGGGTCATTGTTGCTTTTTTTTCTCTCCTCAGTTAATTTTAATCATGGTCTGGCAGTTTGAGTAATTTTTGTGGAGTACCCAAACCCAAATGTCTTTTCTTTGGTATTGTTCGTCGAATCGTTGAGCTCCTTAAGTTCTGAGTTGAGCTACACGATTACTGACAAATGCGTGCACTGACTGGACAGGTCCACTCAATCTGTGTGGTTTTCCTCAAAAGACCATCTTATACACAAATCTACATGGTCTTCACATGATCTGTCCAAGATTATGTCTGGACTTTAAAAGAGACTGTGACCTCTGAGTTTGTTTCGGCCTTTCTTCTCAGAGTAGTCAGATAGGAAACGCCGACCTCATCTAGCTTTTAAAATATGATTCGACGTGTAAAAGTGTTTGTTCAAACCTACTTACAGAAATAAAATCATTTATCATTTATCACAGGGAAGTAAAATGTATGGAAATATATGAAGATGCTTCTTTCTTGCACTTTCCATACGTTTTATGGATGTGGACGTCAACGGTCATATCGTCACGATAGAAATTATAAAAGGGGACATTCTCTCTAGTTGTCTATCTTTTAGTATTTTAAAAGTATAGTGTGCGTAGTTGAGTTACCTACATAAATAAAATTTGTTGCCATCTTAAAGCATCAGCCCTATTAACAAAATGGTCGCCATATTTAACATTTCATGTTTATTACGCGCATGACGCGCCCGCGCCGGGCCGCGGTCGATCAACAAATTCTCTACAAATTGGTTGCGCAAATTAATTTCACGTAATTTGTTCGTGCCAATTTCATTTTAATAACGTTTAAATGCTCGTAATTGTGCTGTGGTTAAAAGCTGTTGATTGTTATGGAGGAAGTTGGAATGTTTAGTGGATTTAACAGCTTTGACTGTCATGATACTCCTTAATACTCTTCATGACTCACCTAAAAGCTCATGTGTAAAGTCCGAGATGAGACTCCGAGGGGGTGGAGTTCGAAACCAGTCGGGAAGTTTTGATGAAATCTATATTATTCTATTCTACTAATATTATAAATGCGAAAGTTTGTGAGGACGGACGGATGGATGGATGGATGGATGTTTGTTACTCTTTCACGAAAAAACTACTGAACGGATTTGGATGAAATTTGGCACACAGATAGACCATGACCTGGGTAAGAACAAAGGCTACTTTTCATCCCGGATTGCAGATGAAGTCACGGGCAACAGCTAGTAAATTATAAATTAAAAATAATATTATAAATTAAAGTCGTTTTAAGTGTCTGTCTGTGTGACCGTGTTGTTCTTCTAAACTACGCAACAGATTTTGATGCGGTTTTCACCATCATTTAGAGAATTTATCCCGGAAGTTAAGTAAGTTCCAGAATAATACATTATTATATGTTGATCGTTGGCATCTATCGATAGAAAGAGTCGATCCTCTCTTAGACGCATTTTAACACAAACATTAAATAAACATAAACATAATATGATTTATTTATCACTATCATCAAGTTGTGATGGTAACTGCCAGGAAGTGGATGACGTAATGGGCACTAAACCGGTCAGGCTACTGTCCTAGTAATAAATTCAAATTAAATCGTAATTATTTCATATTTCTGAGTAAAACTTAGGGTTTTCAGACGATATAAAACTACAGTCTTTTTTTAAACCTTGGCAATACCGTATTACCGATACTTCGATAGACAATAATCGATTTATGTATCATTCATATACCGACACGATAACTCTAGATTTACCACAGATTAAAATAATTAAGCTCGAAACCACAGAAATCTTATTGATTATAAATTATTATCTATGAAAGCATAAATTGAAGCAGTCACGCATATGCAAATACAGAGAGATAATTGAAGCCATTGGGGGGCAGTTTGTCATGGAGATAACATCAGCTGTTGATTGGGTGCGCAGGCGCATAACACCGGCGGATATGAAGGATTGATATTCTAAGATAACCGATATTTATTTGTTTTGCACATGTTACTGGTTCAGTTTAGGTGTATTGGATAACTAAACGTCCACAGCTGGATTGTATTTTAACCGACTTCAAAAAAAGAGGTAAGTAGTAATCTATTTCCCTGCATGGCAGATCTGTTTCCTAGAAATAGACGTGATAACAGTCAACTCTGTCAACATAGGTCTCGGACTGCACTTATGCGCAAGAGTGTTTTTTGTATGGCTACCATTATTTACAATAAGCTTCCCAATCGCTGGAAAGAGCTAAGCGTAGAAGCATTTAAAAGAAAAATAAAATCTTTTTAGCTAGTAAAGCATTATGGAGTGTATGATTTTTTAATGGAATCCTTTTAAATTGACATGCTCTTTTATAAATTAATTTAATCTGAACTGTATGTAATGTAATAATGATTTGGATAATGATGTTTTATTGAATTTTTTGGACCTACGTTGACATTAGATTATTATATTTTTATTTTAAATAATTTAATATTTGACAATTTTGTATGTAACTCCTACCTATTTCTATATGAATTATGTAATCAACCAATGTAATTTTATTTATTTATATGTCAGCATTGTCAAGGTTAATGAATGTAGTTATTATTATTTTCTAAATTCTAAACAAATATTAATATTTGCACACCATGTCAGTATGGTAAACATGTTAGCACAACTCCATGTACTTATAACACCTTGCATCCATTTTTTCTTTATAATTGTATGTACACACATGTTTGAGCAAATAAACTTATCTGAATCTGAATCTAGCTAATTGAGTTTTGCAATAAGAGTGAAAGAATGACGCGACTCTTGTAGAACAAATTCCATGAAGTTTTCATAGAAATTGTTCTATTAGAGTCGCGTCGCGCCTGTTTGCGCGAGCCTTTACACTCTTCGATATAGTTGCTCGCCTTTTCTTGAACAGTTATTGTGTATTCTATGGTGTTAAGAAAGAGACGCGACACGACAGTTCATAGATATCGATGTTTCTATCTTGCTCTCACAACAAATAGAAAAGTTTGGAAGAAGCAAAGGTAAGAAAAAAAAATCGAAGTTTCGTTACATCAATGCAAATTTTATATATGCAAATAATTGGTTAGGCAGCTTGTAGATGGTTGTATTAAGGAAATAAAAGCTATTATACAAAATCTATTGGAACTTTTATTGCATGTTTACTGCCTCATAAATTGGCTCATAATTTAAGAAAACATATAATAAAATAGTATATAAAGGAGGATGTAAGGATCGCAGTTGGGTGCGTTCTGTAGTTTCTGCCTACCCCATTGGAAGAAGGCGTGAGTTTATGTATGTTTGTAAATGTATACCTAATAAAATAAAATAAAAAGGGCACGTTTAATATTGCATCCAGATAGTTACGTAAATATCCGTTAATAAAACAACGGATACCAATGATAGGCTACATTTCTGCATACCCTGGCTTAGAAAAGAGGCGTGATACTTGACAGCCGGGTCGTCGCCCCGTCATAGACATCAATGGAGGCTGTGGTCCTGTCAGATCCCTCATTTTTTCTCGCTTATCTTATGATCACTTGCTTTGTACCGTAATTATTATACTCGTAGGCGAAGGCGCCACAGACGAGAAACATCAGTTAAACAACGCTCTAGGTAATTATTTCGTGGTTATCCTTAATGGTTAATGGGATAAATTATTTTGAATGATAAATATTGGCTGCTTATTAAAGTATGATTTCAATTATGTATTTTGTACTTAAATAGTTTTTCAGAAGAAGTTATTATCGTGTTCTTGTTACAGAAGAACAAGGAGTATTTTTTTCAGCTTAAGTGAATTTACTGTAGCTATCACGATTTAGTAAATAGTATTTTGAAGCAACTTACCAATAAAATCACTAGTTCAAAAAGCACGACAAATAAACTACAACAAACATTTAGGTATGTCGTTATAAAACAATGACACAAGCATTCATCCATGTCACAGAGCTGTCGAAACTTGGGCAAACAAAAACAAGACAAATGTGCTTCATAGATGACGAGCAACATTCCGTGACGTCACGCCTAAAAACGCCAAGCATTCATTTGTTTAAACGCCTCGCCTTCACACTTTTGTCCTTAGTCACAGAATGACAGAATAACATTACACAGGAGTGGTAGAATTAACCTGGCATCAATGCGAGGTGCGCCAATTCAGCTTAGTGTAAGTAATTGATTGATTTTTGTACGCTATACCGCATATTCAAGTCAAAAGCTCAAATATACACAAGTACAGAGTAGTTAAGTGACACGTAACAAATTGATACAGAATCTATATAAATAAAAATGAAATAGGTACTGTTCGTTGGTAAGCGCATCTCTGAGAACAGCTGGACCGATTTGGCAATGTTTTATTCTAAAATGTTCGTAAAACCCCGATTCAGGTTTTTATAGAAAGAAATTTGTAAAAATTGCCCGTAAAATTGGATAACTCGGGAAAAAACTGAAAGTTTTTTTTTTCTATAGTTTGAACTTTTGACAAGACAGCATCTGTCGGGTCAGCTAGTTGTTAATAAATCCAAAAATCAATCACGGTTGTCCCACTGTATTTTGTTGGCGTATGGCGATTCAATTCCTTGAACTGACCCGTGGGTCACGGTTCAGCTCGCCGACTGAATGGCTGCGTGGTACAGCACTTGTTTTGATTTACAATCGCGGTACGATTGAGCCATCAGAAACAAGAAGCGTTGTTTGGATGAACTTTATAGTTGTTCCTGTTAGAGGGTGGGTAGAGCACGAAGACTCAAGTTTATAGGAACTTAGGAACCAGAGATTCATGGCAATAATATTGATAATGGACATATTTTCCATAGCCATACATTGCTTAAGAGGCGGTTTAGAGATAGCCAATTTTTCAAACTCAAACTCAAAGCATTATTGTTATTTTCACCTAAAACTAGGCTAGAGCTGATTGTGTAACCATATTTTGATTTAAAAGAGTGTCCGTGGAGTTTCTTGCCCGTTCTTCTCCATAGGTACCTACTACGCTTTAGAATGGGCAACTAGCTTCATCTTTCTGACTGACCGATCCCTTGACAATTCAAAAGTGCCTGTAATTGGTTTATTTGAAATAAATGCTTTGAGTTTGAGTTTGAGTTGAGGTATTTAGTTCGATACCTTTTAAATGACATACACGGATTATAAGAATATACTTTGAAGGTATAGTCGTCTTCTCTAAGGATGTTAAGTATTGTATTCCTGTGAACACTCGTTAGGTCTGTATGTGTAATTCTGCTGGGACACAGGCCTCCTCTCTATAGAGGGAGTGGGCCATAATCCACCACGCGGGCCCAGTGCGGGTTGGTGAATGTCACATTCTACGACATGCCGGTTTCCTCACGATGTTTTCCTTCACCGTTTTGAGAGCAGTGGTGATGTAATGAAATACTCTGAAGTAAAGCGCATGCCTGAGTTCGAACTCACGACCTACAACTCGTAAGTCGGGGCCGATACCACTGGGCCACCACTGCTCTCTCACTTCAATTAACACCGATAAAAACCAATTACAATAATTAAAGGCAGAGACACATACTCATAGAAAAGAAAATATAAAATTTAGGTAAAACATAAAACAATAAAAATGAACAATACTTTAATAATTCTCTCTCTTAGTATTTCTGACATGCCGATAATATCTTCGTCTATTCATTCGCAAACAGATCGTTTGATGGATTAGAATTAAATTAGAATTTAAGGGGGATGCGCCAAGGTAGCCCCCGAAATTCAAATTTTCTTACGTTTTTTGCAATTTGCATGTCAATATCGGGTTGTATGTTGGCCTAAATATGAGTCGCGATTTATAGAATTATAATCATAAAAATCTTCAATACATCTCTCTAAGTTCATATTACCCTACTGAATGACTATTTCATGAAATCGTGACATTTGAGGCCAATTCTAACTTAGGAGTTGTATTGCTGATTCTAATGATTATAATTCTGTAAAGCCATATTTGTTACGGCCGCGAATCATATTTTAATCAACATACAACCTGACAGTGGCCTGCAAATTGCAAAAAGCGTGAAGTATTTTTGAATTTCGCGGGCTACCTGGCCAGAGTGCGTGGTACTGGTGACTGAGCACGCGCAACGGTGCGACATGGGGGTACAGCAAACAGCCTGTACTTTCTGCCGCGGCAGTAATTGTCTGGGATAAAGTGTTGTCTTCATTATAGGCACCCAAAGTTTCTTTCTGAGCGCAAATCCTGATCATTCATTTGATTGCGTGACAATCGGTCGCAAAATAACTCTAAAAGTAACTACACGTTCTAAACAATAAACAGAACTTAGTTACGAGAACCACCGTTTGATCGATGCTTGGTACCGTGGCCGCGATATTGACTATCGATCGTATCGATGTATCACCGACTGTTGGGTTTATCGATATTACAAGCACAGTACGACACTACTTAGCACAGTACAATACTTCTTTATTATGGAAAAGTTTCTTGCCGTATCAGCTTTGTTATTGATGCTTTTAATGTAAGAGTATGTCTATTAAATAATATAATTTAATAGAAAGAAAATAATATTATTGATTTTATTTGATTCCATAAAAGAAGAATAATTTCCTAAAAAAAATCGTTAAGTTTTAACAAACAATTATTTGTATGTAATTCTATCGATAACTAAAGTCATATATTGCGCGGGCGCATCACTAGATCTCTCAATGATTTAATGACTTTATTGGTTTATAAATAACTATTTTATTCATTGATTGGCGTGAGTAGGTACACATTACATAATCATGTCCAATGAATGGAATTCGAACCATGTGTGTTCAGAATATATTTAAATAAACACGCTGGCTTGTTTAAATTATTAATTAGTTCTTTATAACGGGTGGTAAAGTATCACAACGTAATGGTGTAGCGGCGTAAATTCTGGTCTTCTGGAGTAGTGGTCAGAACTTCGATTCCTTCCACGGAAGAAATATTTTGGAACAACAGTAATATAGGTTTATTTGGGTAGCATGTCATAATATCGGCTTGTGTTTGTGTGATTATGAACTTTCAACGAAAATTGTATTGCATTCATATTCGGTCCATCCCTACTTGCATGATTGGCCATCCTGCCAATCGATTTATTCCCACCTGCATAGAATGACTGGGATGTAATATATGCAAGTGCGATATATTAATCAAAAATGTCAGCAGTATAAATTTTTTAAATACGTTACGGTACACGAAGCATTACATTTCGAAAGCCGCCATAAGACGAATGTCGTAGGCGTTGTGTTGCAGATACACTGGCAACTAACAAAGATCGCACATTCCAAAGCCTTCGTCAAGTTCAGATTGAGACAATAGAATAGTGATGGGACGCATCGATAAATTGGTCCCGTTGAGTGATTCGGCCGTCCCGCGGTCCGCCGGCCGGTCGCACCGGTTCCGCGGCATCGCGGCATAGTACCGCCCCCGTTCCGTAATCGTACGATAACCAGCTTGGCAATGGTCACTGGAATTGATACTACTTTGTATTTGTTATCTTTTATAGTGGGCCCGTCGAGAGGATAAAAGATGACGTAATGTATTCTGAAATACTGTTTGTTATGTGAAGACAAAGGGACACTTATTCATCTTTGAATTAGTAAGGGTTATAGCGTACAGCATTACTGCATAGAATGTACCGCGTATCGTTGCGAAAATGACGCTATGGTTTGACAAACGAGTCCTATGTGATAAATGGCGACTCTAGGGGGTAATGGAAATTAGGCAGGTTTAAAAAAATTACAATAATAATTAACAATATTCTATTAAGTATTCATGTTAAGTAAGTAATCTTCAACTCATCACTAAGATGAATTGAGTAGTAGGTAATAAATAAGAATTGGAAAAGTAAGTATTTTACCAAATTCTTATCACTACTATATTCTAAGAAGGTACCCGTTAGGTTTTATTAATAGTTTTTTTTTTTTTTATACCTGCCTTGTTCCTATTACTCCACAGACTACAGAGTCGCCTTTTATCATATGAGACTCGTTTGCCAAACCATCACGATTCTCTCTGCGGTATGCCGTGCAAGGTATGCAGTTGTGGAACTCTATATACCCTTCCAAAATCAGCGATAAACAGGTAGCTTTGTCAAAAATGATTAAGGAAGTCCCACTAAATCCAGAACTCCTGGCAGCCCTATCCCCGGGGTTGATAAATGCGTTCACTTGATTGAGACTTATTCGTTATTACAGTGTTATCGGATTGCGGGAACATGATGACAATATTATGCGGGACGCCATCAGCACCAGTTTATCTGATGTAGAAATAATATAGACCTCAGTATGATTGCTGCTTGCCTAATGTCAGTAACAGACTGATTTATTGATGTATTTCTCAATAAAATCGACCGCGTCAAGCCGTGTTTAATGTTTAACAGTAAAATTGACAGATTGACTGTTAAATCTAATGTTGATCATAGAAATTGTTCCTATTTTTTTAACTTACTCTTGTCTCACATAAATGGTAATTTTGATTTAAAGGCTCCCACAGACAGGCGCGACGCGACAGCGCTACACAAAGGCGCCGCTCGTTGCGCGACACGCGGTTCCTTTGTGTCGGGCGTTGCATCGCGCCAGTGTGTATGAGCCTTGAATTGGGATTCATTTTCGCAAATCAGATAATTTTTCTGTTATTAAGAAAAATAATCTGGTTTGCTAACCCTCTTTATGCTGAATCCTCTTTCTCTTCAAGAATTAAAATTAACTAATAGGTACTCTACTTAAGCATCCAAAGAATATCAAACTTCTTCCCATCATATTCCACTTTTATTTTATTTTATTAGTTTTAAGAAAACTTACAGCTAATACATTCAAGTAGTCAGAAGTAATATGTAGAAGAAAGCCAATTACAAGTTTCCACTTATATAAATATTTTATCCCAGACTTCAAAGGTTCATTGTTAGTACATATTTGCATGTACCCCACGATTGATTGGCTCATTCAGATGATTGATTGTCCCGCGTCGGTACAACACTATACCTGTATTATAAGAAAAGTGGATGGACCGATCGTCGGTAAGGAAGTTCCTTTAAGAATGTATAATTTTTATACAGATTTTTTTCTTATTACAGACTGAGGTGATTGTGGTTTCTGGAAAAATAATGAGGAATTTATTGAGAAACGATATCGTATACTGTAGCAATAATTTGATTTAACTAATAGTTGAAATGGTTATATTACATATTAAGCGCCAACTAAATGTTAGTAAGAGTTAGGGCGGGTTATTAAAACTGATAATACTAGGACTGGAGCACCTTAATTTTCATGCTGACGGGTTAATACGCCACGCTGTCATGGAAGATTATTTTAATTACTACAATACATGTTTACGACGAATTGGAAAAAAATAAAGTGAGTGGATTCGTGGAGGAACACTAGAAAATAAAATGAATAAAGAATACTGGCTTCATAACTTCAAGCAATTACGTCAAAATTAATAAAAGTAAACATTTTTATTATTTAATTACTGTTAAGGACATTACCTTCTAATAAAATATTGTTCAGTTTCTCGCTACCTGTAACTGCAGTGTGGTTTAATTAAAGCGAGGCAGTAAATGCTACGCCGTATTAATTTAATTGGGAAGAATATTGGTATTCCTTTTTATTATGTGAACATGGAAATTATTTTTAGTGTGCCAGCTTTTGTGGCACGTTTGATTGGTGAGTGATGCCTGTAGTTAAATATACCGTTAAGAAGGATTACGGACGTTTTTCAATACCGCTATATTAAATGGCTAAAAACGGTAGTCTTTAAACTATAAAAACCCTTTCTTTTAACATTAAATATGAAAAACATACGTTTAATATTCCAAATAGGTTCAAAAATAATTATAATTCCGCGTTCGATAACAGTGGTTTTCACCCTATACAACGTTAACAGTATTCTGTAACGGCTGTTATTGTTCAATTGTTGGACAAAATAATATGCAGATGATAATCAGGTCCAGGAGCATCATTTTTAGGGGATTCCATTAATCATACCCAGCGGGGTAATTACGCAACACACTAACAGTAGGAATGGGTTTCATTTTGACAGTTCAACAACATTCATTTCGTTATTTAGGTTGTTGAGCAGACAAATATTTCGAACATATGAAGCAATGGATTAGCAATAGGCTTCAAAATGATTCAGATTGTGATAGATAGTATGTTACGTAATTAGGGTGCTGGTTTGAGATCCAACTAAACCAAATAATGTCCTTAAAATGTCAGATGCTTATTTTTGTAGTTTTGGTACCGTTAGCTTACCAAAACCTCCATAGGAGTTTTTAAAACTATTGGGAAGTTTGTGCCACATTTCCTACATAAAATTTTTGGTCTCTGAAAATCTGGACCGAACTTTTTCAAAAAGAATGAGAAACCCTTGGTGAGAGGCTTCTAAAAAATCATTTGGGAACTCTGTAAATGCGCTACCCTGTATAACATTACTTAATTAATTGAGCATTATAAGCCTATGTGGCCAGAAAAGATGTTCCATTTATAATAAATAAATAGCATAACTTTATTATAGACCACGCGTGATAATAAGCAGAGCAGCTATTAAGCTGTTATCAGCTATTTCATGAATGGATTTGGCAACGGTACAGCGGCAGGTCATTGGCCCGCGCCGCGCGATAACCTACGGGCTGCGCGTACGCCGGCTTGAATGAAACTTCCTTAGATTGTGTCTGGATTGTTACAGGTAGGTGCAGTATATTCTACAATCCTATTAGAACCAACTACCTGTTATTAGTAGAAGAATTTTGAATCAATTTATGCGTATTAGATACTTGTGTAAATCGTTCCTGTTTCCATGCATAGGTATTATAATACATATGTATAGGTATTAATTTGACTGATATTCTATTACTATTCTTTGTTTGGCTAGCAGATCCGTGCCTATCAAACGACTTATGGTACGAGTTCGTAGCCGACTGCATGCAGCAGCAGCTGGCGACATGTCGCCGCGACACTACTCGTTTCCATGTATTTCTATGGAAACGACGTGTCGCTAGCTACGAAAGGTATTTCATAGAAATAAATAGAAACCAGTAGTGTCGCGGCGAGACGTCGTCTGCTGCTGCTGTCTGCAGTCGGCTACGAACTTGTACCTTTACGAAGTAAAGCTTCCCTAGCTGTAGTCAGTTCTTAGATGGTTAGTCATTTTTAATTATGTTGACGAGACTTACTGCTTTAGGCTAAAGTATGCTATCGAAGACGAACGAGACGGACGTATCAAAACCTTAAATCCTTATTGGATTTAGGGTTTTGACAATGCTAAGAAAATATTAGGAACTCTTGGTTCTTTAAAAGTTTAAAATTAATATTGGATTAACATACAGCTACTAATAATCGAGGAGCTAGAAATTGTCGACTCAGGATCATTTCCTGGAGGATCGATTTATTGGATTGTATGTACTTATTAAGTATAGACTAGCCTGCTGGCGATTTTCCGGGATGAATGACCTCTATAATGTCTTTCCAGGTATTAAGCTAACTCTTTGCCAAAACTCAATGTTATCTTTCTTAGTTTTGTCATGAAATGTATCAAATACGCTGACAGACGGGATTCTTCTCGCATGTCCTCATCATTCTTCTCGCATGTCGTCATCATTCTTCTCGCATGTCGTCATCATTCTTCTCGCATGTCGTCATCATTCTTCTCGCATGTCATCATCATTCTTCTCGCATGTCGTCATCATTCTTCTCGCATGTCGTCATCATTCTTCTCGCATGTCCTCATCATTCTTCTCGCATGTCGTCATCATTCTTCTCGCATGTCCTCGTCATTCGCCTGCCCTTATCCCAATTTATTTGTGGTCAACGCAAAATGTTTTTTTTTTTATTTCATACTTCTCTATTAGTCGTCATCTCGGTAGTCACCCCTTTTCTAGCCAAACCTCGCATGTATGGTAATAAACGAATTATTAAGCATTAGTATTTCCTTTGCATCAAACGTCCAATAGATAGGAACTATGCGCGAGTTTTTGCCAATGCTATCGTCAGATTTGAAACAGGTTTTCGTTTTTTTATTAACTAAATCCTTTTTTGTTGTGTCTATCGACCTTAAACGTGTACAGCACAGATGTTAAGGCCAAAGACTTAAGGCTGAACAAAAAAATACAAGATTTTACGCGTGATTATGGCTATGTTTTTACCGGTTACATTGTAGGCATACCGAAAACATGATAAATTCTCTAATGGATAAACTCCTAAATCTTATAGTCCATAATATAATCATAATCAGCCTATAATGTTCCCACTACTGGAACACAGGCCTCCTCTCTGTGAGAGGGAGTGCCTTTTAGTAATGTGTTAAAGCTAAATAAATGTATTTTCTTTCTTAGCTTTTGGGCCGATCATAGAAGGAGAAAATACACATTAAAATAACCAGATTTTCGGTAAAAATACTTCGAGGATGGTCACTAGGTATATGGATTGGGCTCCCTCACAATCCACAACTCCATATCAACGTTCTTACCAATGAGCTTATGCAACCTCAGACTTCATACTCGTAATTTTACAGTCTAAGAGTGCAACACACTCACAATATTTTGCCTATTATGATTAAAAAGACCACACAACGGCAAAGAATACAATAATTTAATTATAATAAAATTATCATGTGCTACAAGAGATATACAATATTATGTACCTATCTACCTAATTTCTTCGCAAAAAAACGGGTTCGTAGAACCGAATATCTCTTATCACAAAGAGGCGTTTGACCGGAAGTTTCGACCTCCTTGCTAAAGGTCGGGACAGTAACTGGTCCAACCGTCCAAGTGCCCAACTGTTGGGCCAACAATGTGGTCCAACAACACGGCGATCCAATTACACTCAGATTTACATGGAATTGGAGCGATCAATACTGACGGCGAAAGGCGGAGAAATTTTCGGACAAACACGTTGGGTACAGTCAAAGAAAGAAATATGTAAGTAAAGTATACATACATACGAGAGTTCTGACAACTAGTTTTTTTTAAACAATGTTTCCAGTGTTCAATTCAAATATTAATTTCACTTACCACAAGTAAGTAGATATATTCAAATTTTTTGGGTCCAGCATCTGACATGAACCCTGTAACGGCACAGCAGTATTCACAATATAATAATTAAGTGTGTGTTAAGTTTAAAAAGTAAATTCTCAAGCATCCGATTAAATTAGTAACGATTAATGATTGACATTACCATACAATAGGAAACAATGACGTTACCCACGAAAATACTTAACTTTAACCACATTTTTACGCTTAACAACGGTGTTCTAAATAGAGTAACTACCGCTAAAGTAGTCCAAGTTTTGTTTCAGTGACAATGTCGGGGGCATTAGAAAGTCGTTAGCACTCCGACAGTAACACACGCATCCTGCAGAAAGGTCTGCGCAGGCGCTCATTTATGAAAACAAGCCTTTCAAATTAGCACATGAGGATTTTTAGTTATTGTCGTTAGAGATACTGCAAGATTGATAATTTTGACGCAATGAAACGTAAGCCTGTAATCTGCTGACTTCAACCAACTCCATAGAGTATTTATTTAGCTGCAATGAGCTGTTCAAAGAGGCCTCACCTGCTTAGTACATAAATGTTCTGTGGTGCATCTGCATTGCTATAGCAACTTGAGTCGACGCTGCGTGAGCAAAACACTGCAAGAGGCCGATGATTTTTATACGATACTTCAACTTTGGGCACATCCTAAATGGACATGGCCTAAATGATAACAATTTTGCTTATAATAAGCACTGGTTGCATCGTCCGGCTCTTCTAAAAAGAATATCGCTCTTTCTAGAAAGCGTTATATAGACAATCCTTTAAGAATTCTTCCGGTTTTTTTTAACTGAATCAATGAATGAATGAAATGACTGATCCACATCCGCTGACCCATATAATAATATGTAAATATGAGCATAGCCAGAACTTGTTGATTAGAAATCGTAATTAATTTATATTATATTATCTGGAGAGTATTTTGTTAGGAAATAGGGTTATCAATAGAAAATGAAGTCAAGGATGAAACAGCTGTTGTTCAAATATTATTTCGTTTCCATTTATGGGTACGATTTATAAAGGTTATGAAACTCCCTGGCCTAGGATTATTTATCTATTTCTCTCGGAAGCTCATACAGTTTTAAAGTATTATTTTCATAACATCACGCCTTGTTTCCCGAAAGGGTTGGGCAGAGATATACCTACAGTAAACCCACATTGCGCCAGTTATGTTTAAGACCCATGTAATAGGGGGCGAGCCTATTGCCATCAACCGGGCACAAATCCAGATCCCGGGCTACTACTAAGAAATTCCATATAGAAAAACCCAATAACACTTTTCCCGACCTGGGAATCCAACCCAGGACCCTATGCTCAGCTGTAGTTCTAGCGACCACTAGACAACGAGGCAACGAGGTATTATATTCAGACCTGGGAATATGCGACACTAAACCACTATCATTCTGTCGTATTATGGGTCCTAGATAAAACGTGGGCGTGCCTTAAGAGGCTGACTACAGCTAAAGCGCAGTCACTGGTGGACTGCATAGAAAAGAAAGAGGAACGCGATGACACAACGCTGATAATTTATTGCAAAACATGTAGCAATTATCTATTTACAAAAAATCTATTGATTGGACTAAAAAATTTAAACACAATATTACGTTATTATGTTGCTTGTAGAAAATCATACAAAAAATCGGAATGATTGTATGTATATTAGTATGGTTTTTAATCGTTAAAAGAATTTTGTAGATAGATCTTCGTGATTTTTTTCTATTATATGAAATTTGTTGTATTATGTTTTCAACACACTACCTAACTAGCATATATCCTGAAGAATATCATATATTTTTCTGATTTTGTTTACTGCAGTGGATCATATACTTTTAGGCATTATTAAACTTGCGTGTACGAGTAGGTCCTGTAGTCCCCTTAATAATATTAGCTTTTCAATGACCGCAATGCAAGTTAAGACCAATTGAGTAGGACCTGTAATAAAAGACTTACGGAGATGACGAGCATTGGGCACGACGCTTGCACACAGTATGTTGACGAATTTTGTAAGACTGTTTGTAGATATGCTAGATTTGAGCTTGCAAACTGTGAGGGCGTAAAAGAACCTCCTGGCTATCACGAATTCACGACAGACATAATTAATTAATTATGAAACAATATTCTGAGTTGATAACCAAACTCCAGTAATTGGAGAGGCACCAGAAGAAGATTACATATCCAAAAGACCTACCATATTTGAGTCCGAGCCACGTCCTATGGAAGGGCTGGTAGCGCCGAGGTGGCGGGGGTCTCGGCTTCCGAAACAGGGGCCCACAGGCCGGGGTGCAGCACAGTTGGAAGTATCTTTTATCCCGGATCTTCTCCGCCGCCTTCAGCCGCTCCCGAGCCAGTCTGCCCGCACACCGGCGCGGGCTGGACACGGCCAAAGCAGACGCCGCCACGGCCATAGCCGCGACAAGAAACCACCAACGCATCACTACAGCATCCTTTCATTTACTATCCATAATTTTTGTAAACCATTTGTACTCACATCATAGCAACTCGTTCACTTTCAAAGCCTCACATTGTAATTCTCATTTATTTTACACGTGACTTATCACCAAGAAAGCACCCTTTAACACTGATTAAAGTTTCAAACAAGCTTATCTGAGCTCCAAACAAACTGCACTAACCATTCATTAGAAATAGAACATAAACGTTAAACAATTTATGCAAAGCTGATTAAGTTTAGCTCACTCTGACTACAGCTTTTTTTGCGGATACTACATAACGCGTCGAGTATTTAAATTCCTCGTTGAAATCCGTGTTTCGATGTCACAATTTTTGAACACTGTGTTTGTATGTGACAATGAATGAACGTCTCCGCGTGTTATTGTTCGAAGATGGAACGACTTGGTCGGCAATAGGAACGCGTGCGTGCACGCCGGCGGTGACACGACGACTGGCAGGCAGACCGAGTTGTTTCCGAGGACTACGCACCACGCTATCCTGGGCACCTAAGATTTCGCTTTTGATCGAACTCTGAGAGCTTTGATGATCTTCATTTCCGGTTTTGATCTGAAGGTAGAACACGCAGTGCCCTTCAGGATAAGATTAACAAGACGAGAGAAATAAGAGTAAAATAAAGATCACTCACATCATGGCACAAGACAGGGAAGAATGGCGCAAAATGGAGGAGCCTGAAGTAGAACGGAAGGACTGTGGATGATGATTTCGAGATCTGTTTAATAAAACTTGAAGAGCACGTATTCAGCATTATCGGTAAACTCCCTGACCTCGTGAATTAGATAAACAAGACAAGAGTGACGAGAGTAGAATATTAATCATATGTGCCAAAATAGCAAACAGTACTTACAACGTTAGCTCTCAAAAAACGACCTCAATATGTATTTCCACTGAAGAAGACGGTACATATTTATAAGCCATGAGGAGAAACTAAACAGCACACGAAGAAAATGAACAAAAAACACTTCGTCATAATAAAGTTAATGCATCAACATGAAAATCTGGACGTCTTATAAAAAAGCGTCATCTTACCGGCTCCTCTGCCGGCACGCGAGTCCACTAATTAGGCCGCGTTCTGATCTAGAGATTGCCGCGGTGATAAGCGATGATAAAAACACGCGGGTGGTCGGCCGGTCTATGCCCCACGTCCATCACGGCTGATAGCCGCGAGTGGGTAGACACATGCCCATGTAAACTAGCTGGAACCTCCATGTAGTTGTAAACCTCCTAACCGGACTGCCTCGTTGGTCAAGTGCTCGCAAGCGCGACTGCTAAGCTTGAGGTTCAATTTCTATGTCGAGCAAAGTTTAGCCGGAAGCCCGAAGTCTTGATTTGTGCGCTGTTTATGGCAATACATTCCCTATTACATGGGACTTAAACATAGCTGGTGAAATATGGCTTTATTATACATCTCTACCTAACCTTTCAAGGAATACAGGCGAGCGTAATGTTATGTTCATTAACAAATTCTGATGTTGTTGGTACAATGAATGGCGCAGAGCAAGATGTAACGGAGCAACAAACGAGACGAGCATACGTATGTGTAACAATGAATTGTAACTTATGTAGACGTGCGCTAATATTGTGAATGCAAGAACGAACTAAATGTCAACATGACCGGCCATACATGGTCAGCTCAATCTTCAAATCCATATGATCTCTTCAAAATTCGAATGTAGCGTCTTCGACGGTTGAAGTAACTAAATGAATTATTGATTTCTACTTTTAAACTGATGAGATTGTTTCGATTATGTCCACGCATTAGGTTTGATCACACTGTAGCAGTTTCTCCAGTATGGTAGCCCGTATGGTCGACGTTCATGGCAGGCAGGGGGCGCTAAGAATCTCTAGTAGAGATCTGACTGCGCAGCGCAGGAAATCTTTCCACAAGAGGGACCGATGACCTGGTAAAAGTCATGAGAATCGGCTGGCTGTAAGAAGCACAAGAGCGGTCATTGTGGCACTACTTGAGGGAGGCCTATGTCCAACAGTATGTTAGTATTGTAAGATCTTGAAAGTCCTCAGATAAAGCAGTCGGCACTCTTATTAAAACTTCCCATTGCACTTTCTAACATGTCCTGGGCGATCGTGATAGGGTGGGTACTCATTTAGCATTCGTTCCTTTCACTTGCATATCGTTACGCTCATTTTGTTCATGTGAACCTTCGCTCAGTGTATTCTTGATCGAAGATGTGAACAGAATTTCGGCAGACGATAAATTTTTGATGCTGCGGATTCTATCTACTACATCATCAACTTATACGTTTCCCAATTGCCTACCTGGAGTTGAGCCCACGGCCTACAACTCGAGTCGGTTACTACTGAGCCCACTGCTCTCTCGATATTATATCTCGTACATAATGTAGAGTTGGTTGAATCGTTCAATATGAATGAGTATTTGGCCCTCTTTTTAACCAACTTCAAAAACAGGAGGAGGTTCTCAATTCGACAGAATATTTTTTTTAATGTGGTTTAGTTTAGCTCAGAACTTTTTCTGGGTGAACCGATTTGGATGGTTCATTTAAATTGGATCAAGTTCTGACTAGTGGTTTTTGAGTTATCCTTAATACTGTGTATTTTTTCCCACTTAGTTTATATTGCTGATGTTTTAATAATTTCCTGTCACGGTTATTTACATATCAAGTAGTGGTAAACGAATATGTGTGGGGTAGGTACCACAACTGTAAAGTGAAACATAAAAACTTTTTTACAAAAAAAACAACCGACTTCCAAAAAACAAAACACAAAAAATCGTGAAAAATAACTTTCATTTCGGAAGTCGGTGGCCAAAAACTAAAATACAAGACCAAAGATACCGACTTCCGAAATTAAAGTAATTTTTCAAGTTTTTTTTTGTTTTCTCTTGGAAGTCGGTTGTTTTTTTTTGTAAAAAAGTTATATTATCTCGTATCGGCAGGAATTATATGAAAATAATGTTTGCCTGCAACGTTGACACGTCCATTGCCCAGCCGGAGAGGGCCATCTGAAGTACTTCACCCATATATGCGTATAAGATTGTCGGCTACTTCAGAACCAGAAAATGTCTTCCTGTATGTTACCTTTTCGCTTCTAAGTAACTCTTCAACAAACACTCTTGTGTAGTGAAGTTACAATGGGTTACGTAACAAAGATAAGATTCTGTGTTGAAGTGTACTAACTACTATTATTCCGAGTGATAAGTAAATTAACAGAATTGACTGTGTGCCCATTATTCAGCTTTTAGGAATAGTGATGAATCACATTCGTTTGTGATAGTTTACAGTGTTATAGTAATTATAAAGTTGTTTGAGTAATAATGTTAGAGAACAACAATTTGGGGACAAAGATCGTCCTTTCCTATCAGCCTTTCAGCCAGCCTTTGGGTTGCTCCATTCCTTCCATTCCTGCTTATAAAGGAAGGATATTTTTCAGGTTTGTGTAATTTTTCACGCGTGTTTTGTGTTACTTGTTCTATACCTCATAAAGACGATCAAATTCTGAATAATCATCATTGTCATCCACAGAGCTGCTACACCCACTGCTGGTTAAAGAGAGGAGAGGCCAGAGGTCCATGCTGCTGTGCCGCTCTTATCCAGAACAGCCAATTCATTTTACAATACTCAGTCTCTCAGTTTGCAAAGCTTAAATTAATAAAATTACATGACACGGGCATAAAAAGACCTTATTTTATTAAAGACGATTTTCATGGAAAGACAAAAGTCCATATAGACTGGGCCACACTGCACAATGAGCAGTATATCAAATAGACAAAGTGCGCAGGATTCGAGGGCCCCCCGATTAGATTACAGCCGCACGCGCCGCCGCTCCCAATCCACGCCATTGTGAGCTTGATAGCTCGAAATTAATGGCTTTTATCGAGAGACCAACTTCGTTGCTTATTGTGCTAATAACTTGAGCCTTTAAGGATTGTATTAGCCTTTAAGAGTGCAAGAAAAGAGCCTCCAAGCGTCAAGAAGAGTGAGTTAAGCGTTCAGCAGCAGTAAGCCTAGCTACTAAGCTGACTGGCTAATCATTTAACCTCGGCATGAGATAACTTTTCTGGTAAGTGCCCGGTAAATATCTGGTAAGTATACACAATTTGAGGTGGAGGTTGAGAAGATTTGCAGTTATAATCTGAATTCGGCATTTCGCACAAGCAGTCCCAAATACACTTCAGTTGCAAGTTAAGTTTCATATTTTCTTGTAATTATTGTGACGATACAAAAAAAAGTTGTAAAGAAAGAAAGAAAATTATTTTATTTAGGACACGCACAGAAAATACAAAGAGTAAAAATAAAAAATGAGCATTTAAAGCTAACAAAATTAACAATAAAAAAATAAATAAAAAAAAACAACAATAAACAAGTAAAAAACCTGTGCGAGGCCAAAAAGGCTCCTATCTCAGCATATTGCTACGCACGCATGCTATGTACTGTGCCTTGTTCAACTTTCAGGCTAGTTTGACAGACAATCTATTTAAAATGTACGCCAACCCGTATTACTAAAGAGTAGGTAGGTACACTGAATATCTCATGAAGCCATGCATGCGTGTAGCAGTGCTAAATCTATTTCGCACGTCGAGATGTATTCGGACCACGCGACGGACAGACGCATGTTTTGACGTCTACTTGATGTACAGATATTTATATGGTGCCTCTCTCATCTACGTATCGAGAAGCTAACACCTACCTACGAGTACATAGTTCAAAACACGTTTAACATCCCTGATGGTAGAGTGATTTGGTCTGAGTGCAGAGGACATCTGCCCGCGTAACATGACCATCGTAGAAATGGGAAAAAATAATGACGAAATAACATATTGTAGAAAGATTTGATCACATAGGTTCACCGGTCCACACTTAATTTCCACAAGTTCAAATAACATAACGTCATGCCTGTTTTTGCCAAAGGGTTAGGCAGAAATGTACATATAGTACACCCACATTTCGCCAGTTATGTTCAAGTTCATCTAATAGGGGGCGAGCCTATTGATATCATCATCATCTCCCCCCTGTCCCATGTTACTTGTGGTCACCGCAACACGATTCCTTCTTCCATTCTCCCTGTCAACCGTCACGCCATTATTCACTCCCTTCTCTTTCATATCATTCCTCATACAATCCATCCATGTTTTCTTTGGCCTTCCTCTTCCTCTCCATCCTTCGAGCCTATTGCCATCAACCGGGCACAAATCGAAACTCCGAGCTATTTATTACTGAGAAATTCCTGATGGAAAAACCCAATAACACTTTGTCCGACCTGGGAATCGAAACCAGGACCTCATGCTGAGTAGTAGCTTGGGACCACTAGACCCACGAGGCAGTCAGACAAGTTCAATGTAAAGGCGATAAATTTATTTATTTATTTATCTTTACCTAATAAGTGACAATGGACTCAAATATGTTAGTAATAACAATATTTCTTAACAACTATGTTAGTAAACTTAACCTACACACTTAACCTAACACTGCCATATAATTATGATGATGAGAAACCCTGCTACAAGCTCAAAACCGAAGTAGAAAGCTTGCAGCAGCGATTCACACACAAGCAGTCCAGTTTGCTCGCAACACACCGCCGTATAATGTTGGGGCTGGCCCACACCCGGCGCACTAGGAAGGCGCATCGATAGCGTAGAAGCGATCGACACGCGCTTCAGCAAACATCCCGGATGCGCTACAGAAGCCGAACAGCCCCATCAACACCCGGAACGCATTATTATATTGAATGCGAAGGGTGCTGTTTAACAGATAAGCCACTGTAAGTAGTAAATACACTGTGGTAGTTAAGTTTTTGTTCCGAAATAAGTGCAACTCATTAATCTCCCCGTTCATAGAACGGTCGATCTTCTGAGAAAGTCGACTATTTGAGATGCGCACGCGGCGAGTCGGCAGACGGATTGACGCCCGACGACTGTCTTTCTAGCTACTATCCACAGTATGTATGACTCATCATGAGTTATATGACTATTGTAGCTTTTTAGCCCTTTTCATTGCTTGCTGCTGTCTGGCTTTGATTCATTTAGCTAAATACAATCTGCTCCTGCATGAAATATATTTCTTGTTGTGTTTGTTAAGATATTGAGTATTTGCATGTACTGACTGCAAAACGAATACTATGAAAGAGTGATACTGGAATGGAGGTGGGTAGGGCACTTGGCTAGACATGGTTATAGCAGGTGGACCATAGCCCTAACTTAACTCCTTTGTACCGTCTCTCCCTTCCCCTTCCTCCTTAGCCCTTTTTATATATTTTTTTTTAATATTGTTGAGTGCCTGTTACTTGTTGTCAGGCCTACACTGTCCTCCAATTATCAACACTGTAATTTGAAACATTGTAAAAGCTCCTTATTTTTAAAAGAGTAACCGTGGAGTTTCTTGCCGGCTCTTCTCCATAGGAAACAACCAATTGGAACCGTGCACCTAGCTTCTGACGTTTCATAAGTGCCCATGTTGGTTTATGTGAAATAAAATATTTTGATTTTTATTTTTTATTTTTCTCGTCAACCGTTATGTTAGCAGAACAACAAATAGATAGGTGCCTACAAAGGATCGCGGGTAAAACATTGATGTGACACGCACAGACCAGGGAAGCATGTCATTTAAGGGAGGGTGCCTTTGTCAGCAGTGGACTTAACGACGCTACCAAAAAATGATGAATGTATTAAAATCACAGACGCAATCCACTGAGTAGTGAGGACATGGTAATCAATAGTCTGTCTTTGTATTTGAAGAAGTGGCTTTTATCCTGCAGTAGGACCAATACAGCAAACACGGCAAATTTATTATTAAATGATCCTGTATCTTACTATAGTTATTATTTGGCAATCTCCCTTACTAAACTTTAGGTACTCGGAAGAAGCTAAATTATCACATGTCTATTTTCCTATACTTTCCTCTTAGGGGTATATGTCTGTCATAAAGTATTCTTAAACTACAACTATCGCTATCATTCGCAGCATCCGAGCTATTCCCGATGCGCGCGCGCAACAAAAAGGCGACGCGAGCTATTAATTGCGCGGGCGAAAACTCCGATGGACCGACAGACAGGGCGACGCGACGTTCGCATACTTTGGCCACTATAATTTTAGCAGCGAAAAATGTGTGTACATTTTTTAGAACATATTATGTCTGTAATAGTACCTACGTTATTCGTGAACATATATTTCAATCAACTCAGCCTATCGTAGTCCACTGCTGGACAATAACCTCTCCCGTGCTGCGCCACAGCACCTTGTCCTCCGCCTTCCGCATCCAGTCTGTGCCAGCAACCTTTTTGAGGTCGTCGGTCCATCTAGCTGGGGGCGCCCCACACTACGCTTACCGATACGCGGTCGCCACTCCAGGACTCGTCTGGTCCACCGGCCATCGGTCCTTCGATAAACATGGCCAGCCCGCTGCCGCTTCAGCTTGCTTATTCTGCAAGCTATGTTGGTCACTCCGTTTCTTTTCCGGATAACTTCGTTTCTGATTTTATCCTTCAAAGAAACTCCGAGCATAGCCCGCACCATAGCACGCTGAGTGACCATAACTATGTGGACCAGCCCGACTGTCAGTGTCCTCGTTTCGGCACCGTATGTTATAACGGGCAGGACACACTGGTTGAAGACCTTAGTCTTCAAACATTACGGGATTGGCGACGAGAAAACTTAACGAAGTTTTCCAAACGCTGCCCAACCCAACTGGATCCTTCTGTCGGCTTCTTGCTCAAAGTTATGTCTACCGAGCTAGATGACTTGCCCTAGGTAGACAGAACATAATATATTTACTAAATTATAAAATACAGGGCGCGATTCGACGTCATGCACCTAAAAAAAAACTTGCCCTGGAAATAGTCTGTCTACTGTTGTATGAAATAGGTATTTTTTGTTTCACGAATCTTATAAGAGCTTCGTAGCGAAAGTTGTTTAAAATTACGTGTAGAATTACCCCCTTGACGGATGCAGGTGACTAAATCTCCACCCTATATTTATACCTACTTTAGTAAATATATGTTCACAAATAACGTAAATGCTACAAACATAATTTTTTCACTGAGTTTCTCTGCCCAACCCTTCGGGGGAACAAGGCGTTATGTTATGATGATACTTTTTTAAACCACTAGCTTTTTCCGGAAGGGACCGTGCATTTTTCCGAGATATAAAACCTATGTCGTTCTTCTGTCAATAAACTATCTCTGTATGCATAAAATTACGTCACTCCGTTGTTTTGTTGCTGCGTGAAAGATAGACAAACCAACACTTTCGCATTTCTAGCCTACTGGGCTACTGCTACTAGGAACGCCCCGCCCTCCAGAAGTACCGGAATTCCGCTTCTTTTTTGGGGATCTCACCATAGAGGCTGCACTGAACTTTTGGAGGTAGTTACATAATAATATACTGAAGTTTACACGTGCTAGCAGGTAGGTAAGTTGCAACCAATGTTTATTTGACACGTCATCAAAGGCAAGCTGCGCACGCGCATGCGGTGTATGAAGATCAATGGACGCTCCTGTAATCTGTTATGAAATGGGGTCGTGTAAATATTAGGTACTTCATGATTTTGAAATACATTGGTGAGGGGTCGTGGCTACATAGAAGTGCTACTAACCGCTTACACGGGCGACAACATCAACTTGAATGAGTATCTAGGTATCGTTTACTTTTTTCACCGCAGTAGTTGTAAATTGGAAATTATGTAGTGATAGAAAATATGCACATTTTGGTCTTCTATTTATTACTCTTTATTTCGAGCAAAAAACAGCCTGGCGATTTAATTTAACTGTCACTCAGTTTGGCAGGTTTATGAAATGTGTCCCAGTGCGGGTTCGTAGATGTCACGTCTTCGATTTTTTTATTCTAGGACATGCTGGTTTCCTCACGATGTTTTCCTTCGCCGTTTTAAGAGCAGTGGCGATGAAATAGTTTACACAAAGTAAAGGGTTTGGTCCAAAATAAAGGATTTATTTATTATTTATTACCTGGTTCTAATCGTCATACTGAACAACTTTCTCTCTGAAATACGTAATCCGTGAAAAAAATAACAACTTTTATAAAACAGAAGACAGACGACGCAAGTATGAGAAGATTTTTTGTATTCATGTAGATTGTTTCTTTTGAAGTTCGCTCACCGGAGTTACTCGCTTCGCTTATTCGGCATCAAGCTAATGTAAATAAAGGGCAACCTTTTGTACACTGGCGGACATGAGTAGTAGAAAGTATTTACTAACTTAAAAAAATATATGGATCCTATACTTATTTTTTTAAGTTCATAAATACTTTACTTGTAAACTTTAACGAAAGTCAAATTGCATATTTTGAAAGGTAAGTTGTGTTATGATTATGAACTAAAGAAAATACAACAACAAAACTGTAGGAAGTAACTTAGATTTGAAGACTAAACATTAATTTACCTATATTGATGCCTTAGGGTTTTATTTATAAACGTTGCTTAAAGTTAAAAGACGTTTACAATCATAACTAAATTTTATAAATAATAAAAAGTTATGTTGTGTCCCAGTAGTTATACCAATTAATTTTAAACAAAGCTTATCAGTTTTATTCTATTTTTTCGAGATTTCCGTATTTACAAAATGTTGGCTTAATATAGCGATATTAAGCCAGCATTTTGTAAAGGCGGTAAAGCCCTTGGCGCAAGCTTGACGAAATTAAGTAATCACATATTAAGGACTTTGGCTTCTACTATCCCTCAATACCTTTAAGCATCTTCAACAAAAACAATTTTCTCTCTGACCTAGCGAGCGTGAAGCGTCTCCATTTCAGCTTGGGCAAAAATGCTTTCGTATGTCCGGATGTCCGGCTGTTCTCCTCTACAAGTCGCATTCCATCACTACGAAGAGGAGGCATGCTCTCGAGACTGACCGTGGCGAAGATTTATGGGTTACGATCACAATTTACGGCTTTAATATATCTGTTTGTGTTGTCTACATAAAGCCCACTGCAACGGACGACGAATATATGACGTGGTTCTGCAAGGTTGAGAGCATCATCTCCAATTTGAACGGAATGATAATGATTTTAGGTGACCTTAACTTAAAAAGTGCATCTGTAAATGTTAATAATTATTACTGTTATTTCTTAAGTTTTTGTAGTCTGGTTGAGATGAATGAAGTGGTGAATATGCGTGGGAGTAAGTTAGACGTAGTGTTGGTTCGGGAGGGTACCGAAGTAAACTGCGAGCATGTCATAGGTACAGAGCTGGTTCCAATCGACTTGTATCACCCTCCGTTAGATATTGCGATTTCCATCTCACCGCTTATGGATAGTGAAAAATTGGACCCCAGCAACATTGATCGCAGTAGAGATTGGAACTTCGTAAAAGGGGACTACGCACTTTTAAGCGACCTTATTCGTTCTGCTCCATGGCAAGACGTTCTTCGCTGCAATGATGCACACTCCGCTGCTGGTACTTTTTACGGAATAATGTATAATTTATTTGACTCTTCCATTCCAAAGAAGAAGAGAATGATCGCTGGAAATAGGCGGTATCCAGTCTGGTTTACTAAAGATATTATAAACGATACTCAGCATAAAACCAAGCTACATAAGAAATGGAAACTTTCACGTTGTGATCTTACTTACGCGCAGTTTAGTGCTCTGCGATCAGATCTTAAAGTAAGAACCCAGGACGCCTACAGATTGTACTGTAATAATTTAGAAAATAACATAGGTAAAAATCCGCGACAGTTCTGGCAGCATGTATCTAGCCTGCGATCAAAGGGCGGCTTCGAACCAAACGTGGTGTACAATGGTGAGACTTGTTCGGGTGTCAAAGCTGCCGAGGCATTTGCTCAGTATTTTGCTAGCGTGTTTCTGCCTGATACACCTGAGTTGGACCCTAGAAAATTAAATGTGAGTAGTGAGGGAGGTAGCATTCCTCTTCCCTTTTTAACCCCACCGGATGTAGTTAAGGCTATTGCTAAACTCAAACCCTGTAGCTCGGTTGGCCCTGACAACATTCCAGCTTTTACTCTTAAGGGATGTCATGATGTTTTGGCAGCCCCTCTATGTCATGTCTTTAACCTAGCCCTCCGGTCCGGAATATACCCTGAACAATTGAAAACTTCGCGAGTCACTCCCATTCCTAAAACTAGTGACAAAACATCAGTAGAGGAACACAGACCCATCGCTATCCTGCCAACGATTGCCAAGGTTTTCGAACATATACTTCACGCTTTCATTTACAAACGCATAAATATATCCTTATCTGATGCCCAACACGGTTTTCGGCCGGGTCGCTCCGTGAATTCGAATTTACTGATTCACGTAGACTACATATCCCGTTGCTTGGACATCGGTGGGCAGGTTGACGTTCTATATTTCGATTTCCGGAAAGCATTCGACAGAGTTGACAACGATGTGCTTTTGACAAAGCTGGGGGCCATCGGTTTCTCGTCCGGTCTTCTTAACTTCTTTTCAGATTATCTGCGCGATCGCAAGCAGTTTGTAAGACATGGCTGCTTCGAGTCCAAGCCTTACAATACACGCTCGGGCGTAAGTCAAGGATCCGTGTTAGGGCCGCCTCTTTTCCTGATCATGATCAATGACCTCATAACTAGTGTTAAGTTTGCCAAGTGCCTGCTATATGCCGATGACCTTAAGCTAGTCGCACAAATCCGAACGGACGAGGATTGCAAGCTCCTTCAGAGGGATATTGACGCCATCTATGAGTGGAGCATTGTGAACAAGCTATTATTTAATAAAAACAAGTGCTACGTCATGACATATGGTAGGAGGTTACGACCAATACATCATGACTATAATTTGGGAGGTGAAGTAATCACTCGTGTTACCAACATAAAGGACTTGGGAGTGACTTTCGACCGCTGTCTGTCTTTTAAAGATCACGTTTCTGCCCTTGCGAGGGAATCTTTCAGGCGCTTGGGATTTGTTTTGAGAAATGCGCGTGACTTTCGCAATTCAAATGTTATTAGGCTGTTGTACACTGCTCTGGTTCGAAGCAAACTCGAGTCCAGTGCCTGTGTTTGGCACCCCTATACCGCGACCCAAACACTTATGCTGGAAAAGGTTCAGAAAACATTCCTAAGATGCCTCTTCCAAAGGTTATACCATTTCTTTCCGTACATGTACCCTACCAACTATCTTTTAGGGATGTTAGGCTTTAACTCGTTGGAGGTAAGAAGAGGTCTTGATCAGCTCACGGTAGCCTGTAAGACTTTACGGGGACGTATCGACTGTCCAGAGCTCCATGGCCTTTTCTGTCGATTATTTGTGCCCGACAAATACATTGGACACCGTCACAGCCGCCGACACAATTTGTTTGCGCAACTATCATGCAAAACTGTAGCCAGAGCCGAATCCCCAGTCTGTCGTACCCTAAAAATGCTAAATGCCCTTCTGACTGCCAACCCTGAATGTGATGTGTTTGCGGATGAATGGAGTAAAATTATGCGTATATGTCTGGTGTTCTGTGAGAGAAAGTATGCTAGGGAGTCCACTGTTCCATGTTAGTTTTAAATTTAATTAATGTCAAGATTGTAATTGTTTCTATGTTAATTAATGTAATTGGTGTTGTGCCGTTTTAATTAACTATAAATAAATAAATAAATAAATAAATTCCTCAACCGATTCTCGTGAAATTTTGAGAGCAAATTCGATAATTACCTATACATATAGAATTTTTCGTCAACCCAGTTTTAGAATTTTATTTATAATGGCGATGATATAGGGGGTTGAAAACGTAAAGATAATTACATATTTCAGCCATTTCGCGCTCTTTGCACGCGCTTTTTGTTTTAAGGTGCGCGGTGAATATTTATTCAGTTTTAAGCTATTCAAAGTCAGACTCACGAGGTCTACAGCTCACAGAGCCACTAGTTAATAATGGGTCAATAATTCTGGTCTTCAGTGTAAAGCCTATTTATATCGCACGATGTGCGCCGAGCGTTGGATATAGTTCGTGGTCTGTTTATTGGCGCACCGACACCGCTGGTTAGAGCTGCACACTTGATTGCACGCCAGTGTACCAATGATTCATGCGGTGTAAACTACGCCTAGTTTTGGTGCTTTTATGTCAACACTGATTTATAGGTAGTGAACATTTGAATGGTTGAAATGGAATAAATAACGTGTTTTCTTATTAGGTTATGTAAATAACGTAGGTTTAGATGATAATACGTTACCTAATTTAACTTAGGTACTGTTCGTGTAGGGTAACAGTCAGTACATAGAGCAACCAATCACTTTTTATGTATATCCTACTATATACTACTCCTTTACTATATTATAAATAATTTGTATGTTTGGATGTTTGTTACTCAATCACGCAAAAACGAATTGACTGATTTGGCACACAAATAGTGGGATATTTTTCGACATCCACGCGGGTAAAAGCAAATAAATACATAAAAGGCTTGATCCCTATGTCCGTATCACATGGCAGTTATAACATAACTGGCCAAATGTGGTACCTACCAAAACTTCCGTCTACCCGTTTCAAATGATAAATGATTTTATTTCTGTAAGTAGGTTTGTACAAACACTTTTACACGTCAATCATACTTTAAAAACTAGATGAGGTCTGCGTTTCCTATCTGACTACTCTGAGATGAAAGGCCGAAACAAACTCAGAGGTCACAGTCTCTTTTGAAGTCCAGACCAGACATAATCTTGGTCAGATCATGTGAAAACCATGTAGATTGGTGTCTGAAATGGTCTTTTGAGGAAAAACCACACAGATTGAGTGGACCTGTCCAGTCAGTGAACGCATTTGTCAGTAAACGTGCAGTTTAACTCAGAACTTAAGGAGTTCAACGATTCGACGAAGAATAGCAAAGAAAAGACATTTGGGTAGGCCGCAAAAATTGCTCAAACTGCCAGGCCATGATTAAAACTAACTGAGAAGAAAAAAAACAACAATGACCCACATAGTCTTCACATTCATAATATTAAAAAAAAAATATTTTACAAAGTAAATATTCCTGTCAATGTGTATATAAAATTCATCAATTCATTCATCCTTTAATTTAATTCCGATCCAGCCTTTCCCTTGCTGCCCTCTCCCAGCGACGCCCTAAACCGAGGCTCGTACCCCGCAGGGGGTGCCTTTAGCGTGTTGTCGCCTAGTTTGTAAGTTTTATGAAGCCCTGGCTGGGGCCTTGATTTATTAGGGCAACCACAGGCATGACCGGGTAAGCAGCCGACAACCTCCTAGGTTGACCGGCGAGAAGCCAATCACAAAAAAAAAAAACATCATTTAATTTCAGGGAATACACAAGCGTGATGATATGGTGTTAAAAATACTTCAAAGATAAACACTAGGTACCTTTAATTGACTTCAAGGTCGTAAAACATAGTAAAATAAAAGCATTCATTAAAACGATTCTCTGCAAAACATAAAAAAAGTGGCTGCTGGGACAGACTGGATGCGGAAGGCGGAGGACAGGGTGTTGTAGCACAGCATGGGACAGGCCTATGTCCAGCAGAGGACTGCGATAGGCTGAGTTGAGTTGACTGCAAAACATACAGAACCCGACAATTCAAAGTAATCAAAACAATTGGCTCCGTACGTCGTGACGACACTATTTACGGGCTACATTTTCTTCTAGGGTTGCCACTAGAATAAGAATAATTTATTTGCTGAAAATACTTTTACAATTGGTTAAATATATTTTTTTGTATGTAATTAAATTTAAATAAATTGGTGAAATTGGCTCGCAAAGCAACACTGACGGTGTTGCTTTTAGAGCCAATTTCACCAATTTATCTAAATTTAATTATTCTCGTCTAAACTGCGTTCAAGAGGTGTCAAGTGTCAATATTCCATAAAAATTATGACACTGACAGCTATTAAACGCGGTTTAGATGTGCTGAAGGTGTTCAGTTTCATTGGGGAAATCCGCCCTTAGGTACATCCAAAACTTCCAAAACGGGTCGCTTAGCAACCCTACGCATAAAGATAATGGGTACAATACTATATCATGTTGCGGTCCGTACATCGTTGGTTGGTCCTGTATCAAATTAATATGGCCGCAGTAAGCGCGCAGTGTATACGATGCGTTTCAGAGCTATCCACAAATAGCTGGAGGTGCGCGATCAATGCGGTGGGTCTGATCGAGTTTCTCAAACTTTTGTTTAAAAATTTAGATACATAAACCAAAAGTAAACAACACTGAAAAAGGCACAGTAGATTAAAAAAAAAAACAAGTTAGAAATTATGTTTTTAAGGTTGGGAGACAGTAAAAATAATAATATCAGTTTGCCTGAAATTGTACGTAACGTAATTAATAATAATAATAATCAACATTTATTTCAGAATCACTTCCCTACAATCCTACTTAATTACCTACTAACTTCTTAAACTTCTTTTTTTCTTAAACAGTTATGCTTAATTATGATTAAGAAAAAAAAGTTAGTAGGTACCTACCCAATATAAAAGAAAGAAAAAAAAATTACGTATTGCAAAAAAAACATCAAAGGTCACAAGTACTACCTACTTACCAAATTGAAATTTTCACCAAAACTGCCTAAAGAAAAAAAAATTTGGGTGCCGCTGGCCACTGTTCGGGCATGTACGTAGCAGTTTTCAAATTACGCAAATTGTAGTGCGCGTGGTACATACGTAGACCCACTAGTTTATAAAGTCTGCGCCTAGCCTTAGGTTACATGCTAAGTGCATGTCTTGATAGCTCCGTGGTATATGTAAATGTGGATAGCTAAATTGTTTAGTTTCTTTGAAAATAAATAAATAGAAACAAGATCCAAGAAATTATGAATTATAAGTAGAATTAAATTTAAATTAATAACGTACAATGATTCGTTAAGTACTAATGTTACTAAACTTGTATGGTCCAACGATCTAACGAATCGTGTTTATTTAATGTAACAAACAAAAAGTCTGTAAGTTTCGAATTCCTAATGGAAAAAACACAAAAAAAAATCAACATCAAATTTATTATTGATAATATGATCAAGAAAATTTAAAGCAACGCCATCTATGAACACAAATGTGAACAACAAAGAGACTCACCCAAGCAGCCTGTAGTGTTCAACCCGTAGTGTTCCTCCACACAGGAGTCGCAAGATGGCGGCGCCGCGCCCGCCGCGCACGCGCACTCGCCTGACACTGCGTCGCACGTCACGTTCACAGCCGCCAATCCGCAGCGACACGCGGGACACCCGGCGGTCACCCCTGGCGGTTACCATAGACTCATTGATTATGCTTGGCTACGAAATTACAGCTTCTGCCTAAATCACGAATGAAACGCCTTCTGCGTTTTTTGCGCAAAAGATATCGTCGAGCGGCAAAAGCAAAATCACGTTATTTACATAGTTAAGTATAGAAGTTGACATTTCTATAAGACAAAAAACCGTTTTTCGTGTAGGTACACGCGTCAAAAATAGACAACTGACTACCTACAAATTACACAATTATCAACTGAGTTGTCTTTTGAAGCGCAACAAAAGTGAAGTCTTTACATTGCGTTCCCGATTTAGTTTTCAGACATGTAACCAAATATGTGTTTTTGGAAAAGCAACTCTAATACCCACACGTAAAATTCAGTTTGTGCTACTACTTCAAAAATTCTTATGACTGTCAATGTACTAGTCAGTCTGAAATCCACTTAATTTACACCAACATTAAGTTGACATTTGTCTAAGTGAAAATAACATGAATAGGAAACAAGGACAACCATGAATATGGAATAGGTAGTATTATTGTGTGTTTACCGCCGTGTCCGACGCCGCACATGTCGCACGCGCGCCCGGTCCAGCCCGCGCGGCACGCACACTGCCCCGAGCGCGCGTCGCACGCGGTGGACAGCGCGCCCGCCCCGCACGCGCACGACACGCAGCCGCCCGCATCGCCTGCAGCGCCCGCACCGAACCAGTAACCTTCCTGCACGCAAAATGATAAATAATAATAATTTATTCATCATCAGTTAAATACTTACATTTGTATAACAAATTAACATGATCATAATTTTATGCTTATTCAATAATTCCACAAGACCGATGTATGTCTGAACTAGATGAATTAATATCGTAACTCAGACAACAGCGCTCTTCCCTAATATTAAATACATTTGACAAAGCTAGAGGAAAGTGAAATCGTAAGGATTGATCAATATTCGGTTTAAACAACGCGGCCGTTGATATAGCGCTAAAATAATAGCGTAAAAAATTGGGATCACAAGTCAACATCCTGTTTATACGGTACAATTAAAAACAAAATGCAGTATGAAACTGCCATGTGATCCCAAAATTATACAGTAAAATATCGTACTGATCAACGCCGTAAGAACGTGGCCTGAAACTCGAAACGTGTCAGGAATGGACAACCTCGAGATACGGCTCATCTTCCTTTAGTATTCGTATGATAAGGTTCCTTGGCTGGTGTAACAAAGGATTTCTTAGTCCTCTCGGTATCGAAATATTGAAGTATCGAGTTTCATCACCTTACGAAAACATTGAACATGTCACATTTAAATCGTAACTATCGATTCACAAGCCGTTTGCCCGATGAGTTTTCGCATCGGCAAAAATGACGAACTTCCATACCAAATTTCATCCCCTATTTAACCCCTTTAGGGGATGAATTATCAAAAAGCCTTCGTTAGTGTTCATCTTGGTTTTAAAAAGAACTCTTGTGCAAAAGAACAACGGCCATTTTGGAGTAGAAAAAAATCCATTTATTACTATTAACAAAATTAAGTACCTACCTACATTGTTAATGTAATCATGAAATATCATCAATTCATTTTTACAAGCAGAGGAAGTTATAGATAATGTACTTCAAAAATACAACTTTTGTTTATCAGAACGCAGGATAATGTATATTATTCCTGAACGCATTCGTAATTTTAAGGTTCCTAGAGATGTCCATATTTTCTCTATAGAACTTGATGATTTTATTTTATTTCTACATTGAAATTAAATCGCAGGCAAGCCGAATAAACTCATGATAATTATTTTACAAGATAAGCCATTAGCAGAACTTGATGTTACTGATAAAACATTAAAAACATAATTCTGCATTAAAATTGACGTAAATAGATTGATAACTAAATATTGTAGTTTTGGTTTTGTAATTTTGTCGACTCTGTGTTCTGTGAGGTCTTGTGTTATTTCGCACTCTTTATTATTTTGTGTTTGTACTCTACAAAATTAAATTGTTTTAACATCTTAATTTAAAATGCCACATGTTAAAAATATACCCCATAACCACAAAACATTGGTTTTATTAAAACTGTTTGTAAAATTTTGCATAATTATTGTATTCTCTGAACTTTAAAAAATATATTGTATGCCGTATTAAGTTATAAATAAAAAGTCAAATGAAACGACATAATTATGTATTATCAAGTTACGTTATATAAGATTTTTCTAGTCCAAGCATGTCAGGAGATTGGCCATAGTCCTTTCATGATACCTACTAGATTGTACAGTCCTTTCACAGTTTATTCTTTACCTCCTAAAATAGGACAGTAGTTCTAACCTAGCGTTGTCAGCCAGTGAGTGTATCAATTAACGAATTTAAGGTTTTTCTTGTCTTTTTTTTAAAGTCATTTTTGACGTAGCCATTTGCATCGCGTATGATAAGGTTCTAAGCATGGTGAAGGATTTCAAAGGCCGACTGTACCTTGCACAGGTCGCAGCGCGCGCCCTCGGTGTGCGGCGGGCACGTGAGGCAGCGCCCGGTGCCCGCGTGGCAGGGCGAGCCGCCACACTGGCACGGCAGGCACTGCCCTCCGGGAGTCGTAGGCGAGCCCCAGTACCCGAAGTCACAGCTGCACAACATACATTATGCGAATACAGATTGGTGAACGTTAAATATGAAATGTAACAGACGTTGAAACGAATTTTATTTATTTGAAAAGGTTAGGAAGCCGACTTACTTCTCGCAGTGGTCACCGGTGTACCCGTCTGGACACTGCGTGCACACGTAATCGTCGCCCTCGGCGCCTGCGAGCGCGCAGTTCGGACTGAAGTTATTGCTAACCTCGAACAACGGACACGCGCACGGTTTGCACGCACCCTAAAAATACAACCTTGTTAAACTCATTTGAACTCAAATAAATACATATTTTCCCATAATATGTAGAAAAGGCTTTACTAGGCATCAGAGAGCTCACAAAAGAAAAGAAAACTAGTTTGGATCGCTGTCGCCGGATACAGTGAAGAGGACTATAGAATTGTAACAGAAGGGATAAATCAAAGAAGTTTTTCACACAATCGTCGTTTTACTAAATAAAAGTCTATTTACAATATTTCACTCACACACCACAAAATAGTCTATGTACAACGTTCCACTCGCTAAATGAAATTAATAGCTCACAAAACAATGTATTTTCGATTATATCGTGAATATAATATACAATGTCGGGACGACGATACGACATTAATTTAAACTTCGAATACCTAATTACGTTCCCAGCTTGGATGCAATAATTCAATTATATATTATCCATTCGTTAAGTTACTATAAGTAGGTAGTCAAAGATTGGCAAAATCCATAGTCGGCCCATCACCACCAAATAGTTTGTTTGTTTTTTTATATTTGATTATAAGTTTTATTTGATAGTTTCAAAATACTTCTATGCGAGTATTAAATGTTTTTGGGGCCAACGACCGTAGGTAGAGTATTTATTAGAAATATTAGGTTAAGAAGTTCAAAGAAAAAGGAATTGGCGCGTGGCGACGCAGCAGCCGTGTGTTATATTAAACGAACCATTTGGAGACACTTTTGACCCCTTAATAAGTCAAAATCTATGTAACATAAACATGATATTTCATTTATTGATTTTACTTAAATACAATTTAACTATGTGTTCTGTAATAAATTAATTTATTATTAAATTAATTTATTTATTCTGTCATTCTGTTCTATACAATATTTTAAATTTCGTAATGTGAGCTAAGTTAAGTTTCTCTTCAAGTGAACTGTAATTTGTTCTTGGCACCCTTAATTGCACCTAGCTTCTGACGTTTCATAAGTGCCCATGTTGGTTTATGTGAAATAAAATATTTAGATCATTGATTTCCTTGAGAAAAAAAAATCTTTAAACCGCAGTATTCATAAATAAATAATTGTCTAAACGTTGATTACCTGGACAGGGTTTCCGAAGTGTCCAGGGAGGCATCGCTCGCAGTGCGGGCCTGTAGTGTTGTGCTGACACGGCCCACACGGTCCGTCCACTGAAGAAAATACACAATTTTAATATATTTATATTTACATACCTGTATTCCTCGAGGAAGGTAGGTAATGGTGCATAGTACAGTCAAATCAATACCTTTGTCAGTTTTCAAATACTTTCCTTTAACAAGTCAGGATGCATAATACCTTGTGATGCTACGGCACTGAGCAGGCTAATGCATAAAAAACTAGGTAGGTACCTATATTTTTAATTACACGATCAAAGGTGTATATGCCATTTTTATATCAAAGATAGCAAAATAGATCAGAATTTTCTTCTTTGAGATTTGATGTTTGTATTTTGATATCACAGATTAAAAAAGCATACCTACACCGTTAATAAATGTCGAGTTGACATAAAACTAAAACGATTTTTTATGGCCTGGCCATTTTTATAACTAAAACATTTTTTTAAATTTAATTTAATTGTCGTGTCTAAATAATAACAATAACGCAAGTTGATGTATATTTACATAATTATAATCATTAAAATCATTAAAACAACTCGCGTATATTGATTGTCAATGGACATCCACATTTTGTAAGATATTGTAATGAGGGTGAGCCTGTTGCCATCAACCGGGCACAAATCCAGACTCCAAGCGCCTACTGAGAAAATCTTATAGAACAACCCATTGACAGTTTTCCCGACCGACGAAACAAAAACCCAGAGTAGCCCCTGCGACTACTAGGCTCAAGAAGACAAATTACGCATTAACCTATGTATTTATCTATCAATTATTGATATCGAATCGAAGTTGACATCATTACGAAAGAATCATTGCCATGGCAAACTGTTTGGTATGACACAATGTGCCATGAACTGAAATGTAATTGATTCGGCTCGTTATCGACTATCGTAATCAGTTAAGGCTAAAAGTAATGAGCTGACGTCAGTTACACGTTGTATATTATTTGATAACTTGTAAACTGTAATTATTTGGTGCGCAATATTTTAAAGGCAGTAAATTTTCCGTTCAAGTATGATACACGACAAAAAACGATCATGTGTACGCTTCCAGGACAGGAGCAAAAGAAACATAGCGTAAAAGAGTGGCTCCCTTTTAACCGCAGGGGTTAGATTTGCTGTGGATAACGATGATGACGTATGAAGCATATCGCTGTGTGGATAGCCTCGCTGTCTAGGCCCGTCGTATTCGTCCATGTTTACCCCGCCAGCACGCGTCGTTGTCTTTAAATTCTGCCCCTAAAAATGTTCCCAGGTACACCTGCACAGCGCGCCTGTGCAGCGCTACAGCGCTGGCAGAGCGCTGCGCTTTGTTTGGATGTACTTACCGGTATCGCAGGCGGCATGGTCGTTGCAGGCGCAGGGCAGGCACTGCAGGCGCGGCGCGGGGCGCACGTGGTGCCAGGCGCAGCGCTGGCAGTGCGCGCCCGTGTGCCCGCGCGGACACACACAGCGCTCGCGCGGGACTGTGCCGCCCCGCACGCCCGCGCCCTCCAAGCGGACCTGGTGGCAACACGACATGTCATTGAGGTGCTAGGCAACACCAATGACCTTTGATGTCCCATACTTAGGTTCGGGGTTAGCACAAGGCCCAAAATTGGACATGCTCCAGATATCTTAAATCGGAACAAGAACAACTGTTACGCGAGCCATTCATAAAATTTGTCATCGATCGAACTATGCTTGTACGTACGTCATCGGCCGAACTATGCTTGTACGTACGTAATTGTTCAAACTATGCTCGCACGTACGTCATCGGTCGAACTATGCTCGTACGTACGTCATCGGTCGAACTATGCTCGTACGTACGTCATCGGTCGAACAATGCTCGTACGTACGTCATCGGCCAAAGTATGCTCGTACGTACGTCATCGGTCGAACTAAGGTCGTACGAACGTCATCGGCCGAAGTATGCTCGTACGTACGTCATCGGTTGAACTATGCTCATACGTGTCATCTTTCGAACTATGCTCGTACGTGCGTTATCGGCCGAACTATGCTCGTACATACGTCATCGGCCGAACTATGCTCGTACGTACGTCATCAGTCGAACTATGCTCGTACGTAAGTCATCAGCCGAACTATGCTCGTACGTACGTCATCGGCCGAACTCGGCCGATTGAATCTAACATATTATGTATGCGAGCCATTAGTCTCGTAACGGAGAAACTCGTCTCAATTGATTTAACTTTTAAAGGTCTTTATTAACAGAAAGGTTAACACAAGTTAACAAAAATCTCTTATTCTAAATGTAAACTAGCAAAATCCAAGCAATGTTATGTAGGGTTAATCGCCTCGTTTTAACAAACAACATGTATGTTTGTTTTATGAGTGTAACTATTAATTTTGTAATTGATACATATAAGAATGTTTGGTTATGTTGGGTTTGCGGACCCACATTTTTAAATTAAGTTACCCAAGCCAGACATGAAGGGACGTTGTAAATATCTTAGATGTGCGGTGAACTTTGCTTGCGCGATGCAGGATTTTGCGTGACGTCAGTAAGATGCGAAGTTCACGTGGTGATGTAGATGCCGCCACAATTACATTAAAATGATTATATTTTCGATTTATTGTTGAAGTATAATTGTAAAAAAACAAAAAAACGTATGTTTAGGTATCTATACATAATTTAATGTGCATATTAATGAGTTAGGTAAAATAATCACGCTGGTCAGGTGGTAAGTGAGCCAACGTTAATCCACCAGGAAATGGTGATGAGGCAGTTTGTACTTGTTGTAAGTCCCGGCTTAGGTTATTGGGTTAATCTACTCTCTCTTACCAATGTGTGAGACCAGAGTGAATTATTGAAGAATGTTCGGGATACTGTCAAAATGAATTCTTTTAGAGGTGAAAACATGATATTTTTATGTAGTTGTGTGAGGTTTGTGTAGAGAGGTGTGTTGGAGGCAATTTTCTGTGCTTTGCTCTGAACGACCTGGAGTTTTCTGTTATTAGTGTCGCTAATACTAATCCAGACAGGGGATGCGTATGTCATACAAGCTCGAACCAGTTTAGAATAAATGCGTAATTTGGTTTGAGGGCTCAAATTAAGCTGTTATTGGACTTGATTCCTTATAAACGGAGTTCTTCCAGATTTTTAAACCAGCTTACTTTATCATCTAAAGTAGTTCTCAGATACTTAACTGCTTTCTTACACGGGACATCATACCCTTCAAATCAACAAACCGGGTGGGAAGTGATCACTTTCTCGAGAACATAATAATTTCCGTTTTTGTGGAATTCAATTTAAGCTTCCATTTAGTGAAGTAGTCTAGGAGAAAATCAAGAGCGAAAGTTGCAGTCGTTTAATGACTAGGTCTAAGTCCTGAGAAGAGGAGTACGTTGCAGTGTCATCAGCGTACACGGCGAGATGCGTTAACCTTTGCTTGGGAATATTATTGAGATACAAAAGAAAGAGAAACGTCCTAATATTGATCCTTGTGGTACTCCGGCAGAGAATTGTCTCTGTTTGGATGTCTGATTTCCAATAGCAACAGAAAAGGTACGTTGAATCAAGTATGACAGGAGAAGCTTAACAGGGGATAGAGGGATGAGGTTCAATATTAATTTGTGGATTAAGCTCGCGTCTCAAACCTTATCGAAAGCCTTTTCAATTTCTAACAACACCATGTGGATGTTTTATGGTTGAGGTTGTCAACAATGTGCTCAATAACTCTAGCTAGTTGTTGGACTTTGGAGTGGAATTTGCGGAATCCAAATTGTTCAGGGATAAGGAGATGCTCAGTAAGTTCGGAGAGGCGGTTTAAGATCATGGAATCAAAAAAATTTGGCAAGCTAGGGAGGCTTATAGACTGCTATCTAGAAGGAATTGTTTCATCTATGCCTGGTTTCTTAATCAATAACTTTAGCTAGTTTCAAAGAGAAACAATTTGGTTTGGTTACACATTTTTACGATAAGTTTTTTAACAAAGAGTTGTGTATCCCGTCCATACCTGGAGCCTTGCGAGGTTTCAAGGCATTCAAATTCAACAGTTTGTGAATTTTTTTTTTTTAAATTTTGTAGCTGTTTAGTCTTTCACTCAATTCACCAACAGAAGTATCAGTTTCTGGGTCACTATTCCAGTCTCTAGTTAACAAAGCGTTTTCCAGAAAGGCGTTACTAATTGACGTATTAAGTGGAAGAATTACAGTAGGTAGTTGAGTGATTTAACTACATGCAATAAATCCGAGCCTGGGTTATCCACTTTGGGTGGTTTCTAATCCCAGATCCCATTGTTGTGATTTAGTAATAAAAGTTTTATATTTTTATTAAGTAAATTGACTTTACTAGAGATAACCTCTATCAGGTCTTTTTATTTAGGAGAAAGCCTACGCCACATATTCTTAGTTTTTATCATGGTTTTAATGAGTCTGGGAAATTTAGTTTTACTTTCACTCTTTGATGTGGGGGTACTTACTTTACGCGCATCAATGAGAGTCTGCGTTAGTTGTTGAATAGCGTTATCTCTTTCAGATATTTCCTTTAAAGTGGCAGAACTCAAGGTAATCTGCTCATCGATAAAAAATATATACTTTGCCCAATCCACATCTTTATAGTTAAAAAAGATATTGTTCATATGCAAAAAATTACCACCAATAGTATTTTTTACAGGAAGATCATTAAAAGACAAACAAGTTAGTGTCTCGAATTCACTAGATACTTTGACATTGTTGTCTCAGTTATCCTATACAATTTGTAGAAGTGGGGGATTACTGACCCATCCAGCACACAGTGCGAGGGCGGTGCTTCTGATCAGACCATGCATCACTTGCTGGAGTGTCCAAAGTGCCCGTTCACCTGCACCTCGGATGTCTTAAAGAATGCCACTGATACCGCTATTAACGTGGCCACCTACTGGGCTTAAACTACATAGAAAAAACAACGAGGAGAGTACCACTAACACGAAAAAATTTATTGATACATCGTATATTAGCTACAAGCTCGTACAGGCAAGAGGGAATAGGAGCAGTGGTGGCCCAGTGGTATTGGCCCCGACTTACGAGTTGTAGGTCGTGGGTTCGAACCCAGGCAGGCGCTTTACTTTGTGTAAATAATTTCATCACCACTGCTCTCAAAACGGTGAAGGAAAACATCGCGAGGAAACCGGCATGTCCTAGAACCAAACATTCGAAGACATGTGACATCTACTAACCCTCACGGGGCCCGCGTGGTAGTCTACAGCCCATTCCCTCGCAAAGACAGGAGGCCTGTGTCCCAGTAGTGGGAACATTATAGGCTGATTATGCATGTTATGCATACAGGCATACTTTGATTTCGCCTCAAACATGCCATAAAAATTAATTAAAACGCATACCTCGTCCTGATCGAAATGGTAGTGTGCCTTCAACATGATGCCTTTCACGTCTCGCAGCACGTCCATTAGCTGCGTCCGGGTGGCGATCTGGTCGTCGCCCAGGACTCGCCAGGCGCCCTCCAGCAGTGGCACAGATATCTGCAGCTGTCCAGGAGTCTCGTAGCTTGTGTTCGAGTATGCCAGCATAGTTCCGTCTGCCAAGGTGCAATAAATAAAGCATTATCATCAGCCTCCTGTCTTTACCCCAATTAAATTTGGGTTCGGCTTAGCATCTGGCTAGTTCTTCCATATACCTATTAGCTGTCATCTCATCCAGTTAACATGTCAAAAGTCACTTACAAAATTCGTTACGATAAGTGTAAAGTACAGTACCTATCCGCAATTTAGTTTCCGATCATGTAAACTTGGAAAAATTACTTTAAAACGTACAGATAAAGTTCAGCTTGCGCTACAACTTCAAATATTTTATTGAGTTTTTAAACAATACTAGTAATACTAAAATCAACTTAACTTACAGTAATGGAAAGTTGATATTCGTTTAAGTGAAAATAACATACATTGGAAACAAGGATTTAAAAAGAATACACATGCAAACATGAAATTGTTTGGGAGAAAACTCTAAGGCTATCTTGAACTATTAAACTCGATTATGACTGACGAATGAATGCATATGAATGAATGAATGAATGACGTACTGACCTGTTCCCAGAAGTACAACATCAGGACCAAAGGTAGGATTTCCGCCGGTGTCTCCTCTCACGATCCCCCAGTACAGAGAGGCCCGGACTTCGCCCCCGTACGCGGACAGCTGGTCCCCGTTGAACGAGCTCGTCATCCAATAGAAGTACTTCCACCCTTCTACCTGGAACATACACACTTTGCACACTCCATATTCGATGTCGGTATTCACTTGACTTATTGGTACAAATATTAGTGTTCCTTGGGTAATACTAAATATACTCTATCCATATTGAAATAAAGTTCATTTTTGAATAAACGAGATAACGCGAATATTTGCGCAAAGTTCTAGTCTCCTGTTACTCAATATTCAATCGTTTATTCACTTCACGAAATCTCACTTTACTTTGACTCGTAACTTTATTTTAATATTTCATTATGAATATAAGAGATGGCGCACTTTTAGCTCAATTTATATAATGGACATGGCATGGTTGTCATAATGACTTCTCCGGCAGTGAACATTTTTCGGCTGAATGATGGTTAACCAATGTAACGTACATTGGTTATGCTAATAAAATAACAAAATTCACTTTAATCATAACATCACGCTTTGTTTCTCCAAAGGGTTGGGCAGAAGTGTACCAGTAGTACGAACCTATTGCCATCAACCGGGCACAAATCCAGACTCCGGACTGCTACTGAGAAATTCCTAATTTAAAAAACCCAAACTCAAACGCTTCACCAGAGCCTTATTTTAATCATCTATTACGTTACATAATAAGTTAGAGTAAAATTCCTTAAGAGTATCCTAGGCTCGATTGTAATTATTAAGAACTCTAGTTCTTATAAATAGAAAAAAAAAACAACAACAAGATAGATAACGCAATTTTTTTCAGGATGAACTTACCTCATAACTAATGACGAAAGGTTTCCCTTGCTCGTCGATAGAGGGCTCTAGCGTTTGGTTTCCTTGAGAGTCCGAAATAAGCCATGCTTCTCCTAATGGCAATATTACCTGCAAAGAAAAAATATTCGGGTTCAATAAAAAAAATCGGATAAACATACATGGGCACGTTCTTTATTAGTGATCGATGATGGCCACTTATGAAACGTCAGAAGCTAGGTGCACGGTTCCAATTGGTCGTTTCCTATCGAGAAGAGCCGGCACGAAACTCCACGGTTACTCTTTTAAAAATAACAGTTAGTAAGCAACATTTCACAAGTAGTCAACATTGTGAAAATTCAAGAAATTGTTACTTTGTTATCTATATCCATCTACAGGTCGGTTCGTGGATGGGTGACCATCTATTACATATCAAGACCCCTCCGTGCCTCGGAGGAAAGCACGTTAAGCCGTTGGTCCCGGCTGTCATTCGTAGATCTTTGACAGTCGTTACGGGTAGTCAGAAGCCCGTAACTCTGACAACCAGTCTTAATAAGGGGTATCGTGTTACCCAGTAGCTGGGTTGTGGAGGTCAGATAGGCAGTCGCATGTAAATAGTGGTATTCAGCTACATCCGTTTAGACTGGAAGCCGGCTCCAACATGGTTGAGAAAAGGATAGACAGATATACTGATGTCGGAGAAAAACCATTCTCCTCGACATCAGCATTAGTGTTCACGGGTTTAGTGAACGTCATCAGGGCTGCGAGCACAAAACAAAGCATTTAAATTTCTCGGGCTACTGTGGCGCTTCAATTCTTATAATGTTGAAAACAAGGTAGAATTGTTTGTGCGGAAACTGTGAGAGGCTAGTGTCCAATATTTCATTTATATTTATTACGGTCGACTGACGAAAACTTAGGACCTTAACACGTCCTTGGCAAAAGGTGACGTCAAAAATGTGATCTATTCCCATCCAATACCAAGAGCTAATACCATTTGGTATTAGTTTATTTCCGAATTTATTTTCTATTCCCAACGAGTACCACATTTTTTTTAATAAAAAATCTAGTACTAACGAATACCAAAGCGTGACTTTTAGTACACTCAGCTACACAAAGTTTTATTTAAATTGCGTTTTACCGAAATCTAGGGTAATCTAAATATAGGGTTAGGGTTAATAAGCTGGTCGACGGAGCCCCACGGGGCTCCTATTTCTGTCTAAAGGGTTTAAAGGAACCTAACCAACCGAACCTCGGGATGCCACTGACGTCGACCGTCTAGGGTTAGGATTTTCGGGAACATTTATTATGTTTTCGGAAACTTAGTTCGTCACTCAAAGCAGTTTAGTTTTACTGAACCTGACTGTATCTGATTTCTTCAAACTTGTTTTGGTATTGGTTTTAAAATGTGGTACTCGTTGGGAATAGAAAATAAATTCGGAAATAAACTAATACCAAATGGTATTAGCTCTTGGTATTGGATGGGAATAGAGCAAAAATGTGACGTATTACATCAATTGGCATGTACTTACGAGTTTAATGCCTGGTACAGATTGCTGAAACGTAACATGAAATGTTACACAAACTTATGCCAAGCAATATGAAATGTAACACAGTAACTATGCGAATATGTTTCAATGTGTGTTACATTTTATGTTACGCTTCACCAATTTGTACCGGGTATAATGTGACATTAAGTCCAAAAGTGATCAATATTTTCGTAAAGTACACTTACATCCCTGGGCGGCTCCAACTGCTCAGGAGCGGCGAGGCTGCAGGATTCAGTGATGTGGGAGCAGTAACAGGGTCTGCAGCCGCTCGGCAAATCTGCGCTGAGACCAAAGTGGCCCGGAGCGCACGCGTCGCATCGCTCGCCCACCACGTTACTCTAGAAATATTGTATACTTTACCTACAGGTTTGAGTTAAATTAGGTGGCGAAACTCCACAGACGTGATCGCTATCGATCATAGATATAAGGAAGAAAAAGATATGCCCGTTAGATGAAAATGTATCGGAACCAGGTGTCTCCAGTTTGTCCCTACCACTTGCCACAACTACACATACAGTTCAGTAAGAGCAATAGATACGCAGTCGCGCACACACTCGCGATTCATCAATCAGAAAGTACTACACAATCAATTATAATAAACCTTATCCCTTCAAGGACAGCATGCATTGACCATGCACCGTACAACTTACTCACACGAAAACATCGGTCGCCATCGTTGTGCTATGCAAAAGCCATTTATTTTACATGTACGCTAGTGATTGACTAAATCTGGAAGTTATCTATTCTTCCATTTATTATTGTACTAGCTGCGCCCCGCGGTTTCACCCGCAGAAATCTCGATCCCGTGGGAATATCGGGATAAAAAGTATCCTATGTCCTAATCCAGGTCATAGTCTACCCATGTGCCAAATTTTATCCAAATCCGTTCAGCCGTTTTAGCGTGATTGAGTAACAAACATCCAAACATCCACACTTTCACATTTATAATATTGTAGGAAGTAGGATTAATAAATGTGTGGGGTCCTGATAATAAAATAAATAAAAAAAAACACGTGTGTCTCTCGGGGACTGCCGCGGTTAAGATATTGCATAGCATTTTTTATCAACTTATGCAATTATAATTATTTATTTTTTATTTATGCAGTATTTTTTTTCTTTGATATTAATTCAAGTACAGTCGTACCATATACACACATTAAGCGAACGCTCGGCCGAGCTACATGGTAGGCGGAGTGGGGGGTGTTAGGTTTTATTTTCGTTACGGAATTTCTTGATTCGGTCGCCGCGCTCTAAACCCGCGATAAAAGCTATGCAGTAGCTTAAAAACGATATGTATAGATGAAAATATAATATAAATAAACAATATGTAGCTATGTAGCTTAAAAGCATATATTATTAGGTAATCAAGAAATTAAAACAATATGAGTAAATAACATTATTTTACATCGGTCTTTCAACCGAGTTAAAACGGTTGACAAATTGAGGAATAAACCATAATAACAATATATTCATTAGGCAATCGACATTGTTGTCGATAGCCTACGTTAATGAATCTGCACAAGCACATCACTAACTCGTCGCATGATACATCGGCCGCGGCCGTACTACGTGATGCAACCGCATGAATAAAGTATCGCTTTGTGATTTTTACATTGCTTGTGCAGTCACTTGGTGACATACTTAGGTAGTGGTTAAAAGCAACGTATTTCCTGCATAATAGTACATTCGCTATGATATATGAAAACAAAAAATAACGTAGTCAAAGCAAGAAATATTTTACGATTTGTTTTTCATGATTATAAAGACATACAGGGTGACAGGGACATCGACGCACAATCTGTTAACATGGATTTAGTACATAATTCTGAAAACCCCTGTGTTGAAATTTTTTGTCGGTGATCATAAAAATCTACTGTTTCCTATAAAAGTGTAATACCGCGATATTTTACGTCTGCGCAAACATGGTCTAATTATTATGGTTTCGAGAATAGGTACCTACTAAGTTCGTAACACCATCAAAATTTCTATCAAAAGTTTTGGAGGAAAACGCTTTTGAATCTTGCGTGTAAGGTATTTATGCTCGTGAATGTACATACACAGAGACTATAGTCGCCAGCCAGATTTTGAAATCGCTAGGGGCAAATCTGATGTCAAAGTCTGTGTGTACACGTGATATTTTGGAATCGTCAGCGTGTCGCCGGCGATTAAAGTCGCTGTGTACCTAGCATAACCGAAGACATGCAAATTCAAAATATAAACTCACTTTACAGTCGCAGACGTCATCGCAGACCCGCTCGGGGTCGACCACGCCCCGCGGGTCGCACTGGCACGCCGGCGTCACGGGCGGCTGGCAGCTCGGGAACACGGCCGACGGCTCCTCGCAGGAGTCACACAAGTGCCCAGCGAACCCAGGGAAACAGTTGCAGCCAATCTGTCGGTGCTTCTTTTCCCATTTGCAAGAACCTGCAAGTATTGAAAGTAGGTAAGTGTACAATTTGGTTTTGGATTAGGTATTTGATATACCAGAGGCACCCGTCCCATCGCCGACGAGGAACCTATCAACGTTTTTCTCGCTCAAGAAACGTACAAGATTGAACGTCCCGTTTAAGTAAAAGAGATTCATATATTAATAGTTGATTGCTGTCTGTTCACACCGCTGGGGAGTGCTTGTTAGGAAGAACACTCGCCCAGAGACTCACGCTTGACCCATGTAGCATACCAGCGAGTAATCGCTTGCCACCGTCGTGCACTCGCTGCTCGCCAACTCGTTTTTAGTTGCTAGCTAAACTCGCTTTTCGATAATCGCCGGCAGTGGGACAGGTGTCAAAGGGCCTAGACAAGTCAATCTAATGATGCTCTGTGAGTCAGTCGCTTGAAAGTGTTTCGCATTTCTACAAAGACTTTCAACAGGATTGGCTTCAGCTTTTCGGTATGTCAATCCAATACATTTTTGACTTTTCTACGGTTTACGACATTTATTTTTCAAAAGAATACAATTCACTTATCACGAGAAATACAAGTTAATCTTAATACTAAATACACGAACTTATGAAGAACAGCAGGTACTCGTAAATAATCTATTAAGTAATAGATGCAAAAAAAAAAATTTTTTGAGAGTAACAAGAATGAGTGTACTATTACATAACATTTCTCGATGGCAAATCAATAGCAATTACACATTGTTAAGCAAGCTGTCAATATTTTTAATTTGTTAATGTTTCAAAACGGTCATCATCGTTAACGTTGATAGAATGTTAGTTTGTCTAGACCCTCAGGTCTCAGCATACTTTTAAGACTTCTGCAGACATAGAGATGGAGATACCTATATTATAATATAATATTTTTAAATGAATGATACATTGTTTTTATTTTGTGGTATTTTGAGATAGCGCAAATTAGGACTCGCATTGCAAAGCTTCCTCCATCACTTTAGTATGCGTAGTCTCCGAAGATTTATGCAGGAGAGTACGGTACAGTCACGTTTCGCCAGTTATGTTTGAGTCCCATGTAATAGAATGCGAGCAAAAATCCAGATTCCGGGCTACTACTGAGTAATTCTTAGTGGAAAACAATGATAACACTGCTTGACCTGGGGAACCAGCCGCAAGCCTTGGGTGTAAACCTACCATCAGAACCGTGAGGGTCACAGTCGCACGGCACACAGGGACCGTCAGGAAGTGCGTTGAAGTATCCGAACAAACATCGATCACAGAGGGGCCCGGCTCGATTCTCCTGAAAAAAGTGGAATATAAGTTAGAGGTCATTGTCGATATTTTGAAGTGTAACACTGTAACAATCACAAACGTAGCAGCTTTCAATTTGACAGTTGAATAATATTTTGTGTTTTGTTTGTGCTTGGTATCGAGTGACCCAGTAACTGGGTTGCGGAAGTCAGATAGGCACATGTAAAATACTGCCATGCTGGTATTCAGCACCATCTGGAAGCTGACCCAAAAATAGTTGGAAAAAGATTAGGCTGATGACAATTTGTCATCTCTTTTTAAACGGTTCTTAGTCAAAAGGATAAAAATATGTGCAGTTATGTGATAAAACATGCACATTATATTATCATAAATTATCTGTCAAAATGATGAGATTGATAAAAAAAAAAACCTACAATCACATACCTACCTAAATATTATAATTTATGATTATTTTGTAAATATTTTACAGTTGCAATCAGTAGCTATTTCAGAAGATAATCGATTTAGAACAAGTGATAACTACGTAGGTTTGTCAAAGTAACAACAATTTTTTTTTGGTATGTAGACAAAAACAAAACTTGTTTTTAAAACAACTAATTTTGCTTTATGTTGCCTATAATTGATAATTGTGTTGTGTGTTCTATTGCTGGGGAGTTTGTTGCGCTACTTTTCTCCCCCGCTAAAATACTAGGAAATGGTGAAGAGTCGGCGTTTTGGGAGACTGTATTATGTAATTTTGACTTTAAAATGTGTTGATTTTCAGCCTTATTTGAATATGGCTTTTGATTTTTTTTCCTACAGAATGTTCGGCTTGGATGGGTCACTTAACACATGTATACGAACCGTGCAATTAACGCAAAGTATAGCTCCGGTGTCGTCGTAGGAGCAGGCGCCTCGCTCGCCGCAGGAGCACTCGGTCCTGTCGAGCTGGTCACAGGGCTGGTGGGGGGCCCAGGTCCCACCGCCACAGCACCGCTGGCAGCGGGTCCCGCAGGTGCCATGGACACACTCGCATTTTGCACCCTGGAGCATGCACAACGTGGATTTTTATGTTATTGAATGGGAAACAAGCCGATGGCCGACCAAATGGTAAGTGGCCGATCTGTTGCCATGGCAGAGACAAGGCTTAAATATTTCATGCATAATACTTGTCTCATGTATGAGGTAATACTTCCCGGACAAGCTAAGAAAGGGCTGTAGTACAACAAGTCTACAACAAAGATACGCAGGTAGTCCTATCGCAGGTATGCTGGAAAAGATTTCTTTAGAAATAAGCATCACATTTGTACATCTTTTCCTGTTCTATTTTTCTTGAATGTTTATGTGTGTCCGTAAAAGGTTAAATAAATATTTAAAAAATTAAGATCTCTGGAAATACTGATACGATAACATTTTTTTTTCATTGATTGGGAGGTACTTTACTACTACTACTATTTTTATGCAAGAGAAATACACGGTTCCTGTGGAAACCTCCATGCGGTCGAAACGGCATGGCAGGGCGTAACTGACAACCTCGAGATATCTCATGATATACCTACAGTCGACTTTCGAAAATTTTAACCATGCTAAGGCCATACCTTTTCCATACTCTAACATGGAATGTAACATAACACGCGTTGAAACAAATTCGCCGACTATTACATTTCATGTTGCATTGCATTATTTGGACGGCATGCACGTCTTAACGTATGTTACGTTTTATCCACCAATACTATGCAAATAAGGACGTCAAAAATGTGACGAATTACATAAATAAAATTAACGAGTTTATGCTCGTGCCTTTTCTGTATGAGAAGAGGCCTTTGTCTGAAGTGGGACAATAATAGGCTGGCGTTAGTGACAAAATCCGAAAATGATTAATGTTTTCGTAAGGTGATTATCAGTGATCGGAATAGGTAGAGCTAATATACCTAAAGTTCAAAGAACTGAGACAAAAAAAGTGGAGACTTCGATAAGACAATTTTTTTTTCCGGTATATTTGTTCCGAATTTCGGAAACAGGAAATGAATTCGATAGTTGTTTTACTTTATTAATTTAAGTTGTACTTAAGTAATGTTGAAACCCGGGACATTAACCCGAAAAAATATTTTTTTGTAAGGCGTCTCCACTTTGTCTATGTTCTTTTTCGAACTTTAGGTATTTTAGCTCACCTTTTTTCGATCACTGGTGATTATACAAACCTGAGCAGTGACATGGCACTTGGCAGCGTGCCCGTGGCACAGACAGCGCGCGGCGATAGTGAGCGCGCGCACCGTGTAATACTGGTGGCGCGCGGGCAGCGCGTGCGCCGCGCGGAACGACACGCGCACGCGTCTTGCCAGCACGCCCTCGCCGATACCGACGTGCATCTGTCATACACAAATAAACTGTAGTGAAACCAATAATCAACTCGTAAAAAAAAATCAAACAAATTTTTCGGAGACCAGTCGTGTTTTGTTTGTAAATTTTTTCACCCCAATATCAATTAAGAATACCTATTCTATCTATCCGTCTATCTTAAAACAAATAGTCCTCTAAACGTTTCAGGTTTTCCCATACTTACTAGAACTAATTAATAAAAATAATAAACTTTTATTTCGATCAATAAAGGATCATATTAGCCAAAAATTAAAATTAAAAAGAGTTCACATAAACATATTACAAACTTAAATTGTTCAGTACAGTCCTTTCACCTCCCATATTATTATTATATTCTTTGTCTTTTACAGTTATTCTACCTGTGACAGCTGCAACCTAACAGCAACTTAATGTGAACCTGATGAGAATAAATATCCCTGTGATTTTGATAGATTTGTCAGTGTCAGAAACCCAACAGTAACCTTATAGTAACGAGAATAAAGATCACTGCGACTTTGACAGGCTTGTCAGTGTCAGAAACCCCACAGCAACCTTATAGTACCGAGAACAAAGGACACTGTATTTTTGACAAAGTTGTCAGTATCAGAAACCCAACAGCAACCTTATAGTAACGAAAATAAAGATCACTGTGATTTTAACAGACTTGTCAGTGCCAGAAACCCCACAGCAACCTTATAGTAACGAGAATAAATATCACGATTCTGACAGATTTGTCAGTGTCAGAAGCTCAACAACAACTTTATAGTAACGAGAATAAAGATCACAGTGAATTCGATACAGATGCAAAATCGGAGTTAAAATTACTGTGAAAGGACTGTACGTAAATATAAATCAATCATAGAGATTTATGGGCCGGAGAGTGGCATAAAGACTGTTTATTCCCGAAAAACCTCTGTGACAGACGGACAAAATAGTGATGTTACTTAGGTTCCGTAATTATTTTCCAAATCTTAAAAATTCTGGGTTCCTGTGGGATTAACCACGGAAGCGAAGCCGCGGGTAAAAGCTAATAGTTAAATGATAAAAGCTGGCCATACCTCTCCATTCTCCAGTGGTCGGGGGCTAGCAAACTGAGTAGAACAGGCAGGCTTATCAGCCCTGTTCATCCTCTTCGCTGCTCTGGCCTTCCGCCGCCGTCTCTCAGGCCTGAGGTCCCAAAACTTGCGGCAGTGGTCCCTGTCTCCGAATGCCCTCACCATCCTCCAATCCTCACCGTCATCGGAGGATGAGACCTCGAGCGACCAGGCAAGGGGACGGGGGGATGGTCCCGACTTGATTATCACATGGAGCAACTCCATTTTCTGTAAATTTCAATTGGTTTCAATTAATAGGATATTGAGTAGGGCTAGGTACCTAATTGACGCACGCTAACTATAGACACGGGTCCATTATCAGATAAGCTAGTTTTAGGTACTGGATTGTACCATGTACGAATGGCTTGCTCGATAATACTACTGATTAGGTATGGTAGCAAGCCATGCGTGAAGAAAGTAGCCCAAGAAAAAGTACATAAAAAAAACATTGCTTTTTCAGTGTCCAGACACTGAAAAAGCAATGTTTTGTGTTTTGTTTTTTTATCAGAAAATACCAATCCAGATTGGTATTTTCTGATATATGTCAAAACAAATCCATTGTATAAAAGTATCTTCCAGATAAGTTAACCGTAACTTACTATTCGGAAAATAATTTTTCCCGTAACCTATGAGTGACTCATTTGAGGTTTCTGCAATTATTTACTAACATTATTTAAATACCAATATTTATTTATTTGACAACCGTTAGGACAAAAGTAAATAATATGTACTTATTTGTATAAATGTAGCTATCATTTAATCATTTGTGTGTACAATCCTTCGTGTTATTGTCAAAGATATGATATGAGGTATTCTCCTAATCTAATCTGTTAGATAACTCGGATGTTTGACGTGTGTACACCTTGGGTACCTACTTTTACTTTCAATAACTATCATCTAATCTCAACCACAGGTTCTCAACGTGGGCGATAACGCCCTCACGTGGGCGTTTGAGACTTTCCGGTGAGCAGTAGAAGACCCAGACACAATTAAGGGGGGTTGAGATGGCACACAATATAATCGTGGCAATGGATAATTTAGACTCGCGATAGGTGGTCAGTAAAAAAATTTGGGGACACTAGAAAAAATCCTTCAAAGTGGGCGGTGGCAAAATAAGGTTGAGAACCTTTGGTCTAAACTCAGTAGCTGGCACACTATTATCTTTATTTATTAGGTAAGTTTAGTTAAGAATAGTTAAGTAGGTACTTATTGTTCTCTAAATATTATTTTACAGTTGATTATCAACACCCGAAATTTATAATGGCTGTCTTTGACGGCTGCTTGTGATTCGCCCTCTCAAAGACACAGATGGTAGACTCGGCCGTTGATTGGTTACTGACGAAGATCGGCGGCCCTAGCACGAACGCGCGACGCAGACGTAATGTAAATTCGAACGGTTTTTGTATCGAAAATACAACTATGTTCTAGCATTTTTAACCGACTTAAAAAAAAAGGAGGCGGTTCTCAATTCGACTGTATTTTTTTTTCTGCGTGAACCGATATGGATGATTCTTTTTTTATTTGAAAACCGGTGCTTCACATGTGGTCCCATTTAAATTTGATCAAGTTCTGACCAGTAGTTTTTGAGTTATCCTTAATACTGCGTATGTTTTCCACTTAGTTTTTATTGATGATGTTTTAATAATTTCCTGTCACGGTTATTTACATATCAAGTAGTGGTATACGAATGTGTGTGGGGTAGGTACCATAACTAAAAACTGAAAAATAAAAACTATTTTACAAAAAACAACCGACTTCCAAAAAAAAACACAAAGATATGTGAAAAATAACTTTAATTTCGGAAATCGGTGGCCAAAAACGAACAAAGACACCGACTTCCGAAATTAAAGTTATTTTTCACGTTTTTTTATTTTTATTTTCGGAAGTCGGTTGTTTTGTTGTAAAAATGTTTTTTGGTTAAGTACGTTTTTGCGACAAGTACAATTAGTATCAGCCATAGGTATGAATAAAGTCTTAAAATTAAGTAAATATTGTGTACGAAACGGCTATATTCAATTTTAAAATTTATTCAATTAGTTACCGACGTTTACTCCGTGTATTCATGCTAAGCCTACTGGATCAAGATTGGGATTGAGATACATAATTAATTATTATTATTAAGGCTTTAGTGATTTAAATCTCACAGTTCCACCTCCCGTTCGGGAAACATGGAAGGCTTTATTATGATAATATGGGCTAGTCAGAATCATCGGTCAGTGACCGGTTGACTTTTAAATAAGGCCTTTCCGTAAACAGAGGCCGAGAGTCCTACAAGGCTTTCAATCCCTTCAAGGAAAAATACGGTAGACCATTAGCAGCATTTTTGACGACTTCCATGGTAACAAACATTAAAGTGAACAAAAAGTCTGCGGCGGGATGGTTGCGCCCGCGCCTCATTAGTACCGCCGTACAAGGCGACTGCGACTGCTACCGGTTGCGTCACCGTACAATTAACGAGACATTTTTCTAATTAGCCCTTATGGCATCCAGGTATAATAATACAAAGACATTTTATAGACCTGGTTTCACCTTTATTGGACGACAACAAGCTTAGAAATACTTGTATTAGTTAGAGAGTAGTTTTTGTACTTTCATAAAAAATATATCTTGTACTAAATGAGCTATCATCATTTTCGCTTAAGCTTTGGTTTCCATTGTGAACGGTCACATAATAACGGTTGTCCAAATACAGAGCGTTTTTTGACACTTAAATGTCAGATACTGGTGAAAATTACAGATTTTTTTTTGACATCCGTTATTTGATGACAGAACCGCACTTCTAGAAATCCGCAACTCTAGTGTAAGTGTTCTTCACCCTGTATACGTTACTTTTGTGATGGCATTTTTCAATAATGTACTTCCGCCTGGGGCACTTTGGCTAATCGTACACATAGTGATAATGTCAGTATCCTTTTGCACCATTTATTGCAGGCTGTAGCATTTATTAGCGACCCATTCTCCGCTGTGGACGTCTAGGGGTTGAATGAGCTGAGGAACAGTGCCATATTCTTAACAATTTCTTTTTAAATTGTGTGGCATGCAATAAGGCTGCTGATTGGGAGTGGTCACCGCGCCTGTTGGTACAAGAGGCATCGCAAGTCGAAAGCTGAAATAGCTCATGTGCTTGGAGCCCACAAACCGAAACACAGCAAAGCTACTTGGCGGCAGACACACGCATGGACCTCGTCCAAGGAAGTAATTCCCACGGCTGTACTCTTTTGACGACCTCCTTGCCAAGAGCTCTACTCAGTAGATACTTCTAATCATTAGAGTACCTACAGTAGTGACCTGATTCTGGATGTTTGCGCTAACGATTTGCGGCGAGATAACAAGCTGATAAAATGCTTGTCTTTAGTTTATTTTTAAAGGATTTTTTGTTTGTCTTTACCACACAGATTGGCTTGTTGGACAGAACATCAGACCCTTTTATTCACATATTATTACCATCAGATTTACTACAATCATGTAGCTGTCCCTGCGATTTTGTTCGAATACGACCTTCCACGAACTCTTGTGTCACCCCTTTGAACCTTAAAACCCTATGGTATCTCAGCGGATAAGGGTGACTCATAATGTCACATTGACGCGATTCATGCTGCCTCCACAGCACACCACGCATCATACCTTGATGTTGATTAGTCACCCAAAGACATATACTTGACAATCAAGTTTGTTGGCTTCATAGTTCCTGGTTAAGTCTGTGAGTGGTATATTGATTTTACTTAAAGTAAAACACACGAAACATGACACCAGTATTCCCCGGTTTATACATTTTGCTGATGTTTGTGACCCATGTAATAAGGGGCCAGCTTATCGCCAGCAACCGGGCAATAAATAATAAAGGGGTTGGGCTCGGACAGAGCGCTCTCATTAGTTAATTTTTTTATAACATGTCCTAAAAGTAGATGCGGATCTACCGTAAACTGCAACATCACGGCACTGATAACAGGCTGAAGACAAAACCTTTTTAATAAATCGCAATATCTTTAAATTATCCAATAAAAATATCGGAACACACCTGTCTACCCATGTGATAACACTATCATGAACGATAACAAAGTACGCTCAGTGACTCGATGCAAGCGCGCGTTAGCACTCGTATTCGATAATGTCGAAGAAAAATATCCCAAGGGACGAAGAGCTCAGTGACGTGACAGTTGTAGTGCCAAAACATAAGAAGCACAGGCGGGAAGCAGAACTAAGTGACGTGATTGGACATAAGCACGGCAGGGATGCCGAGCTTAGTGGCGTAAAAGTGGAAGGTGTCAGACACAAGCAACGCAAGGAAGCTGACCCCTGTGACGTGAAAACGAACGTGACTAGACATAAGCAACGCCGGGCCGCTGAGCTCGGTGACGTGATTACACATAAGACGAGGCGTGAAGCCGAGCAGAGTGGCGTGAGAGTGGTCGGAGCTAGACATAAGCAGAGGCGGAACACACACACTGCGGCAGACGCCATTCCTTACGATGAAAGCAAGAGGACCGTATCAAAAGTTTCAACCAGATCCAATGACTATGTATTCGATAATAAAGCGTATGTCGGAAGTCTAAATAATGTTAACGTAGCCAGGAATGACAGGATACACGAGCCACCTACAGGGTTTGTACATTCATAGCTGATTCTCTTACAAATTATCGATCATCGACTCATGTAACTGTTGTGATTGGTTCACTTAATTCTCAACAACCAATCATATGAGTTCACATGTGAGTTGATAGAAGATAATATTGAAAAGGTTTTTAAAATGTGCTTTTTTGCCAACAATACTCCATAGTCATATACTGTCATATGGTATTAGATAAAGGACATCTTACAATACTTATTTAAATTTTCGGATAAACAATCAATTCAGCTATAATTTTGCCTCTCCCAAATTTCGCCGTAACATCGGCTTTCGCTCCTCGGTCCATCTGACTCAATGGCGTTTCATATTTTGCAACTACTTCTACTGATTTGAAAGTTGCTGTAGAATTGAATGGTATCAACCAGAGCTGTTGGCCATAAGCTGGTTGCTCGATTATTTGTCAAATTGTGCATCGTGAGGTCAAAGTTTTGCTCTTTATCGGACGACGTAGTTTAGTACTCTTATCATCTTGTTTTTTGGCTTAGCGATGTTCACGTCAGTTAGTGTGGGGATTCCCACGTATATTTAGGGAAATACGCGCTACGTTAATATGCGCTAAGATGCAACACACGTAAATACAAACACATACATAGATAGACTGCTAAAATCATAACCCTTCCTTTTGGCTGTGCCGTAGTCGGGTAACTTACTAACTTATATATTAGATTATATTAAATATTTTCATAGTTATGATTTTAGCAGTCTATATATGTAAGTATGTATGTTTGTATTTACGTGTGTTGCACCGTAGCGCCTAAACTACTGAACCAATTTTGATAAATGAGGTATCAATATATTCGTGAATAATGGTCCGGGTGACATTGGCTATATAAATTCTCCCTAAATTTTATATGGTGGACTTTACACGTGAATTTCTGACCACGAAAAAACTTTTAATTGAGATAATTATGACATGTTTATTCTATAAGCATTTCGCCATTTCGAATAAAAATTTTGTATTTTTTTGTGATTTGGATCCATGTTATCGCTATATGAAACCGTTCTACTGTACAGTATGTTCTCCTATTGTTAGTACTTTTAGTATAAAACAAAGAATCTTCTAAAAAGTGACATTGTGCATTATCAGCATGCAATCTAAAAGCCGCGGGTCAGTATTTCAGTAAACTGTAAAGCACGTAGTACACATGCCTTAAGCCCGGAATACACATGCATGTAACTTGCACAAAAGTATGCAAGTAGCTTGCATGCAATTGTGACATACACCAATCAGAAGTTGTAATGGCACAATGGCATGCAAGCTAATTGCATACTTCTAAGTTAGAGGCATGGCAGTACTGTATTGCCGCCGTCGACTATCCGTCCTGACTAATAATGATGTATTATGTGATAATATTATTAGATAAAATTATGTATCTACTAGCTTTTGCCCGCGTGGATGTCGAAAGATATCCCACGGGAACGTAACGCCGAAATTAAAAGTACCATAAGTGTTAATGCAGGTTATAAACGATCCGTGTGCCTTTCATCCAAATCGGTTCAGCCGTTTTTGCGCCAATTCAACATGCATACAGACAAACTGACAAAAATTAAAATAAATTAAACTAAACTAAATTTATTTATTTGCTCAGACAACAATGATCCTTATTATGTTAGTTAGTTAGGTACAAAAAACTTAAAAACTACTTTCGTGTGTAAATATTTTATTATAATTATGTAAGAATAAATTGTGACGTAACAGTTCCTAATCTAATTGCTCGTTAGTTTTCCCCAATGAATTCAACAAAAATTCAACCATATTAATTATTTTGTTAATCAATGACATTTATTAAGCGGATTAGGTAAATGATTATTATTACGTAAATTGTTGATCAAATGTTTTCTTGAACTTGATTTATGGATTTTATATTATCTATATCTATAAAGGTAATATAAAATCCATACTAATATTATAAATTCGAAAGTAATTCTGTCTGTCCTATTACCTTTTCATGCCTAAACCACTGAATGGATTTCGATAAAAATTGGCAAGGAGATAAATGGCATCCTGAGGAAGGACATGGGCTACTTTTTGTCTTAAAAATAATCCTAAAAGGGACCACTTCCTTTTAGAATAATTTTTATAGGGGATGAAAGTTTGTATGGGAAACTTAGCATTTCTTAAGTTAGGGATATGAAAATTTAAATTTATGCCTTTGGTAAGAAATAAAAAAATATTTGAAAATTAAAATCATCCCCCAAGGGGTATAATAGGGGATTTTTGTCCCTCTAGCACGTTTCCGTGGGATAATTTCCGACATCCACGCGAGCGAAGAGCCGCGGGCAGAACCTAGTCTAACATAAAATATCGGAACTTAGATAGTGTTTTAACATTTCGCACCTTTAATAATAATAATAATAACCCCACCGCCGTATCTCTACGTTGACGTCGTGGTGGGGCTTGCGCGCTCCTGAACTCTAGGTCTGTACTGGTAGAGTTTACTTTGCTGAAACAGGTCTAGGGTGAGGAGTCAGACCAAGAGAGATACAGGAACCCGCAGGGCGATGTGGCGAGCTGTTGGGCAGTAGCGACCCCACGGACCCTGTCTCCCGGGAGAAGTCTGATTCCTCACCTCTGGCTTGCCTTTATTGGCCGGCTGGAGTGAACAATGACGAGGAACAGAGCTCCCACCTCTTTCTTGCCTTTATTGGCTGGCTTGAGTGGAGATTCGCAAGAGCAAACGTGCTCGGAGGAAGGAAGTATTTCAGTAAGTGCTGGTAGGGATCTTGACCATCTTCCGGGCTCTGGGATTGTTCTGATAGCCGTGGAATACCTCTCCACTCCTCAAGCACCTCAGGAAGTGTTGCCCCCTTGTCGCTACGTCACAATGTGCTAGCGACGGTTTCCGGGGGCCCATTATTGAGTGTGCAAGTCACCCCCTGCCATTTTATCCGTGTATTTTATATATAAAACATTGGTCAGGCAGGGGCCATAGCCATTCCATATTTCTTGGTAACCAGTCCATCTTAGCCACAGAAACCCATAGTCCAATTTTTTTTTTTTTTTCCATATCCTGCAATAGTCCAAAATCAACCGGGGGTTGTCCTTGGGTGCACTTGCACAGTGCATACAGGGATAATCGCCGGCTTGTGCTTCATTTCCTTTACTTATAGATTCTAATGGGCCTCTGCGAATTGGCTTCGGCCCCTCGTATGCCTACCAAAGGTCCGGGACCTCATGGTCCCGAGATATGCGAAAATCTTGAAAATAATAATAATAAACGTTTATTTCGGAAATCAGGTTCCATTTTGTTAGTATTACAGTCTTAAAGAAAATGTTAGTACGTAAAATATTAAACTAATCGGGCATGAAAGGAGAACCACTCATCTTCTGTTGCAAAGAGAGTGCCACCCCATCCATGCCTGCAGCATTGGTGAATCCCACCGTTCAGACAAAGTCTTCAGGAGAACGTTAGAGGTGATCCGTATCCGACTCAACAATGAAAACCAACAAAGACAAACCGTTACTAAACGAAAATATAAATTTTACACAGGAGCTTAAATAAAAAGATAAAGCTTAAATAATAACACGGCTTTTTACTACAATTTAGGATTATGGTGCTTTGAGCCATCTTTTGAGGTCATAATCATGGGTATTTATTTACACTATAACATAAGTTCTATTGCAAAAAAGTCGTGCATTTTTTTTTAAATTTAATGTCCTGTGTAAAATTTTCTATTTTCGTTTAGTAACGGTTTGTCTTTAAAGGTGCGATTTGCTCAGATTTATTTAATACGTGATAGGTAAATAATGTCTAAAAGATTTTTACTATCTGACCTACCTTCTACCTATCTTACCGTTTTACCTCCTCTAACTGTAGTTCTCCCAGACTGTTTTGATCCTTATAAGAAAATGGGATCTATGATCATGTTCGTTGTACTAGTTCTAGACCTCTAGCTCTAAATAAAAGGTTTTCAAAATATTCTGGATATATTTCTGCCTGTTCCTATAGGAATGAGGTGTGAGTGTCTATTTATGACAACTTGACAACTCCCAACCCTCATCTGTCAATCGAACTCATTAAGTTCGATAACAATAGAGAAGTAATTGTGTCTCATTAGTTGAGCTAACAAGTTTAAAAAGTTTCCGATCAATATTTTGTGCTACCAAGGATGACTCACATGTAGGTAACATATTTTATCTTATCGATTAGCAGCGAGATAAATCAGCACTACAAAACAACAAGTTTGAGGCCTTAGTCATCGTGCCCAGACTTCTTCACCATCATCATAAAGTAATTAATTCTAAAATCTAGTGTTGCCATCGCTGGAAGAACCAGGATGAGGCTGGCACAGGAACGTGGGGATTGGTATAAGGAAGAGAGGTCTATACCAAGCAGTGGGTCAAGTGGGGCTGTGGATGATGTTGATGGTGATGATGGTGATGATGGTGATGATTATGATGATGATGATGATGATGATGAAAATGTAGAAATCTACATCGTTATTTAGGAAAACTGACCTAAATAAAAATACCTATTAAAGTAATAACTGCCCGGTCGCTCTTCCGAATATTCGACAACGAAATTCGATATTCAACCCATCTCACCAGACAAACAATCAATCAACAACAACAAAAACCAATACAACAACAACAATTCGTAAGTTCTTAACAGTAATCATTCCGGCTGTTCTAGGCTATCGATCCTGATGATATAACAGGCACAAGCGATACGGGTTAGAACTGACAAGTGTGGTAGCCTTAAGGAAGACCTTTCATTATTCTCAAAGGCCCCAGTGCGCTTCGAGGACTAAAAGCAGTGGCTTCATATAAAATTCTGGTATTCAGGAGCATCCAGTTAGACTGGAAGCCTACCCCAACGTCGTTTTTAAAAGGCCAGGCAGATGATGATGACTTAGTAATAAGCAGATAATATTGACATTTGACAAAAGAAAACAAGTTGGAGGAACAATTTCTCCATTCAGCGCAGCTACTGCTATCCCCTTGCCCTGTGAAGGTGAATATACCTCGCGAAGTGATAAGATATCGGTCAGGTGGGATTTGCAAACTGACTGCAACGTATGCAATCTATCGACTAAAAGACAATGTCATGCCGGTGGCCGGTATACTTACTATCTAGCTCAGCAGTACCTAAGCCATGCTTGATAAGATTGCCACTTAATTATGCATTACGCATAAAACTCTTGTATTTAGGAACCATTAAATAAATTCACGCAATCATTATTTTGGAGAGATTCTATTTTAGCACATATGTAGTTTAATGAAGTTTCGACTATCCGTAGAAGTTTTGTCTATCAGCAGCTAAAACACTTCCTTTGAAATGGGCTGTAATGTTCCAATGTTTGGATATCACCGACTAAAACATTAACAATAGGATGTCAGATAAGATAAGAGGTTTTGAAATAGTTTACTTCCTAAATTTCGGTCTGTTACACCTTGATATCTGAAACTGAAAGTGTAGCTTCAACCATCATCCTAATTGCGTAACACACTATCTATCACAATCTGAATCATTTTGAGGCTTATTGCTAATCCATTGCTTCAATGTTGGAAAAATTCGTCTGCTCAACAACGTAATTAAAGCAATGAATGTAGTTGAACTGTCAAAATGAAAACCATTCCTACTGTTAGTGTATTAGGCAATTACCCCGCTGTTTAGGCTGGTAATTTCTTCATATGAAGAATAATAAATGGCAACATTGCATATTGAGTTAGTGATAGACAAACATTGTGGGGAAACCTGCATGTGAGAAACTGCGAACTAAAAATTCGAAAACATGTGATACATTCAGGGTGGCAGGGACATCAACGCTCAACCTGTTACCATGGATTCAGCACATGAGTCTAGACCTCCTAGAGTAGAAATATTTCGCATTACAAAAAAAATCTGCTATTTTATAGAACAATGCAATACCAAAATTCATTCTGAAGACTGTAGCTGATAGGATCTATTCTCCACTATGGAGATCCTTTGTAAAGCGGATAATTTGAATGTTTTGAATAATATTTTAATTTTAATTTAATCTAATTTCGTAACGTATGGATCAAGTCGTCTAAAATAAATAAATTTTAATATAATTTAATACCTAACGACACAAAATTACAACGCAGGGAGGTTCAGAATCATGTACTGAATCCATGGTTACAGTTTTTGCGTCGATGTGCCTGCCACCCTGTATATGCCAAATTGCCAACTGACTGGGCCAGCGTGGTGAATTATGGTCTGCTCCCTCTTATAGAGTGGAGGGCTGTGCCCCAGCAGTGGGAACCTTATAGGCTGATAATGCATAGCTTGTTGTTGTTCTCTGTTACTAACACGACTTATTTATATTTTTCAGTGTATATCGCGAGCAGTACTGGGCCTGTTCAAAGTGGTCATTCGCGAAGAAACTGCTGGCCATCGCTGTAGGAGTGGCCCTGGGCGCCGGAATAGGCTTGGCTATTATCTTGGTGGTCACCGGGAAGGACGCGCAAGAGGTCATTGACGGCATCTTCCAGTCTTCATCTCCAGATTAATGAAAGGAAATTTATTCTTCTTTTGAGCGTTACGGTCGTGTGATGAAAGATAGTGATCTAGTAAAGTCAATGTGGACATAGAATGTGGACTTTTGAAGAAACAAAATAATGGCGAAAGCCTTTGTCCTAAAAATACGAAATCTAATTTGTGGTGGAGATTCTGTACAGAAATTATTGTGTTCTTAAAATTAACTGAATTAAGATGATATGTGACAAATCAGAGAACTGTATTGATAAGAAAATTTACTATCATAATCAGCCTATAACGTTCCCACTGCTGGGACACAGACCTCCTCTTTGTGAGATGGAGTTTCAACGGAATTGACTATCAACTGTCCGTAATATCACAAATTATTTGTCAATCTTCTCTGTCAGTCGTAAGAAATGGTTATACACAGGGAATTTACGTATTATGTAAATATGCCCAATTCAGTCAAATTTCCTGACAAGATTTTATATTAAGAGCTAAGTAAGACTTTTTTCCAAAACTAATGCACTGACTTTTCCTAGAAAGGTCAAAGAATATTGTAACGGTATCATTTTGGACTGGCATTAACTTCAAAGTCCGCTACGCATTACGATGTATCGTCAGATAAATGTTGAGATCAAACATACGAAAAAGAGAAATCAAAAAATATATTCATAAACGGACTCTTATAGGACTGGCATATTCAGGACTCCTGACATACACATTGTACATTGTGTTGTACATTGGAAGGAGTATGGCGGGTTTTGAGTAAGCATAACGCTTGTTTCCGAAGGGTTAAGCAGATATAGACCATAGTACACCCAGTCAGGCCTCTATATCTATTTTAACATCTAGAAATGAGATAGCAGTGGCAAAGCTTCCATACAACTCGATTCCTACCGGCTTCCATTTGAAAAATGGCATAGTCAGTACTCTATAGACAAATGATATAATCACATTAAAGATATGACTCCGGCTTACCTCTTACAAAAATTGACCCTTCGGTAATGTGAGATAGGTAACATACTTGTGTTAAGAGTGGATTCACGTCGTCATAGCGTGACATAATTATGGGGTATGAACCTCTACTGAATTTGGATTATTGCAACTTTTTATCTAAACTAATAATATAAATAAAGAGAAAATATTAGATCTTTTGTATGATTGTTTGTTACGCTTTCACGCTAAAACTGCTGAACGGATTTGTATGCAATTTGGCAAATGGGTAGACCATGACCTGGATTAAGATAGAGGATACTTTTTAACCCGATATTCCCACGAGATCGAGATTTATGCGGGTAAAACGCGGGGCGCAGCTAGTATGTTTATAAAATTGTAAGTGCAACAGCACTTTAATTAGTTTTAAGCATAATTAAACATGATTATACAAAAAAAAACTATAATGAACATTTTATAAGTACCTACGGGTGTACTTTTTGTAAATAAATAGTTTACAAGCATTTTTGTGTATTTGCATTTCAAATAATTGTTATGTCCAAAATGCTTTATAATACGATTTTAGTTATAATTTAAGTAATAGTATTTGTTTAAAAATTAATGTACTTTAACCTTACTTTAAACTTTAGGCGGATCTCAGACTACAACGCGCCACGCGACGTGGCGCAGATAAAGCCACCGACACATTACTGTGTCGTGTTGTGTCGTGACGCAAGATACTTACACCAATCAAACGAATTTGTTCAGTACTACTTACATCAAGTCATAACGAGTTTCGATTGGCTTACACTGCGTCAGAAGGCGTCCCGACACGACACAACACAGTAATGTGAATCCGGCTTTATGAGCTACCGTGCTTGATTTTTTACATACAAATTCAATAAAAACGCGTTTCCGCGCTTGGCATTTGGTTCCGTTTCCCAAGCCTCGTCGCGTCGGGCGTTGTAGTGTGAGACCGCCTTAAACAACTCCAAGTCGCGTTTATAAACGAGGAATATTTCCTTATGTTATAACGTTATAACTAACCTCAGGAATATGTACATCTCTACGAAAATACAAAAACGATTCTCGAAAGGTAGCAGTGAGTCCCCACCTGACAGATCATAGAAACCAGCGTGATAAATGATAACGAATGATAACAGGACTTAGCGGACACTTGTGAAAACTGAAGAAGGTATTAATTATTATAGGTACCTACATGTAGACGTAGGTACCTGCCTTTGTTTAACATCACGCCTGTATCCCTAAGGGTAAAGGCTCCTTCAAACAGGTGCGACACGCGACGTGAATCGCACGCGACACAAAGGCACCGCCTGTCACGCAACAACCGGTGCCGTGTCGCGTGCGATTCGTGTCGCATGTCGCGCCTGTTTGAAGCCGCCTTAAGACGGAGGTGTACCGAGTACATCTACATTTCGCCAGTTATTTTATTTCATGGTGGTTTAAGTTAGGGATAACATACATAACATCACGCCTGTATTACCCATAGGGTTAGACAGAGGTGTACCTACATCTAGTACACCCACATTTCGCCGTCCTATGTAATAGGGCCTTTGCCATCAACCGGGCACAAATCCGGACTCCGGGCTGCTACTGAGAAATTCCTAATGGAAACACCCAATAATATTTTGCCCGACCTGAGAATCGAACCCAGGACCTCATGCTCAGCAGTAGCGCATGCGACCACTTGATCAACGAGGCAGTCAGAGCTGCCTTTGTTTATTTATTATATTTAGTGGTCCATCCACACTGCCCGACGATTAATATTGGGACGTTGTTTATTGCTAGTTGCGCGGTAAACTCTGCTTCCGCGACTTTGCGACTTGACTGGACTTTGCGTGACGTCAGTGTGACTCGTAGCTCGCATGTGGCGTTGTAGATGCCGCTACATACTTATTAATTACTCAGCTTACGCCAGCTACCGTCAGTCTTTTTGTCACAGAGCTGTATTTTTTTAACATCTGCCAGATTAATTGTTCACGGAATATTTACGTGTCGCTATGGGTATGGTCTCTGCCATGCCCATTGCAGATAATCAAATCAAATAAAATTGATACTACTCGTATACTTTACTACTACTTATATTAAAATTACAAACGCATATTTTATTTACCTACTGTTAAAAACAAAGAAAGAGCAAGTTAGTTAGCTCTGGGTTTACGTAGTATGTAGGTAAGCAGCGTGATTAGATATAAACAGGAAAAACTATGAGTATTAATCATAAATGTATGTAATCTGATTAATTCAGATAAAAATAATTACGATTAAGTCTAGTACCTAATCTAAATAATTATTAAAATCATTTTGCGCCTGAATAGTGCGTTATGTATCACATTAAACTGTGTGACTTTGTGCTGTCAACATTTAAACAGGCGCATCGAGTGTGTTGGCTTATCCGAACTGGGTATCTAAAGAAGACCGCCTTGCGACTCTGGCACCCGTTTCTTCCAACAAATTAAATAATCTAATCCATACCTAGTGTCAGAGAATACCCCAGACAAACTCATAACGTTTGTGTAGGTATCTACTTAACCTCTAGCATAGACAATTTAATTTTGTACCACGTGCAACTTATTCGGGCAGTCTGAAGTGGACGGCACTAGGTAGATGAACGGGAAGCTATTAGGTATGGCGACGTATTGGATCAGCAACACCAAGAACATTATCCATGCCGTAGTGAGTAGGTATTGGCAGAAAAATTATATGTGAGGTAGTCGTCTTCTCCGAGACGTGTCAAAAAATAAAATTGTCTATTTTCTAAATAAAATAGCAGAATCACTTTTACACGCCACATTAAAAAAAATAAGCTAGATGGAGTCAACATTTCCTATCGGACTACCCCTGAGAAGAAATGGCGAAACAAATTCAGGGGTAAATGACTCTTTTATAGTTCAGACATAACCTTGGTCAGATCATGTGAGGAACATGTGGTGTAGTGTCTAGAAATGGTCTTTTTAGGAAGAACCATACAGATTTGAGTGGACCTGTCCCGTCAGTGCAAGCATTTGTCAGTACTCGTGTAGCTCAACTCAGAACTTTAGCAGCTCAACGACTTGACGAACAATACCAAAGAGAGCACATTTGGGTAAAAAGCAGTTTAAGGACTTTTGCAAACACAGCTTTTTTCTTAAAAAAAAAGTCAGGTCCACTCTAAATTAACGTGAACTAACAATTGATTATCTACGAAAATGCATATCCCTAACTATGGTAGAGTTTCAAACACACTCTAGAGTTAAGTGGTCTAGCAAAAGAGGCGAATAGCCCATATAATGGTAGCGATTGGTATCTACAAGTTTATCGTATATAAACGTCGACAACGTAATGGAGGCACGGAGCGCCGCGGTATAAGTCATTGCCTACGACGACCATAAATCAGGCGTAGACGCAGCCCCAACAAAAGAAAGATGGCGGGTCGTTTAATTTCTCCACTAGGTCCCTGGCGTACAGGCAACTGAAGGAACACGGGTGGGTTTTAGTCAGTAACAGTCTGACACGCCCTTCCGCTCCGCCCAGAGCGGGAGAGGTCATACGATGATTTCCCACCCAAAAAAAAATGTTATGTATATTTTTGTTAAAGGCTATGATAACGTTTTAATATGGCTTCTTTATTGGCGAATTATAAAAAGAAGATACTATATATACTACAAACACCTTTTCAGCACCCTAATTGCGTAACACACTTTCAATCACAATCTGAATCATTTTGAAGGATATTGCTAATCCATTGCCTACATAAGTTCGAAAAATTTGTCTGCTCAACAACGTGAAAACGCAATTAATGTTGTTGAACTGTCACAGTGAAAGCCATTGCTACTGTTAGTGAGTTACGCAAGTACCCCGCTGTTTGACCAATATTTTTCGGATAACTTTACTTCCGGTTTTCAATTAATAAGAGTATTTTCAAGAAAAGTTTTAATGGTTATATTAATGCAGACTTACTGTTTTAAGCGAAGACATGCTCTACCAGCCTTCACCAGTTCAAGCGACCCTCCGTTTGAACGGATGAAGGATCGAAGTTGTTGGTTCGCGATCGTTGATTTTGATCTCAGATCGCGTTCGATCTTGACAGTGTAATAAGTGCCATAGTGCAATGCTTGAATCAGTCATTTGTACAAAGTACTGGTGATTGGTTAAAATCAATGGTATGCAATTATAGTGATAAGATATAAAGGCTACAAGTTTGAACTTGTCTGATACTTATTACTATCTTAGGCGCGAATTATACAGAAACGGCATAAGGTGAAGGCGCGGCGCAGGCATCTTGCCGCTTCAAAACGTTTCAATACAAAATGTAGGTAGGCGACACGATGTGAAATTATACTCAAGCGGCGGCGTGGCGCAGACGTGTCGTTTCGTCGCCTGTTCCGCGTCGCTAGCAGTCGCGACTGGAGAGGCGCGCAAGCAGCACGACTTTTGTTTATAAAGTAGGTGCAGAAAAATACGTGACGATAGTGAGTTTAATGTAAAGTTCTACGAGATAATTGAACAATATCCAACTCTTTACGACTATACTAAGACTAGTTGCGGCGTCTCTTCGCCTCTTTGATATAATTTAAATCGCGTCCGTACCTTATCTGTTCCGCGCCTGCGCCGCGTCTTCACCATACGCCGTTTCTGTATAATTCGCGCCTTAAACACAGCACTTATTTTTCACTACATTACACTCATCATTGACTCATCATATGTACCAAACGTACCAAGAAGGCAATGATTAACTGATTAATTGTGTTGTGAACAGTGTGTTGTTTAAAACATCATAAAAGCTCCTTCATACAGGCGCGACACGCGACGTGAATCGCACGTGACACAAAGGCACCGCTCGTCGCGCGACAGGCGGTGCCTTTATGTTGCGTCGCGTGTCGCACCTTTTTGAACGAGCCTTAATAATGTTAGTGTAAACCTAACCCTATCAATATTGACGGCGTTATATACTTAATTATAGTTATAATTATAACACATCTTTAAATACCCCCACGACACTTCCACCGCTGCATGCCCGCATAAGCACAATGTGTTGCGTGTGTGACATTGCGCACTACCGCAAACAGCAAATTTTCACACAAAAATTAAAGTCGTTTCCCAGCAATTATTTTTGTGCATTGTTACTTAGTTTGATGTACAGAATGCGTAGTTGACGGTTTTGTGAAGGGTCTTTATACAACCAGCACCCTAATTACGTAACACACTATCTATTACAATCTGAATCATTTTGAAGCCTATTGCTAATCCATTGCTTCATATGTTCGAAAAATTTGTCTGCTCAACAACGTAAATAACGCAATGAATGTTGTTGAACTGTCAAAATGAAACCTATTCCTACTGTTAGTGTGTTACGTGATTACCCCGCTGTATTATTATCTGTTGTAACTCGTAACACAGTGAACAGGGAACCATCTCTTGTTTTGTTCGACCATAGACAAGTGTATCCGTTTTTGTTTCGCTTGTGAGAATACTATTAATATCTTGTAATCTAATTGCCGGTAGGTATATTATTTAAATATAACCCATCAACTTAAGAAATACTCAGTGCAGCTTTCTAAACTTGGCCACAACAAATATAATTCAAGAATTTATTCTCCACATATACAATGTGGAAATGAGCAGGCCATCAAAAATAATGCAGACACAATTTATAGACATGTTTCAAATATAATACATTGATCAAAATCTCTGACGAGTGCCATGTTCTTACTTTATCCTCCCGACTATGAACTTACGTAAAATAATCTTAACTAATATTATAAATGAAAAAGTAAGTTTACTGGTTTGTTACGGTTTCACGCTAAAACGGCTAAATGAATTTGGATGAAATTTGGCACATGGGTAGACCATGATCTGGACAAGGAAATAGGCTGTTTTTTATTCTGAATCGGAAACAAAGTCGCGGGCAACAGCTAATAAATATATAATTTTGTTCACCAAAATAAGAATACGTATTACAAAATTGAATATATACACTAAATATATATAAGAGAATAAAGAGAATATATACTCTATTCAATGGCTTAAAGTTTGTAATATACAAAGTTTGGGACTATCTGCATCCGAACTAGGTGGTAAACCTGTATCTCGGATTACATTTGATCCCCATAAATTACAATCCCTGTGACAATCACAATCAATCACAATAAACATCGTTGGAAAAGATATAATGGCGGAAGATAGTGAAGATAATCTGACTATTACTGTTACAAGTCGTCAAAGGGCAAAGATTATCACAATAACAGATGCAACGCAAGAAGCGAACAAAGACACACAATTAGTAAAAATGTTTTGCGTGGATTTGGGATCTTATTACATACTTAAAGATAACGACTTCCAAGACTTTATTAAAATAATATACTTTGCCATCATGAAGAAATTCTCTGAAGAATTAATTCCTGAACAATACGACAGGGCGAAAGCAGACTGGATTAAAACCTTGGAGTCGGTCCATCATCATGTGGCGATCTCAATATACACCTGGAGGTGGCCCGACATAGATGGAAGATATGCACGTAATATGTGGACTGCAACTATATATTTTGTTCAGCACGGAAAACATGCCTCTCAGAATGTGTTTACAATGGTGACAAACTCTTGAACAGAAAAAAAATTGTCAATGCTTTTAAGAAAGAATTAGTCAAACGGGGGCTTTTAAAAAAGTGGTGTGTTTTATTACTAATAAAGGAAAGGAGGTGCTTCTACAAAAAGCAGTGACTGATGTTTTCAATGTATCACACGTATTTTGTGCAGCTGCTACAATTAACTGCGTAATTGAATAAGCTTTAATAGATGTTATAGATTTAGACAATTTGAATCCGACTCATCGAAAAGTAAAAAGAAAGACGAACCCTTCAGTTGGCATTATTTGTATAATAAGCTACAAGATATAAGTGAAAACAACGCTGGCGACTTAAACGCATTTGAAAGAAGTATACACAGTGAATGCGTAAAAAAATAAATGATAATAAACAAATAATAAATAATATGATGAATAATAAACCATTTGAAGATTTTAATAATACGTCAGTAATATCTCACCTTATATTATATTTTCCCTCTAATTGCTGATATTAGATCAAATATAAGTGAATGCTCTACACGTGCAGATGTGGCCGCACAAGTTAAGAAATCTTCAGAAACTATTAAAGTTACCTAAATGCAGCAAATGCAACATTTATGAATCCCAGATTTTAAAAAGCTTATTTTACACAAGAAAAGGTAGAGTCCATGCCGCAGGATATAATAAAGAAATTTAATGAATGTGTAAATTCAACACGCTATCAACAGAATCCAATTCCTTCAACTTCCAACAACCAATGAAAAGAAAATGGAAATCTATTGGGCGCTTCGACGCGTGCGAAAATAATTTCGCGTGTACGTGTTGGGGTGGAATATAACGTTGCTCAACCGACCTTGGATCAAAAGCACACACTCCTTTCATTATTGGGAAAAGTTTAATAGTTTCCATAAAGGCAGTCCAGCCAATTTTTATATAATGTCTCAAAAATACTTATGTATTCGTGCGACTACCCTAACCCTATCGCTTTCCTACCAGCGAACTGTACACGCTATGGAAGCTACCTACAATAAGGCACTCTTTTGTGCTAAGTACGGTGGTGAGGAAACATTCAAATTTGTCCTTTGACACGGAGTTTAGAAGACAAAAACGTAGAACTGACAGAGTCTGCCCGACATCAGATGTAAAATTGGAAATAGTCCGCCGGCAGTTCATTTTCTGCAGTCCCGTGCTTTATAATCGAGTAAATAAAGTGCTTACCATTTATCCATTTACTCTACGCGATTGCAAAAGAATGATTGATCAATGGCTTCATAATCTCACATACGAAGAATTGGAGAATTTAGTCAAACCCTAAAGACTTTCTTTCGCAGACATGCACACCAAATACACGAAGCCTAGAGTGTGCTGGTGGGGAGGTTCCACAAGCATACTCTACACTTACACCCCACAGACACGCACTACACTCACATACAACACTCCCACATCCACAACACTAAGCACTTACCTATTTTAATTTTTACTACTTTAACTAATTTTTTAAATTTGTTATTGCTCTTTTTTACCGCTACTGTATTCATCTCTAGAATCTGGAACTCTGTTGTCTCCCTCCTGGAGGTGGGCGTTAATGGCTGCGACACAGTTTTCCAACTAATGTAGCTATTTACGTACGCAACCAATTTGTAAAATGTGTTTTTGTTCCAATAAAGATTATTATTATTATTATTATTACTACAATAGAAAAACTATTTCTGGAGAATTTCTTTGGCAGAAAAATGATCTGAATTACATAAATTATAATGAACGTAAGACTTCGTTGGACATTCAAAAATATTGATAAAATGTTATTTCTGCATTACTACGGAAACACAGAAATAAATATTTAAATGGTTAGGTACTGTTATCGCACACAATGACACAACTTACTTTGTTTAGCCAACTTATAGTGTGTATCATGTATGTCTACATAATGTAGGTTACTTATGCTGGTTTATTCTTTAAATAAACTAGTAAACACACAAAATACAGTTTATTAAAAAAAATCGCGTCTTATGGTCTTTACTCCGTCATTCAAAAGCCACCTCCCCTATTAATATTATTATACTCTTTGAAAGCCACTGTCACTCTACCCTTTTAAATATCTTCCACGTCATCCCAAGCATACGTCTTTGGCATATGTCATCTGTCTCACTTACACCTTAGCATTCGGCTCGTTCACACAATCATGCATTCACATGCATTCATGAACGTTCCATTCCTACATCCTAACATGTATCAGTTGGCTAGGTCCTAAGCATCATCATCACACTCCCCGACCTCCCTCCCCAGTGGTCGGGTGCCTTTTGAAGGTAACCCCGCAAACAAAAAAAAAGGTCCTAAGCATCTGCTGATATCTTCTTTCTTATCTTTGTCGGTAAAACTTTTTTATATACCTACACAAAAATAAATACGTGTAAGATTGACATTGATGAAGAATGAAGATTGTAATGTTACTAACATTACGACATCATACGAAATCATTGGGAAATATTTATATGCGCGTTGGTCCGGGCTGTCATTCGTGGATCTTTGACAGTCGTTACGATGGATAGAACTGAGACCGAACGCGAGCAAGCCGAGCGAGCGGTACTATCAATTGGGTCGCAAAAACTTGGCTGTTTATTATTTTTAGGACTCCAAAATAGGAATTGTTTGAGGTTTATAAAAGAAGCACAATCATTATATTAGAGTATTCAATATATTTTTTAGGAGCGCAAAATGGGAATTATTAGAAGTTCGATTAAATACATGCCATGATCACTATTTCAGACATTGAAAACACATAGTCTGGTTAATGTTAGTCGTAAAGACTGAGTTGTATGAATTTAAAAACATTGAGATATGAATGAACAAACGTTTACCGTGATCGATTAATTTTTATGGTTTTATTGTGAGTACTTAATTGTAAATATGAAGGTGGGTCTCAACTATGTTCGTGCACCAACTGCATCCTCATCATCTATATTTATACATATTTTAAATTAAAGTTGCTTTTCGTGTCTGTGACCGCGCTTTCTAAACTACGCACCGGATATTGATGCAGTTAACACCGTCATTAAGAATTAATTTCAGAAGGTTTATATTAATAATTCATTTATACACACATCAAAAGTTTCTAAGGATAAAGTTATTTAAAAAAATATATATTGCCCTATTGAAATGAAATTAAAATATCTATTTATAATAGATTGCTCAAATAAAATGTTTTCGTACGAAGTACTCTCTGTAGGCTCATCCAATCAGGCGCGACACGCAACGCCATTCGTACGCGACACAAAGGCACCGCTCGTAGCGCGACAGGAGCGGTGCCTTTGTGTCGCGTCGCGTGTCGCGCCTATTTTAGACTATTCGCGATTTTGGATCTTTATTATATTTTTTCATTTTTTCATTTTTCTTTTACCTAAGTACAGATCTGTTTTAATCATGGTGACGTATACTGTCTCTTCTATGCGCATAAAATGATATTTAAAAAATCCTCTCATCCGAATTTCGGCCACAGTGGCCAATCTCAATCGAGATTAGTTAAGTACGCAGGAGATATTATAGTGCACAAGTGTGAGCGCAAACACAGATGCATTCTCTGTTCCTCATCCCTCATAATCCGATGGGACGGCACGCCGTCACGACCGGGGAGAGATAAGGCGCAGGACCAACGGCATTACGTGCTATCCGAGGCACTGGACCTTCACACCACCAACTTTCAAACTCCGGGATGCTACTGAAAATACACTTTACCCGACCCGGGAATCGAACCCAGGACTCCACGCTCAGCAGTCGCAAGTGCGACTTCGAGAGCAACGGGACAGTTAATTAATATAATTAAGAACCATCTAGCAGATTCTAGCACAAAGCAAATATGTTAATGTTTTGAGTATGTACTCCACCTCAACACCATGTTTCTAAATAAATTTTTTACTTACTTTGACTTTTGACTTTGTCAGTTAAGGATGCTAGATCGTCGTGCGATATCTATAGCAGGCAAACACTTCATAAATCACGAAGTGTTTGCATGTTATTGCTATGTACTTACGTCAGGCAGTGTGGTGAGAAGCTCCACGTGCTGGTAGTCACCGGCCGCCAGCGAGGGGCTCTGCCACCAGGTGGCGGGGTCGTCGTCGTGCGCGTGCGCCGCGGGGTGGCGCCGCCACGCCGAACCGCCCTCCCCCTCACACACGTCACACGCCACGCCTCGCCTGGACAAAAACAACATTTTATTCACTATACGTATCAATGTCAAATTCAAATAATTTATTTCAAGTAGTATGTAGTAGTAAAGCAAAGTTCCCCCGCCGCGTTTGCCCGTCTGTCTGTCTGTCTGTCTGTCTGAACGCGCTAATGTATGGAACAACCAGCCGGCTTTAAAAAATATTTTTGCATTTGATAGCCCAATACTTGAGGAATGTTATCAAAGGCTACTTTAACGTCACGATACGACCCTTAAGAGCTGAGCAAAAAGAAAAAAATCAGAAAGAATGCTGAGGGGCGTGAGACGCGCAGCGATGGGATGAGTCAGTTGCCGAAATTTCACGCAGACGGAGTCGCGAATAGAAGCTAGTTTACAATAAAATAGAGAGGGGTATAGAATCAAAAGCAGCTAGTTGCATCTTTTTTGAAATCTGAACTATGAATGCAAAAAATGTCTGTCAATTGTCTATGATCTCAACTTATAATTTTGCATGAAACCTAGCTTAAAATAATACAAAAACCAGTTTAAAAATCTCCATTGGGATCAAAGTCAGCTTAAAAACGGCATGCAGCCATCAAACACAGCTTAAATCGGAATTGACCAATCACAGCGACGCGATGGCGTCTAAACTAATATGGCGTCCATAGTTTTCGACATACAAAAAGTGCTGCAGTTTAACTTGATTTCAAATAAGATTTTAGTATTTTTCTGAAGCTAGTGAGATAAATTTGTGTTCCTTATAATGGAAGTAAATGTTACTCGTGTAACATAGAAAACTGCACGAAAAAAAGGAAAACATCCAGAGACTTGGAAGCGAAATCTGTAGAAGGAGCGATAGGTAAGTTTAGTGATGGAGCATGTTACTTATGAGCCATCACGATATTTTTTACTTTTAATATCTGATCTATTTTAAATTTAATGACAATGTAAATTAATTTGGTTTTATTAAATTTTTTAGTTATTTCAATTCATTTTCCCCTAATTTTAAATAAAAGTATAAATCAAATCAATTTAATAAAAAAAAAATTGTCGATACATTTTAGTCTTTTTTTAGCCATTTTCACATATCGCACCTTCGTTGCAACAAAGTCACAATTCAGGACACTTTTTTGTTATGTCTTTTATTAGGATTTTTTTAATAATTCAAAATAAGCTTTTTACATGAAACTATAGCAAAAGCAATAAACAATTAATTTTATAAAGATTTCAAACCTACTACAAATAGTAATCCAGTAATAAGGCAATAAATGCGAAAAAAATCTTAAAAATCCTCTCCTGTAAAATTTAAAAATGAGCTGTTGTGACTTTGTTGCACCGAAGGTGCGATATACCTACACTTTATAAAGACTCACACTGAGTACCTAACAACTTCCGTGACGCATGCGTCACGGAAGTTGTTAGATAACTTTTCTACGATATAGGTACTTAATAGAATACAATATTATCTCCTTTTAGATATTCCTCACAAGATTCACGACAAAAAGCACGTTCCAAAATGTATGCAAAAAGAATAAGAACACCTCCGACATAAATCCTGCAATAATCAACCCTGGTCTCACTAACGTAAAATCAGCAAAACTGGAAGACGTCGACAAACTGTTGCAAAAGCACTTTGGAAACGACTGGAAGACATTGCCAAGCCTTGACTATTATGCGAATATTCTTGCCACAGAATCATTAGATGAAAATGAAGAAGATCGTGAAGATGAACTCTCCTATGAACATCATGAAGAACCGCCTTTGTTATTGGTTTAATAAATTCTAAACCTGTTTGCCTGATTTTCACTAATAAGTCTAATTGTTAAACAGGTCCATGGTCTAATTATGTTTGCATACTTACTACTATTGTAAAGAAAACAAAACTGATAAAACACACATGTGTTTCAATTATATATATCCATGTTATGATAAAGCAAACAAAAAACATCGATCTTATAAATAGTAGAATTCAAAGAGGTATATCGACGAAGATTTAACTTTAGCACATCACTAAGGTTCGCAGTGAATGTCAATGTTAATGCCAGTTGGTATCAAAAACAGCTAGGTGATGAATTGTCGGAAACAAACACATCTTAATTAATGAATTAGAATCAAAAGCAGCTTATGTAATTAATTTTATTTAAATTGTGAGCCTATTTTTTAACCTATTGATTTAATACTTACGTTAGATAAAAAATGCATTTTAATAAACTGTTTAAAATAGATAGGAAAATATTTCAGAATTTTTGAATTTTTCAGAATTTGAAAAAATACTTACAATAGGCACAAAGTATAAAAATTAAGCAATGACAGATTCATTAATTATGTCAAAAGATACATGGTGCTCACATATTTACTAATATTGCAACCGTAGACGATTTTTCTAAACGTATGTCTTATTGTGAATACACCATGCTGTAGAGTAGAGGAAGATCAGAGAAACGATGGATGAAATGTGTGGAAGTGGATATTATAGCTAGAAAAGGAGAGAGAGATGTATGGAAGAAGAAGACATGCGGCGCCGGCGCCGAATAAATTGGATGGTTGGATGGATCGGGTAGGTTGGTATCAAGGCATGCTTTTGTTTGATAGAGACATATATTGTGGATTAATGCTGTGTATGTATTTAGTTGGTAAGCCTTTATATAAATAAATACGGTAGGTACTTACTTTCCTGGTGTGTCGCGGCAGTATTCCTCGGCGCCTGCGTCGCCGCAGCTCGCGTTGGCGACCACGGAGGAGTACGGCGCGACGTCGAGCGGAGCGGGCAGCAGCCCGCTCGTCGGTCCGCTCGTGAGGACGTCGCTCACCGTCGTGCTCGTCAGGCGGTCTAGGAGCGCTCGACCTGACACCAAGCAAAAAGCCATATTATTATTTTTGTTGCCAAATAGTTGCCATAAAATAAATTTCTCCTGAAACGAAGTCACTGAAATAAGAAGTAGCGTCAGATAGACAGACGAAGTGTCTGACTTCGTCTGTCTGTCTGTCTCATATGGGTTCCTTTTAAAATTTTTGGTACTGAACCCTAGAAAGTGTCATTACTTTTCTGTTATTTTCTCGTAACTACAATACTTTTTTTGCAATGTTCAAAAATTCTATTACCGGCTCAAAAAACTTGACAACTCTCATCATCTAAGTCATTTGATACAACAAAGTGGCTGAGCACGAAAGGGCCTTCTATGTCTACCGGAAACTACATGGCAAGAACACTCATGAGGTAGTAAGTACTTCGGCTATCAGAAGCCACTTCCCCCTTCAGATAAATAAATAATCACTCACGTAACACGTTGTTTTACGTTATTAAAACAAAATTGTTTGTTTGTGCGGTACAGTCAAAATAAGTTAAGTATAGAGGCAGCCAACCTGCAACACCTTTAAATTATTTGTATCGATGGCAACTAAATAGAGTCGGCCAAGAATTCGGTTACTATTGGCGCCTTTAGTAGATCAACACCCTAATTGCATAACACACTATCAATCAGAATATTGCTAATCCATTGCTTCATATGTTAGAAAAAAATGACCGTTTAGCAACGTAAATAACGCAATGAATGTTGTTGAACTGTCAAAATGAAAGCCATTCCTACTGTTAGTGTGTTACGCAATTACCCCGCAGTTCCGTTAACGTGCAGATAACAGGACACGATATTGAAGTGTCCCATCGTAAGTGGACCAGCACCACATGAAACACCGACAGTTAATTAAACAATGTTGTGGTTGTGCTGAGCAACCTGAGGGTCTCACGGAGTCATGGCTAATTAGAAGTACAGAGGGCCTAGACAAAGTAACATTCGATTAGCGATGATGCTCGTCGAAAAGCCAAAAAAAATATGGGGTTGACATAAGCTATCGAAATGTCACGTGACATAAGTCAACGAATAGAAATTAGCTAGACAGTTAAAATCATTCGATTCTATGAAACGAATCGACAGCGTCGAAACATTACTTTCATAAGATGCGTAGCCAAGTGGCACTTTTTTACAAGCGTTATCGCTGGTTTTCGATTCGTATGATAGAAACGTTAAAGAAAGCGATAGTGATTGTAGAAATAGCATCGCTCCGAAGCGAATGCCATTTGTCTAGGCCCTCAGATATCCCAAGAAAAGTATGCGCTTCGGGAATCATCGCCTATCTTCGGAAATATGAACACGTGATGATGAGATCTAATATAGAGCTGATGCTACCTGGGAATTGCTTGCCTATTTTGTATAACTACGATTGCAAAATTATGGATTAGTAACTCTATGCAATTACGGTTGACGATCTACGACCGGAGAAGGTAACACAACAAAGAGAAAACTTCAAAGAAACTTTCAATGATAGGACTTACACTGACGGACTTGCACTTACCACAAAGCGTGGCAGTACAAAACATAGAAGCCGTGTAGTTTTGAAGCGTTTCGGTAATCTTCCTGCTGCCTGCTGCCCAAAAGTCTGATAACTAGTCTTCCAATAGGTATCGTGTTACCCGGTCAGTTAGACAGTCGCTCCATGTAAAATTGTATACAGCTGCATCCGGTTAGATTGGAAGCTGACCCCAACATACTTGGAAATAGGGTAGGCAAATGATGTACTTGTATAGTGAAGTCGAGTGTCTAAAGTCATTATGGAATGAGCACAATAAAAACAAAAATATTGGAAAGTTAATTATTTTTTGCTGTGTAGCTAACTGTTTTGCTGACTGTACCGCGGGTGGCCGTCCCCTTTGCTTACTCTGCTAGCTGTGACGCGACGAGTGAGACTTCACTTGAGCTATAGCAGTAGACAGACCTCCTGCTATAGCTACATCTACTTAAGGGGGAAGCGCAAGGGGAGCCCGCGAAATTAGAATTTTCTTAAGTTTTTAGCAATTTGCAGGTCAGTGTCAGGTTGAATGAATGACTAATAGTCATTCAATGGGATTATTTATATGAACTTAGAGGGTTGTATTGATTATTTTGATAATTATAATTATGTAGATACATACAATATGTTACGGACGCGAATTATATTTTGTTCAATATACAACCCGACACTGACCTACAAAATGCAAAAAACTTAAGTAAATTTGAATTTCGCGGCCATCCCTTGCGCTTCCCCCTTAATAAAAATCTTAAATTCCGTGGCTGGCAACGAACAATCTAAACTGCTGGCTCTAGAAGCATGAAATTTTGCACCAGCGAAAACGAGCACTAACGAAGGATTTATGAAAATTTGCTCTAGCGAAAACGAACACTAACGAAGGATTTATGTAATTTTGCACCAGCGAAAACGAGCACTGACGAAGGATTTACGAAAATTCATCCCCTAAAGGATAATAATCCCCTAAAATGATTAAATAGGAGATGCAAATTTACTGTATGGAAGTTCGTCATTATTACCGATGGGAAATCTCATCGGGCACACGGCTTGATTATAGATAGATAAATGAGTTAATTTATTTTTTAATACACTTCCTCGATAAACTGGTTCTTATCGCACTACGATTAGGTTCAACATGCAACGTATTTTACACGCGTGCGTTTTTTTCATTTACCAACACGTGTGCAGAAATAAAAATTGCCACAGATAACTATACCTATACCTAGTCCAAATTGGTTCAATGCTTAAAGTCGGCGGTGATAATAGGTCTTTACCTATGAAATTGCCGTTTTGTATGAAAAAATTTAAACGAATTTTTTTCATGAATTTTTTATTTGTATTAATCGAAGTAATCACCCATGCAATCAATGCATCTTTGCCATCGCAGTGGCAGTTTATTGATGCCCTTCTTAAAGAAATCAGCTGGACGGGAGGCAACAAATTCTTCAAAGGCATTTTGTACTGCCTCTCGGGTATTAAATTTTTTTCCCGCCAAGAAGTTATCCAAATTCTGGAAAAAGTAGTAGTCTGTAGGCGCAAGGTCTGGTGAGTAGGGCGGATGACGGAGAGCTTCCAACCCCAGTTGTTGCAACTTGGAGACCGTCTGCTGTGCAGTATGAGGTCGCGCGTTGTCGTGCAGGAGCAGCGGAGACGAGCGATTGACCAATGCTGGTTGGAGATGCGCCAGCTTCTCCATCATTGTGTTCAGTTCTTCACAGTACACATCTGCAGTAATGCTCACCCCGTTTGGTAAGAAGCTGTGATGAATCACACCGGCGCTAGACCACCAAACAGTGACCATCACTTTTCTAGGGGTAAGTTTTCGTTTAGGGCATTGTTTAGGTGCTGAACCAGGATCCAACCAACTTGCTGAGCGCTTACGGTTATCAAACAGAATCCATTTTTCATCGCAGGTAACAATGCGGTTCAAAATTCCTTCATTTGTGTGTCTGTTGAGCAGTGCAAGGCACGTCTCGACGCGTACTTCGCGCTGGCGATCATTGAGTTCGTGGGGCACCCATTTGTCAAGCTTTTTTACCTTGCCAATTTGACGCAAATGGACCAATATTGTTTTGACGCTAACGTCGAAAGCTGCTGCTAATTCAGCCGTAGATTGTGTATCATCAGCTTCCACAATCGCCTTTAATTCGTCATTGTCGACCAAAGTCTTCGGACGACCGCGAGGTTCATTTTTCAGGTCGAAATTTCCAGAACGGAAGCGAGCAAACCAATAACAGGTGGTGCGTTGGTTTGTAGAGTTAGCTCCGTAAACGTCGTTGATGTTGCGTGCCGCTTGTGCCGCGTTGCTGCCACGACGGTACTCATATTCCATAATTACTCGAATTTTTAACGTATCCATGATGACGAAAAAGATTGAAATGCGATGAAAATGTAACACTAATCAATAAAGAAATGACTACTTTTAGAAAAAAAAAAACATGTTTTTAAAATAAAATTAATTTGAAATTAGAATTCATAGCCAAACAAAAATTATTTTGATTTGAAATGGCCAGTACTGCAGAACGGCAATTTCATAGGTAAAGACCTAATATATTTTTTAAATCTCGGCAAAGAGATATGCGTCTTTACGGCGTTATATATTTAAATTATGTTTATAAATAGAATATCATTAAATCCCATGGTTATTACAATAAAAATACGCTTATGAACCAATTAACATTTATTTGTGTTCTAAACTCAAAAATATTTGATTTTTCTATTTACCATATTAGGCTGTTTAGCGGCTTTATACATTTGCCTCTCCTTTAACCTGCAAAGGCAAAGCGCGGGAAAAAAGAAAATTCAATCTTATTTATATAATGACAAAAATATTTTTCGTGGTTTTATTTTATTTCTTCTAAAGTGTATTGAAAAACGTCGTTTGATACACGTGGACATTTGTTATTACAGTTCTCGGCTCCACAACACCCTCGCCTACGGCTCGTGTGTGTATTACGCCTCGAATGCAATAACAAAATTTCTCCACTTGTACCAAAATGTACTATTTCCTAACATTGTTGCATAATTATGAAGACTACTTATGTACAGCACAGAAATATTGACAAAATCAAGTGAAAACAAAAGTTATTTTTTTTAAACTAACGTTTAATCACGCCTTCACGTTTTCCAGAAGGATTAGGCAGAGGTGTTGCTATAGAATACCCACATTTCGCCAGGGCCAGGGGGCGAGCCTATTCCTATCAACCGGGCTCCAGACTCCAAGTTGCTACTGAGAAATATCTAAAGGAAAATCCCATTAACACTTTGCCCGTCCCAGGACTCGAATCCAGGACCTCATAGTTAGCAGTAACGCTTGCCACCACTACACCAACAAGGTAATTAGGTTTTTGATTAAATAAAAAAAAACTCAAAATAAAAATAAAACTGTACACAATGTTCGTCTGAAATAAAATAAGTACACAAACACATACATACATAAACTCACGCCTTCTTCCCATGGGGGTAGACAGAAACTACGGAACGCCACCTGCTACGATCCTTACATACTCCTTTTGCCTCGTTTACGTTCATACATGCGGTCACAAATGCACGCCGGCGAAAAAACAAAAGGGTAAATAACTATATATTTATAAATACATTGGTCCTGGTTGTCTAAGTCAGTGTCTCGTACTGCGGTCTGTGGTTGAACCTGGGACCACACACAACGAGAGTAATGTACCCTACGTTATGGCAGCTACTACTTACTAGCTACAGTCAGTAACAGCGTAAAGAAATAAATTCCAATTATATCATTAATAATTTCAAATACTTAAAAATAAAATCTAATTGACACACTACGTCAATTTGCCATTTCATACAGCTGTCAAAGATTGACAGTTGTAATTTGAATGTACGGGCAGTATAAGTTGGTAGTGATAAACAATAGTTCAAAACCCACATCAAACGTATCCTTATCAAAAAAGCATATACGGTGAAGACAAGGAAGTTTGGCAATAATTCCTTCTGCACACGTGGCTTCCCTGGTACCTCATTACCGGCATCGCTATGTAAATGTCTATTAACTGCTCCCAAATTATGAAGTTTATTTAAAACTTTTTTTTACATGGTTCTTTGCCATAATCTTCTCATTATTTGACATAATATACCTCCAATTCTTATTTCAACCCTTTACTAATGGCTTTTTAACCGTCTTCAAAAAAAGGAGGAGGTTCTCAATTAGTCGGAATCTTTTTCATGTATGTTCACCGATTAGTCGAAGACGCCTGAACCGATTTGGAAAATTCTTTTTCTGTTTCTAAGGGTATACTTCGTCGGGTTCTGATGATGGGATCCTAGAGAAATCGAGGGAACTCTTCAAATATTATAGGCACACGTATAGTGATTTCTATATGTTTTATGGTAACTCGTGAATTATTTGCTCTTGGAAAGCACTATTTGGTGAAGTGGAACTGATGATGAAGACCACAGACGATGAAGCCACCGGAACTACTCAATAATAAATATTTCACGGGTTGCGATTCAATTACTTTTATATGTTTGCTAAACAATTTATGCTCATCACAATGCATATGGTGAAGTGGAGCTGATGGTGAATTACCAGGAGAACTCCTCAATAATTAACTTCCCTGCATCCGGAAAAGTAATATTTTGTAAAAGGTTATGAGCAGTTGCCATTAAGCTATTTACGAGTATTGTAACTCAGATAAATTACAAACCGACCCACAAAATAAAAGTTAAATTACATTTTATTACACAGCAAGTAGTGGTATAGGAATTTGTGTGGGGTAGGTACCTACAACAACTAAAAAGAGAAAATATAAAAGTTTTACAAAAAAAAAAAAAAAACAATTGGCTTCCAAAATAGTTTTTGTAGACAGGATTTGAATTCAGATTTGTTAAAGTTGTAATGGCAATCATGTCATTTCGTTTAAATATGCTTTTATTGTTATTAGTTTATTTATCTTTTATATAGACTCTTCTATATTTTGTGAATGTGAGAACGTTGTAGGCCTAACTTGTAGACTGAAGATTTGTAACCTTTTTCTATTTTGTTGAGTACCTGTTACTTTTTGACGACAGGCCTACACTGTCCTCCCATACCTATTAACACTGTCATTTGAAAACATTGTAAAAGCCACTTATTTTTAAAAGAGTAATCGTGGAGTTTCTTGCCGGCTCCTCTCCATAGGAAACGACCAATTGGAACCGTACACCTAGCTTCTGACGTTTCATAAGTGCCCATGTAGGTTTATGTGATTTTTTTATTATTATTTTTTATTTTGAATTTTAATTTCACTGACTTTGTCACCACGCAGTGCCACGTAATGGCACAGCGAGAAATGCCAAGGTACATCGAATGCCAAGCTTTCACCACAATTATAACCATGCTTTAGAAGTCTAGCAACTAAAGTCATCTCTAATTTAAACTCTTCTTCAGTGAAAATGTTAATTTTCCTTTAAAGCTAACAAACTCAAACTTATGAGTATATTAGCCTGTCAGTGGGCAGGGCAGTTTCGCGGGAGTGCTACTGAAGGAGTTTAATAGCTCAAGCATAATAATAATAGGTTCCTTATGGCCACGTTCACGACCGCGTGCGATGCGACTTGCGATGCGGTTTGCGTCAAGCGACACGCGCGCGCGACTTCATACCATGTCACTTGTCAGACCGCGCTCGTCGGTCGCACCCGCTCTGAAGTCGTGGCCGCCGCGCTGTGAGCTAGTTAGTACACACGGCTACATATCAAGCTATAAATTTCCAGTATAAGTTGATCTCGCATTGTATAGGATTTCCGTACAATGAGAAGTCAGCTTATACTGGAAATGTATAGCTTGATATGTAGGCGTATGTACAATCATTGATTTACTCGCGCGTCAAATCACTCGTAACAAGTTGCCGTCGCGCGACGACGCGAGTAAAGGATGATTTCCAACAAACGGCTCGCATCGCGTCGGGTCTGAACGGATTTTGCAATCTTTAAACGATATTAAATCGTGTACACAGTATTTAAAGTCTATATTACTAAGCCGCGCACAGCAGCTTGACCGCGGGCATTTTCCGCGACACGCGATCGTAGCCGAAAGTATGCTGCGACGCGCGATCGGCTCCGTTCGCCTGTCGTATTCTCAACTGTATTGTCTGTATTGTCAACACGGTAGAAATGAAACTATTTGACTAGGCGCAGAAACGGATACATTCGCAAGCGACGATACGGAGCCGATCATATGCGTCGACATCCTGCCGGACGTGATCGGTTGTCGCCGCATCAGTTCGTATCCCTTCCGATTGGTCGCGATGCGAGCCGTTTGTTGTAAATCATCCATAATCCGCGCCAAACCGAGCGTCACCCCACAAGTCGCGCCACGGTGACTCGTGATTCGGTCTAATACAACTTCTCAGTCGCTGTCGCAAGACGCGTGTCGATTGAGCGAAAGAAGTCGCTGGTAAAGTGCTATTAATTAAAAAAAATGTTTATTAGATTACTAGCGACCTATAGGTTTGCTACACACGGTTTTATGACTTGACAAAACGTCAAGGTTTCTTATATTATATTTAATTTTATATTAATTAAACATAACACGCTTTTATTCCCTGAAGGGTTAGGCAGAGGTGTACTGTAGTACACCCAAATTTCTCCAGATATGTTTTAAGTCCGAAGTAATAGGGGGCGAGCCTATTGCCACCTTAATTTATTGTACATATAAACCTTTCGGAATAAACTCTCTAAATGATAATGAAAAACGCAACATTATCCGTGGTGTAATTTAGAAGAACAACGCGGTCACAGACCGACACGAAAAGCGACTTTAATTAATAATTATACATATATAAATATATAAGTATAGAAGTAAAATAGTATCCATGAAAGACTCGATAGACTAGCGAAGGGTGGCAACCGTTTTATTTATTTCCTCCGTCAGATAAGCCGGTAGAAGGTGGTTTTATTCAAATGAGCGCTGCTATCAGCGACGGACTGTGAATTTGCATTCGTGAAGCGTTGGGACAGACACTCGACTAATTGGCATGGCAAGTGTAGCGATAGAGATAGGCGCAAGCGCAGCCGCCTGTGACGTCAGCGCTCGTGCTGTTTGACGTGCTTTTATGGTGTTACTTATTAGGTATTTAGTAGATTAAGATTCTGTAGTTACTTTTCTTTCAATATTTTTGTTGTTCTTGTCTAAAATATGTTGATTGGAGCTACATCTCTATGTATCCTAATAGGGATCGCGTCATAGTTCGGAACACAACCTTGTAAAAGCGTCTGAAAATGATTTTCTTTAATATGAGAACATTCTAGGAGTTAAAATTCCAACGTCATCAGAAAGTCATTTCAATTAGAACAAGTATATGAAGTACGTCGTATAGTGTAGTACAGTATTTTTAGCTCACGAAGCGACTCGCGCTTTACTTGTGGTTACTAAGTGTACAAACACGCTGTGAATATGTCTGTAAGCGCAGGAGCTCTCGGTACCGTCCGAGACAATGGCGAAGTCGGCAGTGTGTGTGTTCGTGTGAGGGTGTGTGTGTTATGTGCTGACGCTACTCGTCTTCAGTCTTCACGTACACATTCACAGCGTGTTTGTACACTTGGTTACCACAAGTAAAGCGTGCGTCGCTTTGTGAGATAAAACTATGCACGTGTAAGTAGTAGTGTAGTAGTTAGACTTAACAATAAAAGGAGATGTTCCAGAAATGTATGACCAAAATCAAATTTTTTTTAGAAGCTGCGTGCCTGCCTATGGAGGCTGGGCTAGCACTATGTACACTATATGTAAATATAGCTATACAATATAGTAACCGTTTTTTAATGTTAATTTGCTATTATTTTACTTCGATTAGATGTACATTCAAATTAACTTGGTCAAGGAGAGCAACACAACACAAATATGGTGGATCAGTAATATTCGAAATGTCATTTTGACAATGACATTTGATTGACGTGTCTATGTAATATCTGCGATAAAAAGACAACACCCGAATTCCGAAAATACTTGACCTTCGTTATAATAATAAAATAAAACTACGGGATATTCTACTCGATTGCGGCAGCAATAATAAAATAAGTGTAACCCTACTGCAACTTGTTATTGTAGAATACCACAAACACGACGAAACCCAAATCACAGGCGAATCAAAGTACATAATAACAACGCCTGGGGTCAACAGAGAAGCAATCAATCAATGTCCTTAGTAGTAAACTGGGTCGCAAAACAATCACAAAAACTCCGAAACACGTCCAATTCAAAGTCAAAGCAAAGAAAGACGTCACTTGGTACAACACGGTGGACTGCGCATTCACTTGACATCTGGAAATGTATGATTATGTACTGTGTTGAGCAATAAAGTTTTAAATTTGAATTCGCGAAACTTAAAACTGTCAAAGTCGTCAAACACAACTGTCATGGCTAACCTAAACATAGGGTTATGATATTAAAAAACTTCCCAAATGATAATTTTTGTACGCCTGTGCTCTTCTTCGAATTAATTAGTTAGTATTTTTATGAAAATCCCCTATTTTTTTCGTATTTTCTATGTAGTGTACATAGTGGTAGCCCAAAATCAAACATCTCCTTTAAGAAAATAAATAATAATTTCCCGTAGGTATAAATTTATTACAATAAAAACTAGTTGGGGAGTTCGAGCTTTTCAATTATTTCAAATAACACCTTCTATTTCAAAGGGCGGGAATATTTAAACGGACGGTCTTTACTAAAACATGCGCAGGAGAAGCTTTGAGCGCGCCGCGACGCCTGCGCACGCATATACTACCTTTACTGCCTATCCTATTGTTTCACAGATTTATAGCTCGTTATTAAATCTCACATTCATGGATAGGCACGAACAGTAATTATATTTTTGATCGTAATATTGTTTTCGATGATGAAATGCTAACTAAACCTCCAAGCTGTATTTTCTTCGAGTACGATAATTCGTGACGATACATGTGTCTCGGGTATTTTCTACACATCCGTACACAGAACCAGATAGTCAGAACTTACAACGAACATAACGAGCAACAAGAATTATTACTGAACAAAAAAAATATGGAACAAAAAGTGCTCCTCAAAAAGGATAGTTATCCTCGAAAAAGGAGTGCAATGTAAAAAGGCGGCTGGTCCGTGGGAGCGCGATGTCCTCCGGCCCTCCGAGGTCCATTGAGCTCATTAGACCTCTCCAAATATGGGCAGGAGACGCGTTTTTGTGGGGACACTCCAGACGGACTGATGTGGACTACCGATGTTGAAACGGTACGATAGAATTCCGATGTATTAAGTTGATTCGCGAAATCTCGAGGTACTGCTGTCTGTTAGGGTGTGCGATTGGTCCGTGTCTATTATTCAGAATGATTTTATGTAAGTACTTAAACAAGACCAAGACCACTGTTGGCCTAACAGGTACAAAAAGATAAGAAAGAGGTTTTACACATATTTTTTTTAATCGTAGCCACGTGACATCGTCTGTAATGATGACCACTCTTATTTTTGGGCATCCAATTTAGTTTTAATTGATACGCTAATACGCCATATATTTTGTAAATTTTGACAGACAACAATTCAGTATTTCGCGGTGCTACCAACCTCCTGACATAATTCCCTTACTTTTGTACAACACATGACTTAACTCGCAGTTGAAGAAAATTACGTAGTCCACCCAGTACGTGAAGAACGTAGCCAGTAACTATTACCTACATGTTATTATGGAAAAGTTACTGCTATGGCAAATAACCTGACAGCCTACCTGATATTAAGTGGTTACTGCTGCTTATGGATATCAGCAAAACCAGAGACAAAGCTGAAATGTACTGCTGTCATGTGGCTCTATTCCCATCCAATACCAAGAGCTAATACCATTTGGTATTAGTTTATTTCCGAATTTATTTTCTATTCCCAACGAGTACCACATTTTAAAACCAATACCAAAACAAGTTTGAAGAAATCAGATACAGTCAGGTTCAGTAAAATTAAAATGCTTTAAGTGACGAACTAAGTTTCCGAAAACATAATAAATGTTCCCGAAAATCCTAACCCTAGACGGTCGACGTCAGTGGCATCCCGAGGTTCGGTTGGTTAGGTTCCTTTAAACCCTTTAGACAGAAACAGGAGCCCCGCGAAGCGGGGCTCCGTCGACCAGCTTATTAACCCTAACCCTATATTTAGATTACCCTAGATTTCGGTAAAACGCAATTTAAATAAAACTTTGAGTAGCTGAGTGTACAAAAAGTCACGCTTTGGTATTCGTTAGTAATAGATTTTTTATTTAAAAAAATGTGGTACTCGTTGGGAATAGAAAATAAATTCGGAAATAAACTAATACCAAATGGTATTAGCTCTTGGTATTGGATGGGAATAGATCGTCATGTGCACCTGGATGAAATCATTGACATCGTGGACCTAGATCAGTCCACGATAGTATCGCAGGAGAACGTTTCAGCATACATCGACCGTGAAGTCTATTGCACGTTGGGTCACCACCCGTCCGGGTTTGTCCAGCTTTAGAGCCCCTCGTTCGGAATTTGTCGGACCTTGGATTTTAAAGAATATTTTAAAATTGAATTATTACTGTCACATGAACGATTAAAAAGTCAAATATTTTTACAACAACTGGACTTTTATGCAAGTGTCCGGTTTCGTTTGCCAGGACTTTCAAATTTCGAAATGGTAACCCTAATTGCACGGGGAATGCATAGAACGACTCTGGAAGGAATGCCCCGAGTCCCCGACGGGCGATGAGCAGGGTGAGCAGGGCTGTCAATGTCGGTTGCAGATTATTATAATCGCCTGTCTGAATCGGACGTTCGACATGTTGATCCTAGTGTGATAGTAAACGATTTTTATTTTGTGAATGTTTAGGATAGTTCGAAAAGTTATACTTTGTTGTTTATGCCAGATTTTTTAAATATATTAAGGTACTTGTCTCGCCCACTGTTACATATGACTTAAACATAACTGGCGAAATGTGGGTGTACTACAGGTTCACCTCTGCTTAACCCTTCGGGAATTACCGGCGAGACATTGTATTACATTTTAACACTAATCAAGTGTACGTACCCACAGCCCTACACACGAAGGATCAACGGCTTCCCGTTATCCTGTTTTAGATCTAATTCCATACAAGCAGTGGACTCTTGCGCATCTATTCACTCGTATAAGGCTAGCCACACAGATGATAAATCACGGCCAAAGAGGTTACTCGTGTCCGGGTTCTAATTGAATTATTTCTAGGGTAACGTGAGGTTAACTCACTGAAAAAGCGGAATGAAATGACCAAAGAGAAGTACGTTGGGATCGTGATTCAAATCCGTTGGTTGGCCGAATGGTGCCGATTCTTATTCACTGCGGTCATGATGGGTCGCAATTCCTAAATATCGTGACCTCCTCGCGCGTCAAAGGCTAGCTTGATGAATGTTGATAATAGAATGGAGAAGATAAAAAATAACAGTTTAAAATTACCCAACTATTTTAAAGTCGCTTTTCGTGCATCTCTGTGTAATTACGTTATTCTTGTAAACTACGCGATGGATTTTCATGTGGTTTTCACTATCATTTAAAGAATTTATTCTGGAAGGTTTATGTGTACACTAGATTGATATTAAACTAACATGTAATAGAGAAATATCGATGTTTATCAAGTCGTAAGCACCGTGCGAAGTAGGGGCGAGTCATTGTATCATTATATTTTAGCCTCGAGTATCGAGATGCCAAAGAAAGCCTTATCCGACTCACCTTATTATAAGCTAAATAATAAAATGGTGAATCAGCCAAGATAATTGGCGTGGAACGGAACATGTTAGCGCAGGATCGTCGTACGCAGACGTCTGTGTGACCATCTGACCATGCGTTCGATGGAGCGTAACAAATGACTGCTCCTAAGGTCAGAGCCGCACTTAGGTAGGTACACATTGTCTTTGCTATGCTTTTACTTCACGAACAATGAAAGCCTATGGCAACAGTTTGTTTGACATTGACAGTGTTTTATTATGTAAGCAGTAAGGGCGGTTTTCGTATGTGCCAAAGTATGAATTTTACTGATTCCATATTTCAATTATTTTCTAGTCTAGAGCCTAAAATTGGAGCAGTCTCTCTTAAACTTAAGTTTGACAATAAGCTAATCAATTGCCTTCATTTTGATAACAAAAATTTTAGCACTCTGCCTGGGCTAAGTAAGAATTTAGTATCACGCGTTATACAGAAATCGAAGTTACACACACACATCAAGTGTCTAGGGATCAAGCACGTTTTTGCTAGTTACAAAAAATCCGGTTTTTTTTATATATGTTTTGTAACTCTTATGTAAAGCTCCTATGGATACTTTTTAGTCAATTTCATCATTTGAAAAGGGAATAGGTACTTTTTGAATGTCGGTAAAAAAATGAAAATCTTCTGTCAAGTCGTATTCCTATATAACCCTGCAACGGGTTTGCGGCCAAATCAGTAAAATTTCTGAAATACTTCTGAGTGGAATCATTACAAAAAAAAACGTTATTATGGAGAGAAGACGTCATTTGAGCCGAGAAGAAATGATCAGAGCCATGGGAATGTTAGAAGTTGGTTGTCGGCAACGTGCTGTGGTAATCGCTCTGGGCACTACGCAAAGTTCTATAAGTCGACTTAGGACACGTTACCGCATCACTGGCAGCGTGAAAGAGCGACAGGAGGACGAGCTCCTATCACCACACGCAGACAAGATCGTTACATACAAATTACTGCTCGACGAAATCGTTCAATGACCGCGACGATGTTGGTTACGAGGCTTCATAGCTCCTCAGGGATGTTAATAAGCGATCAAACAATACGAAATCGCTTGCATGAAGTCAATCTCCATTCCCGAAGGCCGCTACGTGTACCACCTAGCGAGCCCCGCAATAGCAGGGCCCGTTTATAATGAGCTCGTGAACACAGAAATTGGCCAGAAGAAGAGTGGCGTTTTGTGTGTTTTTCTGACGAATCTCGCTTTGGTATTATGCCAGATACTAGACGTACACGGTATTGGAGGAACCCTGGACACCAAGAACCATGCCAGGAAGTCCATGCATACAGTGGCGGAACAATCACAATATGGGGGGGGTATTTGGATCCGCAGAAGAACCGAATTGATTTGGATCAGAGGCAATCTCAATGGACAGATTCACGCTAAAACAATTGTATCACATGTTGTCATTCCTTTGCGGACCCAATTTGGTGCTTCATTTCTGCTTATGCACGATAATGCACGTCCACACGCTGCCAGAGTCGTTGCAAACACACTTGCCGCAGCCGATATCAACGTCCTACCATGGCCTACTCAATCGCCAGACTAGTATCCCATTGAGCACGCATGGGATATGCTTCAAAGAAGAGCTCTGCCGAATATGGATGCCGTACACACACCAGAAAATCTTTTTCACCTGTTACAACGGACTTGGCGGCCATTCCGCGACGTGATTTGGATGTACTCATATTGAGTATGCCGAATCGCTGCGATTGTGTTATATACGCTTTAACGGCGGAAATACAGACTACTTATTGTTTATTTTACGCAATAAAAAACAGTTTTTTTCTTTTTATCACATTTTAATGACAGGATTAACTAAGTTGAAAAATCCAGCTTAAGCAAAAATTGCGAAAAGTACAAAAGCACACATTTTAATGACAGGATTAACTAAGTTGAAAAATCCAGCTTAAGCAAAAATTGCGAAAAGTACAAAAGCAGAGAGTACTTCGTTGATCTACACATACGAAAACATTTTATTTAATCAATCTAAATAGACATTATTATAATTTTTTATTTAATTACAATAGGGCAGAAGAAAAAATTTAATACTCTAGACACTTTTGATGCTTTTGATGTGTCTAGTTGCAACTAGCTTCTGTTTAAGCAATAATATGTTGACTTGACAGCATGGCAGTTGAGACTATGTCATGCTCACTTAAATGTCTCACTGTTGGTGGCGCGTGTGTTGGATCATTCGGTTCCCTACAAAATGGTTGAGCTGGATGGTGCTGATCCACGCGTCATGTTCGTGAACGGGCGCCGTCAGTTGAGACTGGTCATCTCTTAACTGCCACGGCTTATTTTTATTATTAATCTTATATTTTGAATTGTTTCTTTATATATTTTTTCATTGTTCTCGCATATAGAAGCAACAAAAATAATGTACCCAGGATTTTGTAATATCTTGATTTAAAAAGAGTGTCCTTGGAGTTTCTCGTCCGTTCTTTTCCATAGAGATCTACGTTTTGGAATGGGCAACTAGCTTCAACTTTCTGACTAACTGACCGACTCTTCGACAATTCAAAAGTGCCTGTAAATGGTTTAATTAAAATAAATGCTTTGAGTTTGAGTTTCATCATAGTGCTCATGTAGGTTTATGTGAAATAATAATAATAGAAATTTGACTTGGCCGACTAATATTGATTTATTTTTAATAAAAAGGGCTGCACGAGTGAGTGGAGTGAGCTCGAAAATTTTAGCTCCCCACCTCGGACAGGTCAGATTTGATTTTGGGCTATCACTCAGAACATACAACATTATACATATTTACATTGCTTGTTGTATGAAATATTTGTCTGCCGGGAATAGTAAATAACGCAACTAATATTGTAGAGTGGAGAAAATGTAATTCTGAGGTAGAAAAGCATCGTCCAGAAGGCTTCTATAAGACACTTTAAAGGTTTTTAATGGAGTCCAATATATTGTCCATTTTCAAGTACAATGCAGCCGTAAAACTTGCAAAACTTGATTATCCACAGCACGTATATCACGAACAACTCAGACAATAGTTCGGACGCTGCTCTCAGTGTGTGTCCGGCCTTACCTGCGCATGCGCAGCGCCGAGAGCGCCGGCGCCGGCGGCGGTCTCTACTGACAAGGGTGAAATTGAACAAAGGGATGGTACTATTAGTGAATCGATGTTTTTTTTAGGTTTTCAATGTGCGATGAGATGGGGCTTTATAGCAAAGCAGTGTAAGATACCTACGGTCAAGAACGAAATACCTCTTATTTTTATTACTACGGAACAGGTGTCAATTTCAACTGCATATTGCTGAAAAATCGTGTTTTCAATCATGTCTCTATTCAGGTGAAATGCAAAAGTGATGTTTTATCGACATTCGTTATTAACCGACTTCAAAAAAGGAAGAGGTTATGCGTTCAATATGTATTTTTTTCTGAAAACAAATCTTTATTGCTGAACAAATTCGTTGCAAGATGTTGTGTGATGATGAGTTGGTGTTGATTTGTTTTCTTATGTAAAAAAGTTTATTTACTTATTATATTGCAATACCGTTACAATGATGTAAAATGTCGATATCTTTCATTTTCGGTAAAAAAAAGAATTTGTCTGCTACTTCACGTGGAGTATTCAAGCATCATTCACTAAAAATACTTGTGGTGTGTCGGTCGCGGCCAGTCGGGGCAATACCCCGCCGCGTTTGGGCAATAAATGTGTCTTTTAATGACACTTCATTAAAATTATACAACTGCTTTTGTTGTCCTGTGACAAACGCACAACTCCTTAAATTATTTCTGATTTCTATAGGTTCTTAAAGGCTCCCACAGACAGGCGCGACGCGACGGTGCGACCCGATTCTGGTAGAACAATTTCCATTAAATTTTCATAGAAATTGCTCTACTAGTGTCACGTCTCCCTGTTGCATTGCGCCTGTCTGTGGGAGCCTTAACAGGGAACATTACCACGTTTTCTGGTTCTTAAATCTTTGTCTGAAATTTATATTATTTGATTCGGATTTTGTATTTTGCATGAATTATACTAACTTAAGTAAATGAGTTATATCTAGAACCTTGAATAGAAGTTTAGTGGATCAATGAACATGTTGTAAAGGTCCCTTGTGTGACAGACGGACATAGAGCTTGCCCCCCACGGCAAAAAGCTGTCGGAAGAACGGCGGTCGTCTATTTAAACTGACAAAAGTTTGTTTTTGTTTTGTGAACACCCTGTAGAAGCCTCAGTACTCTTTCAGAGTGGAGGCGGGCGCGGGTGCTAGCGCGGGCGCGTGTAAATCAAAATGTATGTAGACGCCAGTTGCGTTCACAGTGCTCCCGCGAGCCGCGCGTCTACATGAGGCAGGCGGGCAGGTGGCGCGGGTGTTTCTAATGGCTCAGTCCGCCCGTATCGTTCACAGTGATAAAGCGTCTGTTAGGTGAATGCGTGTGTGGTTCTAAACCATTTTGATTCACGCGCCGAAGCGTCGTCACAGATATCAATACGGAAGAATTTATACCTGCAGTACAACAGCGCACTGCTATTTGATAAAGCAAACTTCCGCAACATTTAAACTTCATATAATGCAATTTCCATCACAAGTAAGAATTTTCCATTAATAAAATCAAATCGTCATCCATGTCTTCTAACTACGCCGCAAAGTTTGAGAACGACCAAACACACGCGCAATGAGACTCGTAGCTCGTTCGGCACCGTGAACACGCAGACGCTAAGACCCGAGCGCCCGCGACCGCCCCCGCACCCGCTCGTGCAGTCTGATTGACCACAGACTATTTTCATAATATTGATTGACGTTCGATTCGGCACGGAAGCGTATCAAACGGCTGTGAATAGCTATTCAGTTCAGCAACATGCCGAGTGCCTGGCTGTGGGACTTGGTGTTGATGTTATGAACTTAGTAATTGGCCCTGCAGTGGGACAATTTACAGTCTTTACCCCTTGACTATGAGAACCACTTACAATGATAAAAGATAACGTTTCCAAGTGTGGACGGAACGAACAACGCACCATTTATAGACACTGCGGTCCCCCAATCAGCTGTGTGTTCACTTGAGATGACGCGCCGAGCTTATGGTGACTACAGCGTGAGAACTTCTCACTCCAGTCACTTATCGCTATGACGATAGGTTTTATTGCCACTTCATACTATTTCAAACTGTTGTCACTTTGTTTAAAAACGGGTCGATCTAAGGTTAAGCTACGCTTGCCACGGTCAGTTCGTGGATGGGTGACCAACCTTTAAATGTCGAGACCCCTCCGTGCCTCAGAAAGCACGTTAAGTCATTAGCCCCGTCTGTCAATTGCAGGTCTTTGACAGTTGTTAAGGGTAGTCAGAAGTTCAAAAGCCTGGCAACCAGCCTTACAAAGGGGTATCGTGTTACCCAGTAACTGGGTTGTGGAGGTCAAATAGACAGTCGCCCCATGTAAAATGCTAGTAATCAGCTGCATCCGATTAGATTGGAAGCCGACACTAGGCCGAAAGGCCAGGCACTAGCTGGAGTCACTTTATTTAAGATAGGTGGAGAATTTATATGAAGACTAGCTTTTGCCCGCGGCTTCGCTCGCGTTAACTTAGAATTTGACAATCAATTCAGGTTGTTCGGGCAATTATAGTTAGGAGGATGAAAAACCGGTCTATCGACACTCTACACTCACAAAATGTAATAGGTACTTAAATAAAAAAATCTCTTAACACACTATTAAAGTTTCTATAATAATATAATTCAATCATGATTCGAAAGACACGTGGCGCCATCTATTATCATAAGAATGTTATTGTTGTTTTCCTCGGGAACAGTACTTTTTTTTTCGGTATGAAAGGCACCCTATGTCCGTTTCTATACACATGACAGCATATATGCAAAATTTCAGGATGATCGGTTCAGTGGTTTAGGTGTGAAAAGGTAACAAACAAACAAACAAACTTACTTTCGCATTTATATTATTAGTTATAGGATTAGGATTCCTCTCTCATTTATCACAGTAGAATCTCATTCTGCAAATTCAGAAAAAAAACCGTATATATTTTGAGGAATACATATTTTTTTTATGACCGTTTGCACAAGCCGGCCTGTGCCCTATGCCTTTTTCGAAAATATTATGCTTTCACCTGGGCATGGTCCAGAAAGGCTCATGATACTGGACCCGGCAAGATGGTTACTGTTACTGTTAGCCTGCATCATCCCATTGCTGGGCAAAGGCCTCTCCCCATTGACTTCCAGCTCTTACGATCCAGGGCTAAAGTGGACCACTAGTCGTTTTTTTTTGTCCAGCTCGTTCTCGTCTGCCGTGACGCCTTCTGGCTGTGTCAGGGCTCCACGTAGTGGTTATTTTGTTCAGACGTGATAAAGATGGCTGCTATACCGAGCTGTCCACACTTGAGAAGACTGCATAGATCATCCATAAATGACGTCACGCGAATTTCATAATTTTTTGATCCCCGTTCTTGTCAAAGGTGGTCCTATTGGTGTAAACTGCCCTCCCCTGGTGTCACTTCACATATTTTGCAATTTTACTGTATAGTAATAGTGATAGAGTAATATTTCAAAGTTCTTCGTAAGAATTGAAGTTTAAAGTAATTTAATACTTTAGATTGATACATATGACGGCACGATGCTTATGACTCGTCCCCCTTGTCACACGATGTCACACTTTGTTGAACCCCTCCCTCCACCTTAACGTTTGACGTAATTTTTGGATGATCTCTAGCTTGGAGACGCGTCGTATAGGTACATGTGGTTACCATCCTCAGCACTGAAGGACAAAGCTAACAAACACGCTAACAAATCGTTAAAATGACAGTGCCGAAGTAGGAAGTTGCGTCATGTCCTGGTTACATGTGTGGCGTCATCTACAACGTCACACGTGAACTGCGTATCACAATGACGTCACGCAAAATCCTGCATATCGTAAGTTAAGGTACGAGTTCGTAGCCAACCGCATGCAGCAACAGCAGACGACGTGTCGCTGCGACACTACTATCTATGAAATAACTTTCTTAGCTAGCCACACGTCGTTTTCATAGAAATACTACATAGAAACCAGTAGTGTCACGGCGACACGTCGTCTGCTGCTGCTGCAAGCAGTCGGCTACGAACTCGTACCTTAAAAAGTTCGACGTGCCACTAGCATATATACCTATACAACGTCCCACATCAATCGTCGGACAGTAGCCCACTAGACACAACACCCTGGTCTGCGAATTCTCCCTTTTCTATTGACGAAGAGTGAACTTTCCACGACGTAATTGCGTAATATATATACTTCTTTAATTTTGACAATTCAACAATATTCATTGCGTTATTTACGCTGTCGAGCAGATGATTTTTTTTCAAACATATGAGGCAATAGAATAGGAATTCTTTCAAAATCCTTTGGATCATGAAAGAAAGTGTGTTACGCAATGGGGGTGCTGTTCCTCATACCTCTATACATGCACTCGAGATAATATTAAGTACAAGTAGGCAAGAGGTAGCCCAGAAAAAACAATGATATCTAAATCCTTGATGTTATTGCATTATCATTTGCCCAGAAATTAGTTGAGGGATGTATTAGAGTACCACTACTCAAAACAGAAAAGTAACAGAATTACCGGAAATGCACACGAAAACAGGCTTTTAGAATGACATTATCTGCGAGATAAGTTTAATGATCTTTTATCCGGCTGTCAAACCATGACAGTTGTTATTTGAATTTAAGGAATTTACGGACAGTTTGAAATTAAAAGTCAATTTGCAGAGCAATCATTTTCCCTGACTGTACTTACGCACGGTATTGGCCTGTCTGTAGTTGTCGCGTTTTAGCATGGTAATAGCGGTCACTGACCCACCTACATCTTCTAGCTTTTTTTATTTTAAAAACTAAAATAAAGTCCGTTAACGTACTGAATCAATATCTATTGTAATCTTGTAGATGTTCCAATAACGTAGAACCATACTATTTGTATATTGTTAGTTTATTGTTTGGATTCCTACGGAAAGATATTGGGTAAAGGGCAGTGACCGCTAATGCCATGCTAAAACGCAACAACTATAGTAGGTAACCAAATCCTTTTCTACCGCCGCCGCCGACAACAGAATGCGCTAACAATAACTTTATTCCTACATCTGTATATGGTATCCTACATGTAAGGGTCTCCTTTTGTGAACTCCTCTCATTATAAGTTCCAAACTGGTGCTGATCAATGCACGGTAATGCGCAACCCTTTCGCGACCCTCAGAGCCGTTTTACACCGTACGATATGAAAACTGACAATTAATGTGATACTGATTGACTTACTTTCTCTAATCTAACTATTTAAATGGTAAATGATTTTATTTCTGTAAGTAGGTTTGAACAAGCACTTTTACACGTCAATTATATTTTTTAAACTAGATGAGGTCGGCATTTCCTATCTCACTACTCTGAGAAGAAAGGCCGAAAAAAACTCTGAGGTCACAGTCTCTTTTAAAGTCCAGACATAATCTTGGTCAGATCATGTGAATACCATATAGATTGGTGTCTGAAATGGTCTTTTGAGGAAAAAACCACACAGATTGAGTGGACTTGTCCAGTCAGTGCATGCATTTGTCAGTAATCGTGCAGCTCAACTCAGAACTTAAGGAGCTCAACGATTCGACGAACAATACCAAAGAAAGGACATTTGGGTAGGCCGCATTTATGTATGTATCACTTACTTTATCACTAAGTTTTCACAGCATAGCTTAAGATTTGAATTTAGAAACAATGAACAAAGTAAGAGAATAGTAAAGAGAGAATAGTTGAGAGTAGTTGTCTACAACTCTTTTTATCTACTCTCCTATCGCAGGTATGCTGGAAGAGATTTCTTTGGAAACAAGCATGATCTTTGTACGTATTTTTCTATTCCTTTCCTCTTGTCTGTTTTGTATGTCTGTACATAATATTATGTAGGGTGCCAGGGACATGAGGCGGAAACTGTAACAATGGTGTTCAGCACATGATTCTAGACCACCGAGCGCAGAAATTTATAGACAGTTGTCAAAAAAAAAACTGTGTTTCATAGAAAAGTGTAATACCTACGCGGTCAAAATGTATGGATGAGCAATTTTTTTTTAATAACCTTCGAAAAGTTTCAACGCAGGGGGTTCAGAATTCTGTACTGAATCCATGGTAACAGGTTGCGCGTCGATGTCCGTGCCCCCCTGTATGTATATTTCAGTGTTGGCTTGTATATTATTGTATTTATTAAAGTATATCACAGTAAATTAAACACTTAATATTAGAACAACGTAAGTACCTAAATAGTTCTATTTTGCGATTTTAGTAAGCAAAAGAACCTGCACCCTAATTACGTAACACACTATCTATCACAATCTGAATCATTTTGAAGCCTATTGCTAATTCATTGCTTCATATGTTCGAAAAATTTGTCTGGTCAACAACGTAAACAACGCAATGAATTTTGTTGCACTGTCAAACTGAAAACCATTCCTACTGTTAGTGTGTTACGTAATTACCCCGCTGTTTAGTAACCGGCAATAATATTTAGAAGTATTTGGTAGATGTGGAAATTACTGAGGTTTATACTTAGAATACAATAAATACGACAGTTTTTCTACAGCGCTTCGGTACTTTATTTTTGTACTGCGAGTGTTTCTCACATTGAACCATCATAACACGTCAAGGGTAAATTACTGTATATTTAACTTCACACTTCGAAACAAAAAAAACTAACCACTTAATTATTTTGAACAAAAACATCGTGCGGTGTAAATGGTGCTCCTGCGCCTGCGCCGGCACCAAATATGGCGGCGGTAACGAGCGGCCCATACACGGCAAAGACCTGCCGTCTCACTTATACGCTCACCGTTGAATCATTCTAGTTAAAATAGAAATTTTGTAACGATTTAGGTAAAAAAAACTACCAATATGAATTTGACGTTTGTGGTTAGAATCAAGGCTAGATCTGGGTTGTACAGTAGACCGCACGTCGGTGGTAACACTTTGACCTACGGGGTAATTGCGTAACACACTAACAGTAGGAATGGCTTTCATTTTGACAGTTCAACAACATTCATTGCGTTATTTACGTTGTTAAGCAGACAATTTTTAACCGACTTCAAAAAGGAGGAGGTTTTCAATCCGTCTGTATGTTTTTTTTTTGTATGTTTGTTACGCGATATCTTCGGCAATTGTGGATCGATTTCGAAAATTCTTTTTTTAGTAGATAGGTTATGCCTAAGGGGGTGGTCCCATATACATTTGATTAAATTTGGTTGGGTAGTTTTTCAATTAGCTTCAATATAATACGTATTTTTTCCACTGATGATGTTATAATAACTTCCTGTCACTGTTATTTACATAGCAAGTAGTGGTATAAGAATTTGTGTGGGGTAGGTACCAGAACAAAAACGTGAAAAAAAAAATTACAAAAAAATAAATACAACAGACTTTCAAAAAACACACTACAAAGTGAAAAATAACTTTAATTTCCTAAGTCGGTAAATACCGACTTTCGAAATTAAAGTTATTTTTCACTCTGCATATAAATTATTATATTATTATAATTAACGTACACAAAATATTACAAAACATTTTAAAAGTGTAAAGGTGGAGTTTTTTGCCCATTCTTCTCCATAGAACAACTAGAAATTAGAATCAATTCTGCTTTTTTGTAAATTTTGACGTTCAAAAGTGCCTTTATATGTGCCTATTTGAAATAAAGATTTGACTTTGACTGCTAACCACCATATCACAGTTTTGTAATACTGTGACCAAACTGGAGGCATGTACCTCTCTGTATTTACTCACTTATGGTCGATTTAGCCGACCTCAGTTTAAGTATATGATAGATTACTGGTTAAATAAGTCCACGAGTGATAATTATAGGGAAAATTAGTTAATTTCACTTACAGTACAGTTACAATTCTACTGATCCACAATCAATACAATAAGGAACAGACCGATCTTTCAACAAGCAGACGCGAACAAGACTGACGCGACCAGTCATAATGTTTGATTTTTTAACAATACTTAAATGAGGGTAACATAAATAAAAACATACATAAATCATCAGCTCGAAATTATAAAAATTCTTATGATCGGAAATCGAACTAAGTACGTCAAGCCAGCAGCCGCACTGGCAGCCATAACCCTATGAGGCAATTTAAAAGTAAATCACTTAACATCATTTAAAAAAGGTCATTAACCAAGAAGCTTTTGATCCCACGGGATGAAAAGAAGAAAAAAACCGGGAGCGTATGAAATAGGTTTTCATAAAGAGACGCGATGACAGACAGCCCTTGTGGTGCGGCTCCTGTCATTCATTTCCCACACTACAGAACATATTATAATTATACGCATAAGTACCACACGCCCTCTGTGGCTGTTCAATGAAGGATGTGTAGAAACGCTGTTTAGTCTTAACGATACGGTTACGTAACGACTTTAGTTTTAGGCGGCGATTCGATAATTGGACGAGAATTGAGAGTGGAATTTCAAGGTTGCGTCACGTTTAGGCTCATTTCGTTACATGAGAGATAAGAAAGATATAACTCCCTCCGTCTCTCACACTAAATCCATCACATTCTTTATTTTTGAAGTAGTTTCACTTCTATCACGTGTACGGTGGTGCGCGCGCAATTACTTTACATAGGTTATTAAGCTTGGGTTTCCTACGACAGCGCTGGCCGCCACACAACGCCCGCGGTGACAGCTGTCATGAAAATTTTGGCAACGGGGTTTGACTTACGGTGTCAAAAAACGCTCTCTAGGGAAACAAGCCGATTTACTTTCATAAATAACGTTTTAGAAACGTCATTCGACGGTAAATTGGACGTAGTTAAACGAAAGCGAACGATATTATGTGGCGGCCGCAGCAGTCTTCGGTCAAATCAATGGGGAAGGGGATTTATGTATGTATGTGTCATTGTACTGTATCTCTACTCTACAACAATCCACTTCTTACGACATTTTATAGTTAAGATTTAGTTTTTAGTGAATACAGTCGCATAGCAAGCTCACGGAATAGACAGTCATGGAAAAATCATCATGTCATGTTCATGATGAGTTAAATTAATATTTTAGTCATCTTTCACAGGAGCTTATCTGCAGAAACGAAACAGCAATCCATATTCATATTATCAAATGGATAGTAACTCTGTTTGTCGGTTACCTTTTCACGCCTTAACGGCTGGACGGATTTCGACGGCTCACAGGTAGACCATGACCAGCGGGGTGATTACGTAACACACTAACAGTAGGAATGGGTTTCATTTTGACAGTTTAACAACATTCATTGCGTTATATACGTTGTTGAGCAGACAAATTTTTCGAACATATGAAGCAATGGTTTAGCAATAAGCTTCAAAATGATTCAGATTGTGATAGATAGTGTGTTACGTAATTAGGGTGTTGGGTTAGGACATAGGATACTTTTTATAGTACGTACTTTCCCGTGGAATAATAACCGACGTCCAAGCGGGTGTAACTGCAGGAAAATGCTAGTTAGTATGCAATTAATAACGTAACTGAAAACAAGAAAGGTTTTTCTTTAAAATCATAATGAAGACAGCCATAATCGTATCCGTGTCGTCACATGTAAACGTAAGACTCAAACGTCGGGCCCTCTATAAAAGAGCGGGAATATTTTACGTCTTCATAGCCAACGAACTACAAGTTTTAAATAATAAAACAAGCTGTAATAACGTTGATTGAAACCACTAATGGCCTGTTTCACCACCACCTGATAAATATTGGTTAACTTATCTGGTAGATAAGCGTTTATTCGGACGCTATGAAACAGGCTTTTAAGGAAAACGTGATGATAACGGGACCCGTTTGTGAAACCGACTTGAAAAATTTACCTTCAAGTAGGCTACACTTGCGACTTGATCTACGCCGTTAACAGCGTTTTAACACACTAAAAATAAAACAGTAATTTTCTGGAAATTATTTCTCGTACTTGCTTTAATATTTAATTTACCTATAGTGCGCGCAAAATAAGTCTGCGCGCGGCCAGATCGGAAATAATCGTTTGCCGCCATCTCGACATTTATATCAGGTGGCAAGAGAGTGTGCTGTGTTCTGTGTTTTCCAAAATAAATAATCGCCATCAGTATGCTGAAAGTGATTAATAGTGCCGGCAGGGATATAGTCTTGAAGGTCAAACACGCGTGCAGACTTATCTTGCGCGCACTCTATCTACAGAGTACTTAGATGACGGCTTGGTGATGGGTATTTTTACAGCCTGTATAAATGTCGATAGGTACATTAACGAACAAGTATTTTGGGGTGGCAACACGCAACATACTCAAGCAGCTCTACATTCTGCGGTGAACACAGTTCTTTGTTCGACTTTTACGATTCCTTTACGATGCGTCGTGTAAAAGCATCGACACACTAACTAATACTCTGTATAATAAATCAATGGGTTTGGGGGTCGTAAGTAATAATGTTTGGATGTTGAAAGCCCATTTAGGCGCCGCGGAAGAAGCTTTAAGGCACCCGCAGATAGGCGCGACGCGACGGTGCGACGCGATTCTGATAGAACAATTTCCATGAAGTTTTCATAGAAATTATTCCACTTGACTACAACTGGAGTTGCGATGCACTGTCGCGTTGCGCCTGTCTGCGGCAGCCGTTAAAGTTACAAAGCTACGCTTCCGGATTGCGGTTACTAGATGAGCCACTTTAGATTCTGAGAACTTACCAGATGAGATGACACCATCCAGAGCCCACGAACACAACGTAGGTAAGAACATAAGGTTGTTTTTAGGGGTTGGTACTGCGTTTAAGAGCACTTATACTTTTTTACCCTTGGTATATGCAAGGAATTGTCCTAATAACTCGCCAGAGACCTGAAGGCCAATTCCCGGAAATAGAAACGTTCAAATTCTAGTCGCGATGTCATGTCAGTGACAATCAACGTCAAGAACTTGTCAAAAATGTTGGGAAGCTATACATATATGTAGAATGAATTGAAGTCAACGAAATTGGGGAGAAATTACAGATCTATTTTTGACAGATTGAGACTAAGGGTGAATTTCACCAATGAACCTGAACGCGATCAGCAAATCTAAACCGCGTTCAAGAACTGTCAGAGTCAATATTCCACAACAATGATGACGCTGACAGCTCTTGAATGAGGTTTAAATGTGCTGATTGCTTTCAGTTTTATTGGTGAAATTCGCCCAAATATACGAATGCTAACGTTCTTACGCCTGAATTCGTCCTACGCTGAAGTCGGTCGCGTACAGTCGTAGCAACGTACGCGCCGCTGACGTCAGCGTCGCAGTGTGGTGGTAATCGAAAACAATGTATATTATAAACGAACGTCCGACCGACGTACGCGACCGACATCAGCACAGGAGGAATGCAGGCCTTAAAATTACGAAAATTGCACTCTGTTTTGGCATCCTGTCAGTAGGTATTTTCATCTTCATTTCTTTCTACGTTCAGTTTTAATATGAATACCGAATAGATCTTTGTTAGGTAGGTAACCGTTTCTGTACAAATTAAAACTAATGAGTAGAAAGTAGGAATCCATGTTTGTCATTAAAATGTTTCTGGAGACATTCTTGTCAGCCCCAAACCATTCCCTGTTTCATTTCATAAGAAAAATGTGATTCATGCGTAACCAGAGAAGATCTAACGAATTTCAACCTTATTTCGAGATCATTAAAGTTGATCCAATGAGGAGACGAGTGATCGAGGTGTTCTCAAGAATATCTAATAGGAGAAATTTATGACATTGCTTTGTGGTAACTGTCGTAAAATAAGAATGGGTTAAGGTGTGGTCCTTGTGCCCGCGATAAAAAAAATACAAAAAAAAATCTGTGTGACAGACGGACAAAAAAAGTGATCGAATAAACCGTTTTTCCAAAAAATTTAGTGGAGTAGGTACCTCTACAGTCGACCTCGTAAATACCATAAGTACAACTTCTTGTAAATTGAAAGCAAAAAGAGACCTTGACAGTCAACTTTAAGGTGGAAGCGCCAGGTTGCCCACGAAACTCCAATTTTCCTAAATTTTTTGCAATTTGCAAGTCAGTGCCAAGTTGTATGTGGAACAAAATATGATTCGCGACCGTAACAAGTATGTATTTACAGAATTATATCATTGAAACCATCAATACAACCCTCTAAGTTCATATTATAATCCTATTGAATGATCAATCAATTTTGTTCAACATAATGAAAACACGCTAACCTGCAAATTGCAAAAAACGCGAGAAAATTTGAATTTCGCGGGCAACGGCGGGAATCCTTAGATGGTAAAACTTACGAGGTCAGTTATGCAAGAAGATTTAATGGACTCGGCGTTGCCGGCGGATACCTAGGCTTGCGGGTTTCAGATCAGCCGCAATTATAAGTTCTTTATTATTATAAAACATGAGAGCATTGTGGTTATGATTGGTTGAAACTATTGTTACTGCTCACTCATGCGCAACAATACGTCTTGAGCCACTGATTACCTTCACGTAAAAAAAAAACAATCAAAATAGCCTTTATTTCCTCTGACCCGTCTTCGTACGTAAACAGGATCTTCCTGTCTCGGCGTGCTGTGCTGGCGCCGCTGCTGCGGCTGCAGAAAACCTCAAGCGGCATAAGTATAATAACCTTATCGGTAATAATTATACATATTTTCGAGCCGTTTGGGGTTGAAACCCTCGGGCCGTGGGCCTTGAGTGCTAATGGTCGCTTTAAGAAAATATCCAAACGGCTGGTTGACATTTCCCGTGATCCAAAGGCCGGCTTTTACCTTGGCCCAGGCTAAGCATTGCCACTCAACGTGGCAATGCCGCAGGTCTCTTGGGTACATTAGTAACTATTTTCCTCTACGACGTATACAGGGTGTAGAAAGACCCATCACATAGCCGTCGACTACGCATTCTGTACATTGAACTAAGTAACATTGCACTAAAATTATCGCTGGGAAACGTATTTTATTTTTAGTGTGAAAAATCGCTCTTTATGGTAGTGCGCAACGTAACGCACGCAAATCATTGTGCTTATGGGTGCACGCAAAGGTACAGGCATCGTGGGGGTATTTAAAGTTGTCATAAAAAACTGGTTTTCGTAAAAAAACTTCATTTTGACCTTCAATATGTCCGTAACCAGAAGGTTCCCATGTATGATCCAGTACAAAAACATTATCACGATGACGGGGAGTACAAGTGACTCTCGACTTCGTTAAGCGTCTTTTTACACTCGTTATGATGCGAGGTAAGACTGAAAAATATACCAAAATATGGTACCCGAGAAATTGTAAAAGCCCTTCACGTAAACGATCAATAAATTAGTATCTGATGTCCAATAAACTACGTGTTTAATCGGTCAGCAATAAACACTTGTATTTCTCGAAGGGCCTCCCCCGTCAAAGGGAATACTTACATTCAGGTAAGTACTGATTCTATATTTAGTAGGCATCGATGTTTCGCTAGTAATCTTATGTCATGTCATGTGACAGGAGACTACAGATATTCACTAGGCATGATAAGTCTCCAGGCTGGTACTGAGAATTTCTGGATGGATAACACTAACCCGACCCAAGAATCGCTCCCAAAGCGAGGCAGAAAGTTGAAGAGTAAAAACTATCTTTAGTCGAACACTTCTTCTACCTCTTCCGTTAGACACCAACCCTATTCACAAGTTCTTTTATCACTTTAATAAATCACTAGGATGTCAGACGGTGGTATTTTTCCCAAGAAGGCGGCACTTTTAATCTCCTAGTGTTATGTTCCGAGGTCTACTAATTGTGAACCAACTTCAAACTAACACTAATTATTTAGCACTTCACTAATTATTTTAGTAATTCGTTATTTGGCCATTTCTGCCTAGTTGGTCACAAGCGCGGGTGCTGAACCAAGTGAACGGAGGGGTCTTGGTGATTAGGTTAGTAATTTCTCAGTAGCAGCCCGGTGTCTGAATTTGAAATTAATCGAAAACTTCATACACAAAAGAAAAGTTAGGCTTAAAGTCGCAGGTAATATTGAAATCGTAAGGCTTCTTTGCACACCGCAGTTCGCAGACGACGCAGTACATACTAATCCTCTCATTGGGTACTTGAAAAGCCCCTTAAGTGGAGCCTTGGTATTTATGATATCATCGTTAACTGGTCATCACCTACAGTTGTTTTGTAGGTAAAATGGATGACTGCCTCATTGGTCTAGCGGTCGCAAGCGCTACGGCTGAGCATGAGGTCCTGGGTTCGATTCCCAGGTCGGGCTAATTGTTATTGGGTTTCTTCCATCAGGAGTTTCTCAGTAGCAGCCCGAATTCTGGATTTACGCCCGGTTGATGGCAATAGGCTCACCCCTATGGGACTTAAACATAACTGGCGAAATGTGGGTGTAGGTTAGTACACCCACATTTCGCCAGTACACCTCTGCCGTATCCTTCGGGGAAAACATGCGTGATGTTATGTTATGTAACGTGGTAACCCCCCTTTTTGCAGAATGTTATTTCATGCTTCGTACTTATGTACGTATTTTAGTTGTGCAATACCATGTTAACTGCTTTGATTGGTTTAACGAAATAACAGCATTCATATGTAGTCGAAGTTTGGTTCTAACGTCGCATCCCATATTGGGCAATATCGCAGGAAACACACAACTTCCCCGTTGTCAAACGCAGTCGGTTCCCTCACTGCATGCATACCACAGTTGATGCCTGGCACAAATAATAAGCGTAAGCGACTTGATGCTTGTAATAGTAAGTCCCAAGGGCCACGAAAAAACACTCATTTCATTTATCGCTCTGCGCTTCAAGACATCGGCGACAAGCAAAAAAAAAAAATCGACTTTATAATATTACGCACAGAACCCGCGGGGTAATTGCGTAACACACTAACAGTAGGAATGGCTTGATTAACAGTTCAACCACATTCATTGCGTTTTTTACGTTGTTGAGCAGATATTTTTTTCGAAAAATCCGATTAAGTTTTAAAAATTACGCAATTACGGTGCAGGAAACCATGGCACCAAAGGAAACAGGCCCTCAGCAGTGGGTGGACCAAGGCCGCCAATGATGGTGATGAAAGTTTTATTTGATTTGTAAATAACTATGGAATTCGTACCTACTATAATAGTTTTTGCGGTACACGCTTCATAAATAGACAACTATTGTTTGTAAATGTCAAATTGTTACGATGGACGCACGTTTAATGAACGATATACATTCTTGATCGTTTATTGCATTCTAGAATGTGACTCTTACTGTTTGTGTATTACCTCTGTGTGTGTGTGTGTATGTATTCTAAAACGCAGCCGCTCATAACTCAGAGCATACGTTACTAACCGGCTAGTGTTTGTAAAGTAAACAGAGCTCCGATGCTTTCGTGACGGTATCGACGCCTGCACTTTACTAATTAACGATGCGTGTGGCCAGACTTGGCTCTAATATCATCATATTATGGTGTTGCATATAGTTATCAGCCTGCAATTGTCCCCTTACAAAAATAGAGCGCGTTTCGATCACGCTTGCTCAATTTTTTCATCATAAGATTCAGAAGTCAGGGTTTCCGAGAAAGAGTTTTCAGAAAGTGTATAATTAATCTGATATTGAAAAAGTCTACAAGTTTAGAGTTAGTTGTTGAGCCCGGAAGTCCGCCACCGAGTGCTTAGCGCTAAACCAGTGGCTCACCGCTATTCTATCCAACAATTTTGCCAAGATAATGCACTTATTGCTTTCCCCTGGTATCCAGAGTATTAACAAACAAAAACTAGGCAAGCAAGTCCTAAAGCATCTTAGAACTTAGACATTCAAGGAATCTCTAATGTCTCCAAAGCACACACGGAAAGAAACGCGCGCGTAAAAAACTCTACACCGTGCCATATTCCATATACAAAAATCACACCGTATATGCTGTTGGAAAACGTGACCTCGCATTGGCAGTCAGAATCAAGACACTGTGTGCAACTCCCGGACAAAAATTACTCAATAACGTTCACACGGTGGCTGCAAATGGAAAACGAAGACCTCGCAGTAGCGGGCTAATCAACCCTTCTAAAGTGCCAGCACAGTGTCGTCTCCCGAACGAACTATGTTCTAAGAAGTGACACAGTGTTCATACATGGAATACGTCGAGTTCAACAGCAGTCCAATTAGTATTGGGAGGGAGGAGGTAATTGGGGTAGAACCGGTTCTAAGATGGTTTTACTCGACCGTCCGGGTTCAGCTTGTGCTCGTACACTCGGGTACTTTTCAATGGAATTTGTATGTATAATTGAGTGTTAATAGGAAAGTTCTGTAATGTGAGATAGGCGTGTTCGGAATATGTGTTCACAAGTGTTACCACTTTTTCTCTTGAGAACTCTGAAGTAATCGTGTCCATAACTGTGAATACCGTGATGATTATACATAACGTGCTATATTAAAAGTGTGCATCTAAGTACTTGTAATTTTTTTTTCTGAAGTGTTTAGAGCGAGATCTAGTCATTGGTGCAGAGGCAAAGTTCTTGGCGAGATCCCGGGTTCGATTATAAAAAAAAAACACGTAGCCCATTAGAAACAATATCGTTTCTGTGGTGGTCAATGTCCCACTGTCAGACAGATATGGCGGTAAAGATTTCGACGAGTTGCCCAAACTTTCCACAAAGAGCAGGGTAGATAGTTGAAGCATCGTCTATTTGGAGCTCTACATCCGCAGTCACTAGTCAACATCAAAAGTTATTCAAATTAGGCTGAGAATCAGCACTTTTTGAACGTCAAAATTACACACTTATGTCAACTATATAACAAAAAAAAAACACATAAGACAGTCCCCTAAAACGCCCACCCTTTACCACTTCCTAGTGCTTTAGCTGGAAAGAAGAACTAGCGCAACAACTCCCCAGCAGCCGTCAGCCCTGCAGTCCTCACTTTGACCAATACTTGACCCTTTTTACAGCAGCCTCATCTCCCAATCTCACAGCTGATGCCGACAATGATATGATGTAAACTTAGTCACATTCGCGTGGTGACAGTGACTCATATTGCCCCGGTTTCCGATATATTTAGATTGGCACACGACCGCGAGACGGACTGTCGCGTTGCGTACCAAAATATACGTACGTTCATTTGTTTGTCCACCAAGGAAACGTCATGAACAGTCATGGTGTGTTGTACTACGGCGTGAAATGGTAACTCGAGCGTAAAACCGATAAAACCGCCCGTCCGCCCTTTATCAAAATAAAAATCAAGTAATTTATTAAAATTAGGATGAGAGTCAGTACTAAATACAACATGGAAAAATGGGGGATTATGGACCCGTGCGACAATGTGGAGTGCGGTGCTGTACAGAACATGACCGACTTGCTGGAATGTCCAAGTGTCCATACACGGGTAATTATGAGAATCGAATGAACGCCACTGACGCTGCTATTAACGTGGCCACCTACTTTTTAAGTTAAAGATTTTCGTTTCTTGATCATTAAACATCAGAAAAGCTTAAAATGGATCTTTTTTTCATAACAATCAATAACTTATAATACCAAATCACTGAATATGAAATTCCTAATAGACCAATTGAAGACAATGCTTGAGAACAATGCCATAATCACGATCAGCGAATACATTGAGTCGACTGTAAATTGCGTTCGATTTGCATTTAACAATGGCTCGAAATCAAGCTGTTCATTTATTGATAGGTCCCTTGATTGATAAACGACTGATTCACGAACATAATGTAACACAAACAGATGTCAACAAGTTATTTCCAAATTCAGTGAATAATATTATGATGTTTCAGTTTGCAATTTGCATTATTTCCTCCGCCGACGCAAACATTTACATTCAGAGCTTTTGTACTTGATGCGCCATCCCGGGAGGTTTCACAAATGGTATTAATCCAGCAGAGGATTCTGAATGATCACTGCAGAAATACATGTGTGTCAATTATTGTAGCTTTATGAAAATGAATGATGTTTTATTATTTTAAAAAGTAAATACCTTAACACTTAGTGATTGGAGCCCATTTTTAAGCAAATAAGCCTGTGTTAGGAGACTCCGCTCTTATATTATTTAAATAAATATTATTTAGTTGCTGATGACCGATTGTAATCGGTCACCGAACTACGGCCAATGGATGTCGGTGCCCAATTTGACTCAGGCACACATCCAACACTCCATCCATCCTGCAGACTGTGTAACTGCGGAACTCTTGTAAGGAACTCGTCTTGGAATAGAAGTGCAACGAAGTTCATGTTTTCCAGCAGCTTTCAAATAGTTATTGGTAAGTATTGTTCAGCTTTAGTTTCAGCCATGGGTGTCCTATGAAAACTGACTGAGAAATTAATTACGTCAAAAGGACAGGCGATGCGTAGCTGCTAGGCACAAGTAGCAAACTGACTTCAAATGTGATCACCAATCCATAAAATATCACGCGATGTAGTAAAACAATAATTTGTACAAGCCTATGATTAATAGACGAACATATTCAATAACTCATTTGTTAGAAGCACAATATAATAGAAGAGTTGTGCGAGAGTATGGGACATGAATGTGTCGGCCCTGTCTACCCCTTCGCAGAATTCAGACGTAGTTATACCTGAGTTATGATTTCCACGCAGATTTGCTCAATGGGCCGCTAAACCTAGGGGCGCAGAATAAATAGTACGCAAAGACATGAGAGGGGGAACTCACTACCGATATAGACTGCCTGACACGACACCCAAACATCCTACTTCACACATCACGTCAACAATTGTCAACTTTAGCTAATTTGAAATAGGATTCAAATTCATTTGGCAGAATATTGTGACATACGACGGGGTTCTAAGCAGTCCGAGCTGAATCATCGGTCACTTACCCCCGCGTAGTTAGAAAATAAATTTTCTAGATAAAACTGTTCTGTAGTGACATTGTTTATGTTTCCAATTTGTGATATTGTATTTTATTTTTGATACATTGTAATTTAGTCATGGAGAGTTGGCATCGGATTGGAAATCGCACGAAGATCTGCTACTAGATTGAGCCTAATGCACGACTGATCATTTTACTGCACCATGACAGGTAAAACTGGTCCAGGATGCTCTAAGAGCTGACATCATCGAGCTGACGGTAAAACTACTTCTTCTTTTCTTCTTCTTTATGTGTCAATAGACCAACTCAGATTTTGTCCAACCAAAATGTAATGACCTGGAAAGCATAGTCGTTTGTCGCTTTTAAATCCTGGAAGGAGCAGTCGTGTATGACTGCCGGGAAAAAACAAATCCTCCACATTTCTTCACTCCAGGGCCCCAATTTTGTATGGTGATTATTATTTCCCGCGTAATCTTACCACGTGCAAACCACGTCAATATCGTGTCTTGTAGAAACGGTAACATTCGTTGTAACGTGGTTTTGAAGTAAGGAATCGTTAAGTGGTCATAGTGAATTAGGGCTTGCAGATCAATTGCCCCCAGGACATGAACTGCAGGGGAGGATATGGAAATGTGTATCCAATGCAACTAAATGGAGTAAAATCGACCCATTCCAAGCAGTGAAGATCCCGCGGCTATGGTTGTGGTGGATCCCCTTCACAGAGATGTAGCACCTTCTTTCCTACAGTTCTTACCTTCAACTACCAAATTACATAATTATACCAAGAAACCTTCGGTTGTTAGTAAAAGACCCAAATTTTTATCCATCTCTTTCTCGTATTACCTGTACGATGCGCATGCAAGCAGAGCAATATTGTTTTTTTTTTGTCTATGCCTCCATAATCGGTCCCATTGACGTCGTTCTGTTTTTGGGTAATCGGTGGTGATCGTGACAATTCTTGTTTATTGATTCTTATATCTTTGTCGCATTGTGGGCATGCTTGTCCAGCATGGCACGGCTTAGTGATCTCAACTACAAATAAACAATTTCATCGGCTTAAGTAACATTATATTTAAGACTTTTAAGTACTTAAGCAGTCGTTTATTTAAATGATGATAGCGAGATCAGTCTGGTTAGAACGCATTTTTGATGTGAATGTGAATCTAAAGCATTTCTCTCCATTTCCAGGTGCATTCTGCGGTGTGAAGTCACTTGGTAACTAGATGTCGATTTGGTTTTGTTTTGTCTAGATTATTTCTCTTTAGCTAAAAGTTTTATCAACAAACCCACTAAGAACCACTTCAGTTGAGCTCCCAAAAGGATCTCGTGGCACGGTAGGTAAATAATTACCGGCCTGGCTAGTCGACATAATAGGGCCTAATCACACAAGACAATAGACCTTCCCCGAAGGGCCTACCTGCGCTGCTCACCTAACAATGCATTCGACTAGTCACGGATACAACGAAGTGTGAAATACCGTTAAAAACTTTTAGTTTTTGGAGTATGGTGTTAAAATTATGGACTTTGAAGATTTGTTTGTGTACAGTTTGCCACCATTTAACTATCATGTTCTATCATTCATGCGTTACTTATTGTTAAAATGTTTGAACTTACGAACACGCATTGAACACACATTGAACACACTCTCTGCTCTCTTGAGGCCTTTGCTTTAGACTGGTATTATTATAATTGAGAAGCATTACTGATAAATTGAAAAAAAAATATTAAAGAAACTGTCTTCGGAACCCTCATTTAGCACATAGACATACTCGTACTCTTGACACTATTAGCTCACGGCTCAACTCAGCATTAATGAATGGGTGACTTTTCAACGCGGAAGTGTAAGAAAATGATTCATATTTTGTCAATATTGCACGTCTGAGCAGTTAATTTAATTAATTAGGTCATAAACTGGAGACGCTTCACTCGTTCATGTCAGTGGGCGAGTCTGCGCGCGCGCATATTAATAGCGCGGGAGATAGTGACGCGGCAATGTGACCATAAAATAATAATCAAGTATAATGTATGGTCAGACAGCATTATGTTGTATAGGTTGCACCTCGCGATAAGATATGGCCGACATAGCTGGTTGGTGCATTGGCATTGATGTTGGATGTGGATATGACTCCTGCCTGTCAACAATCTGAGCGAGATAACATCACGCCTGTATGTACTTATTGAGGTATGAAGAACAGGGTGTAAAGTTCACTCATACCTCCATAGAAAAGGGAGGATACTCCGACCAGACGGGTGTCGTGTCTGGTGGGCAACTGCCCAACGATTGATGTCGGGGTGTTGTATATACTAGTTGCGCGGTAAACTCTGCTTGCGCGATGCAGGATTTAGCGTCACGTCAGTGTGACGCGTAGCTCGCATGTGGCGTTGTAGATGCCGCTACATACTTATTCCCCGAAGGGTTGGCAGAGGTCTGTTGAACACCCACATTTTGTCAATCCCAAGTAGCTACAAGGGGCGAGCGTATTGTCATCAGCCGGGACCAGATCAGGACTGCTTCTGAGAAATTGGAATAACAACCGACTTGCCGATTAAACTCAGGACCTCACGCTCAGCAGTCGCACTTGCGACTACTAGACCAATAACAAACGAGACTATATGTTAGTTTAATAGAATAGAATATAATAGAATACTCTATATTATGTACACCATAAAAACATATATTAAATAAAATACTTATAAAGAAAAAATATATAATAATATACAATAAAATAAATACAAAATTAATTAATAATCAATAAAAATCAAATAATTATTAATAAATTAATGAATTAATAAATTTATTAATTATCAATTATTAATTTATTATATAATAATATATAATTAAATACATATTAGGATAGATTGTAGTCGTGCTGTTCTTTAGAAATATGGTGGTCATGAAAACCGAGTTCACGGCTCCTCTTTGAAAGTGGTAACCCCCACCGTCTGTAGACACTATAGAATATTATGGTAACAGCGTTGTGGACGACTTGCTCATGTATTTTGTTAGTGTTTTGTCACACAGATCGAAGATACCCTTAATATTTATGAGTGAGGACGAAATAATAAATCCACCATTTTTTTCGTAGCACTGACGTCTGTTTATTTTATTTTTTACCTTTTTTTAAAAGTGTTGCACATATAATTATTAAAATTAAGGTGGCGGATACACACATTACAGAACAAGCGTCTTCATAAATGTATTTATTAAATCACTGGTATCTTAGAGCGTACTATAGCTGGGTGTACCCTGCCGACCTGTTTGGCTGACAGGGTTCTGTTCGCATGGTTATGACATGATCTTGTTGTAACGTTGCCTCACCAAGCTGCTAACGATCTGTTTCTATAACCATTGCCATAGAAAGCGCTTAGTGGAAGTGTGTGAGGACTTTTGTGCAAAGGAAAAGTGTAGATCATCTTTTCTCTATCCATCATTCTCATTCAGTAGTGGTTGGCGCAGCATGTCTTCTTCCCTGCCATCTCCATTAGCCATCATCTCAGTTTCTATCCATTTTATCTTTCACACATTCCATCCTTCGCTTCTTTCATACTCAAAACTTTCCTCACGACATGTTCCTCATACCTCCGCATCACATCTATACCATGTAAAGTTTCCAACCAATTTCAGGACAATTAACTTATCGGTCACCGACGACGCCACTTCCTCCAACCTCCTACCAATGTAACGAATAAGATTTTAACTTGACGGAGCTCGCTGATGCGTTGAGAGAATTACTCCAGAATTTACGATGTCAGATAAAATCTAAAGTAGGCACATGTTCCTTAGAAATAATCAAAGTCAATGGAGCGCAACTTTCTTCAGACAGTGCCTTTTCTGTTCAACCACACAAAGACCAATCTATTATGGAGTTTATTTTATTACCGTCGAGTTACCGCCAGAGACAACCACTTTCTTTGTAATTCGGACATCGTGAAGCAGCCATTAGGTTCTCTATTTTAATTCTCACGATCAAGTAAGAGGCCATCACAACTATCTACTAACGTTTTACAAGGGTGGTGACATGTTCTCTTATGGTGGGTACAAAAATGAAATGTAACATACGTTGAAAGTGTTGAAATCTAGTCTAGTTGTGTTACATTTGTGTAGTTAAATATAAAAACCCTATATGTCCACTCTAATAAGTGAAAAGTAGGAAATTAAAGAAATGTGTTTTTGGCTATAGATTATTAAGTTATGAGGTTTTTATTATACGATCACTCGTGAAAGAGGTTGTGATTATTAGAATAGAAAAAAAAATAAGTATGAGTAACGGATTAATGTGTACCCGTTACACTGTCACATGTGTACCCACAATTACGTAGGGACTACGTCCATGGTAGAAGATCCAGTAAGAGTGACAAAAGATTTAGATACAAGAGGACCATTATGACTAAGTCTCCACAGTACCAATGCTGGGTTTAGGCCTGCTCAAATATACAGCTGCTCAAATATTTCGCTGAGCACGCTCCTTTTGCCACACTGTTAATAGTTTTTACTTTGAGTATTAATGTGGATGAATAAAAGAGTAGTCGAAGACCTAAGAAACGATGGATGGACTGTGTGAAAGATGATATGGTTAGGAAGCGGGTGACTGAGATGACAACTAATAGAGAAGTATGGGAAAAGAAGACGTGTTCTGTCACCCAAAATAAATTTAGATAAGAGCAAGACAATGATGATTTTTACTATAAGTTATATTTTGTGTTGGACATAATATTTGTTTCTTTTTGAAATTTTCATTAGCGACTTTGAAATACTCGTTTACTCTATAATTGCGATTAATCTGGCGGTAAGGCCACGGGTTGAACAGATGGAAGATTGAACCGTCTATTCGACATCTAAAAAAGCCTCGTGGGTATCTATAGGACTGCGGCTACTAATGCGGACCGATAGGCATCGTTTCCGAGAAGGGATCGCACGCAGGCCCGATTGCCCGGACTGGCTGTGAAACTGACGCCGCTGACAGCAGCCCTAATTAATTGAACGTTTAATTAGTGACCATGCGGCGTTTACTTGAAACGGTCATCATTTAATTTGTTAGGATCTAGGTTTTACGCCAGTAAGTAAGCTGCTTGTACCTACAGAGTGGATTTTGGAGACCGGGCACTAGGAGGAAAACGTTATTAGGACTATCATTAACTTTTTGAGTAGCCAGGTACCTAATGGATGGCTAACTATTCACAGATCTTGGAAAAATGGTAAGTAGGGAGGTATGCACCAGCTAGATCAGTGGTTCCCAACCAGTGGTCCGCAAGAGCTAAAATATGGTCCGCGCAAGATTTCAAACAAAATGATAGAAACTGTAAGGACGCGTTTGAATTTCGTTTTTTGGAGCAGTTTTGGTGTATAAAAACAATTTCATACACTAAAATTGGAGAAATCGCAAGCTCAAAAATCTCAATGATGCAAACTGAATTATTAATTAAAAAATTAAGTGTTTTGTTAACTAATGTTATTTTTTTATTTAACGATTACGTATGTCAAACTTTTCGATTAATGTTTATTTTTTAGATTGATAGTTTAGTTTTTAACCTTGTGGTCCGTACTAATAATAATGAAATCAAACTGGTCCCTGATAATAATAATGAAATTAAAGTGGTCCCTGGTCAAAAAAAGGTTGGGAACCGCTGAGCTAGATAAACCTAAATTCTCGTGTTTTATTTGTATGATGCCAATGTGATGCAAAAGACTTCGGTTGAAGTGTAAGTACGTAACGGGGCACTGAGGAAAAATGAGAAATAAAAAAAAAAATTTTTTTTTTTTCGTAAATCGTTGGTTCAAAGAGTAATACATACAGTAATATAGGTCCGTTAGTTTCTAGATACTTTCGTAGGCATAGTATACCTACCTAAATATAAGGCTAAAAGCGTCTCGGTCTTTTTTGTCTCCGACCAGCCGTTTGTCGTAACAATGATGTCGAAGGGATTCTTATAGAACTTAGGATGCAAGAGCGAGCGAAGTGGGCTTGGGACTTGGGGCACCCCGACTCGGACAGGTTAGGTTCTAAGGGGATAGCGGGGTCTAGTGTGCAAGCGACGTGAGATCCCGCCATCCCCTTCGTGGTAATTTTTTTAAACCATTCAGGAGTAGTAGCCCGGCATCGCGGGGCTCCGTCTACTACGCTATATTATTGTTGCTTGGAAGCGAATTAATATTATTTTAAGCCGTTTTTTTCATAGTGTACCGTTTCGAAATCTCTGACAAGACTTTTGCACCAACTATCATTAGATTATATTTAGAAAAGCCGTACTTAAATCGCAAAAATCTTCTCCCATTTTCTCGGAATTAGTAGGCTAGGTAAGTAGTTACCTACCTACACGGCTAAATAAAGGTAATTCCTCCACGCTTGAAACTCGCTAATTCTTCACAACTTGTTTGAAAATAATGAACACGACTTCCCAGGATGAAATGAAATGAACAAGACTTACCAGGTTTATGATGTCGATGTTTCTTCCCTTTGGCGGAGACCGCCGTCACCAGCAGCGCCAACCAGAGCCAACCCCACCGCATCCTAAGTACCTAACATCACACTACAACCAAAACACGACGATTTTGTTTCAAACAACAACTTTTTATCTAAAATTTACAATCAAGCACTCATTTTTTCTCACTTTTAATTAAAAAACACACTGGTTGGGCAAATTCTGCATAGTAAGCAACGTTTCACACAATTAATCAGTTTTCAAAACATGTTTTTTATAAAAGCACAAAAGTTTTTAAGCTTACGCACGATATAAAATACGAGAGGCCACGATTAACTTTACGCGTTTAACCACAACCACCGAAAGCTAGTGGTCGACTGACGGACGAGAAAAGACGCCCGACTGAACCGAGTCCGACTTCTTGACACGAACCGGTCACAGGCGGCGGGCCGAGGAACCGATGAAAACATTGAACACACAACAACAATAAACTTTTTAGATGCTAAATAACTGCTACCTATTAGAAATTAATTAATCGAATAGAGTCAGAATTATATTACTGTAACTAATGTTACGCTATTTTTGATTAATATATTTATAATGGCAGCGAGCTTTTTCACAATACCTTGTTCGAAGTTTAAAACTCTTTTGCGTAACAAACATAGCAGACGTAGTGTCGCTACTCGACGTAAGATGGCGCTGATACAAATATCAACTATACATTTCCATCCTTTAATACGTAATAGAGTTAAAAAAAATCCTAGTCATGTTCTGTGGATATTTATTAACTAATTGTTATTTATAAATTATTATTGAGGCAGTTAAAACTAACCTAATTTAAAATTATGAATTAAGCGCCATCTTAAAAGGTAAGCCGGCGCTGGCGGGTCGTTTTCTGATTCAACAGATGGCGTTCTAAGTCACTATTTTACTATTCTGTGGCATGTTGCCATCAGGCTCGTAGCTAGAGGTACGTACGCCAGGGCAGGCTTAGCCTGCCCTGGAAAATGTAGAGACTGTCCTGGCCGATAGCCAGAGCTTGCGAAGGATTTCGAAATTTCGAGTTAATAATAATAACCTAACTAATATTACTATATTATAACTAGAGCAATGTTTCGTAGCGTAAATATTTTATTGAGAGTGGTTTTTAGTTTCGAGTTTAAATTATTAGTTTAATTTTGTTTTATGTTAAAAGGAATTTGGTATCTCCTTATTAATTCACTTAAAGGCTCCTTGTCCGTAATTATAATGTATAATCAACCAATTTCACAAATAAGTAACTTGAGTACCCGCATGTCTGCTTATCTTTTTCTTTAAGGAACATTTCAATGATTTTATTAACATTTTTTATATATTTTTATTTTTTTTATTTTTTTTTATCCTATTGTAATTCATTTTTGAATATTTGTTTTAGTGTTTGTGATTTAGGGTTGTTCCATTTTTCTTAGGGCTGATTTTTCAATCGCCAGATAACTTTTATCTGAAAAATAAAAATGGCGGTTTGACATATTTTCTATACAAAAACTGTCACACTGTCATTTTTATTCCTCAGATAAAACTTATCAGACGATTGAAATCATCATTATTTTGGGATTTTGTACATCGTTTTAGGATGTAAAAGTTTCATGATCTTTGCGTCATGTCGATGCTAGGTACTTTTGCCTAATTAGGGGCGTATACCCTCCTACTTCCACTCACACGACCAAACACCTCAAGTGGCGACGAGCGAAAACTGTGAAATGTACAATTCCCTTGGAGTGGCTTTGAATATTTCGCGAAGGGAAATTGATGCCTATATCAACACCGATTACGGCTCAGAAGATGACATTCCCAGAAAAAGACAAAGAATGACAAACACCATGCTTGCGGGATACCTAATATATGATAAAACTGGTGAAAGATCAGAAGACGTGGACGAAACCGAAGAACATTTCAAAGTAATATTTTATGAAACACTGGATGTCATCTTGAACGAAATGAAAACAAGATTTGTAGAAAACGATAAGCTTCTAATTGCAATTTCTAGTGCCGAAGAAGCAAACATTGAAGCAGGGAAAATAAATTATTTGAAAACTTTGGGTATAAAAGTTGCATCATCAGAAGAGATTATAGTGGTTAACAGATTTATACAAACCCAGAAGAGAGAGAACCCTGATTTATCTGTCTTCGATATAACTTGTCAACATTGAGCTACATTCGTCGAAACGTATGATTTACTGGCGACACGACAACCAGAGTATTTGGCTGTAGCACAGCAACTTGCGAGTCGCCTTTCTCCGTATTAACCGTCCACAGCGACTCTTTATGTGCCACCAAGGACTGGCCAATTTCATCCTTCTAGCACACGAAAAAAAAAACGAACTTAAGCTTTAAGCATTGACCTACTATTGAGAAAATTTAATCAGCAGAAGAACCGACGACTACAGCTCTTCTATTTATCACAACTTATTATTAACTTTTATTTTTTATTTTTTATTATTTATTTCTTTTACAACAATCATTAAAATATGTGCAAAAATTAAATGTTACCATGTCAACGATTTTTCATTTTTATATATAACCCACTAACAACATTAAGGAACTTTGTAAGTATGTGCCTGTACAGTATAATATTGGATACAGCCTACCCTGATTTTTCCTGGCCTGCCCTGATTACACAGCCTGCTACGGCCCTGGTTGCCACACACTGGATCTTTCATGATTAAAAACCTGGCCAAGTGCGAGTCGGACTCGCGCACTAAAGGATCCCGTACATTATTACTATTATAGAATACTGTCTTTTTATTATTTGCCATGGTAGAGGCCATTGAAACACGTTTTAATTTCAGTTGGCTACCGATGGTAAAAAGGTACCTACAGCTCTGTGACAGACAGAACGATGGACGGACAGACAGCAGACTGTGGCAGCACAGGCAAATAAATATGCTTAGTAATGTGGTCCCGTTTTTTTCAACATTTGAGTACGAAATCCTTAAAAGGTCATGTAGATTTGTTCTAAACATAACCACTTTTCTGGCTAATGACAAATCTTTATTGAGCTATGTTACGGCACAGCTAGTTTTATATAAAGGTAGCAATGTGAACGAAGCCAGCTGGAACCTGGAAGATGCAGCAAGGTGTTATAGTGATGTAAAGGATCTCGTCCTCTGAAGTTCCGTTGCACCCCACAATACCTATTTCTGCCGTCGTCAAGTGGTTTAATTGCAAGTACATGAAACAGTTCAGCTTTTTACTGGTATTGCAGACGTCCAAAGGCGATGACCATATATTTTCTGCACATTTCGTAGCCCTTGCATTGAAATACCTTCACATGTGGTCACACGGCCCTCACAGTTGGCACCGCTACCACCTGGAATATGAATTGAGTATGAGGAGTGTAAAGACCCATCAGATAGCCGTTATCTACGCATTCTGCACATAGAACTAAGTAACATAGAGCTAAAATTATTGTTGGGAAACGACTTTTATTTCTGGTGTGTCAAATCGCTGTTCACGGCTGCGCGCAATGTTTAGTGCTCATACATATGAGCGGCACGTTGTCGACGGCTGCAGTTGGACGCGTCTGCGGCTGCCGTTGACGCGTCTTCGGCTGTCGCCGAGGAGTGGCGACGGCTGCAGTTGCCTGTTTCGTTGAAAACGTGCCGCTGGTCTATATGAGCACTTACGCACGGAAAACATTGTGCTTATGGGTGTATGTAACGGTATAGGAAGGCAATTCTCGCGTTTATAATCGTAGATGAAGCATTCGTCATTTTTGCTCGTCTCCTATGTCGCTTATAAAATGGTGACATTATCCATTATCCAGATTCTTGTATTTTTGCTACAAGTCGATCGTAAATCACAAGTCTAGGGACAAAATATTGCCATTATGCGCTAAGAGTATATATGTTCTGTGATTATGCGTTGCACGAAGTAATTCATTCCACATAACGATGCTATTTTTTGACGCAATCGTTGTACTTTTGATCTATAAAAATTATTTTTAAGTCAAAATATGTTTTGACCAGCATTTTATACGTATTTAATAAACATTTATATCCATATCATCATCATTATTGATTTCGTAACTCCATTTTTATTTTATTATTAATATCTTAATAAGTTCTCATTAAGTACATAGTATTTGCTACAACGAAATGCATGGCTGATGCTGATTGATGCCACAGAGCATGGATGCCACAGAGTACATTTTTATATACTGATGAATGCTGATTTGTTGATGTTAGTATCTCTATGTAGTCTGTGGTTAATGTCAACAATTTCCGTTACGTCTATGCGTGTCTCTAGAAAAAAATCTTCCGATTTATCAAAATCACAGAATCATCAAGACATCAGAAAAAAGAGCATGGAGACTGCCACAAAGGTATATCCCTCGCCGCAGCGGAAGCTCCTTTTCATAGAATTGGTAGAGGCAGATTCTATAAAAAGGAAAGTGAAAGAAGGTGGAGAGAAATCGTTGACACTCTCAATGACCTAAACGGCGCGAATAAGTCGTGGTAATCTTGGCGCAGAGTAAGTAAATTATAGAATTATAGGTACTTATAGGTATCTAGAGTTATGTACCCAAAGACTGTTAACATCGTCTTTCTGCCGGTTTGGCACATCAAACACAGGAGGATACCCCCATAAGAAGCGGATGCAATGCCGGAGTGGCATCGCAGCGCAATGTTGTTTGACTGACACAACCAACACCGAGGCGCTGCGATGTCGTAGCAAGTTGCGTTGCGTTATAACACCGCATTGACCGTGTAGCACACATTGTGTGGAAATCATAGCAGTGCGACGAAGCAACGAAGCGGCAACGGCAATGTGGCCTCACTAGACGGTTTGTTTACTAGAAACGCTGAACCACGTAATTCTTTATTGTGTGAACTATATACTCCTTATTTTCATGTTTATATTTACAAATGGAACTTGATTCGTGGTGTCTTGCTATAATGTATTTGCTAACTACGTAAATCGTTTTTAGACAGCAGGATCGTAAGTCTGTGGCTAAAATAAAATTCATGCCGTCAAGGAGGCAAACCAACCAAACAGGAGGAGGGCCAGTGCCGAGGCCTTCTACAGATGAGGACCACGGACAGCTATGAGTCTGTTATCGAGTACAGTAAGATATAGATTTTAAGTTAATCACCGCTACAAAAACTCACTAAATTTTTTTCCTACGTTTTTCCTACTCTATCCGGAAGCCTTATTAGGTATGTTCTAATCTCTGTATATGTATGCTGAATTTTATTATTGTTTCAGATCACAGCTTGCTACATAGCAGCAGCAATAGTAGGTTAGCGACAAGTGGAGCAGCAAGCTTCGTCATAACTTCTCTTGCTGCAGTGTCAACAGAAGCTGTAACTGAAGATAGAGAAGTAACTTCTGTTACTTCAGTTTCAGAAGTTGTGGCTGAAGCAAGAGAACGCGAGCCAGAAGTGCTCATTGCTGAAGGTATGTACTGATGACAGAGTTTTAAATATTAAAATGAGAGACAATTAGGATGAGGCATTTTTTTTATTACAGGCACCATACAATACAGGCCAACAGTCACTACGTCAAGACTGACAAGGCAGGGAAGACTTGACCTGTGTCTGCAAACAGCTCATGATTTAAATGAAACCCTCCTGGAAAACAATAAAATAAAAAATAATTTTATGAGCAATATTTAAAGCTCATGAAAAAACAATGCGACGTATGACAAATTTTCTTAAGTTTTTTGCAATTTGCAGGTCAGTGTCAGGTTATATGTTGATCAAAGTACGATGTGTGATCTTAACAAATAATGTATTTACAGAATTACAGTCATTAGAATCATCAATACAACTCTCGGAGTCAGAATTGACCTCAAATGCCATGATTTCATGACATAGTCATTATGTTGAGCTCCTTAAGTCCTGACTTCCTGAGTCGAGCTGCACGATTACTGACAAATGCGTGCACTGACTGGACAGGTCCGCCCAATCTGTGTGGTTTTTCCTCAAAAGACCATTTCAGACACTGTACATGGTCTTCACTTGATCTGACCAAGATTATGTCTGGAGTTTAAAAGAGACTGTGACCTCTGAGTTTGTTTCGGCCTTTCTTCTCAGAGTAGTCAGATAGGAAACGCCGACCTCATCTAGTTTAAAAAACGTGATTGACGTGTAAAAGTGTTTGCACAAATCTACTTGCAGAAATAAAATCATTTATCATTTATGTAATATGAACTTACAGAGTTGTACCTATTGATGATTTTGAGACTGATGTTGATTTGTTTTTTTTTTAATCTTGCATGCGTTGCATGCCTAGTGCAGAATATGGTGACACTAACAACTTTCCTGTTCTTCAAAAAACCCACCTGTATAACTACCCATATTTGCAATAAATGATTTTGAATTTGAATTTGAATCTTTATTTATTTATAGGGTTTTTTCTATAAAGAATATGTCACCCCGATTATTGAATACAATAATTATAAAAATAAAATTTAAAAAGCTAGCCTACCCGCAACCTTGTACCTATAATAATAACATGATAAACTGTTCTGGCCTCATCTGACAATGGGGAGGCCAGAACGCTATTATAGAAACCTACATTAAAATCACTGTCAAAATCTTGACGTCTTTGAACCCCAATACGACTACATTCCGTCAAGATGTGATGTACATCTTCTAAGACTCCACAGACAGCATAATTGAGTGAATCAACTTTGCCCATCATGAAACCAAAACTATTCAGAGGAACGTGGCCGGATCAGAGTCTCAAAGCCATCACAACTTCTTGCCTATTCATCCTGCCCTCGCTGAACCAAAGCATACGTGGATGAGATGGTTGAATCGTTCTGTACCAAAAGCCCTTAGTTAAAGATCTTTTATCAAAATATTCTGACCAAGGTTGAATACATCTGTCTCTAACCAAGGGTAAAAGCTCAGTATGCCATGGAGGACCAGTATAAAATTCGCCATCAGATCGGCTTTATTTGTCAAACGATCATGCATCTCATTACTATCCAGTCCAACGTGTGAAGGAATCCATTGCAATACAATTGTTTTATGTTTGGCAACAAATTCAGTGATGGTTCTTATGATACTATACGCCAGTGGAAGCCCCCTGAAAGTTGAAGTACTCGTACATCTCACTAGGTGAAGAAAGGCACTTTTCGAGGCAGTGAAAATGACAAACCGATCACCGTCCAAAGATTTGACATAAGCCAAAGCTTCAGCGATAGCGATTAACTCCAAGTGCACTATTGAAACCTTTTATGAAATACGGAATTTGAAAAAGCTATCAACTTGCGAATCAAAAAAGGCTGAGCCACAGTAATTCTCATGTGTAGAACCGTCGGTATACACACAGTTAAAGCCAGAATATTGGGTATTTAGAGACTCACAATATATAGATCTTAAATTATGTATAAAATCAAAAAAATAGGTTTATCAACCGAATCTAAACTAGGCTTTACGATAGATAAGTCTATATTGCTGACCCAAGTATCCATGGAGAACATGCCAATTTTACTACTGCAGTACATTATGTTCTTGCTTTAAGATATCGTGGGACATAACTAACAGTGTTTTTTTCTTATTCCTCCAATAGGGGTTATTACCACAAATACCATGAAGCTTATCCAATATGCCTATTAAAGGAAAATCGTAACATTTCGATTTTAAATAAAACTTACCAGCTAAATACCGGCGGCGGATAAAAAGAGGAGGCAATATCAATTCGGATTCCATAACGTGTGTCGGAGTACTTTTGATAAATCCACCGATTAACCTCAGGCAAATGTTTTGTAATCTATCCAGTTTGGTTAAATGTGTGTCGACGCTATTGTCCAGTAAAAAGCTACCAAAGTCGATACGAGTACGAATAAGAGAGATATATGGTTGGGATGAACACCCCACTCGGGTCCCACTAAGACTTTAAAAACATTAATCAGTTTAAGTACTCGCTCACGAACCTCATTTATATGTTTCTTCCATCTGAGACCCCTATCTAGCCATATTCCTAAATATTTCACATATTCTACTAACTCTAACAAAGTACCGTTTAAATGGACATCTATAATAACTGGCCTACGAAAACCTGTACTAAACAAACAAACTTTACTTTTATTGGGAGAAATTTCTAAACCTACGTGCGTTAACATGCTGCTGACTAGATCAAGAGCAGACTGGATCTTGCATTGGCCCTCACTAACAGAAGAGCACTGCACATAAATAGCGAAATCATCCGTATACTGGGATATGCAAATATCGTTCTGCAAACGTTTACAAATATCCGACGTTATTATATTAAATAATAGTGGAGATAACGGATCACCCTGAGCAAAACCACTACCTGAATATCTGCTTATAAAGTCATTACCAGACCTTATTTTGAGTACTCTTCTATGAAGAAAATTCCATAAATATCGACAGATGCGTGATCCTTCTTGAAAGCTATTTAAAACCTTTATTAAAACAGTATTATTTACATTATTATTATGCATTATTAATATCTAAAAAACAACCCATAGTAGAACAACCCTCGGAAAAACCAGTTTGAATTGCGGAGATTAAGCAACTTAATCCATCTAAACACGACCTACCTCTTCGGAAACCTACTGTGTTCGCAGAAAATGGTTTACTTTTTCCAGAAACCATTCCAATCTTCGAAATAAAACGCAAAATTTAGCATATGCACGATAACAAGGATATAGGACGAAGTGAAGAAACGTTACTAGGGTCACGACCAGGTTTTGGAAAAGGTACGATACAAATATCGCGCCACTGAGAGGGAACAAAACTAAGATCAAAAATGTTATTATATAATGTTAGTAAAACAGATTTACCCACATCAGGTAAATTCTTAATCATAGAATAAGATATATCATCGCTCCCAGGACATGTATCCTTAGATTTGATACATTTATCTAGCTCCTGAATAGAGATCTCACACTCTAATATAGGGTTACTATGGTGAACCGTAGAGGTCGATGGGGAAACATAATCAGGTGTTAAAGAATTTAAAAGATTTGTGGCACTTTGGGCGTCCACAAAATGTCTAGGTGAGCGGTAACCTTTCAGCCATCTCATTTTGCGCCACATTTCACTAGACGATGTATTGTAATCAACGGTAGAATAAATATTTTGCCAGTTCACTCCCCTAGCCTGCCGGATTAACTTTTGCGACGTCTTTATCCTATTGTTGAGAGTATCAAGATTTTGGGGCGTGGGATTACGTCTAAATTTGGATAATGCTAACCTACGATGAGCCATAGCGTGTGACAGTTCTGAAATCCAGTACGGCTTTGGAGTAAAATCTGAAGAAGAGTTTTGGTTAAATTTAAATTTCGGGATGGATTTGTTAGCAGCGTCATTCAAAATACCTAAAATTAAATCATAAGATTTTTGAGGGTAATTCGGTAAACACAAATGGCAAAATTTTTGTTCCAGATATTTTTTATATGAAGTCCAGTCTGCTTTGCCAAAATTCCTTTTAATAGCTGAAGGGAGGTATGACGTCACAACGTTCAGATTTTAATCATTAAATGGTCACTGCCCAGACTTTCATTTAAAACGGTCCATTAAAGGTTAAGCGAAATATCTGTAGAAACCAGTGATATATCTGGGGAATTCTGTTGCAAGTTGTTGTCAACTAAACGAACTCGCGTATGTGACCCATAGTTCAAAGAAAAAAAGTTGCTGTTTATAAGCGAGTCGTGAATAAGACTGCCTCTGTAGTCAGTTTTATATGACCAACTGACGTGATGGGCCTCAAAATCACCTAGAATTAACGTTTTGGACGGCCATAATGATAACGGATTATCCCAATCCTTTTGAGTTGTAACGATTCTAGTTGGACAATAGACAGAAACAATATTTTAGAATGGATCACAATTAAATAATTGAACGCACACTACCTCGATATCGTTATTATTCACGTAGACGCGCCTTTGCTGCGCTTCAACAGATTTGTGCACTATGATAGCTACAGCGCCGTATGAGTCACGCCGCACTATGGAAAATATAGGTCGGTATCGGATCAAAAATCTGTAACTTCATGAATTTTTGTTGTATCGTGATGAAATTTGGCACAAATATGCAGCAAGGTTCGGAGATTCGAACGATGTGTAGTTTATAGGGTTTTCTTGTATATCTATGTATGTTTTTTTGCGTAGAATGAAAGAAATGGGAAAAAATCACGAAAAAAATAGTTAAAAATTTATTTCAAGTGGAATACAAGTTTATAATGACTAAAAAGATTAAACCATGGTTAATTACAACAAGCAAAGTAAACAAAATATATATATATGAAAAAAAAATACTAAATTAAAATCATATTACTAATAGGTACATCCTATACTCTGGCTTCAGGAAATGATGTAGCTAGGTACAAATATAAGTAATAACTAAATATAAATATTATTTTTAACTTATACCACTTCAGGATCAGGGTCAGTAAATGTGGGTTCACTTTCAGGTGCCACGTTTAAAAGACTTAGTGCCTCTTCTTCAAGTTCTTTCACATTTCTTACGTACGGTTTTCTCAAACTTGTTATATATGGATCTGACGTGTATAAAAGCGTTTTAAAGACATCTTCATTTGTAGCAGATCGGGAACATTTTCTGGCATGATGAAGTCGTATGTTTCTGTAGTCTTTGTTGCGAGACTCTTGTGCGTCTTCCGATAGCTGTCCAATAGGAAGCACCGCAAAATGTTTGATAACGTTTTGCCCGTGTATGAGTATTTTATGAACGGAGGATGGCATATAATACCAATCGTAATTACTTACATAGATTCTTGCAGTTTCTATTGCATATTCCCCAAATTTTTCAGGGTCGATCATCATTCCAGAAGAAAGAACTTGCAAAATAATGTATAGGCGTTTAATCAATGCCTCATCTACACCTGTTATTTCCGATGAGCAAGTGCTATTATAGAAGAATCTTCGTGCGGTATTGCCATCGTTCGTATTCCCGCTAACTTGCCGAGGTTTGTCGACGATTAATCCCAACTCCTCCCTGAAACGTTTTTGAACAACTTCTTTCTTTTCTTTTTTTAATCTCTTATTTTCCTCAGTTGAAGCAGACCAAGTCTTAAACGAAAGATTATAGGAAATATGCAATATCATTTCCATGCAGCGAATCCAGGCGTGTAAGGTGGACAATCCGTATTGGTAGGCGTTTTCGTTTTCGGGTCTGGCAGTTACTTTCGATAGGTCATTCATTAGCCGTGGAGTAGCCCCACATATCGTGCATGTGGAACCAGATGGAGTATCTGTAAGGACCTGAGCCACCTTTCCATCGATCATCGTTAGAAATAGTTCATGCTTCACATTTACTACAACACCATCTTTGTTTATAAGTGATGCTTGTGCAGCCCTAATTTGTTTTTTAATATCATCAACAACTGCCTTGGTTTTTTCTGGAGTTTCCTTACAAAACTCAATAGAAATGGGTCTGCAAAAACGGACAGATGAAGGTACCGGATTTTGCCAAACAACGGATCCCGATTGCACATCAACTAATCTGATGGGGACTAATGAAGTGATGAACAAATTGGCATCTGAAATTGTTTCTGACTCTTCTGCAAGTATTTGCTTGTATTGGCTTTGACCAGATGAACCATCACATCCCCATTTAGAATAAAGGATCAATGTTCTATGTTGTTTTTGGAAAACAGAATCGATTTTTAAAATTCTAGCAGCAGTATGATCCAATAAATCTTGTATATTAATCACTTTAGCATAAGTATTCGTGATTTCGATTGTAGAAGATGGTGGATAACAGGATCTTTTTATTTCTTGTATTTTGTAGTAAGGCGGGAATATACAACACTTTCGTTCGTTGGTTAAGTTTTTCAGGTACATATATTGTGCTTTTGTTAGATCTAAATCTATAAAAGCACTCAATGCTTCCGTATCGGAAAGAATCTTCATCTGGTCTGAGTCGTTCCACTTACTTGAGATATCTAATTTCTTTTGAGTGTCAGCGGTTCTTAATTCTTCGACAAGATGAGCTTCTGTGTACTCACGTAAAGCCCGTAGTCCCTGCAGATAGGCGTTTTTTATATGCTCGAAGCCATAGTCTTGGAGTAGAAGAGTGTTTTTCCTCTTCTTGGTAGATTCTGAGGAGTCTCCATAAGCCACGCATGCTCGTCCTCGTTGGCCAGATGTTGATGGCGTAGAATATTGTTCAGAATCCGGTAAATTTAACGAATACCTTGAGTCCAACCAAGTACAATACTTCTGTAAAAATGTTTCTTTTTTCCGAGATGCCAGGGCCCAGCGTTTGTTGAAAATAGGAAGAATGTGCCTTTGTATGTCACTAATTATAAAACACAAGTTGTTTTCAGAAACATTCAGCTTTTCCACTAAAACTTTGGATAATGATTCCATGGTCTTGCCGCCCTCTATATAGGGGATTATGAAGTCTCGTTTGGTACAGCTGAAGGAAGACATTTTAACACTTCACAATCTGCAGAAATAATAGGCGTAGATGAGATTTGCTTCACTTGAAGTTACACTGATGTAGATGGTTCGAATAGTTTTTGCTTCCCTTTAAATACTCATTTTACAATATCGAATTGGTACCTACATCATTATTATCTTGTAATTTCTCACGCAAACCGAGTGCAAATTTGATAAGGTCCCTTTGTTATCACGAAATAATGAAGAAAATATCCAAAAAGTTCTATATTGTTCATGTGAATGGTGTCAGTGGTAAACCGCAAAAGATACTAATTTTCGGGTTCTGACTTTTATCAGTTTTTTTCTCATATCTTCTAAAACCGCAAATATCCGCAGCTGATTTTTTTTGCATTCTATTTATGAATAGTTAGGACTACTAGTCGACGCAAAAAGTAGCGCTTGGGCAAACGTGGGTAATACTGAAAACCTTCGACGAAAAAACATACAAGTGAAAAAAAAGGTATGTCACTTTTTAAGTAATTACTGAAATATTTTTCTTTACTTTTAAAATCATTAAGCTGTATCGCAAAAAGCATAAAATAACCTTTCTAAAAATGTATAATACTGCATATCTGTACCAAGTATTTTTTTCACAATATGGTATTGAAACATGTATACGCAAAGACTTGAGTTTGGCACTTCTGTTTTCTATGTATTTCTATCTAAGAAAAAAAAAATAATTTCGCGTATTAAGAAAAAAAATCGTAATGAATATTATAATTTGACTATTAGAAAACCTAAAAGAATAGCCATATTAGCCAAATTATGATATTCGTAAAAAGCATTTTTGATATGCGCTTGTTCTACCATTTTCCATAGTGCGCCGGTCCGCGCGATAAACATTACCACCACTAACTTTAAAATTACTTTCTGGTTCGAGCCACGTCTCACTAAGGGCAGCAATATGTACTTTATCCTGGCATAAAATTTCATGAAACGATGCTAACTTAGGCTTAATACTTTGGACATTCCACTGTAATATATTTAATTTAATTGATTTGTTAGCCATCACAAGGAATGAAAAAGTTAAATACTGCTTTTATCCACGGCCACTCAAACCAAACTCACTTACATTAAGGTTAACCATTCTAGCCACAATTGGTAGACACACCTTATCTTAAAAATTAAGCTAGTCATTTTGAGGTAAAAAAGCTCCTTTATTCTAGCCCACAACTCATTGAAAGATGGACATTCATCATTACCCTCTCCATCATCCGGTGATTGATGAAAGTCTTTATCGTCTGCATCTGAATTCCAAAACATCCAGTCTTCTTTTGGTGAGATATTTTAATTTTTCGTAGACTGTACTTTGGTTTAGGAAGGACATTCCTAACCGAAGTAGGAGTCTGCCTTTGTGTACAGTGGCTTGAGTGTGTATAATTTCGGTAAAAGTGTGATGAAAGGAGGCGCCCGATGTCGTTTCTCTAACTTGAGAAGGGTCGCTTGCAAGAGGTGTAGAAGAGACACGATTTTCTGGGGATACAGGAGCTTGAGGGAGAACGGCAATTTCAGGGGAACCGGAACTTTTAGGAGGAACATAAAATTCTAGGGCTTTTCTGTATGTACAACCAAACTCAGCCATAATCTCCCTTAGCCGTCTTTCCTTCTTATACACTGGAAAAGTCTTACTTAGAGATATGTAGTTAACATTGCAGTTGACACAGGTAAACAATAAAGTGTCGCAATTTTCATGATGCCCACCACACTTCGGACAAACCACGTTTTTCGAAGGGCACATTTTCCGCATATGGTCTAACCTCCAACATTGGGAACATTGGGATACTTGGTGTATGTAAGGCAAAACCTTTATGTTTATATCACATACACGAACTGATGCTGGTAGATGATCACCGTCAAAACAAAGTCGAATGGTTTCGCTGGGGCACCAACCACTTTCATCCCTGTTGCGACGGTCTAGCCTCTTGAATGATGAAAGCTTGGCGGGGGCCGGACATGAAATATTTTCGTGGATCTCCTCATCAGAGGAGATCCACGAAAATATTTCATGTCCGGCGTCAGCGGCGGGTTTCATGTGGATTTCACAGATGTGAAATCCACATCTACATCCTTAATTACCCCATAGCAGACAGACAGCTGCGTGGCCTTCTGGAACCTCCATCCTTTCTCTAAAACTTTCTCACACAGTATAAGATTTTTCGCAGCCGATTCACATTCAAATTGAAAGCGTATTTTAAAAGGACTTAAATATTTTACCTGGCTAATTTTTGTTATGTTATTTACTTTTAAAATACGTGCCATTGCAAACTGTTTCGGAAGACGTTCCTTGGAAGAAACGTAGACCTCATATTTTTCTTCATTTACAGAGTTTTTGCTACCTTAACATATCTTTTTTTTAATCCCCTTAACTTCTGTCCAACCCTCTGCATCTTCAGTACTGTCCTCTCTTTCTCGCTTTTCCGCCCTTAACGGTTCCTCCATATTTTTACCATTATCATCTATAGTATCCATGTCTGATGAATCATTCAACAAACTCTGTACATCATTCTTGAATACAGGCGTAACACAGCGCGGTGCAGCGCTTACGTTATCAGCCATGGCGCGATCACGTAAGGCACACGGTAGGGCCGCGCAGCCGAGAGGTCCGGCGCACACCTATAGCGCGTGACAGTGCGTAAACAACAATTCGCGCAGTGGAGATAGCGATCCGATCCGCGACAAAAAACAACCAGACCGCACGAGTTCTCGTGTTGATTTGATATAATATTCTAGTTTAGGAGTTTTTTTTTTTTTTTAACGATTGTTATTAATAAACACACATTACAATTTTGTTTACGTGTTAATTATTTTATTACAGGTTTAGGAATTGCAATTATTCTTGGTTATGGTTCTTGATCAGGTTTAGTTCGTTTGATACAATTTTGCATTTTAATACATTCTTATTTTAATACAGGTTATAGGAATTAGGTACACACATGTACACATATTGTTAGATAAGGTTATTTACTACTTAATCTAAAACAGGTTTAGTTTTATTAACTACTTTCTTAATTATTACAGTTCTGAGGGACAGAAAACTACATGGCAGTACGAGCCCACCAGCCCCACCAGACGGCTTCCGTTCACGGACATGACGTAAACATCCGCGCCATTCAGCTCAACCATTTTTAAGGGAACTCAACGACCGAATGTGCAATGCCACCATCGGTAGGACTTTTGAGTATGACAGACTCGCTCTGCCATGCAGTTTACATATCTGTTTTTATTTACTACAAAGGGGGTTCAGACTGGGTGATGGTTTGGATTATTTGGATTTGGATTGGGTTGGAGTTCGAATGGGGACTTTTTAGGTGGAGTGTAGGTGGGGTTTGCTAACCAGGGACTTCGCTAGCACGAGTAAGGCTTCCAAGACGACTACGTCTCGATGCCGCATGGCCGTGTTCAAGTTGTACTCAACGAACGTTTTAGTCGGTGCATCCATCGCTCTCTTTGCAAAGCGGCCCGTGGCGTCGTCAGCGTCGTCGGAGTAATAGACGCAACTGACTGTGTGTCTCGACACCGCCACTACCGCGTGGGAGATGCTGTCGTGAATTTGGAGCCTCCTGGACTAGGTGTTGATGATGATGACGCTATCGTAGGTCAACCTCTGAGCCTCGTGTATGTTTAACGTGCCCTTCGCCGGACCCATATCCCTGGCTTATAAGAGAAGCTTTCTCCTCTTGTGTATGAACTAGGCAAATGGTGTTTTGGGCGGTGCTCAGCATTTGCGCTCCTGTGTAACCTTTCACCCTCAGGGAACCGCGACAGCGACGCTTTGGAGGAGTATAATCCGGAGTATAAACATATATATAGTCGCTCAGTGCGAACGCCACATCCATGGGATTACGGTGTGTGCAAAGCAGCTCCTGGGTGATGCCAGCCACCAGGTTTAGACGGGTATACCTTAATCGAATAGGTTCTCTCTGTCCAAAAATGGAAGCTGGTTTACGTCTCCGATAAGGACAATTTCGCTTGCTCCAGACAACTTTACTGCCATAATTATGGCTCCAAAATGGTTCATAAAAGCCTCGTCTACCGTGAGGCGGTAGCATTTCTCTTGTTTCTTGAACCCGTTGGCTAAGATTGAGGCCGTAATGCACACCTTTGTTTTTACTCGGTCTCCTAAGCGGTGCGCCAGCTTCTCCCTGAGATCTTTGGGTGCTTCGGTCGTCGTGGTTGCTACAACGTCCTTCTCCTCATCGAACTGCTTCACCACCCAGGCTGTCTTACCGCAATCCGGGACTGCCCAACTTTCCTGCGATGTTGGGATGTCTGAAGTCCCCAAAATGGACTGTGTCATTTCAAAGATCTTATCGTTCAGCATGATTTTGGTACATTTGGCGGTAACCGCTATCGGGTCGTCATTAGGTGCTCTGAATTTGATTTTGCCTGAGCGCTCCGTGTCTTCCTCGTCCAGGGCCACAAAACCGCTCTTCGCGCTGTAGGCTGCCATGTACGACCCCGACATTTCCCCTCTGATGACTTGAGATCTGACCTTGTCGTACACTGCTGTCTCTGCTTCCTCGAGTAGTACCCTTAGCAGACCTTCTGTTTCTCTCTGGAAGATCTGCAGGATCTTTCTGCATGTCATGAGATTGACCTTTCTGGTCGCTCTCACGATTGCTACGTAGTCGGGGAAAGCGCTCTTCACGTGGTCCGTGGTGCCCGAATTCACTGCGAGTGTCGGCGGCCTGACTTGCCCTTTGTCGGCTCTTGTTAGCGTAGGCTTCTGCTGTGTTGGTTCTTTTGTTTTATTTTTGAAGAACCACTCCACTGCTGTCTCCTGCTTCTGGGATGGTGATGCGCGGCTGGTGCTTGGGAGTAGTGCACTGAGGAAGGTGCCGAAGGCTTTCAGGCGACTCATCGACCGGGCCCGGTCCTCTGGGCTAGTGGTTTTGTTATAATCAGGTTACGTTAGGTAAGGTTCAATCTCGGCATCCGCAAGCGCAGGTGCCGACGACGGGACCGGCAATGGGGCCGCTGACACAGCCGCGACAGAAGAGGAGCCCGCAGCCACGGGAGCTGCCCTCAGGGCGGTAAACTGCCGCTTAAGTTCCTCCAATTCGGATCGGAGACGGCCATTCTCCTCCCATAACTTTGCCGTCTCCTCCGAGCTAGTGCATTTAAGGAGGACCTCAACCGCCTCCTTGATGCCATCCGCCGCCTCCTTCGGAGCACGTGTGAATGTGCCCTTCAGGTTGCCCGATATGGTGGCAACCTTCAGGACGACATCCACGCCGTCCAAAATTTGGCGGCTGAGTGCCACCGCTGTGATGCTTCCCCCGGCAGCCATCCGAGCAGAGCGCCGCTCACGGGCCTGTTGGGCCAACTCGCTGACTTCGTCAGCCGCGACAGCCTTTCGCTGCGCCCGCTTTGCAGCGCTCGCCTCCGCTCTGTTTGACCCTAGCAGGGACACAGTGGAGCCCCCCCCCCCCCCCCCCCCGCTTAGATCCGCCTCCATGGGCTCGAGGTCGCACTCGGCGCCCTCCACGCGCTCCACTGGAGCTGGCGTGTTGGTCCGGCGTATCGGCGCGAAGCGACCCCGCCCATCGCGCTCCGGCAGCCGAGCGGAGAATCCGCCCGCCACGACACGACCTCGCCCTCTCTGTGCCGTTGACACCTTCGCGGCCGACGTGTTCTCGTCACTCGCAGAAAGACTCCTCTTCCTCCGAGATCCTTCTTGGTCGGACGATTGGTCCCTGTCGGGACTTGAGCCTCCTCGACTCTTGTTGCCATCTGCGACGGCAAGCGGTGTCACCACGACGCGCAGGGGCTTCAGATTCTTCTGAAGCTCCTTTTCTCGCTGGCCAGTGGTGTCGGCGGTGTGTAGTGAGCTCGGCTCTTGTTGTCATCGGCAAGTGGTTGACATTCATTGCCCCCCCCCCCCCCAGAATACGAATGGGGGCTTGACGTTCCCAAAGGGAATGTGGCGGATTCTCCGGCTGATGAGCAGCCGGTACCGCCCTGGGGTAATTTATTTTTGTCTGTCATAATTTTCATATTTTTTCCTTTGAAGGGTGTGGTCCCTTTTCTCCGCTGTTACCCCCCCCCCCCCCCCAGCGCTAGCGACCGGATCCCCTCCGGCCATTCAGCCCCTCGGCACGCTCGACCTTGGGATTGAGGTAATTTCTTAAAGAGGTTGTCTTCCTCTTCCCCTCCCACTATACGCCTACCACCAACCCTCTGCAATCAGAGGAGGTGTAGACGTTAGATGGCCACCAGGCCTACCCCTATGACGGACTAGCCGTCCCGCCCTTAGCCCGGTTCCCTTCACCGACCATCTAGGATGATAGATGCTTGGAACCATGTCCCTTCCCCGTTTGTTGAAGATTAGCTGCCAGCCCCAATTGTCCACCACCAAAAGCAGGTGGGCAATTGGAGCTGACGTTGCCCAGGGTGCGCCACGAGGAGGCTTCATCTCAGGGGTAGGCAGTGACCTGTCGCTGCCGGCCGTTGTGAATGTGATGGTCGACGGCGAGGAGTCCTGGGACACGGTGGTATCCTTCTGCGATACAGTAATCTCGCATGAGGCTGCGAAAAGTGAGCGAGAGATCTCATCCTCTCACCCGGTCCGCAGCAGGTACACCAGGCGTCGGCGGAGGGCGAGCAACGCCTTCTTCCAGCCCCCCTAAATTGGTCCAGGGGCGACGGACCCGGGGACGTCCGTCGCTCCCCAACATCAGGACCCGAGGTGTTCCACGCGCGCCCCTCTTAGACGTCGCGGGGGGGAGTCAAAGACCACCCTCCACCCGCTCGACCAGACGGGGCCCGCAGATGCGGGCCGGCAGCAGTCAGGGGTTGCGAAAAAATCGTACGTTTTCGCGACCCTCGACGTAGGTGTGAGTTGGAACACCGAGGTTGTTTTTAGTCAGTAAGAGTCTGACAGACCCCTCCGCCAGGGCGGAGGACATCCATGAGGATTTTCCACCACGGAACAAAAAAGAAAAGGATAGGTTAGGTTAGGTTTTTTAATTGTAAATACTGTAATTTCATATTTGTAAATACGAATAAAAACATATTTTCAATAATCATTAAAAAAAAGTATTTACAAAGAATGAGATACAATGTACAAAACAATATAAAAGGAGACTGAAACGATTACATACAATCTTGGGCCTGGATGTAAAAAGATGAAAGTGGTGACAATTAATAGCATAAATATTATTAACCTTTCACTGAAAATTCTGCGGATTTTGTCAATCTGAGAACAGCGATATAAGAGATTACGTAAAACTGAGGTTATGTTACAATCTTTCAACTACGAGTAACAGCTGGTTTTGTGCAAAATATTTCTTTTGCGCTAATAGTTATTATGTGTAGTAGAAAATGTATTGACAGTGTATTGCAGTGACCAGTTGTTATCCCTCAATTCACACAGCGATCCATAGTTTGAACAATATCCAATCCACAAGCCGGCGGTAAAATCCAAAATAACAATTCCAAGTCAAACGTGTTAGTGGTATTCGGTGTCCAGTGCGAAAGCAAAGGTCGTACAAGGTAGGGAGGGTCGGAATCCGTAAAATATAAAGCAGTGGTCGTGAAAAAAATAAGAATAATCGGGAAAGCACTCAAAACGCATCGGAAAACACAAAACGAGTGAGCAAACATGAGCAGTCGGCAACTGTCTAGTGTCAGTGTCAGTCAGCTGTTCATGCCAGTGACATAGACTAAAAATAGAGACTGATTTTAATCGATACGAAATCGGTAATCATTCATATTCGTTTTTCAGTAATTAATTGACATTTTATTTATTAATATGACTGTTATTATATGCACTATATTGCATATAAGTATATGACAGCGCGTGATTATTTAGTCAATTTATTGTAACATTTTTTTAAAGTTGTAATCGATTATTTTTACTCTGTGGTTTAGAATTTATTTCTTTAGTGGTATTTTTAACTTAGAGCGGGTAACACTGAATCGGGTTGTGAGTGGCATGGCGGCGATGGCGAGCACTTAGTGATGCGATCGTCACGCGGTGCACACGCACAAATCCATTGGCTCTAAATGCAAGTTTAACAATTGTTGTGATTAGACTTAATCAGTGATAATCTTTGTAATAATTAAATTTTATAGTTAAGTCTCGTTGCGATATTCGAAAGTAAATTAACTGGGTTATTTTGCGAGTATTATTTTCCAAACACCTGCACGTACACGCCCATGATGAAAGACCAGCAGATGACGGATCAACAACGACACGTGGTGTCTCAGCCGCTCGAACATTCCGTCATATATATAGTGCATTTAATTACTTTGAGTTAATTATTTAGTGCAAAGGTTTTATATTCGTAACTGTGTAATCGATTACTCAATCGATAATCTCACGAAAACTATCTTTCTCATATTTCTCCGCTTCCAGATTGAGAATTGAGGTGATTTTTCATATTCTAAGATAAAAAAATATGACTAATTTTTTAGATCATATCTGAACTTATTACATTTTGGCCCACCGTTTTCCATCACCTTTACATATTAATTTATTTTACACATAAACATCTCGGAGAAAATGCTCTAAATGATGCTGAAAACCGCACCAATATCCATTGCGTAGTTTAAAAGATCTCAGGTCACATCATGTATAGATAAATCAAATTTAACATTTTTATACATCTAGGGTCTTGATCTTGATGACTTTTGAATGTTCTTCAAATGACAACAACATAAAGACATTTTGAGAAGAAAGATCATTCAACACATTCTGCGATGTCGCTTACGCAAATGCCTGAGCCGTACCCCAGAGTATAGCAGTATTTGTTATCGAGTTCTCTACTGCTGAAGCAGTCGTGGTCGTCTATGGAAGTTGCGTTTTTGGTACACAACATTATAATAATGAAGGTAATGAAAAACAGAACGAAAGTTGTCTTGATGGCAGTCATTTTATAAATTATTTGACTTGTTGATGATCCCGAATATTGAGAAAGGATGGCCAAGAAATGAGGATTTGTTCTGTAAAGTTACGGCTTTTTATGAGAATCACACAGGTGTTGTGTGTATAGAAAAACATTCAATGAGTGTACACAACATGTTTGCTCAGGTGTCTACGATTTCTTAAATATTACAATTTTGGAATAATTATTGCTATGACGCAAGTCACGCTTGCACACCTGGGCGTTTCTGTTGTTTTATTTACCCATGATCCAAAGGAGGCGGTGTAATTATGCGTTAGGCAGTCTATACTGTTACTGTTCTTATCGACATGCAAACTGTACACAATGCCACAATATTGGACAGCCGATTTTGCCAGCCACAACGCTAAGAATACCGTTGCGACTGCCACGGGCATGACTAAGTAATGATGCAGCTCTCTTTCTGAGGATGGCATGAAAGCCATCAATTTTAGTGTCGGCAAACATGCCCGAAGCGCTGCAGTGCCTCGGCGGCCGCATCAGCCTCCTGCAGGCATTGTCATTTCCGACATGCACGCGGGCGATGCCGCGGGCATAAGCTTGTCATACATAATGATAGTGCTTAACTACGAGTGCACTAAGGCTTAAATTCACTATTACTCAATTCGCGGTATGGTTCAAATCGGTTAAAACTAAAAGGGGTTTAGATAATTTTGATTACGGACTGTACCTATCTATGGCCAGATGATGGTCTAGCATCGCCATAGTCAAAAGTCAAAGTAAGTAAGTACTTAATTTATTTGCCAGGAACATGGTATTGAGGTGGTTCATACTTAAAAAATTTACATATTTCCTGAGTGCTTGTAGCGGCATCTACAACGCCACATGCGAGCTACGCGTCACACTGTCGTCACGCAAAAGCCTGCATCGCGCAAGCAGAGTTTACTGCTTAGCTAGCATTTACATATACAACGTCCCGACATCAATCGTTGGGCAGTTGCCCACCAGACACGATACCCGTCTGGTTGGAGGATCCTCCTTTTCTATGGAGGATGAGTGAAGTTTACACCCTGTTCCTCATACCTTTATGTGCTAGATGATTCACAATTATATTATTTAACTGCCCCGTTCGCATTACTCTTTTGGTCGAAGTGGGACTGCTAAGCGTGTGGGGTCCTGAGTTCGATTTCCGGGTCGGGCAAATTGCAATTTTATTGGGTTTTTCTGTTTTTTTACCCATGTAATTATGCGTTTGGGGTTAGAGGTTGTTAATGTGTATCTGTGTCTGTTACCATTTTGCTCGAAAACTACTGGGCCGATTTGGATGCGATGTTTTGCAATAAATAGCTATCATTTCTGAACAGTTTCTTAAACATGTATATAGCTGTAGACCACCAAGGAGTGCTGCAGCAGCTAGGATAGTTAGTGCTTGAGGGCTTCTCAGAAACTATTCATCCCAAATCGTCGCGTTAAAAAATGGCTCTTACGAACGAACGGCTAAAACCGATCCAAAATCCGATACGTAGTTTAAAAGAACAACGCGGTCACACACAAAGACATGAATAGTGACTTTAATTTATAATATGTATACAGATGTAATTTGTTGATTGTAAGCATAATATTATTCGCAGTTTAATGCTGTGTGTCATTGTGACGTTAATTAGCGATGTGTTTTCACGTCAAAAGTAGATACTCGTATACTATCAACATACCTACCTAGCACTTGATCAAAAACATACGTACATAATGTATGCCTAGTATCTATATAATGTAGGTATGGGATGATGAGCTGAAGTGTTGAATGATTAGCAATTAGCATCCTCGCGAATCAGTTCCCAATAAATTAATACAATTATCAACAGACTCCATCAATCATCAAACAATAAATTTGACACAGAAACAGAGATAGCACAATTTATATTTCTTTTAACAAAACAATTTAGAACGCATAACAGAACAATTCTTACAAGTCACTATTAATTAATCTAGGTATTCACAATATAATAATTTTTCAAACACTTTTCGCGAACACTTTTTCCTAATGTGCGGCGCCCAGATTAAAAAAGAAATACACACAGGGTAGCAGGGGCATCGGCGCACAACCTGTTACCATAGATTCAGTACATGATTCTGAACCCCGCTGCGTTGAAATTTTTCGGAAATTAAAAATATATGTGTTCATTACATTTCGATCGCGCAGATATTGCACTCTTCTATGAAAAGGCAGATTTTTTTTTTTTTACCGACGGAAAGTTCTACGCTATGGGGTCTAAAATCATTTGCTGAATTCATGGTTACAGTTTGCACATCGATGTCCCTGCTATCCTGTATAATTGTATATATAATATTTTTCCAGCATTGCCGCGTTGTTGTTACAAGCATAGTTATTTTCCATTAGTAAGTTGTGTGTGTTAACAGTAAGTACCTAATTAATTATTTATTTCTAGGTTTGGAGAATAGTAATTACTCAGAAATTATATTTTATTAATATTTTCATACCCCAATGAATTCCTCCTACGTTCATTATAATTGAAATTATTCGGAACAAGTTTCTACCAACGGAACTCACTAAAAATCGATTCTACAGGTATTGCACTCACGGGGACGCATTAATACTTTTAAGACATACATATAATTTTAAGATATTATTATGTAAAATTGAGTGTACCTAGGCCTCTCATATAACGTTTTCCAAAATTTTAAAGGGTCTCCGTCTTGTTCTAGGCCAGGTGTTTGAACGTATTGTGCCACTGCAGTTTGTGTACGAGGAAACTTGGCTTTATGTTTACATTTATGTTCTGCCAAATAGCCCAATATATTCCCTTTCCTTCTGATCGGTTTTTGGAAGTTGAAGGAACTGAATTCCGTGGATTGCAGGAATCTACATACTTATACATTCAATTCTCGTATCACATCGCCGTGTTGCATCTATTGTGAACAAATCCCGAATGACGAGTTTACCTTGATGAACAGAATATATCGTCGCGCTCAACATGTCACGTCCGCTTTTGTGACCGGTCACCCCCCCCCCCCCCAATTTCACGCGTCTACTGAGATCGCTACATGATGGACCGACTCCGAGGTTTTTACAAAGTCGGATCTTACACCTTAATACTGCCGGGCAATGGACGTCCCAAATTCTTCCAGGACTCTTTTCTCGCGCCACCTCGAACCAGACCTAGCGTACAGTCAAGTCATTAGTATACAGCAAAAACAAAAGTGGTCCCAGTATAGTTCCTTGGGAAACACCACAATTATTTCCCCGATACGCAGATCTACAAACGATTTTTTTGGTGCCCTGTTGTTTCGAGTTTTCAACACTTTTTTATCGATAGGTCCGGTAGCTTTCTAGCCATTTCAACGCGTTTCTTCTAATGCTATATCGATCTAATTTGAGAAGTAGCAATTTATAGTTGACGAAATCGAAAGCCTTGTACATATCTAGGAAAACTGAGGTAATTGGTATTTTATCATTACGATTTTTGGCTATCAATTTTAATAAAGCAAAACAAGCCAATGTGGTAGATTATTTTTTCCTAAAACTAATCTTTCCTAATCTTAATAATAATAATAATAATAATGTATCATTTATTCTCTCTTCACAAAGCTGACTTAAACTTAATGTGTTAAAAAAGAAATGTCTCAGCTGTATTCCACCTTTGTGAGAGACTGGTGCCTGATATAGGTTTTTGGACAAAACCTGTGTTACAGGTCACCAGGCCCCTTCCACGGATAGAATTAGAATTAGAATTATATATTATATATTAATTCTATCTTAATACTTTGATATGAAACTGTAAAATTTTTCGTGCATGACTTTCTCACAAACTTTTGAAGTCATTGATATGAGCGTTATGGGTCGATAGTTGTTCATATAACTGGTACATCGATTACTAATTAAAGTGATCGATGCACTGGTATTGCCTTTTTTGTCGATTGGTGTAACAATGGGGAAAGTCGAGCAAAGCTAATTGCAGATGACGTGATCATAGCTAGGTCCCTACGGCCTACAATAAATTTGATATGTCGTTAATTCGTTCCATTTCGTGTTCATTCATAAGTTTGTTTTAATTCAATATTTCGTTATTTCCGGTGATTTCAATGTTTTATATCAAGTATTTGACATGGAAAGTGTCAGAATTTTAAACCTTAAATATTTTCTCATAATCACATTCCTCAAAATGATTCCAACAAAACCTCGAACTGTGTTTAATGTAAAAAAATCTCTACGAACAGTTTTAAGCCACAATCTTCTAATTTTAGGATCTTTCGGGAAAAGGTGGACTCCAATTTGGAAGTAATTATGAACACAACGACGCGTCAAGATAGAGTGAAATAAGTGAATAAGTAGTTTTCATTTTCATAGTCGTTTTTCACAAAAATAAGAGTGCCAAGTAACGTAATGAGGTGAGCGATATAGCGTGGCTCTAGAAATTAGTTATTAATTGCGATGCTCAATACAATACTCTCAAGCATTAGAACATTATATTCTATCACAAAGTTCATTATCGTACAATCGCGTGCTTGTGCGATTATGAACCGAAATACCAGTTCCATGAATGAAACTAGTATTTTGGTATTTCGCACCAGCGTGGCGGCGGCGGCCGGCAGCCGATCATCCATAGTGAAAAGGTGCTTAGTTACGAGTACACTAAGGCCTAAATTGATTATTACTCTATCCGCGATAAAGTTTAAATTCGTTAAAACTAAAGAGGGTTAGGTAATGTTGATCACAGACTGTACAAGTGACTCTCGCCTTTGTTAAGCGTATTTTTACACCCGTTATAGGTATCCCCACATAATTATACCACTCTGTCTATTATGTGTCACAAGAGCGTAGGCCTCTTTCAAGTTGTACCATCACCTGCCAGGTGGGTATATACTTATGTTCACTAATTCCGTGCCTCGGAAGCGCTTCAAGCCGGTGGTCCTGCAACTGATCTCTCTCCTGTCGTGGCGGATTGTCGTCTTACCCATCCGACTTTTAGAGTGAGGGAAGAAAGAGTGGACCAGTATTTGCGCAGTCGGCTAGTCTGGCTAGGTCGGCCTCCATGAGTGACCGAAATTGGGTCTGGAGGATATTATTATTTTGTTCACTGGTAAAAATTGCAAAGGGCCCAGCACGAACGCGCAAACTACTTACGTAATTTCGACCAATTTTAAAATTGGTCATACTCATTCCGAACATAACATTTATTTAGTTTTAAGACTAATTGATATCTTGATTGATTGATTGATATCCTAAATTATACTAATTGTGTTTGTCGCATAAATTTAATTCGGTATGCTATAAGATAGTCGTATTTTCGACTAAAAAAACGTTCAAATTTCCGTTACGTTTACATAGCGTGTTCGTGCTAGGGCCTCAGGGAGTTCTTCTTCAGTCTCTCAGCAACTCGCTCTGGTCCGACCGAACAATCATTAGTTTTAAACTCAGATTAGTGCTGGTGCACACCAGGGCAGCAGTTGACAAGTGAATGGAGTGTCGGTTTGATATAGCCATCGTGGTGATAAAGCATCCTCTGTGATTATTTAACTACACGACTAAATAGGGTAGGAATAACATCAATTTTCAAAACTCATACCAAAAAACTTATTTATTTGACGATTACAATTATTCTATAATATCTATGAATAGTCGCAGAATTACAACGTGTATACAAACAAAGGATGAGGATTCGGGTCGGCGAATTCGACCCAATAACATACGAACGATAAGCCAAAAATGTTTAATGTCATATCGATAAATTTACATCGCGTAACACTGGCCGGGGGCGGGCGGGCCCCCCCCTGCGGGCCCCGGGCCGCTAGACGAACCACTCGTCCTTGTGCGGCACGGCGCTCAGGCCGCCCGCCGCAGGCGGCCCGCCCGCGCCGCCCCGCACGGGCCCGCAGGGGGCTGCGGGTTTCCCGGCAGCCGCGTCACGCCCGCCTCGCCGCCCGCGCACCCACCGCCGCCATTACTGCTCGCCAACTCTTGCACTACACGCAAACAAACACATTCTAACATTAAATGGTGCAATTGTGTATGTACCGAGGCACATAAGACATTTCAGCTTTGTCTCCGGGATGCCAACGCATCTGTGACGCCTCAGGATTGCGTACGTCTATAAGCGGCGGTGACAACTTAAAATCATTGGCCTGTTTTGCCATCAAATAAATTTAAAAAACCCTAACTTTTTTATGCCATGGTTTTTGGCAGGAAAGAGTTTAAATGCTTTTTTGGACACAAATGTAGGAATTTGTGTCCAAAAAAGCTTTCAAGAATCATAATAAGGGGATGAGAAACAGCATCCATATTCTCTTTTTAATTGTTTTAATCTTGTATAGGTATTATAAACTGTTGATCTGGGTTAATCAAAAATCATCGGAGTAAGATCGTTTACGCATTGCACCCGATGCGATGCAATCCGAGAAATGTCTGTCCAAAGTCATCGTTATCAGTACTATTAATTTGTATAAGCGCCTTCGCATTAATACATCCGGGTTTTATTGATAGGCAACATTCGGTCCAAGTTTTTCTTGATACGTATTTTCTCGGATTCGGGTCGAACGCAGTGCTTACACGCACTAAAAGTGCAAGGGACTGAACTGATGGGAGAAAGGAGACGGTAAACTCACTATGTAGCCGTGTGCGCTGGTTGGCGGCGCGACGGCGGCAGGCGCAGAATGTGATGGCAGCAGCCACTGTCGCCACCAGCGCCGCGGCGCCCGCGCATCCCACTACCCATGCGCCTCCTGCGCCCGTGCCGCCGCTCTCTGACAAATTAACGTTGATTTTCTTTATTAACCGCAAACGCACATATATTCATTTTAGTATAACAAATAAATAAAAAAAACATTATAAATAAAACAAAAAAATACCTTGTAGCGGTATCGGAAACAGGGTCCAAGTTACTGGTGGTCAGGGCTCCAGAGAGAGGAACCTCCTAAAATTACGATCCGTGTTCAGGAGCACAGCTTTCTGAATCAAGCCCTTAATCCAATTTGTATAACAAGAGCCTCTTCAGTTGTTAGTCTACAACGCTATTGGCTAAAACGGCACAATAATGGAAATAAAACATAAAATAAAACAACAAAAAAGGGAAAGAAAATGCGTTTAATTAGGCCAAAAAGCAAGAAAAGTTAAAATAAAACACAAAAAAGATAGCTGTCTAATCTACAAATTCTACATAAATGGTGCAGTCCAGTCCTGGCGACAAACCACTCGCTACCACCAAGTGTATTGCAAAAGGCATAAAATTAACAAGTGCAGTGAATATGGCAATAGTTTTAATCCATGGTTGTCTAGTGTCATTGCATCCATAGTCTGTCGATCGTAGTGCAGTGCTGGTGTTTCCATTGCGGTGGTATTTAGGAATGGGCTGTCATTCTGGGCCTGACCTGGGCAAAGCGCGGCAGTGTCTTCGTCAGAGCCGTCAGCGCAGTGATCCACGCCGTCGCACATCAGGTCTGCGCTGACGCAAAACTCGCGCTGCTTACAGCGGAACTCTTTGCACCCATGTTCTGGAACAACGGTGCGAAAAAACATCAAAAATAGAGTGAACTCGTTGGATGTGCAGATGATACGAAATAAAGCTTAACAGAAAATATGATTTACGCCTGTAAACTATGAAAGGAAATAATAAAACTCCATAATAATATGATAAAACAATAATAAAATACATATAGGTAATAATATTTTCTCAATTTCTCAAATTCGCCTAATAGACGAGCTATTACATTTGCTGCTGATAATGAAAAGTGAGAGGAACATTGGAAAGATAAAATGGCTTAAGCGCCAAAAGCTGAAATCTCAAGACTGAATTTCAAAGTTATTACTTTAAAATTCATTCTTAACATTTCAGATTTTGGCGCTTAAGCCATATTACCTTTCCACTGTCGATATGGTTTTTTCGAGTATACGTATTTTACGACTGAGCATTTCAAAATTGTTCGTCTTGATGGCGAACGCTGCCGCTTGAGCTTGGCTTGCCAACGGCACTTCTAAAGCAAAGCTCATTCATTCACTTCTATACCTTATCAGTAAACAATTAGGATTTCATTTATTGAATTACCGCCTAAGATCAAAGACTGATCCATATTGGTTCAGTCATCAAACGCAAGCAGTAGCCAGAAATCCGTTTAATATATTATACAGAAAGAAAAAAAATACTGTATTTCTTTGTAACCGATAAAATACAAGACGCCGGTACTCCGCTGCCTGCCAACCAAGCGAACTGACCCGAAATCTTGGTTCTGATTGAAAAAGGAAAACATATTTATAAATAGCGGTATGTACACTACCGTATAGAGTCGGTAGATTATATCTACAATATGCTTGTCGACAAGAGTTGTTCTTTAAAAGCGGATTAAAAGGTATAAAGTTTTAGATAAAGGGGATTTTTTAAACTAAGTAATTTAAAAAATATCATCGTCAATTTCTTTGAACACCGGTATCGCTCACTCATGGTGTATTTAATATATTACGACTTTTTAACTTGCCCACAAGACAGCATTTTTGAATTAAACCTCAACTCTCTAAAATTGTGCATTGGTTTAATGTAAATAATCTTCTCCTAAACGCAAAAAAATACTAAAACTCATTAAATTTTCAACGCCAAATGTCAGGCAGCTAACTACCAATATTCAATGGAATAGAGTTGGACCCTGTTGAGTTGACAGTTTTTATTGGAATAAAGTTATTGACGGTAAATTACAATGGGGCCCATTTATAGAAAAATTGTCAGGAAGGCTTAGTTCGGCCGCCTATGCTGTTAGAAAAATTCGACAAATATCTGATGTTGATACAACCAGAATTGTTTATTTTAGTTATTTTCATAGTCTTATATCATATGGGATTCTTCTCTGTGGAACCTGTGCGGACGTTAATACTATCTTTGTTTTACAGAAAATGGCTGTTCGAGTCATTTACAACCTGGTTCAAAGGATTCCCTTCGAGAAAAATTCAAAGAAATAAATATTCTGTCTGTAGCGTCACATACTTCATTTAATTTCAATATATATTTGAAAACCTATTTTATGTACACAAAAAAATTTTAAATTTTAAGAAAATTTCCGATATTCATAGTTTAAATAGATACCAGGAATAAACACAACCTTGCTGTACATCGCACTCGCCTCCACAGCGTAGGCGACTCGTTCATGAGCCAATGTATACGCTTTTACAACAAACTTCCTATTGACATCCAAAACTTACCCATTAAATGCTCTAAAAGTTGTATTAAATCCAAACTTTGTAAAAAAGGGTACTATAAAATTTCAGATTATTTAGAAGATAAAGAGGCTTGGGATTGAGCTGGTCGCTCTGCTAGGCCTTGATAAAACTTGACATGTTAATTATGATGCAAAATTATCATTATGTACCAGTTTTATATACACATTCATATTATATACAAATTGACATGATTACTTTGTAAATTATTATATTACTTTGATTATTGTGAACGTGAGCACTATGTGGATATTTTTTTTTCTTTTTCAGTTGTTTTTAATGATGGTCTGACAGTTTGAGTACTTTCTGCGGCTTACCAAATACTACACAATTCATCGAGTCGTTGAGCTCCATAAGTTGTGAGTTGACCATTTGTCAGTAATCGTGTAGATTACTGATAAATGCTTACATTGACTGGACAGGTCCACTCAAATCTGTGTGGTTCTTTCCTCAAAAGACCATTTCAGACACTAATCGACGTGGACTTCACATGATCTGACCAAGATTATGTCTGGACTTTAAAAGAGACTTTGACCACTGAGTTTTTTTTTTGCCATTTCTGCTCAGGGTTAGTCAGATAGGAAATGTCGACTCCATCTAGCTTATTTTTTTTAATGACGTATAAATGTGGTTTATTTACTATTTAATTTACACGATAAACAATTTTATTTCATTTCACAGCATTGCTTTAGCTAGAGTCTAGATGTGACTGCTGTAAAATTTCATAAGACCAAATACAACCAATTTACGTCCGGAAAATAAGAGAGATCTTTTACTTCTTAAAAGAAGAAAGAAATATGTTATTAATTGTATTTAATTATTAAATACAAACAATAAACATTTAACATTAAAAAATAACAAAATAATCGAGAAAAAGACTCGTGCAAAAGGGAAAATAAGAAAAATTTGAATATTGAGAAAAAATCCATATTTGATCCACAACAAATATCATAGAAACTTGCAATCCGACCCGTATTCTTTCTTCTCTAAACTTAAAAAAAGTAATTATAGAACTGTAACATTAAAAAAACATCCCTTATCAATTGAAAACCCTGTCACTTACAACCGGACAATCAAACCGCTGACGTCGTGCGCCCGGAAAATTGAGCATTCATCGTCGAAAAAAATCCGCCCAAAAGACTCGAACAATACCCCCGGCTTAACGAGCCGCAAACCAGATACCCAACGATAACGTCATGGTTAACGCTAATCGCCCATCAGAACCAACCTTCAATTGTGTCCTTTATAAAACAGCTCAAAAATTCTTTAAAGCGAAGCAAAACAGACTCCTCACCGAAACACTGCTTTTGATCTCCAAAGGGGGATTGTTTCTCCCTGCCGCACATACACCGCGCACTGTACAGGTAGGTGATAAGGGTGGCGCTTGCGTAGAGCGCGGCATGTATGAAATGCATTGTTTAAAATGTTATTCCGGCGTCTCAGGCAGTGTCGCCGAGCGCGTTTTTGTTGCATAATTCAATGGCATGAGCGCTTAACATGTCCTGCTTTATGAGACCAGACAGTTGCATTCACTGGAATTTAAAAATTCCCAGTGTAATTTCAAACGCATTGTTTGCTAGTTAAAGATGATATTTAATGAAGAATTCGAGTAGGGATAGCGTTTTGTGGGCGCAAAGGGGAAGACGCTGCTCAAACGGCAAGCCTGGATTGTTGAAATTTTATGTATTTAGAATAAACTTTTAAATGTTATAAAATTGGTAAATATAGTCATAGAGGGGCAAAGCTAGATTTGAATAGAATCTTTCCTTTTGTTTGTATAATTTCATCTACCAACACAGCTGGTCGATGAAAGAGCCGTAAATAGTAAAGAACCCATAAACAAGACAATAATCGTAACAAAACCCATCTTGGGAGATCTTAAAACAACTACCAAATCGCACTCAAAACTTTCTCAAAGAGTCTTGTCGAGTAATCTTTGGAAGTATGCAAGTTGAGGTGCAAAGTCGCCCAGCCGTTGTCCAGTGGGGTTCCCAGGGGTCGCTTACCAACTATATCTTAATGGGGCAAAGTTGGGAAGTTCCCACACTTCATTATCGAGTGACGAGCGATATGAACTAAGTTGCATCGATAATCGACACATTTGCACGACAACTTTCAGTGTATCCGTATTGTTCGGCATTAAAAATCTGATATGCTGTTTCCCTACTTTTAAGTTTGCAATGTTTTATTTTCTTTACAGATTTATCAAACTTTTAATTAGTTTTGCAAGTGTCAGCTATCTCATCGATTGTATAAGACCGTTACCCATTCAGTTCACCCTTGTATTAATGGCCTATAACATTTTTAAGCGCTAGGACTTTTTCAATGTTCGTGCAGGCTCTGAGGGCTTCAGATTTAATGTCCGTGACATAAAAATGATACGAGATCTCGTCCACGACGGATCAGCTTAATGGTGCCGCTTTATAGCTTTGATAACTGCTACTCGATACAGTCATATCGTTTGTAATGTTGCTGATATAATTAATGCAAGTCAGATTTCTAAGAGAGACCTTGGTATGCTTTAAAGCTCTCTATGTTGGGCAACAAACAGCAACTGTTAAGTATTGAAAGCATCAGATGATCCAAAACGGGTTCGGCTTTTTTTTGTAGACTCCAGAAAATTCGCTGCTTAATTTTTTTTTAATTAAATCTATTTTTGAAAAGCAAATCCTGATTGCTGTTTCACTAACTCATACCTGACAAAATTAACTTATTTGGAGCAATTTGTCCATTGTTGCCGTGTTTACAGAAGAACGGATAACAAATATTTTTACTCAATCTGAAATTCCTGGAGATAGAAGATACACTGGACAAAGGAAAGTTATTTTTCACCTTTACGAAAGCTTTCAATAAGTTAGGTCGTATCTTGCGGGTTCTCGACCAATGTAATAATACTTAAGATCATAGATATAGAGCACGTAGACACTTAAAATATACAAACAAAATTATTTAATTACATAGGTACCAATAAGTATGTAATAAAAACCCTCAGTCCTAGTAAAATAAATACAGCGTACGCTACATAATTGAATGAACAATGGAATGCCCCAGGGAGCTATATTTGGATCACTTTCATTTCGATCACCAATAATAAAACTCGATTAACAAAATAACTATTTCTACAAAGACATACATACTAGCATCTCACATCAAACGACTAACCATTCCTTATTTATGGGACTACAAAGACTCTCGTTCATCCAGAAAATCGCCCAAATAATGTCGACAAGCAATAAAATTCCCATTAAAATTCTATCGTGTTGTATCCTCACGACTCCTGTTCGCAGTTTCTTTCTCTGATCCTTCCAAGTCCCCATCGTGTGTTCCTAAATCCTTTGGAGTATGTTTTTCCACGCGGCCAAGCGGAAAATCTAATTGGTGTTATGTACGGCTCAAAGGTGAAGACGAAACAAACGCTTCTGCTCCAGTAATGTTTTTGGACAATTTAATTGCTTCCTTTGTGCGCCTCATTGTAATTTCATATGCATACTTGAGTGAAGGAGATGTGTCCTTGGATATAATTATATTGTGAGGCTTTACGACTTCTGCCTCAAACGTTAGAATGACAACAATGTTTGTTATTGTTTTGCTTGGTGTGTGAGGCAAATTAGAATATAAGTCATGTTTTAAAATAGATTGATATGAGCAAACGTATGTAGCATAGATCTATGTAGTTTTAACTAATTGAAGTAATCATAATATACAGGTTGGCAGGGACATCGACGCACAACCTGTTAATAGTAACAGGTTGGTTAGTTGTGTAATCCATAGGGATTCAATACATGATTCTGAACCCCTTGCGTTGAAATTTTCTTCGCTTAAAAAAAAAAATTGCTGTTCCATACATTTTCACCGCGTAGGGGTATTGCATTTTTTTATGAAACAGTAGATTTTTTTTTTATAACCGACGATAAATTTTTACGCTAAGGGGTCTAGAATCATGTGCTGAATTCATGGTTACAGTTTCCGCGTTGATTTCTCTGCCATCCTGTATGTATTATGTTAAAAAACCCATTAAGTGGGTTAAAAACTGAACCAAATGGTTTTAAAGGTCGTAGTCAAATTGAAAAGCAATAATGACGATTACAACCATTAGGGAGGCAGAATACAGTAATGATAATGAAAAAATCGGCTGAGCCGTGCGTCCATACATGAGTGTGAGCATTTGTGGGTCATTATGAGACACGTAATGACCTTAACGATCGTTTATGAAGTAAAAAGTGACCAAATAAAGTTACTGTGGGTATGAAAGTGTGACACTTTTAAATAAGGGAGTGTTCAGTGATTATCTCCGCAAAATTAAATCATTTCTACATTTTCAGAAAGTAATGAAGCTAGGGTTCTTGATGGTGGTGATAAAAAGAAACAGCAAAGCAACAGGTCAACGGTATTTACAGAAGTACAGACGGACCCAGAAACCTCAGGGAACACAATACAAATATCAATACACATATATAAAAGAGGAGGAATGTGTAAACGAACTGCCCTGTCGACTGTTTGTTCGAATAAATAAACATTTGGTGAAATTAAAGAGGGTGACGACGGAGGGTCGTGGGCGTGCTTCGAGTTTTTATATAAAATCGCTCAGATACTCGTATTTATTGGGACAAATAGATGGTTATTGCTTCATTCCGGGTCTAGTTTTATCCTTTATTTACTTTCAATTGGATTAGCTATAATATGATTGAAAAAAGAGTTATTGTGCCGGAATCTTGGAATATAAAGTGATTAAATGGCAGTAAAAAAAATACTTTCTTCTTTTATTTGTTCGGTTTGAATTTGGTGGCCTGTGTATTAAATAAATCATCGTTGCTTGTCGAATTCGAAGAAAATACCTGAAGACTATTCCCAGCTTTGATCTGCCAGTGTGTGTTGTATATTGTGTGTTGTTGCTTGTATATTGGAACTTAAATCAAGGTTCCAATATACAAGGGTTGTCAATAAGATGAGTATACTCACTGGGGTCTTTGACGGAGGTGATGACGAGCCGGAACCCGTTCGCGTCGGTGCCCCAGTTGTCAGTGACGTACTTGAGCGTCACGAAGTTGCTGCGCGTGAATAGCGCACCGACCTGCTGCTTGGTGTTCCGGCAGGAGAGGTCGGCCTGGAAGATGTACAGTACAAGTTAAAATAAATTCAAGTGTTTAAAAATAATGATGGCGGTGTCGTTATCAGTTGGTCCAATGGTGGATTGTAATCCACCATTGTACCAACTGATGAACTGGTATTTAAACAGATTTTTTGATGACCCTTCCGTAGTCATCAAAAAATTGCTGTTAACCGTGGTTCCACTCGCATCTAACTAATGAACGGAATAAGAAGAATCATATATATTAATCAAGGACTACTTGTGTGCTTCCAGTCAAATCCTTTCAGATTCTAAAGCATGATTGGGTTACAAACATCCAATCTTTCACATTCATGTCATTAGTAGGATTGATAATTAATTTACACGGAATTAATAATCAAGCCCAGCTTTTTATTATGACAAAAATGTCATAAAATAGGTAATGCAGTATAGCAATTTTCTGATTACGTGTCGAAAACAGATCCGCATTAGTCTAAAACAATCCAAAAAATTCTGAAAAGGCTATTTTGATGAAGTAACATGATAATGCACGAAGTAATAGGATAAGCACGAAGTAATATGATAAGCACGAAGTCACATGATATGCACGAAGCTTCCGGATTGGAAACGGCGATAACCACAACTAGCCCAACACAAGCAGATCACCTAACACTGGCTTCTGATTATCTCAAGACAGAATCGTTGCTCCATTTGTCACTCGACGTGAACTATTGCCGGGACGCTACAATCATATGTCGAGAGCTAGACACTGGTGACACTACCATTGACACATTACAATGGGCCAATAGCTGAGACACTTGCTAGATTAGACTTGATTGGGATTGCATAGTCGGCTGTGTTTACTGTACTGTAGGCAGCCGTTTATTAACGGCTGGCTGCGTGTTATAAAAATCTTGAGTTTTGTAAAGAACCGTCTCTGTCATCCATACAACTTGTGTGACTCTCTCTAAAGCCCAATGTGTCATAACAATTTCAACCGTCTCCATCGGGGGTTTAGAAGTCGAAAAATATTCTTCCTTATTTTTAATCGTGTTATTTACTTTGCATGTGAAGGTATACCAATTTGTGTGGGGTAGGTAGAAGTACCACAACTAAAAAGTGAAAAAAAACAATGGAGTTCCAATAAAATCGCTACAAAGGGAAAAATAACTTTAATTTCGGAAGCCGGTGGCAAAAAGTGGAAATACAAAACCAAAGAAACCGACTTTTTGTAGTTTTTTTTTTTGGAAGTCAGTTGTTTTTTTTTCGTACTGATGATTTTACTTTTTTACTTACTGGCGAAATATGGTACTATAGGTACACCTCTGCCTAACCTTTCGGGGAATACAGGCATGATGTTATGTTTGTTGTGTTATTTTAATAAACTATTTTCAATTTTGTGGAGAGAAAAGGGCATTTGTATCATGTTAAAGTCAGTAATCTACTACTATGAAAGTATCTTATGGTACAATATTCCCACAGCCCCCACCAAGCTGCCCATGCACGATAAAATAATCAATTAATGAATTAACTGAATAATTATACTTCCAAAACTGAAGCCATTAGCTTACGAGTATTTTTTTTTATCTATAATAATTACGACGGAATGAAAAATGGAACCAAAAACTCGGAAGCAATTAATAAAACATTACCATCAATTTAGTTGAAAGGTATGCTTCATGCGTACAGTTTTGTTAATGACATAAGTCTAATCAATCGATCTAAACAAAAACAGTGACAATATTATGTACTTCAAATATTTAAGGGTTGTTAATCAGATACTGCAGATTACACATAAAATATGTAGGTACATAACTTGAACATAAGTAAGTTATGATGGCTATGTGCATATTACAATTTTCTTTTTCATTTTCTGGTTGCCAAAAAACATTTACAATTATGTATGTTTAATTTAATTTGGTTAATGTTAAATATTTTTTGGTACGTTTAAGTGTTGGACGTAAGATTTTTCATAAACTATTAAGTCATCCAAATACAAAATGTACTGTGAAACTCTTTACAAAGCTACTAAAACTCATTCTATTTCCTTTACAAATTAATTATATATAAATTAATTATCATACTATCACAAATGGTTACTTTTCAAACGTGATCCGTCAACTCTATATTTAAGTTGACGCGTCGATGAACACTTGATAATATCCCGAAGTGAATTCCACTCAACCACTCAAACATTTTATCCCATGATGGCGATACGAATATAGCATCGAACAACAGTTCCCACGGTGTTCAATCATAGCTTACGGAGAGTCTATATAAATCGGTGGCAGTCGCTTGATCGCTCATGCGCCGGCAATATTTTCTTCATCGAGCCGGGCTTACTGACGATGTCCGGGCTATATCGCTGTCATATTTCAGGGAGAACGATAGCGAAGACGTGACGACCCCCGGATTTGAACAGCCCCCTCCTCCCCCATACATCACGTCTCGCCGGACACCCAGACACCCTCCCCCTTGCATTTCAAAGGCTCTAGTGGACTTGCATTTATTCTTATATACTGCGTTTAATAAAGCCCTCGGGTTGATATTAAAAATTCTTCCTTAGCTCCCGATTACGGCGAGGAATGAATTAAGAAGGGTTTTGTTATGCTAACTATGCCTCGGGTGGCTGTATTAAAGACTTTAATAGCTATGGCTCGCCTAAAACATGGTTTTAATTAGTCAGCCTGAAGAGAATCAGTTGGAACACTTGGAAGTTTGCACAAAATGAGTTAACGAGTTCTCTTTCTGCGAAACTACGAAGTTTGCAAGGCTCTTGTTTGTGACTGTCTTGTTAGTTTTACAATTACAGAGCGGTCTCAAAAGGACTTTTTACAGAGATCTTGCAGTCTCCGTATAAAATGGGAAATTAATATGGTGTTTCATTTTACTGAAGATTAAGCTGAAAATGTTGTAATTAAAAAGGAGACCATACTAAATCTACATGCAAGCATATTTTTACCATCACCAATGAAAGTGAGAAGTCGGGTTTTATAATCAAATTATGTTCTTCTTAAATGATCGAAAGCTATTATTTTTCAATACATTCTACCCTTTATTTATTAGTTACTAGCTTGTGCCCGCGGCTTCGCTCGCGTTAATTTAGTCTTTTACTATCAATTCGGGTTATAATTCAATCATGATCGGAAGACACGTGGCGCCATCTATTGTCATAAGAAAGTTATTGTTGTTTTCCTCAGAAACAGTACTTTTTTTCGGGATGAAAGGTACCCTGTGTCCATTTCTGTACACCTAACAACGTATATGCAAAATTTCAGGATGATCGGTTCAATGGTTTAGGCGTGAAAAAGTAACAAATAAACAAACAAACTTACTTGTGCATTTATAATATTAGTTAGGAAGTTAGGATAGTTAGGATTTATTACAACTATATATGTATAAGCAAAGGCGCAGAGGCGAACCTAATGTACAGCTTCCATGTTATGCAAATAGTAAATAGAGCAAAATCCTATTTATAATTATATGACAATCACAAGCAACCTCTTTATTACGCCCTCGTTCCTTAACAAAAGGGGTACAAAACTAGTATTCTTAGCGCACAATGCAGTGAAGATTGCACCTACTTGCTATTCAGAGTCCGCGTGACTGAGTCTCGTTCTGTGGGAGACGGTAACTTTAAAACGTGATGCAGCTTCTAGGACTTACAGCTCACTCACTCTGAGTTAAATAGGGGGCTTTAAAGTAGTTAGAGTGAGCCATGCTGAAGAATCTGTGACTTTGGAGCTTCTTTTGTTACTTGGCTATGTCTATGAAATTGCGTTCATGTAGGTAATTACAAGAATTTAGAGCATGCAAATAATGTGGGTTTAAGTTTTTACCATGTGATGCGTCATTAAAATGACGTACATATTCAAATTGAGATTCGTTTCTAGCCTGTCTATCTTTGTGATATTTGTTATTTTAAAATATTTTATACGTAGTTTGATGAAACATGAGTTATCTACATCTAATATTACTTACATCACAAGCCACGACCAACGTGGCCACCTATTGGCCAAAGTAATCCAGTTGACTAGACGAATGAAGTATCATCAATTCGAGTAGAAGAAGAATTGCATTACTGAGACAAGATTCTTAATAGACTTCAAATATAATTTAGCGAAAGACCAAACAACAGAATAAGCCCAGCTCTGAAACAAGCCTTTACACTAGAAGCCATTAATAACAATAATGTGCTAAAAGCCTGCAATATCGTTTAAGTATTGATAGATTGTTCGCCCATCGCCCTCGAGAACATTAGTAATTTATTTCTCTAAATCGTTTCGGTCTACGTGCCTCGAAATATAATCAGCATCACTATATTTTGTACCATTCTCAAATCAGAAACTATATATCTAATATTATTAGAAAGTACTTCACATCTTGATTGAGGACATGTGAAAGAAGATTTATTTTTTAAGTAATTACTGTCAGGGTACTTAGAGTTTCATTGGATCATTGTGAAACTTTGTAATGATCGATTGATGTTAGATAGAATTTATTTATTTCCATCTAATATCGCTCATTTGGAGTAACAACGACGTAACTGGTGCTTTTCAAATTTAACAAGAAAGGGATTTAAATGGATTTTTTTTTTGTAATGGGGTAATATTTCAGAACGAGACGGTAAAGTCTCTTACTGAAATGTTGATAAATCCCAATACATATTAAATATTTCACTCCTCTGCTCCTCTGAAAATTAGTTCGAGCACAAATATCAACGACTAATTTTTGGGAAAAATTACATTTACGTCCATGTTTCTTCAAATGAGCGAATGTGAAAGCAAAAAAATATATTTTACCTACTGATATGTTAAGGGAGTTTTAAAATGTTGTTAATCTAATCTATGTAAACTAATCTACCTTTCAACACAACGTCCTCAATAGTGGTCACAGGGGCATGTCGACACCCGCATAGCTGCGAAACTATTCCAAACATGGCTGGCCATCATCAAAGTGTTTGTTACTTATTGTCCCAAACTGTCGCAGATAGTTGGCAACTTCACACAGGTGGTGAGGGGGCTCAGCTAAGGCCAGCTCATCCTTTGTGTGTAATATATCCGCAAATAGTTCCACCGACCGACGAACAAATTTATTCCATTTAAGTTCAGCCATGTTTCGTTTCGTATTGTTTCGTGGCTTCGCGTGAATTTTTACGAAATATTCCGAACGGCATGCTAAAGTTTGGCCAGCGTTTCAAATGTTTCATGTTATGTGGTGTTTGTTGTAATATATTACGAGTATGTGTACTTCTTGCGAACCGTTTCGGAATTTACATTTTGTTTTTTTTCTACTTTGGTAAATACATGCTTTCGTTTTTTTGGTCATTAACATAGCTATGGTGGATTTTTTATAGTTTAACAAAGAAGGTACTTGTACCTATATGTTTGATACAGAACTTTTTTTTCTGATCTAATCCTTCATCTGAATTCAAAGGTTAAGAAACTTATGTCCAAATCTCATTGTCAACTAACAGTGAGCACTTCCCGAACAATTTCATTCCTGCTTTATATTTAAATTCCATTAACCGCTGTATACATTTCATTTAGTATTTGATTACACACGTCGCAGCCTATCACGGCTTGATATCCGCAGTCACAGTTTCCTCATTAAAACTTCCATTTGAATGTAACTGTCAAAGTTTCTGTGACAAGCACATGTTGCTAAGAATAGCACTAGCCGCTGCAGGTTAGTCCCCAGAAGTTGGAGCCTGGTAATCTAAGTTGGGAAGGCCCTAACTTCGGCTTTTGTCAAATGTCCGACAGCTGAATACGGGATATATTTTACATAATATGAAAGTTGGGATTGCGAAGATTGAATGTCAGAAATTGCTTCGCTAAACTATGATAGGATGATCGCAGTTTGAACGTTTTTATTTTGGTCACTCTTTTGACAATGCTGCGGTAAATTATAAGATTAATATTGGCACAAATACCAAATGCGAATTAGCAACTGATGAAGGAGTTTATGTTAAAATTAAGACACAAATAATTTCCATTTTTACATGAATGTATTATGGATGGCGTTTTCTTTTCGATTCTTTCACTTAGGCAATTTTGAATATTTATGCTTTAGTAATGAAAATAAAAAGGTAGAGTTATTCAGAACAGCTGACTAATAATAATATTCCCCAATAATATTAATTCACAATTCCCACAAAGTATAAACACCCAAGCAGAACAAAATAAACATCTTGGCACAAAACTTGGCAAGTCTACAATGGGAGCTAAAACTTGGCCGTCCTTTGTTCCAAGAGTCGTTGCCAGGCAAACTTGCCGAATTTAAATTTAAAATTGACAAAAGTTGCATTACAATTCGTTTGTTAATTATTTGGGTTTTCATTCAACACCTGGCGTCTTTGGTATTTTTTAGATTTATATGAATTAATTGTTGTAAAGTTTGTGGTATTTATTTAGTGCCAGGTGAATTTATTAATGCCATACAAATGAAATCTTGAATACATAAACTCACAAACACAATGCAGAGACGATAATACGAAAATAAATGATATTATATACTGATACTACTACTAATGCATTGGAGTGTTTTGAAACGACCAAATTAATCCTAGCACCGCAATAAAAAAAAAGATTTTTACAAACAAACTAAAAATGGTTGTCATGAGCCGACTGTGGATTTTATCGATAAGCCGACTAGCTATAGTGACAAAACTATTGGATATATTTGATTGATTTTTTGTATGCAGACCGGGAAAGTCATGAGATAAACGGAGTTCTATTTACTGTGGTATTGTCGTCTCCACATTGTTTACTCTAACCCATAGTTTCTCAACCTTAGTTTACCCACCGCCCACTTAGAGACTATTTTTTTCTAGAGCCCCCCTTTTTTGTTACTTACCATCTGTCGCGCATCTGAAACAGCTATTGCCACGATTATATTTAAACGTTGTAATAATAAATAGTCGTAAGATCCCATCTCAACGCTCCCTAATTTTCTCTGGGGCATCTACTGCCCCCCTGAAAGTCTCAAATGCCCACGAGGGGGCGTTATCGCTTAAGTTGAGATCCTATAATCTAATCTCAAATTAAGAGACTAAAAACTATCTATTTTCAATAACAATATCCTTAAAATCATTACGCTTTTTATGGCATATAATATCCAAACCTATTAAAAAGGTATTGAATCGTCAAGGAATGCAGGGACTGAGCAAATTGGCGTTCCATTTAAACCCACCTTGGTGGCGGGACATAGCCTGAATCTATAATGACTTCGGGGACTGACTGAAATTATACTAATTACTTTGATCGTGACTGCTAAATACCTAAGAAATTGAAAAAATATGGAGATGCGACATGGTACAACATTAGCAGGTAGATAATGCCTTATGACATTAATAAGTCTGCTATAAATAGGTAACACCATTAAGCAATAAAGAGTTATGAATATTAGTTTATGTTTTTAGCTTTGGTCTCAAATGGATTGTTGCCATAATGATCGAAAGCAACATATAATGTAGTTACAATCTGGTAACCACACTCTTCACACATATTGATACTTAGTAGAAGAAATATGCTTGGTGTTAGACGTCCCTATTCCACAGAGGAACTCTTATTACAAGAATCTCCGTAAAAAGCTTCAAAACACTAAATTAGAAAAGTTAAGAGAACAAAATAAACTGAACTCCGTCTAAAAGGTTTCGATTAAGTGAAGCAGGCGCACATTAGCAGTAAGTTAATCGTCGGAGCGTAGTGTCTGGCATCCATTTCCATTCCGTGGAGGCATCAATAAGTGATGCGGATGGTGCGATAGCGTGGGAGCGAGACGGAAGATATTTACAAAACAGTGGGATCTTTAAAAATGTATAAACTTTAATTAGCACTAGATAATGTATGCTCATCATAACTACGATAATTTTTCGTCATTACGAGTGAATGGAATACTGTGAGGAAGAAAAAGGGCGTTATTCCTCATCAGAACAATCAGCCTATAATTGGCTATATTGTTCCCACTGCTGGGAATTAGACCTCCTTTCTGTAAGAGAGTGGGCCGTAGTTCACCACGCGGGACCATTGTGGTTTGGTGGATGTCACATGTCTTCGAAATTTTGGTTCTAGGAAACGTCGGTTATTTTTTATCAGTCAGAGTCACAAGTGTAAACAATGATAATGAGAAAGCGCCCTTACCTTCGGCGGCGCCGTAGCATGTGCCCCATCATACACATACAGATGATCGTTGCAGTCGAGCTGAAGCAGGTCGAAGTGCAGCATAAACCGCTGCAGAATGCTGTGCGTCTGAAACGTCACCGTGCAGTCCAGGTTGCGTTCGTTGCGGGACCAGAGCACGCCTCCGTCCACCTTGCGGTACTGTCGCTGTAAGAAGTGGTCCTTGCATAGGGAATCCATGTAATCTGGGGACAAGAGAAATATAAATTAGCAAAGAATATTTAAAAAGTTACAATGTTTTTGAAGAAGTGAAAGTGATGGGAGTATTGTATTACTGGTATTCGGCTGCATTCGGCTAGACATTTTATAATGTTTTCCACATTGTATTAATGTTCAACCTACACTTTATGTAAAGACAGACACTGCACTTGACGACGAATAACTCATTAATCCACTTAATAAAGTCGATGAGCAAGCTCTGAGCATCGATCGATACGCAAAGTCTGGAGACGAAGATAAATTATTACCCTGACAAACTGAACGTGGTGGATACGACGCAAGACAAACATTCACCTTAAGTCCTCAATGACGGACATTCGATTAACTTTACCCTCCGGAGGGTGACAAGGGACCCCAAGACTTAATATGCCATGTATTTGTAAAGTAAATTACGTAGAATCCTACCTATTTATGTTATGGTTAGACAAAATACCAGCGAGAACGAGATGAACAACTTATTTCAATCCAGCACTGGTGTTAAGGTTAACATTATAAAGTATTTTCAATTACTTAATTAATTCCTCTCTCCTAATTTTGCTGTGCACGACAGGGTCCATATTGATATTTTACCTTGTTAGACCATCTATGTAATACATATGGAATGCAATAAAGAATTGAGTATTGAGTAATGTGTCTTAGTGTTAATATATTGGGTAAGTATCAAAGATAAGCGTTGAAAACCTTTAACTTTATAACTATACTAGCTTTTGCCCGCGGCTTCGCCCGCATGGAGGTCGGAAATTATCCCACGGGAACGTACTACCGGCATAAAAAGTTTCTTATGTGTTAATCCAGGTTATAAACTATTTTGTTTCAAATTCCATCCAAATCCGTTCAGCAGTTTTTGCGTGAAAGAGTAACGAACATTCATCCATCCATCCATCCATCAATTCATCTATCCATCCATCCTCACAAACTTTCACATTTAAAATATTAGTAGGATTTTAGAATAAAACTTGTAAAAATGGGTCTACACTCTACTGCAGTAACTAATTTCAAACAAAATTTAATACAAATAATAATTGAGTTGTATTTCTTATTTCCTCTGACAAATTATAACTCAATGAGTCTTCATCATCCATATCAGGAAGTATCACATTACTTCTGTTTATCGCATAGTATGACAGAGGTGAAATATTTTCACATGTTACGAGTATCCCGTCGTTTCCAATCTATATTAAACTCTCTTCTTCATATTTAAGGTTCGAAATTGTGTTATCTTGTTTTAGATATTGATTAGATAAAGATTAGATATCAGAGGCAGGTTATCTGTTGATTTCGTGCCAGTCCTCAGGAAGCTACCAAGCGTACAGAACAAGTGCTAGTCGCAGACTTTTGTCTGCACCTTTAGATATTATGTGAGTTAATTCTGTTGTTTCTTGTTTATTTTTCTGTGATTTTATGTTTGGAATGTTTTAGATTTCAAACTTTATTTCTTGTTGTCATTTCCGATATTACTTTATGTGTTGGCGAATAACTTGTATTCCAGGAAGTTCTATAAAGTCTCCACAAATCGTTAACATTTTGATTGTACCCAATTTTTTACATAGTCTTTAAATTTCAGGTCCAACTGCAGTATAGTTCTGATGCTGGCGGTCCTGGTGGCTGGTACATCATCAGCACCAGCCTCTCGACTCCTCAGGACCATGGTGTCAGGGGTAACCACCGGTCTGGAGGTTCCTATTGACGCCATAGCTGGGACTGGAGTCGGAACTGGTTCTGTGCAGCTGGTGATAAATGTGCATACGGACAGTAATGGAAATATAGAAGTGTACACGAATTAAAGTGGTGAAATTAAATTCGAGAATAGTGTTTTGTGGAGTTATGTGCATACACCTAAGTTAAGTGTCTAAGGAAACTATTATATTGAAAAATTCAAGGTTCATTAAATATGAGTGTAAGGTAGGATTTATGATTCAAGGTAGTATAAAAGAGTAGGCTATCGAAATTAACGATGTCATTCCACTTTAATTTGAAATGACAAAGATACAGAAAATTAAGAAGATGAAAGTAATAAAGATTACAAAAACCCAGGAAAGAAAATATCACAAGATAATCAACTCCAATTTGCAGATAACCGAGATATAACTCCGTGAGATCAGAACGAAAACGTGTGAAAGATAAAAGACGAGATAAGAAAATCGTAAACGCCATAAAGTTTTATTTTATAGTTATCATACTATACAATATACTAACAATACTATCAAATTAATGGAAGCTTGGGAACACAAGGAGAGAGCTATTTGACTCATTGAAATAACAACATACACAGGAATCCTTTGAGCGTAAAACGGCTTTTAGGAATAAAATGGTCCTTGAAAAAGCAGAATTTGCTAAAAGAATAGTTTACAATTTGCTCAAATGTGGGATATGAACAATAAATTGTATTATATTGGAAATATATACTAAAAACTGTGCCTGAAGGAAAGAATCAGTTTATCGAATCAAACGAGACCTGTATAAAGAAAATAGAAGCATCAGCACTAAAGTAGCAAGTAACATACTGAGATTTCAGCAAGTATTTAATAGTGACTTTACTTTCACTGAAGGAATTTAGCTCAAAGGAATAGCATTCAAACAGATCCAGCGTCTTGAATTTGAGAACATCAAACAAGATAAACAGCACGACACTCAGGAATCCGGCGTTTAAGCAAATATTGAAGTATTTTGCTCTGAAAGATATCGTTTTATCGCAGAGATAAGTAATAGTAAAAGTATCTATTCCGTTTAAGTAGTGACGGATTTTTGTAAACTGTGGAATCCTAAAGTAGGTTTTTTAGTATTGAGATCTCTCCAAAGCAATTTATTTACCTATTCATCTGAATGGGTGAATACATTGGTTAAGCATAGAGCATAATGTGTTCTATGATGATAAATAAGTCTCTGAAAATTCAGAGAAAATGTAAGAACTTCCCAAATGTGATGAAAAAGTAGTTTTGATTTGGGAGACATTTGAGCCCCATTTACACGATGCAAGTTTTTGAAATGTGGTGATTAAATCGCAACGTACAAATCAGGCTATAAGCTAAACTCTGCTACTCTTCTGCTAGAAAGAAGAAGTAGCACGGTAAGCTAACAAGCACAAGTCTATAAGTCAAACTCAGTTCGCAATATATAAGCGAATTTTGTATTGAAAAACGACGTGCCGATTCTGGACCCAGTCACTAATTATAACTTTGATTTAAAACTCTATTTGAACAATGAACAGTCTGTAACGTAATTGTTAGGAAACTACATAATTGACAAGGAAAATAATAGGTTTCCGATATACAGCGATTGATTGCAAAAGTTGTTTTTTTTTAAATTATTCGTTTCATACGATGAGGACGCACGTATGAATCGAATAACAGGCATTTATTGTAGTGCTATAATCAGCAGTGTTATATGGGGGACATGGAGGTAACTTGCAGTTAACAATTAAATAGGGCAGTTCGACAGAGGTAGAGTCGAATCATCTGCTATAAGTATGTATAACCATGTTATATTAATGTTCATCTCAATATCGTAGCGTCAGGGCATTGATGGCAGGGCACGCCACAATTGCGGCGGTAAGACCCCTCTTTGAGGAGTGGCTTGAGAGGCGCCACGGCGTCCTCACCTTCCGCCTGACGCAGGTCCTCACCGGACATGGCTGTTTCGGGAGGTTCCTGTTTCGGATAAGGCGGGAGGAAACGCCCGGGTGTTATCATTGTGTGGATCGACCGGAGGACACGGTGGAGCATACGGTGGAGATCTGCCCGGCTTGGGCGGAGCACCGCCGTGTCCTCGTGGCGGCGATCGGCAGCGGCGACCTCTCACGTCCGGCCCTGGTTCAGGCCATGGTACGGAGCGAGAGGGAATGGGAAGCCGTCACCACCTTCTGCGAAGCAGTAATGCTCGCGAAGGAGGAGGCGGAGGGCGAGAGGGAGAGGCAATCACTGCGCCCTCGCGCCCCTAGTCGCCGCAGGAGGAGACACCCTGGGCGTCGGGAGTCGATTGCCGACTCCCGGCCACCGTAGGCGCGGGCTTGCGGACGGCGAGCAATGGGCAGCTCGCCGTCCGGTAAGGACCAGGCCCGGGTCGACGGCGCGTCGTGTTCCACGCGCGCCTCAAAGAGATGTCAGCAAAATTGACGGGGTCCGATAGGACCGATGCCTGCCGGGGCTGCGGATTGTTCGAAAGAGTTACCGTGGCCCTGGCGCACAGGCAACTGAAGGAACACGGGTGGGTTTTAGTCAGTAAGAGTCTGACGCGCCCTTCCGCTCAGCCCAGAGCGGGAGGGGTCATTTGATGATTTCCCACCCAAAAAAAAAAAAAAAGGGCATTGATGGCCAATATCAGTTTTGCTTGCAAACAGCCTTTTACAGTGTCTATGAACGTCTTTTTCTTATTAAAATAACATTTATTTGAATGTAAAAGCTTGTATCTTTTTATATTTTTATTAAAAATTATATTAAGTGAAGCGTTAATTTTTTTTTTTATGTATCTACACTATGTGGAACCGTCTGTAATGTCATGAGATTACAGACGGGGTCTTATTAATTACCATAATAAGACCCCAAATACGCCCTTTATTCGGGGTCTTATTATGGTAATTAATAAGACCCCGATTTATTTAAAATAGATGGTGGTGATGAATATATCGCGCTGAACATTTGACACTAGTCCGACAATGGTTCTGTAAAATATTGATCTTTAGCCACTTCAGGATTAAGAATAGACTGGCCCCAACATAGTTCAATTTTTATTGCATCTCACATGTGTTTTGCAAGATCTTAATAATAATTACAAGTTGGTCGAGTCTCGGCGAATAGTAATGGGAATAATGAATACTATCCCTTGCTATCCAATAATCATTTATAAGAAACCGAAGATTGCCGAAATCAGCCGACGTCAGCCGAAGCGGTCACGTAGAATGGTGGATTGGCGAAGCTGATGAGTAACCACTACTCCGTTACTACTAGTCCATCAAATCAACGGTAATGTAGGTTTAGGAGGGAAAACGTAATAACAAACTCACTGATAGGGTACCCATGGTCTGTGTTTTTTGTTTATTATTTTCACAAATTTTTGTGTACAGGCTGACCCGTATGTGATCTCCTTTTTCACTTTAAAATTATTTGAAAATTTATTAAATATTCGTTTAATCCAGAGTTTTGTCATTCAAAACCAATATTTCAAAGGCTATTCGAGAAACAATAAACGACTTCTTTCAGAAATAAGAACCGATAGCGACGATCTGTGTCCATCAGGTGGGCAATAAACGCTACAAGTAGTAACAACCACCAAGCAAACACAACATCGCGTAATATTTACCGCGCCATTCCCTTCATCCCTCGCGTTAAATTATAATGAGGCTATCCCACCACTGATATGCAGTTGTGGGATAGCCTTATTATAATTTTATTTACTTTAGGATATAGGGTTTATCGTGGTAGTAACAAATGCATTTGAATTATTGTAATTATAAAAACCCAAAGACAATAATTGTTTTTTGTCCAGTTCATCCTTTTCAATCTTAATCTTTCCTATTTCATAATAATGGCTAACTTATAGTGTCAAATATTAGGAAGCATAAATTTAATCAATTGGAAAAGTATGGGGGAGACCGTTGTCCAACAGTGGGACAAGAGACGTTAACAAAAAAAAATGGTTCGTCATATTTCAATTAGCGCACTTGTAAAGTATTAAAATGTATCATGCAATATTGTTTGCTTCAATTATTAATTTAATGTTCCTACAAAAGGCCAAATACAGGTAAGTGACCACAGTAAATGTTCACCCTGTATAACATAGCCATAGACAAAACGTATGGGAAGCGGCGCATCTGACATTCAACTGTGTCCCCTTCCTAAGATCAAAGGGACCTTTCTATCTAAGTATAGGTACCTACCTACCCTACATTAATCCATCTAATAAGCGAGGGCCACAATCTTGGGGTTCTCCCGTGTACCATGCGTCGTAGCCCACACATTGACCCACATACGAATTCAGACAGCCGTTTGACGTACATTGCTCGCTTGGGTGTGTTACTCGTCCCCGAACGCCCCTTCGAGCCAGCGATGGAACGAGAACCATTACGCCAGTGGTTGACTGTCTCGCAATCGGTTGGGTCAATAATTACACAGCTAGTTGGAATTAGGTGTAGTTTAATTGGAACAATTATAATATATACTGTTATGACTCTTATGACGTAACTATACACCTCTTTTTCCCGAAGGATTGCGCAAAGGTGCGTTTTCATAGATTAGTCATTTTCAAACTCTGGGGCCCTGTTAACAATTATTGATCGTCCTATTCGCCCCACCTACCTAACCTTTAACAACCGTATAACAAAATATTAAAAATATATCATTACGATTTACGAAATGTGCTTCAGGGACAACCATTTTTCAATCCCACGGCGGCGAAGCTCAAAGGGTCAGTAATTTTTTTGCTTTATTAGATGGACAATCGGCGTGATGACACAAGAATCCTAACCTAAGGATTCTGAGTTCCGTAGCAGTAGCGAATTATAAATTGAGCACATAGAGTATGTGAAAAAATGCCATTTTTAATTTGGCTATATATAAGATTGCTTTTTCAGTCACTCGTCATTATTCACAATAGGTAGGATACAGGGGAAACCACTCACGGAACATTCTCCCTAACAAACGTCTACAAGCAGCTCGAAACTATTCAGCAAACCTCACTAAATATTACATTACCACAAAAAGCCTGGTTGGACGCGCTAGGGTTGGGCCCTAGCGCGTCGCTCTAATTTGCTCAGGCTTTTTGTCTAACCCTCCAGCGTCGGTAATAACCCAGTTTTTACACAAGTCCACCTTTATGCCGTAGCGCCGGACGAAAGGGTTATTTGCCGACTTACTTCTCTTTGAATGATGTGAAAATATAATGAAGTCAAAAATTGGCGCTTATATTTAAAAAGGTCTTGTATGTGTCATGTACACTTACTTAGGATGTCTGTCCGTATGTGTGAGTGAAGGATTTAAGAGCAGACATATCGCAGGTACGCTAAGTGTAAATGGGGCGGTGAATATATTATAGGAGAACCACTTGACGGAATACGTTGCGACACGAGTTTCTCGTGGATTCAGATTATAATACGCTGTTCTTGTAATTCACCGGCACGGGGACCTATGCCCACTGATGATGCCCATCCAAAGCAGAACATAGCAATATTCTTTGGGCACAGAAATAAGTCAAGCAACAATCTGCCAAGTCTTTTACCAACTATATTGGTGTCGGCTTCCAGTCTAACCGGATTCAGCTGAATACCAGTATTAGACATGGATCGACTGCCAATCTGACCTCCACAACCCAGTTACTGGGTAGCACGATACCCCTTCATAAGACTGGTTGTTAGACTTTTGGGTTCCTGACTACCCGTAACGACTGTCAAAGATCTACGAACGACAGCCAACGGTATGGGACAGAAATATGTTTAATAATAGATCGTTCCCAGCTAAGCATTTTCACAAACTCTTCTAGTGCTTAAAATATGTAAATCATTCTATAGATGTACTCTTTTTCACTAGCTCGTATAATACAAGGCCTGTCCGAATTATGATTACTCTTTTTTTATGGCCCGTAAACCAGCGTCCCTCGTAAATAACGTTTAATAGAGAATTTTTAATTTAACAAAGTAAGGCTGCGTACTATTTTCCTTTTATTATAATTTATTACTCGCTGTGCCTTAGGCGATGGAGTTTAATTTTAATTTATGCTTTTGTCTCTTCAATTTAGTCTCTAAGTACTTTAGCAATTAACAAATAGATTAAGCTTTGTCTTTTTTTGCTGTAAACAGTTTTTGACCCAAAAGAAGCATTCTCATCTTAAGGTGGGTTTAGACTAAACTAACATAGAATCAGAAGGAGCATTCTTTTCTTGATATGCTGGAACGAAAGAATGCTCGATCCCTGTTAAGAATATCCCTGTTTAGAATGTGCATACGCTCATTTGGTCCTACAAATCGACCTTTAACAAATAACATATGTTTTTTTTTTTAGTTTTTCTGTTCCTAATCTACTTCTAAACCTTGACAATTTCTAAGAAACCAAAAATAATTATCGTAAGTTACCGAACATACTTCATATGGAGTAAATTTTGCGTAAGACTCGTTGATGCGTAAAATGTGCAGGGTCACCGCAACACACGCGAATGTGGAGACGCATAACGCGCATATACTCGTTATTATGATAAAGCGAATTAATGTTGGCTCCGTTTATTCCCAAATACGACGTGTGATGAGGAAAATAAGTAAAATGTCGATGCAAAAACTGCCAGTTGCCTTTTCTAGGGTTCCGTACCGAAAGCGTGTCAACGGGACTCAATTACTAAGCCATCTGTCTGTCTATCGTCGCAAATAAATAATAATTACAGAGAAATAGTAAGACTTTTGGTGGTACGGAATCCACAATGCGCAAGTCCGACTCGCAGTTGACCGGTCCTTTTTTTTGTGAAACCCTTGACTAACGCCCAACCACAGCAAGCCAGAATCTACAGTGGCAACCAACTAGAAAATTGTCGAGACAATGAAGCTCAACGAGTGCCAGAGAAATGATTCAACTATCTCTTTTTGCAGCATTTTAACGTTACTCAAAATTAATTAACATTGCTAGAATTGCTACTAAACGTAAGCTGTCCAAATACGGGCACCGGCGTTCCAATTCCAAATGTAATAAAAACAGGGCAGATATAAAGCAAGGTACATAACACATGAAAACAAACACGTCGCCACTAAATCGCTTCAAAAAACTCGTGAGTACACCCCTTAACACTACAGACAACACTTGAAACTAAAACTCTCGAGGAGGGAAAGAGTGCGCGATACATAAGTGCCTAAGTTAGAGCAGATAAAAAAGTTTCGAACTTGCAATAATGCACTAAGTTGTTGTGGGGCACTAGCAGCTACTATTACACTATTCTACTAGTTTGACTGTGCCAACAGACGTATAGATAGACTTAGAAGGAAGTTTGTTTATTTTATGTATTAATTGCTACATTTTTAATTCGTTTTTCTTAGTTTAATTTCCATTACAACGATTCAAGTTCACTTCAAGTAAATATATTAGATACTCAAGAGTTTCGTAAGATAATATGTTTAAGGTTTTATATGAAACCTTTTAGTCTATCGGATAATGGTCTGGAAAGCACTTCACTCATCCTAAACGAAGTCGGGAGTACACCCTCTTTAGAAGTAGGGGGGTGAGGCGGAGGGTGGAGAGCGGAGGGTATCGACCCGCGCCATCATACCGCTGGGTCGTTCACCCCGCGCCCCGCGTAGCCGTACCGTAGGCGGCTACGGCGTAGCCTCGTAGCGTCGTAACTACCAAAGGCATTTTTTGCCTTTTTTCCTCTGTTTTGCTCCAATATTGAGGCTGTTTGTTATTTGTTTTTAGAACAATGTAAGTATTAGAGTAGAACGTTTGTCGTTATGGGTTCTCGTTACAAATTCAACAGGGCTTAGTATTGCGGAGGAGAATATTTTTATGGCACATTGATGAGTGCCGCCGCTTAGTAGGAAATGTGAATGGAAGGCAAGATTTATACGCTAAACTCATGATATTAATTGTACACATGTAAGGTATTAGAGAATAACGATCATGTGGAAAAGAGGTGCTGTTTCAGTTATCAAGCAGGTTGGTATTTTACATGACTAGATTCGAATTGGTAAAACTGATGATTGCAGGCCGGTTTCTTCTAAAAACTTAACATGTATAATGTCCTATACCTAGCAGAAATCCAATCAGGACCGTAGACAGCCAGGGTGCCGGGTGCGGTACCCATTGTACCCAGCTACTGACACTTCATCAATCTAACCGCGGGACCCGTTTGGAACGTCATTCTATATTCATTGCACCCAGAATATTAAACATCTTTGATACTTTATATACACGATATTATGGTTATTTTCAGAATCTATATTAATTAAAACTTAGTTATACAACGTAACTTAATATAGTACTCCTAACATCAAAACTTATTTCACAAAAGCCGTGTTCACTTCACATTTATGAATTAGTTTTACCTTTTCTAAATGAAAGTTATCCCATGTAGGTACTTTCGAAGATCCGGCCTAGCTATGTGCAAAAATAAGGTTACAGACGGTAATACGCGGTTTTATTAAAGTATCTAACAAAACTATAAATTAAAACCAGAAAATATTAAAAACCTGCAACCTATTGCGGTCTGTAACTAACGCAGCTATGTAAAATCACAGAAATTAATTGTAAAGCATATTTACTACCAACCTTAATTTTCTGTATATTAATATCCCAACTGTCATTCTTTGACGTTGTAAAAAACTATAACACTACAAATTGACGACGGCTACTAACCTAACAATTAATTTCCCTGACTGTCTTCGACAAGTAACTATGATGATCATACCAAAAACGCACGGTCATCGCCGGGGCCCTATAAATCCATATCCAGCAGTGGACGGTAACGTCCAGTCGAGAACACAAGTGTCCGCGGGACATCGCCGGTCCCATGTCTGTGACGTCGTTAAACTGGCGAGGACACAGCCGCGCTTGTAAACACCACGTTACTGCACTATTCAGCGCTTTATATCCTCACTGAATTGCGAACAGTGGCTATTAAACTGGGAAATAGAATAGAACATGTTTTGTGTGCTATTTGATAACTTACTTTAATAACGGTTGTGTGGTTCTTTCCTCAAAAGACCATTTCAGACACTAATCTGCATGGACCTCGCATGATCTGATTAAGATTATGTCTGGATTTTAAAAGAGACTGTGACCTCTGAGTTGGTTTCGGTCTTTCTTCTCAGAGTAGTCTGACAGGAAAACTCGATCTCATCTAGTTTTTAAAATATATTGTTGACGTGTAAACATGTTTGTATAAACCTATGAGTAATTGCTGAAATAAACATCATTTATCGTAATAGATTTTTGTTACTATGTCCGCTGGTTATGATAGTCCTCCTACGATTAAAATAATCACTACGCTTAGACGGTAGTCGGCACACGGCAGACGGAACGGGACCGGTAGACCAGACGGATCGGCACATTGCCGTGCCGACCAGACGGTTCGACGCGAATGTATCGCAAATGTTTGTTACTATAGGTACTTATCATTGCAGACAGACAGGCGCTACTGCCCAACCACTTGACACCTACGAATAGGGGAAAAAAGGAACACGCTTGTCCGAGCGGTGGGATCTGCAGAGGTGGATGCAGCTTCATGTGCCTCCCCTCGTATTATGTAATATTTTAGTTTTATGTTTTATTTTATTATTTTTGGATGACATGTGTATGTATTTTTATTTTATTTTATTTGTGTTCAATGACATTTGTGTGTATTTTATATTTCATTTGACTTAAGTGACATTTGTCTGTACTTTAATTTTATTTAGTTTGAATGTATCAGTATTATTTTAGTGTGTATGTGTGGTTTTTATATCAATTTTATGTGTTTAATGTAATGTCTGAAATAAAATTTATTATATTATTATTAATCCCCATCCTGCAATTATAATACAAACACAACATCACGCCTGTTTCCTACGAGGGGTTAGGCAGAAATGTAACTTATAGTTAGTACACCCACATTTTCTAAGTCCCATGTACTCAATAGGGGCGAGCCTGCAATTATGTCACATCAAAAAACCCACATTTTAATACACATATCGAAAAACCTTAAATTGCTGATCGAAACTTTAAACGACATCTTACTTACAAATTCAACCTAACCCTCCCACTTAGGGCGCCTGGGGTGTCCAATAATACGCCAATAATGTACCAGGACGCGCGTATTGCGTATTTTGAGCACGTCCCTATATTACTGAACGGTATTTACAATAAACGTGCGGCTTGGGCTTGTCTATCAAGGCCGTTATTATTATGTGCAGGAAATAATAAATTATTTTTATTTATATTCATCATATTTCTAAAAACGGGGCGAGGCATGATGAGTTTTGGCAAATTATAAATAAAAAAATGATAAGTAAAATCTTTGTTTTGGATGTGTATTTAATAGCTTCAGGATAAAACCTACGCAAACTCCAAAGGGTTCTAAAAATAAATTTTCCTGAAAATAGGTAATCGTAAATTATTCTTGTTCAATTTGTTTAAAAAATGTATCCCAATTTATTTTCAAAGACCATGCGCCAGTTCGGTTTATTTTAACTATGTCCAAGATTAGAAATTTTGCCTGATGTATGACAATAGGCACTACTTCTACCTCGTTTTGAACCCCCGGCGGGTGGTATAAGTTTAACGTGGGTAACTGTGTATCTGTGTATCTGTGTCTGTCTGCACCATCGTAGCTCGCAAACGGCTGAACAGATTTTTATTTTTATTTTTTGTTTTGTTTGAATGGTGATCGAGAGTGTTCTTAACTATGATTCAAGAAAATTTGTTCAGCCGTTTGAAGATTATCAGCTCTTTTCTAGTTGTTGAAGGGATGTGAGCATCTTCTACAGGTCTGATCGAGTGAAATTTGGTATTCTTTTACTTCAATGACATTAAAAGAACATGCATAATGCATAATCAGCCTATAATGTTCCCACTGCTGGGACACAGGCATTCTCTCTTCGAGAGGGAGTGGGCTGTAATCTACCGCGCGGGCCCATTGCGGGTTGATAGATGTCACATGTCTTCAAATTTTTGGTTCTATGACATGCCGGTTTCCTCACGATGTTTTCTTTCACCATTTTGAGATCAGTGGTGATGAAATTAATTTCACAAAGTAAAGCGCCTGCCTGGGTTTGAACCCACGACCTACAACTCGTAAAGAACACGAACCTGCATGAACCTACCAACACCTTGAACTGATGCTGCAGCATCACCTAGAATTTTCAGGATACCCAACTACCTCACCAATATACAGCAGAAGTATCGTGTTTGGGCTCATTGGATTGGTCTCAATGAATATTTTATTTTATTTTATTTATTAAGGGATAATAAACAACTACAACATATATAATACATAAGGTTAACAAAACTTTAAGTAGTAATGTTGCAGTCCACTGCATTATCCGCAGATAAGACATATATAGAGATCAGTGGTTGCCACTAGACAAGCATTACCAAAATTAACAGATATTTTGAAATAAATAAATAAGTTACTATAAAGCTAGCTATAGCTACAAAACCAAATCAAATAAGAAACAATTTCATTTACTTAAATTATGCAATAAATAAAAAATAATAAGATTACAATTAGGATAAAAATTTTATAATATTAGATTTAAATTTATTTTTCGAGCATGCAAATATATCAATATCAATGAAATTTGAATTATAGGATTCCAACATTCTATGAATAGGGCAGCGTAGGCCAGAGTTCGTACGACAAGAATTTAACGCGAACAGAGTACGTGCTCGCACCTGACGTACATGAACCGTTCGGGGGACAGAATAACATAGCTTACTCGTTAGATCAATGGCATCAAAATTACTGTGAACAATATCATGAAGCACGTTGGCCTCCAGGTATTTGCGCCGGTTCTCCAAGCTAATAAGCTTGTACTTTTCAAGAAGTTGGGAGTACGACAGATTAGTCTTAGTCCCATAACATCTGTAGCACATAGCACGGAGGTACTTGCGCTGGACCCTTTCTATTCCACTTACGTACTTTTGGTAGAAGGGGTTCCAAATAGGGACCGCGTACTCTAATTGAGAGCGAATAAGCGTCTTATACAAATAGAGATAGGTTGAGTTACGCTTAAATTCTGTTGAGGATCTCATTACAAATCCATACATTTTAAAAGCACTATTGACTATGGCTTCAATATGCTGGTTCAAGGACAGTTAGAATAGGTTATAGATAGATGGTGATCAGGGTCTGATGATGGAGTTGGAAAGATAAATGAATTATTAACTAGATTCACCGTGGGAATCATACGTACAGCTGCGCAGATTTAAGAGAGGCACGTGTCCATCGTAGCGTATCTACTATTAGTATATTAAGTTTAAAAAGAAGGGAATAAAAGTTAATAATAATAATAATAAAAACCCTGACACAAACAAAAACCTCTAGAAAGTAAAAAAAATATATGTATTGGCCCTTTAAGTTTAATTTAAGTTGTAGGTAATATTTTGGACAAAGAATCGTGGCGTCGGGGAACGGCGTATTTACTTTAACTTTTATATTAGCATTCATTGTCAATACCAATATATGGTACTTGACTACTTGTATGAAAACCAAAAACTGTGTTCTGTAGACATTGTTGGTTTCACCGAACACCGTATAGGCGCCTACGCATTTAGGATCCATAAAAGGGAACAGAATGGTTGTCCTGTGATGTTCCAGGATGTTAAAACAATATTGTTAAAATCTTCCGAGACTTTACGATCTGTGCGATCCTTATAGAATAATGCAATCTTCTGAAAAGGTCCTATTACGTAAGTGTAGCCTGAAAACTTATGGTAGATTATGTCATAAAATTTTTGCTTGTACTGATAATAATCAGTGCGTATCAACCAGTGGTACTCAACTCTTGGATCGATAGGTTTTTGTGGGTCCTACGAGACGGCCAGCGAACTTAAAATTGTAGATGACGTCACAACTGACTTTACACAATCTTACATGCGGCAGGTAGACTTTGAGGAGAAATCTGCATAAAAACAGATACCCGACTACAAACACTGGGCAATGGCTAGGGGCACGTCAATTAATAACATCTGTCTGGCTGGAGGAGCAGCCCTTTTTCAATGGCGGAACGTTCCCTTATTCCTTTGTTTCCGAAATCAAATTATATGCAGCCAGTAATGCATAAGAAGAAGATTAATTCATTCGCGAAGATCACATTCGTAAGAAACTGGCAGTATCATCACAATGTTGATGTTTTCCCATTGTTTGACTTATTTATTTTAGTATACATTCGTGTACATAAGTGTTTTTATTAGATACATGTATTATATTTAAAGTTTGTAATGGGTATATCTAATATATAAAATTCTCGTGTCACAGTTTTCGTTGCCATACTCCTCCGAAACGGCTTAACCGATTTTGATGAAATTTTTTGTGCTTATCCGGTATCTATGAGAATCGGCCAACATCTATTTTTTTTTTTTTTTTTTTTTTTGGTAGGTAGGGTAGGGAGTTAGGGAGGTAGGTAGGTAGGTAGGGTAGGTAGGTAGGTAGGGTAGGTAGGTAGGTAGGGTAGGTAGGTAGGTAGGGTAGGTAGGTAGGTAGAGTAGGTAGGTAGGGTAGGTAGGTAGGGTAGGTAGGGTAGGTAGGTAGGTAGGATAGGTAGGTAGGGTAGGTAGGTAGGTAGGGTAGGTAGGTAGGGTAGGTAGGTAGGGTAGGTAGGTAGGGTAGGTAGGTAGGTAGGGTAGGTAGGTAGGGTAGGTAGGTAGGTAGGGTAGGTAGATAGGGTAGGTAGGTAGGGTACGCCGTAGATAAGTACCGCAACCCGTGCGAAGCCGGGGCGGGCAGCTAGTCTAATATATAAAATTCTCGTGTCACAGTTTTCGTTGCCATACTCCTCCGAAACGGCTTAACCGATTTTGATGAAATTTTTTGTGCTTATCCGGTATCTATGAGAATCGGCCAACATCTATTTTTTTTTTTTTTTTTGGTAGTTAGGGTAAGGAGTTAGGGAGGTAGGTAGGTAGGTAGGGTAGGTAGGTAGGGTAGGTAGGTAGGTAGGGTAGGTAGGTAGGTAGAGTAGGTAGGTAGGGTAGGTAGGTAGGGTAGGTAGGGTAGGTAGGTAGGTAGGGTAGGTAGGTAGGGTAGGTAGGTAGGGTACGCCGTAGATAAGTACCGCAACCCGTGCGAAGCCGGGGCGGGCAGCTAGTGTATGTATATCTTTATATTTAAATATATATATGCCTCAATTTTTCGTAATTGCACTTACTGTTTGTCTCTGCATTACCCAAATGTTGACTGGTAGAAAATACCTATGGCATTAAGTCCGCCGTTATACATTTGTGTGCATAAAGTATTTAATAAATAAATGATTATGAATATTACGCCATTTAAATATCGACCACCGATTGCCGGCCATCCCAGCCTACCTACAGTTGAGTGCCCCTGGATGGCAGATCTTATCGTGTATCGGCAGTTAAAGGAAACTGCCAGCTATAATTTTCCCCAATAGCTATAGTGCGTATTTTGAGCACGTACCCCGCGTATCATGCGTATTTACATTTAACGTGACACAGGCCTTAGCCCGCAGTTGTACTCTGTCAACGAAAGTGGACACTTTTCGAAAATGGCGAGTACTTCAAAACCATTGTTGGGTAAGCTTTACGAGTATTTTAACGTACATTTTAAGATTTCAAGACGTGTAAACAGCCCGACATGGCTCTTTTTAAAAGGGCCGAAAATAAAAATGAACCTGGTACTGGGTTTGACAGGTGTTTGACACATTTTTGACATGTTCAACACTTCCAGTACATTTTCATGATAATTTCCCAGGTCCAAATGTAGTGTGAAATGGAAGTGTTTGCCATGACTTTTGGTTCCAGAATATTTACAGAATTATAAACATAGGGAGAAAGACACATTTATCATGACGTAATATCTTATTTCGTATCACTATCAGAAATTCATTGAGGATCAATGAAAATGAGAGCAGACGCTCTTACCCTTCTCAGAATAAGATTTACACGTACATAGAGTACATGCGTATCGTTGATGTCATCAAATATCATCTCACAAAATTAGATCCATCCTACAAAATCGGTGTCCCAAATTCAGGCAACGACGGGGTCAAAAACTAGTGCCCTACTTCGGGGTATTTTTATATTCGGTGCGGACCGCGGAGGGGCGAGAGTGGTATCGACAGCCATCTTTTTGCCCCCAACGAGATTAATTACGAACGTCCCGCCGTGATTAATGTTCCACGCTAAAAATGTTTGGAAACTGAAATCAATTTTGTCTTGAAAGCATCGTTGGTGTGTTAGACTTGATGTTGAGAGTGTGGTATTTTACATTAAAATCTATACTATTTAAATAAAAGCTGAAGAGTTTGTTTGTTTGAACGGGAACATTCCTTTTGCGTTTGATAGCCTAATTCTTGAGAAAGGTATGGCTTTTTAACATCATGCTACGACCCTTAAGAGTCGAGCAGAAAGAAAACAATCAGAAAGAGCTAAGCGATAGCGAAGTAATAGGGCGGGCGGGCGATGCGATGTGACACTGTGGGTCGGGGACAGAGAGAGTTTTATAAAAATGTGGCTGTTATTTTAATATAATTATTATGTATCTTACGACTTCCACACGAAGGAAGTCGCGGGCAGAAGCAAGTGTAAAATAAGGGGCGACTAGAGCTGTCATTCAGGGTAAAGGGGCGCCCTAGGTTTGGTTACCCGGTAGGATCAGTTCTTCTAGTCGACCTATGTATATGCGGAAGAAGTACTGTCGTAAGATATATCGATCGGCTACCCTTTAAAAAAATCTGTTCGTTTTGGTGTATGTAAAAGTAGTAGATATCCATTTATTAATTGCTTAATAAATAATAGTTTCTCTGGTGAACATACACGAAGCTATCGTGTCACTCTATTTTATAAAAATACATCTATTTTATACCTACGAGTATAACTAAAAAGTAATCGCTACTATAGATACTAATTATTGCATATTATTATTTTGTTCCTATAAGTGAATCCAATGAAATGATCTCAACTAAAAGTCAACATGTGTTAGTCCTTGTAGCCATCCTTAAATACTAGCATAAAAATAAGCACCAATTTCCCTGACCTGACCCTGACGCATACGCACAATGGTATAATATCAGTCATTACGTCGCTCCATTCTCGTTCAAACTACTCATTCTTTAACTGTGCAGCAAAGTGTACTGTTGACAAGTGATTCGATTTTGAAATCTGTATTTTTACTGTTGTTTTATTCGAGCAAAGTTGGATTTGAACGAGGAATTCATTACTGCTGTAAGCGTTTTTTTTTTTTTGATCTATCAAAATTTTGAAATAGACGATGTTACTAGCCAGTTTAAAATTAGTTTTGGTTAACTATTCAACTATATTGTTATACCTAACCCACTTGATTTAACTGCACATATGTGTGAAAAGTAAACAACGGTCCAGATTACTTTTTAAGTCCAATGAACATAATTTCATTACAATATTGGCGGCACGGTTGGCGCAGTGGTTAAGCGATTGACTGCTGCGCTGCGTATCGCGGGTTCGATTTCCGTACGGAACAAATATTTGTATGACCTACAAGTAGTTGTTCCGGGTCTGGCTGTTTGTGTATGTGAGTTTAAATGTTTGTAAACGCACCCAAAATACAGGAGAAATTCCTAGTGTGGAGCAACGATAAAAAAATATATACATACCTATATATATATATATATATAAATATATTTATACGTCACGTCAGTGTCGGTAACACTGAATGTTAATAGTTGTCTGCATTTTCCTCAAATAATAATGAACTTTTATTCGTAAATCTGAAGATTCCCAATAATGATTACAGCGCTTAAAACTGAATGATTTTATACTTAAATATTTTTTACGGGTCACCAGTGATTATAAATATTAAAATTGCAATAATGTGTTTTACACTCATCCTGCTTAAACGCATGTGAGTTTTAAATTGCCTGGCGAGACTCACCCACGAGTCGCGAATGAAATTCATTCTCGCCTTTCGAAGCACGAAAAACTCGATTTAAACGAGGCTTAAGGCCTAAGTGCATAATAGGATCATTATGATCCTCCTGTCTAGTACGACAAACTACGATCACCAGCGTGTGGGCCAGTCGTGGTGGTTATGGCAATCCCTACGTCCAATGATCATATTGATCATGCATTGTGATGCTACGGCTACATTGTCGCGATAAAGCGAACTACACGTCGCGCGCTCTCTGTTTGCAGCGAGACGTCGAGCGGTGTGCGAAAAGAGCGCGCGATGTGTAGTTCGCCTTATCGCGACAATGTGGTCGCAGCATGAAGAGTGTCCCTGATAACCCTCTATCCATCTGCCTGTGACATGATTGGGTAAGGGGTAAGCGTCAATAGTGCAATGATTGGGGATCAAACTGACGACCACCCGATTGCACACTTTTTGGTACGCCTCTACAAGTAGATTTGGGAGGCGTCTACAAGTAGATTTGGGAGGCGTCTACAAGTAGATTTGGGACGCGTCTACAAGTAGATTTGGGATGCTTTCACAAGTAGAGTCCCGTCCAACTACTGTCAAAGACTTGGACGGTCATTATGATAGTGAGTGACGATGGAGTTTCTTGCCCATTCTTCTCCATACGAAACTACCTTTTGAAAGGGGCAACTAGCATCAATTATTATTTTTTGTAAATTTTGATGTTCAAAAGTGCCATTTATGTGTCTATTTCAAATAAATCATTTGACTTTGACTTTGACTTTGATATTGATGTAAGGCTATAAGCGACACCCAAGTCTTTAACAGTTCCAGGATGTTTATTTTTCCTTATGAGGATGTACGTTTATGATTAGCTAGCGACCCGCCCCGGCTTGGCACGGGTAGTAGAGCATATATATGCCTACTTTTTTTCAGACGTCATGTTGTATCAGCCTGTTGCGTCGAACATGTGGATTAAATTAAAATGTAACTGATGTTCATCGCACTTGGAATATTTTTAATGTATTTTATTTCCAATCCTGCAAGATGATGATAACGTATTTTTATATCATAGTGACGACACGTGCACTGTCGCGATTTTAAAACTTTTAAACAATTTGACCTAAACATAATGAAAAGGACAAAGTTTTGCCAATAATGGCGTTCGCCTAAATGGTAAATATAACCATATGGTGCGCGCATATGGATCGCGGACTTTTTTTAGACCTATTTATGAGTAACAATCCCACCATACATTAATGATGTTTACATCTAACGGTTTCTGCAACGCACAACGAGACAGCTGTCAAACAGCAGGATTTCTTCCGACTTCTTCAACAATCATTATCATATTTTAGCCAATTTACACAAAACTTTAACGAATTATTATACACCTAAACCTTCCTCATGAATCACTCCATCCATTGGTGAAAACCGTATGAAAATCTGTTGGGTAGTTTTTGAGTTTATCGCGTACAGACAGACAGACGCGGCGGGGGACTTTGTTTTATAATATGGAGTTGTAGTGTAGTGAACTGGTTAGAAATTTAACAAGTAGTTTTTTAAGGATCTTCCACTTATATTTATTTTCTTATTTTCCGTATATTTTAGTAACTAGTTTAACGTCTGCTATGCATAGGTTAGTAGCAAAACCAGTTAGTTTGAAAGATTATTAGACAGATTTTAAGTAATAATTAGCTATATGTATATTTTGTTACTAAGAAGTAGGTGACCCTCCTGATGTTAAGCAGTAACCTCTGCTTATGACACCTGCAATACTTTGAAGGTCACTTCCAAATATGTGATTCCTTTAAGTATCTTTAGATCATTACCTATAATATGTTATTTTCCTTTAGGTACCTACCTAATGTAAAAACTACAACTTCTTGAAAAAGAGAAATAAAAAGGTACAGAGACTATTTTGGGTAATACACATCATCATCTTCCTAGTCTTTTCCCAACTACGTTGGGGTCGGCTTCCAGTCTTACCGGATGCAGCTGAGTATCAATAACAAACATGAGGTACTTAAGGTGTTGGGTAATATACATAAGTAGTCGTAATATAGTTTTATTTTATTATGATGTATATATACATATATATGTTATCTTTATTTATCTGTCAGACGAATCAGATAGGTACTTAGTTCGCGATGTGGTGTGTGGTGTCTTTTAATAAATTAAAATCATAACCCTCCATTGGCTTTGCCCGAGTCGGTTAGTAACGCAAATTGTGCCGTGGTGCAAGTGTTACACAGCACAGAGTACATTTTATATAGGGAGATAGAGACGTCACTCGAACATTTCATGGCGCCCTCTAGGAACAAGCAGAAACAACAACAACTCCATGAAGCAATATATAGGTACGTATAGCTACTAGCTATACGTATAAAAATAATGCTTCATAAAGCTATAATAGCTTGCAATCTGCAGTAGGCCCTGTCCTATTTCCTTCCGTTTTAGTTAGGTAGTAGCTTTTTTATGAACTAAAAATAAAACACCAGATCCAATGTCAAATACCTACTGTATTTCTTCTACAATATTTTTTTACAATATTTGAAGGTTAACTCCTGAATTATTACAGTTCAGCACACAACACTTGATCGCGTTTATATTTTTATACAACACTATATCGGTGCTTTCACAAACAAGTAAACAGTCCAGATTTTCGCGCTGGGGTTGTTCAGATACAGAACACTTTTCCAGTTCAATGGTTATAAACAGAATCCTAAATGTCCATACAAGCAAAGTCGTCAAGAATAATCCACAAATTAATCGAACCGCAACCAATAATTTTTATTGTTCTCTATTCGGAAAAAAATTACAACAAAATATTTGACAATTACGCGAGTTGCGTTCCTTTTTTCCCTTTATATTAAAGACAGTTTCAAAAATTTGCGTTGTGTTATTAGATGATTTTATCCATTTAAACAAACGTTGTATGTTAACACAATAAATGGAAAACCTGTCTCAAATCCTTAAAAAAACTATTTGTAAATAAAAAAATGTTATTTAAAGCAAATCTGAATAAAATGGAACATATTATGTTTAGACCTATTTATACATAGTATCTCTATGTAGTCTGTGGTTTAGACGAAACCCATGAACATTTTGAGAGCAGCGCCATCTACCAATAAGTGCATTCATCTTTGATATTACTCTACTAGTAAATTAAAAATCTATAGAATTGAGTAGTGTAACTTCAAAATCAGAGCCCTACTTAAACTGGTCGGTTATGATTCCCTTACTTTTATTCTAAGCTACAGCACCGTGTTACACAGGAAAACTCACCTAGATGCACTAGAAATTGTTATGGGCAGTAGAAAAACAGCAAAAAGCGATTTGCACTCTTTACAAAATGATCACAGGTATTTTCTAATTGGTTCAATTTAGTGAGTACCTATTTAAAGAAATATCTTCATAATAATTCCTAAATTATTATTTTATTTTATTTTTTCATCATCATCATTCTCCTGCCCTTTATATGTGGTCGGCGCAACGTGACTTTTCCTTCCAAACTTCTCTATCAGTCGCCATCACGGTAGTCACCCCCTTCCTAACCATATCATCATTCACACAGTCCATCTATCGTTTCTTCGGTCTTCTCCTACTCTTATAGCCATCCACATTCATACTCAAAAATTTTGTTCACAATATTTTCCTCAGTCCTCCGCAATGCTCCGCTCACATACCATGAAAACCGATTTCCATACAACTTTTCAGCCATCGTCCATTATTTAGGTTTAATGAATTAATTAAAAACACAAAAAGATGACAATGGCTTTGACTTAAGTTTAAGCGAAATCATCATAATACTTATTTATTTATTAAAACTTCATGCACAGGTAAAAAAATACTGTACAAAGGCGGACTTAATGCCTGAGGCATTTTCTACCAGTCAACCTTAGGGTGATGCAGAGACTAAACATGGCGGGTGCAATATACGGGGTAGATAGCTCGGAAATAACTATAAAATACAAAAATAAATATTAATACATACATACATACTCGTATAAACAAAATAAACTTTGTCAGGAGAAATAATGATCGGTAGAGGAGAAATTAGGTATTCAATTACTACGCAACTGTTTGTCAACAAAAATCGGAAACAGTTTTAATTTTCTCCAATTTCAAGACCATTTCATTCCATATCTCATAAAAGTTACACCTTAATTATTGCTTCGATAATAATTAATTGGACAAGTTATTATAAATCGTGATATCGGCCACATAGCTAATAAGCCTTGAAATTATCATAATCAATGTTTGGCAGACAGAACTAAATGATAATCTTTTAAATACAAGAACACTGTCCATTTTCCTGCGACCTATCGTCTTATATCGTACTTAGATCAGCTCGATCTTAAGAGCCCATGCTTACACGATATCAATTTGATAAAAACCGGCTAAATATAAGTTGTACTTGCGCAATTGGTGTTCCGTACAAAAAGTAAAAGAAAGAAAGAAAGAAAATTTGGCGGCACGGTTGGCACAGTGGTTAAGCGATTGACTGCTGCGCTGCGTGGGAACAAATATTTGTATGACCTACAAATAGTTGTTCCGGGTCTGGCTGTTTGTGTATGTGAGTTTGAATGTTTGTAAACGTACCCACAAAACAAGAGAAACTACTAGTGTGGGGCAAAGTTTCAAAAAAAAATTACATAGTTTAAGGCACACAACATAACAAGACAACATAAACAACATAGTAAGGCATAAATAACATAACATCACGCCTGTAATCCTTAAGTGTTAAGCAGAGGTGACCTACAGTACCTAAATCCACATTTCACCAGTTATGTTTGAGTCCCATGCAATAGGGGGCGAGCCTATTGCCATCAACCGAGCTCAAATCCAGACTCCGGGCTGTCACTGAGAAGTTCCTAGTGGAAAACCTCATAACACGTTGCTTGACCTGGCAATCGAACCCAGATCCTCATGCTCAGCACTGGCGCCTGCAACCACTGGACCAATATGAGACAGTCAAAAACCAAGCAGCTGTAAATAACACCAACCGCAGAACAACATTTTAGTTTTTTTTATTCGGATAATAAAATCATAGTCCAATCTATATCTTAGTCAATAAGTTCTCGGATTTCTTCAGATTTATATACAGGATGTCCCGTAATTAATGGATGAAACGTAACGGGTAGGTAGCTTACCTGATTTTCAGCAACTAATTTGAATAGTTTAAAAAAAATCGTTACCGTAACCAAGATTGTTTTCTTCAACTAACATAACATTACGCCTTATTCCCCGAAGGGTTAGGCAGAGGTGTACCTATAGTACATCCACATTCAAATCAAAATGAACCAAATCCTCAATCATCCAATCATCTTCAAATATTACCATTTTCTCAACCAGAATTCAGTTTTTTCAATGTTGCAAATGAGCTGTCTATCCGTTACGTTTTACGTAACATCCTGTATAGCTATACTTTTGGAGACAGCGGAGTGACAGGGCGACATTGACGTCATTTAACGACAGTTATTATTAAAGTGTCTGAAAAACACTTTACACATAATAATGTGTTAAATATTTTAATCAAAATCTAACCTTGAAAACTACTTTTTATATAACACCACAACTTTTTGTCTTGCTTCATCAAAAAGTATCGGAGAAAATTTCATGTGACATACAGACAGACACCGAGGTGACTTCACAATTTTAATGTTTCGATTTTCCAATTCTCGTGCGGAACTCTTAAATGAGTACATAAATATGTATCGGTGATGTAGATACGCTGTATATTAATCCTAGATAACACCACCGGTGATCAGCAGTCGAACAGTGCAGCCCTGAACATGAAGACGTTGTATATAATATTTCTGACCGTAGGGTCAGTGGCCTTGCTGGGTGCAGTTGGAGGTAATTTTTCTTTTTTATGTTGTCCCATTTTTTTATCAAAAGTCCCAGTACGAGTATTTTTTTTACATTTAATTGAACAAATGATACGGGGGTAATACGGGTTTTTGTAAACACTGCTTTCTGAATTTTCAATTAGTATTTTTTTTTTACCTTGAGCAAAGAATTATCTTAGAAAAATAATGGCGCAGAAGCTTTTTATCATCGTCTCGCCTTTCAAACATTCCCCCAGGAATTAGGCATTTAAACAACTGCTAGAATATACGGTCATACAATCACATCAGCATCACAGCATTATGCTGAGATAGGAGCCTTTTTGCCTCGCAGAGGTCTTTTATTTTTTACTTATTTATTGTTGTTTTTAATGTTAATTTTGTTACTTTTAAATGCTCCTTTTTTTACTGTTTGTATTTCCCGCGTGTGTCCCAAATAAAATATTTTTCTTTCTTTCTTTCACGCAAGCACTAAACTTGGCAAATGTAGGTATCCTCATAGTGACTTCAGCTAAATAAGCTAAACTAATTACGACACAAAATTCAAAACTACGTGCAACTAAAGCACAGTAAATATCCATTTAGCAGTCTAGCTCTAATTGACCTAGTTATTTCAATTAACTACCTATTTATTACTGCTGCAGTCTATATGCTTCCCTCACCGTTCCATTGTTAAACGTTCCGGAAGCATTTGGCTGAAACATTTATATCTCATCAATCTAGAAGTATTCAAGAATAGGTCCAACTGCCATGATCCCGGTATTTATTTAACTTCCGTGATGTTGAGTTCTGGTATTCAGCGGCATCCGGTTAGACTGGAAGCCGACCCAACGTACTTAAGAAAACACTAGGCAGATGATGATGAAGAGTTCTGTAAGCAGCCCTAAAAATATAGGAATTACTCAACAATTTTGGATGACAGCTGTCACTCCCTACAGCTATGGACGGCGAACCAAAAATAGTTAGATATAACGGATAGTGACTGACCAACACACCTCATCGTATTCTTACTTTCAGGTCTAATTGCTTGGGGCGTGATAGCCTCCAATAATTGCTTGGTTCCCGAAGTGACCACCGAGCTCCCGACGACAACGCCCGTGGTGACCTCGCCAACTACTGAGGAGACTACGTCCCCTACGGTGACCGTGCCACTTCCACAGACCCAGCCGCCTGGGGAAGATACAGAGTCCACGGTGACCGTGCTGCTTCCTCAGACCCAACCGACTACGGAGCCCGCGCCAGCCGAGCCTGCGCCCCCAGTACTGGCCAACTTGGACTGGTGGGAGCACTGCGCGCTATACCAGATCTATCCGCGATCTTTCAAAGACAGCGATGCTGACGGTATTGGCGATTTGAAGGGTACGTTATTGTATCATACTGTTTTTAAAGAGGTCACTTCAACGACATTCAACTTTGAGATGTTCTGATAAGTGTTGCCGTCGCAACAATATGTAAAGTCAAAACACATGACATTTTGCGCGCGGGTATTTTGCCGTTAGTAGGTAAGGCATTATCCCTCTTGGGGTTACACGATTGGCCAATGCAATGATGTAGAACCCGTATTCTAGAAAGATATTCAGTCATTTATCTCGATTGTAAACTACTTTTTACTTAAGATCGAATAGTATGAACTATAAATAAAAATAAGTCACAGTAATAAGAACATTTACTCGTTTAGCTACGTGTACATGCTGACGTATTATTGAACCGGGTCATAATTATTTATATAAAAAATTACTCCAACTGGGTATTTTGGCCAGTTAATGTACCGAAATAATCTGTTTCCATAGTAATAACAGCTCGTGTGCTATAATCGTGATATAATTACGACTTTAGATACTATAATGGTATTATAGCGATTACCGAATAATGATCGACGATGTCAAATGTAGGTATTTATGTGTCAAAGTCAAGGTCAAATCATTTATTGCAAATAGGCACATATAAGGCACTTTAGTACGTCAACATTTACACTAAAATAGAATTGATTCTAGTCGCCCCTTCCAACATTTTGTTGTAGTATGGAGTATATTAGAGTAGTTTCGTATGGAGAAGAATGGGCAAGAAACTTCACCGTTACTCTTTTAAAATGTTTTACTTTATTTTGTATCATAATAATAATTGATATTACATAATTATAATTATCTGAAGAAGATACACCTAGAATAAAATTACTATACCACAATAGACAAAAGGAATTAAAAATGAAGCCATGACAGATAAATTAATTACGTGATAGATACATGGTGGTCACCTATTTACAAACAGTGTAAAAGTATACGAATTTCCAAATATTTTTTAACATGTAATTTTTCAATATGTGGGCTAAAGTAATCACAAAATGTAAATAAATATCATAAAAATAATAAATTATACAATTAAATTATCAACCAGTTTGATTTTGTCTAGACTAGATTGTCCTATAGAGCAGGACCAGCATGTTTCCAAGCATTCGTATCTTGGATATAATCCTCTAATTTGTAATATGCTGGTTTACAAAGTGTACTTTTTATAAAAGTTTTAAATTTTCTTTAATTTAATTGCAATATATCGCAAGGTACTTTATTGCAACATTAAAAAATATATATGTAGGTATGTATTTTAACTAATCTGAAAAATGGTTAATCTATTTTATCTTTATTTCTAGTATTAAAATGATGTCTATCACTTATTTTATTAAAAAGATGTCGATTTTTTTCTTACATACTTAATATTTTCATAAATGAATTGGCAATGTACCGTCATAATATTTTTTTTTTAAATAGTTCCGACGTAGATTATAAACGGCTGTGATAGTTCTCTTTTGCAAAATAAAGATGGATTCAATGTCAGCAACCCGACCCCACAGTAAAATGCTATAATTATGACATAATGCTGTGGAAGCAGCTATAATAGTCGAAACGCGCGGTTTCTACATCTGTTACTTGTCTTATCTTTCTAACAGCATAATCACACAAAGGTAAGGTACAAAAGTACTTTTCTCAAATAATGCGCGGAAATTCAAACTAAGTAAATTAATTATAAATTTCAGAATCAACGACGTACAACGATAACTTTTCTCGTGCCTATATGTTAATTTGTTTCTTTTTCACTTTAAACAGCTCCATTCCTAAGCCAGTTCGAGATTTAAACAAAATCTTTGATAAGTTACCTCCTTGGTTGCCATGGGTCGAAGTACAAAGTTCGTTCCATTTTTAAATTACACGACAGATATGAGTTTTTATAGTAATATATTCGGCTGCTAAACACGACATATGGATTTTCATACTAACATTGCCGGCCGCCGCTCGCATGTATTTGACCACTACAGTATTTTCAATAAAATTGATCTCGAAGCAGGTTGTCAAAATAATGCTCGAATTTCCAAGCATGTTTAAGAAAATGTAGTTTCCTGTTTCCGTAGCAGTTAAAAAATTCCCAGACAGAATATATCACGTCTATTTGATACTACTTCAAAGTTCAATACTGTCCTAAATAATATTACTATATTTTGAATGTAGTTCTCGAGAAATCCTGGGGTTATCAGTTTGTTCGTACAGCCATGGTTCGACCCCAAAACTTTTTGTTTTCAATTCATTTGATTGAAATTTGAACTGCAATCTTTGGGTTTCTGACTTTTTCTAACACTGGTTTAAAAAAGTCTTGGTTATTCGAGTAGTATAAGAGGCTGACAACAGCTATAGCGCGGTCACTGTCAGACTGCATAGAAAAGAAAGAGAAGCGCGATGACACCACGCTGGTAATTTATTGCAAAATATGAAGCAATTATTTATTTACAAAATATCTATTGATTGGAATAAAAAATTAAAACACTATTACGTTAATATGTTTCTTGTAGATTAATCTTGTAATAAAATAAAAAACAGAATGATTGCATGTATGGCTTTTAATCGTTAAAAGCAATTTTTAGAGGTATCTTCGTGATTTTTTTCTATCGTATGAAATTAGTTGTATTATATTTTCAACACACTATCTAACTAGCATATATCCTGAAGAATATCATATATTTTTCTGATTTTGTTTACTACGGTGGTTCATATACTTTTAGGCATTATAAAACTTGCGTTTAGGTTCTGTAGTCCTAGTCTTGTTAGTCTGACCTAATATAAACTAGCATGACGTTGATAAATTCTAGTCCATTCTCTGTGTGAAAAAACCGCATTTGTCTTGACAAATACAGTCTATTAAACCTAAGTAAAATGTTGTGTTTAACTTTTAACTGATAATCTCAAGAGCGACTGCTGCGTGTAGGTACGTCCTTAGGTTCGATCCCCAGGTTGGAAAAACGGTTACTAGGTTTTGATAGCAACTTGGTTTCTGGTTATGTACCATGTTGATGGCAATAGGCTCGGCCCTATTAGGTACAGTCACCAAAAGATATAAGTAGCCAGGGTCGTAGGATATAGTCGAAGTTTAGTAAGAAACCGATGGATATTTTCGAAAAAAGTTTAACTTAAATAATAGAAAACGAACAGTTAATTTATCAAATTAAATTTCATTCGAAAACATCTATCGGTTTCTTACTAAACTTCAACTATATCCGACGACCCTGGTTACTTATTTCTTTTGGTGACTGTACATAGGACTTAAATGACTTAAAGTGGGTGTACTATTCATTTTTGCCTACCCTACTATATATTTCTACCTACTTGTAAGGTGTCACCCTGTTTGCAGGTATAATGGACCACATGGAGCACTTCAAGGACGCTGGAGTGGACGCGATATGGATGTCTCCCATCTTCGAGTCCCCCATGATCGACTTCGGGTACGACATCAGTAACTTCTACGACATTCACCACGAATACGGCACCATGGAGGACTTTGAAAACCTGCTCAACAGGGCACATGAAATTGGTAAGATTGTCTTAATTTTCTGGGTTACCATTCAACAACATATTCAATTAGCCTTTAATGGCCCCACTGCTGCTGAGGCCTCCTTTCTATGGGAGGGTTATGTTATTTCATTCCTGTAAATTGGTTAAAAAATTCATTTATTCTACACTTCAAAAATAATTTTAATATTTAAAATCTAGATGAGGTCGTTGTTACTCTGAGGAGAAACAGTGTAACAAACTCAGAGGTTACAGTCTCTTTTTGAAAAGATACCAATGTTGGGAATATTCCGATCTGTCATCCTTGTTTGTCCCCTTAGGGGAACAGATCGGAAAAAAACGTCTGATCTGTCCCCCTGTTAGCAACGAGGGGTCAATCAGTGATAGGGGGACAGATAGGAGTGAATAAAGTTCGAACTGTCCCCCTAAGGAGACAAAGCAAGGTGACAGATCGGAATAATTCAGGTGTTGTGGTGGATTTACGCCATGGTTATTTTGTCCGGCCCCTCTAGGCCTACGTGGTTACGACCTGGACAGGAGGCCTGAGTCCCAGCAGTGGGAACATTGGCTTAGGCTTATGTTGTTGTTGAATGCTATTATTGGTCAGGACGGTTTTCATTTTAGCTATAAGTGGGGTCAAAACATGTATGTCATGACGACCGCTTGATGCTGCTGTTGGACATGATACTTTTACCGATTTTCGCTTAAACTGAACAGTCTTTTATCTTCGGCAATATTGCAAAAAGTTTTTTCAAATGGTTTTCCATAATATTTATAACCGATTAATTATTAAAAAACATTTACGCGTACTAGTACTCGGCGGGCGTGTATAACCAGATATATGAACATAAACGGAGCAAAAGGAGTATGTAAGGATCGTAGCAGGTGGCGTTCTGTAGTTTCTGCCTACCCGCATGTTAAGAATATGTATTTAGGTACGCGTTAAATTGTTTTTAGTCCACTTAAAGTATCAGGCAATATTTAAAAGTTACAAAAGGTCGAATCACTACATTTTACACATCATATCTATTTAAATAGGTATGTAATTAAGCGATTAACACAATAAGTTATACGTGATCGTACACGGTAGTCACTTTATCGGATTATGCGGTTATAATCGGAAATTAGTGTTAATTCGTCAGAATAAGGGAGTGCCTCTGCAGACACGTGATCCCAAAATAAAAAATAAAAAAACCTACCAAAATAAACCCCTGCAAGGAGTAAGAAATTATAATATTATCATGATGTACTTACTGTAAAGGTTGTCTGCAAAAGGGAAACTTACATCATGCAGGCTGGTAGAAAAATGACTCTGGTTGCATTTGATCACTCGAGCGAATTTAGAATAAGTTTCAAAATTGAATATGCGCCGATTGTTTTCATAAAACAACAGTTACGTGATAAGCGATAGAAAGTGAGCACGTCCTCTTGAAAGAAATACAGAAAATTCGTTATTGATTCTTATTTCTTATGTAGCGCCATTATAATTACCGGTGCTGTAAGCGCGCGTATCTGGCGCTTACAGTACCTACTCACCTACTCCTAAGAAGTTTCCGAAAATAGCTAAGATTATGTTCTGCCTGATAGCAGCTGCCATTCATGCTCCTACTACTTACTAAAGTATGCACAGCTATGTAGGACGGGCCGGACAATTGGCCAGTCTGTCACTCCCCTAAAATACGCAGTAAATAATACACGAAATCTTGCTGATCGCAATCAGCGTAGTGTAGATGTATCTGATAGCAACGAACAAGCCCGATTTAAATGATACAGGGACTCGTGCGCAAGATTTAAGGCCGCGATAAATGATAATAGCGCTGAAGATTTATTTTGAGTGATTTACGTTCCAGTACCATCATGACGAAATTTGGGTGTATGATAGGTACACCTCTGCGAAACCGTCCGGGTATTAGAGGCGTGATGTTATGTCGTATTATAGCGAACATAATTACTTGTTATTAGCCATGGTTGGGTAAAAATGGAACCGCCATGGTGAGGCCTCAGATTCTGTCTTCCATATCGACCTCATGGTTTTCAGGGCTCATTTTGAAGAACGATGCGCGTGAGTCTCTTTTCAAAGTAATTCAAGATTCATGACTGATCATCGTTCAAGAAAGCTCTAACCCCCACCTTTCTTAGGGGATTCACTGGCTTGGTGATGAATAACATAATCATTTTGTAGATCTTTCTCAGATTAGATAACCAACCTCAACCGGAGAAAAAAAAAAATGAATGATACCACCAATTGATTGGAGCCATTTCTATCATCAATGTACGTTCTTATAACGCAAATGATGGTTTTCCGAACGACTATAATGTACTCAAGAATATAGACCATTTGAAACTACCCACCCTACCTTTCATACGTCCTCCTTACGCGCTAGGATACGCCTGCACAGTAAACCATATACAGGTACTTTTGAATTGTCAAAGAGTCGTTTTCTAACTAGTTCAACTTTGAAGACCATTCCATAACGTAGATCTCTATGGAGAAGAACGGACAAGAAACTTCAAGGACACTCTTTTAAATAAAGATATTTCTGGGTATAATTACTCTTGTTGCTTCAATATATGTGAGTACAATGGAAAATACCAGGGGGGAGGATTGTTTTTTCGTATTTTTTGGGTATAAAGTTGTAGTAAAATCTCTTTGGCTGTACTGTTTTTATTCGGCTGGTTTAGATACCATTAAATAGATGACATTAAAAACAATTAAGTAAAAACGATTTCCCGCCATTTTCAATTGTTTTCCTGCCCGCGAAAATGAGTGAATTTAACGAAGAAATTCGATACATTTTGAAGGTAGTTTGGGAAAAATGCGATTCAAGCTGCGAAAAAAATATAAGACGTCTATGGACTTAACGCAGTGTCAGTAATAGTAGCACAAAACTGGTTCAAGCGTTTTCATTTCCGGGAATTTTGATGTCAAAGATGCAGCTCGCTCTGGTCAAGTTAATGATAAATAGAAACAATTTTTGGAAAAAAAATGAAGGAATGTCGCGATATTAGTAGTTACGACATAGCTAAAGAGTTAGGGGTTGACCACAAAACATTTATGACCCATTTGAAAAACTCTGGGTATATAAAAACAATATTTGGGTCCACACGAGCTCTTAGTCTTGAAGTTGTTTATAAAATACGAAGGAACTTTTTTCCGGAACAAATACACATAAAAAACAAATAATACATACATACATATAATATAAATACGCATATACATATATAAACCAAACAATTCAAAATATAAGATTAAAGATAAGCCCAGTTAAGAGATGGCCAGTCTCAACTGACGGCCCCCGTCAGTTGGGACTTTGCACGTCATCTATTCTGTGAAGGAGTACTGCCTAGAAAACTCTAACCACCATTTTTCTTCGGAGATTCACTGGCTTGGTGATTAATAACATAATCATTTAGTAGATCTTTCTCAGATTAGATAACCAACCTAAACCGGAAAAAAATAAAAAATAATGATATCATCAATTGATTGGTTTTTATTTCAACGGTCCGATAATATTCGGCTACTGAGGAAGATAATCCTCTTAGACGGCTTGATTATATATTTGTTATTCTACTATGATTAATACGCAGAAATGTTTTTAAACATTTTGTAGATAATGATGTGGATAATATCAGTTCTTGGCGCCGGCATTAACAAAAATATTGTGTAAGTTCTGAATTTACTAGTCAGCACTTAAGTACATTATTGTAACTTTAGTTTAAATATATATCGTAGCCGTATCGTATAACACACACATTACAAATTGGCGCGCCTGATTGAAAAACGTCGCCATTTTGTAATGTGGCTACCTCACGTTGAGCCGGATTTCAATTCGGCTGAAATAAAGTATGTCGCATTGTATGAGCACTTCGCGTTAGTCACAGTGCTTGAAAAACGTCGCCGTTTTGTAATATGGCTAGCTTAGGTTGAGCCGGATTTCAATTCGGCTGAAATAAAGTACGCCGCATTGTATGAGCACTATGGGGTACCCCGACTTGGACAGGTTAGGTTAGAAGCACGAAGCTATCCCAGTCATGGTAATTTTTTTAAACCACCCAGAAGTAGGAGCCCCGCGAGGCGGGGCACCGTCGACTACGCCTTATAATAGAAATGGTAAATTGAAAACTGACAATACTAAATAGTTATTTGGCTTATTTTATTTTGACAATAAAGCTAAACGTTGACCGCCGCTTTGTAGAATGTATCGCCACCACGATCCGGCTCAACGTGAGGTAGTCGCATTACAAAACGGCGACGTGTTTCAATCGGGCGCGCCAATTTGTAACACGGCGTGTTATACGATACGGCTGCGACATAAACAAGGTGACTTGAAATTTGACGTATTCCTTCCAGGACATGATAGTGTGACACATTTGTAACAATTAAGCACCCCATAAAGCCTAGGCAATAAATCATGGTAAAGGAATGTTTTATGAATTTTTGAAATTTTCTCAGAAAGCCATGGCGTACCGTGTTATCCAGTAACTGGGTCGTTGAGGTCAGATAACAGTGGGTCCACGTAAAATACTGACCAGCTGCATCCAGTTTAGACTGGAAGCTGACCCCAACATAGTTGGGAAAAGGCTAGGTAGATGATGATGCAGCTTAAATATATATTTTTTCGATTTCAGGAATCAAAGTGTTGCTCGACTTCGTGCCGAACCACGCAAGTACAGAATCTGAGTACTTCAAGAGGTCAGAGGAAGGTGACCCTCTGTACAGAGACTTCTTTGTGTGGGCTGATGGATACCCGGACCCTACCGACCCCACCGACCCTACCAAAAGGTTACCGCCTTCAAACTGGGTAAGTGAGATTATCTTTATAGGTGCGTTTTCGTAAACTGACAGTCACCAAAGCTGGCACACAGACTGACCATAGCAGTATATTGTTCTATAAGGTAGCAAATACTTAAGCCCCATTTACACGATGAATTCTGTTGTCAGTGGCACACAAAATTGGAGCAACAAATGACTTGCACCATGGTCTAAAAAAACAAGGTCTAGCATTCCGGGAGTGACACATGCTTACGTCACTATCCAGTTGCCACTTTATTGCAACAAAACACGAATTATGCAAACATTTTCAGTCACCATTCTGTTAAAAAATATAAATATAGCATTTAAATTTTCGTTTCGTTTTTCTAATCAAGCGAAACAATTCAATTCAAACATATACCAACGTAATTGTTAGTTAAAACCTCATTGTTTTATCGGATTCGCAAAGGTAATAATGGCGGTTGGGGAGTTATTATTACACACTGCTGGTAACACAGCGGTGATGACGTAGGCTTGTGTCACCCTGTGTCTCGGAATGCTATACCTGGCGAAGTATATTATTATACCATGACCTGCACCATCTAAACACTGTTTAGACGTGCAACTTTTATGGTTGCTTCAACTTATGGTATATCACAGGCAATTTAATCGCACTGTGTAAATCAGGCTTTAGTGGTTCTGTTTAGTGAGGAAGACCAAAGAAACGATGGATTGATCGTGTGAAAGATGTTATGGCCAAAAAGTGGGAGACTTCTGAGATGATGGCTTATATTAATACTATTGCTTATACTAATACTAGCGACCCGCCCGGCTTCGCCCGGGTAGCAAAGCATAATATAATATAGCATATGTCACCCGGAGATAGTGTAGCTTCCCAACAGTGAAAGCATTTTTGAAATCGGTTCAGTAGTTTCGGAGCCTATTCAATACAAACAAACAATCATATCTTTTCTCTTTATAATATATGAAAAAAAATATGAATATATGAAATTAATATATTCGTTTCATATAGCTTATACGAAACGTTTGTATTTTTAACATAGCGCCATCTATTGAATACTTACTCAATTCAGTCAACAGATATCGCCATCTGTTAGAATCGTTTGGAGCTAACAGATAATTTTGACTGTCAAATAATAGACAAATAATTTGCAATAAAATAATATTGCGACTATAAATTGAGATGTAAGCTATCCTATCTTTCAAGTTGGATCAAATTGCACACGGTGTGCAAATCAAATTTAAAATCGGTTCAGTAGTGTAGGAGTCCATCGCGGACAAACAACGTGACACGTAATTTTTATATATATAAAGATAAAGATAAAGATATTGGCTTATATGTAATCTTAGGATGAATCTGAAATAAATAATTTATTTATTATTATTATTATATATTTGTATGGAAAAAGAAGACTAGATTAGTATGAAGTAGAAGGATGATGATAAGAAGATACTTCTATCCAGTATCTTTACAGTTGGTTTCCTTGCTCTTTTTTAACGACATAAAGAAATATGATGCACCATAATATTTGCTATAGAAACCTTTCGGTACAACTTTTAGACTTCATTAAAACGTCCACCATGAATTAGGTTCGCATCCAATTTGGTTGGTTTGGATTTAAATTAGCAAACGCTCAATTGCACCACGGCGCGCGGCGTAACTAGTAGAGTTTAAACTGCTTCCAATTGTACCATGTAACTGTTTTCATTATTTACCGCTTGTTAGTCTAAACTATTTTCGAATCGGCTATATTTCTAAATAGTGCACTTGTTTATCTTTTAATGAAATGTTAGAACATTAGTGCCGAATGAGTTCAATTTCATTTTAAAACAAATGAATGCTGCAATGCAAAAATGCAAAACTAAGTAAATACCGCGGGGTAACTGCGTAACTCACTAACAGTATGAATGGCTTTCATTTTGACAGTTCAACAACATTCATTGCATTATTTACGTTGTTGAGCAGACAAATTTTTCGAAGGTATGAAGAAATGGATTAGCAATATCCTTTAAAATGATTCAGATTCTGATTGATAGTGTGCTACGCAATTAGGATGCGGGTCGAATACATCATAAATCTTTTGAAAACGAACTTAAATGAATTTTACCTTGCGATCTTTTTACGTTAGTAAGTAGGTATAGATGTCGATAACTTCCCCCGAGTCATTATTTAACTTATAAAAGTATGAAAAAAGAAAAGATAACTGCCATAAACATCAGCGGTTTACAACTTTTGTCAAAACTTCGATTCTTTTTGAATGCGTAATGAGGATTTTCCATTACCATAACATTTACTTTGAGATGTTTAAGTTCTTAAACATAGGCTCTGCGGAGTTAGTTACATTTGACGGTTGTTTGACACATGGTGCCTAAGCCTTAGAGTTGAATGTCACTTACACGTCATATATTGTCTAGGCTTTTTTTCGCTTTAAGACCAACGTGACAGAATAGTTTCAACGGATGAGGGGCTCGTGGCTCAATAATAACAGCCGCACGGGTCGATGTTCAAGGTTAAGCAACGCTTGCCGAGGTTGGTCCGTGGATGGGTAACCATACATAACATACCGAGACCCCTCCGAGCTTCGGAAAGCACGTTAAGCCGTTGGTTCCGGCTGTCATTCGTCGATCTTTGAACCCCAAAGATACCCCACGATATCCCAAGGGGTATCGTGTTATCCAGTAACCGGGTTGTGGAGGTCAGATATGCAGTCGCGCCATATAAAATACTGGTATCCAACTGCATCCGGTTAGACTGGAAGCTGACCGCATCATAGTTGGGAAAGGATTAGGCAGATTGATTTAGTCATAAGGAGTTAAGCAATTTAGATGTCAACTTTACTTAACGTCGTGGGTATCTGACCCATGTATTATTTCCAAATGCCGCTGCCATGGGGTTCAGATAAACATGGTCCTCAAATGATCTGACCAAGATTATTTCCGGATTTTTATATACCTATTGACATTGATGAATTTTTATAAATACATTGACATGAATATTTACTATGTAAAATAGTATATTATTTTAATTATTGTGAATGTAAAGACTATGTAGATCATTATTTTTTTCTTTCTTAATTAGTTTTAATCATAGTCTAATCATAGTTTAAGTAATTTATGCGGCCTACCCAAATGTCCTTTCTTTGGTATTGTTCGTCGAATCGTTGAGCTCCTTAAGTTTTGAGTTGAGCTGCACGATTACTGACAAATGCGTGCACTGACTGGACAGGTCCACTCATTCTGTGTGGTTTTTCCTCAAAAGACCATTTCAGACTCAAATCTACATGGTCTTCACATGATCTGACCAAGATTATGTCTGGACTTTAAAAGAGACTGTGACCTCTGAGTTTGTTTCGGCCTTTCTTCTCAGAGTATTCAGATAGGAAACGCCGACCTCATCTAGTTTTAAAATATGATTGACGTGTAAAATTGTTTGTACAAACCTACTTGCAGAAATAAAATCATTTATCATTTACCGAATGCCAACCCAATTAAATACATGCCCCGGTATAATATACCCTATTCCATTTTAAAATCCTTGTTTTCTATTGATATTATTGACACTTAAACGAGTATCAACTCAATGTGAGTGTTAATTGAGATGATTTTAGAATGAGTATTAAAAAAGTCATAAAAATGATTGTAATTGTAGCGCAAACTGAACTTTGTGTGTGGGGTTTAAAGTTAATTTTCCACAAATTCATATTTGTTACATGTTTGGCAATTACATCGCGAACACAGTAATAGATAGATCATCACCATCAACTTTATAATGATGTACCCACCATCCATGTCTTTCTAGGTAAGTATTTTCGGAGGCTCATCATGGGAATGGAGTGAGAAGAGACAACAGTTCTACCTACACCAGTTCGCCGTCGAGCAGGCAGACTTCAACTTCAGGAACCCAGCCGTGAAACAAGAGATGTGGAACATCATGAAGTTCTGGTTAGACAAGGGAGCTGACGGCTTCAGGGTCGATGCGTTACCATACATGATGGAGGCAGATCCAGCTGACCACGAGGGAAGGTACCCTGACGAACCCCTGAGTGGGATGTCGCAGTTTGAATCTCATCAGCCCGGGTACACCATACCTCTGTACACTAAAGACTTGATTGAGCTGTATGATGTTGTGTATGAGTGGAGGGAGTTAATTGACCAGTATAATGAAGAACATGGAGGAAACACAAGGTTAGTCAAGCAGTCAATCTTTATTTAGATCAGTGACTAGTTCAACAAATGAGATCTATGTTTCACGAAATGCATGACCCTTAATAACGAACCAATAACGGTATTTAAATTAGTACCAGCTGTTACTAAATCTTCTTCTTTTTCGTCGTATCGATGATTCCATTTATACCTATATTTTAAATAAGCTTCGACCAGTATTCGGCCACTTCGGTAGCGTTAGCTGAATCACGGAAATGGTTTCTTCATTTTCATAATATTCTAAAAGAAACGGGTATTCACGGAGATTTGGACGAATATTTCCAATTGTCCCCTAAGTAACAAAACTCTTTAATAATTCCGATCCTACACAAGTATTCAATCTTCCCCGGCCCCAAATTATTATACTTCAGTTAACAACAAATTGGAGATTGAAAACTTTGAAATTTTAATATTTAATACTTTGTGATTTTCGTATTTCTTTAATACTGCTTTTTTTTTCTTTGAGTTTCTCACAAATTGGGTGGTCGGCCGGCGGTTTTGGTCACAAGGTAAATTTAAAATTCCTTACTTCCAGGGTCATCTTCTCCGAAGGTTATGCCAACATTACCATGACAATGCTGTACTATGGGAACGAGCAGGGAGCCATCGGTGCACATATCCCGTTCAACTTCGACTTCGTCACCGACGTGTCTGCCAAGTCTAATGCCAGAGACTTTGTGTACACGATCATGAAGTGGCTGACTTATATGCCCTATGGAGCTAATGCTAACTGGCAGGTAAATTGAGGGCTTATGATTATTTCCATGGCGACGTAGTGTGTGTGAATTAAGTTTACCATGTTAAAAAATATAGTAAGCTGTTGTACGAAGTTAAATTACTTTTCAAGTGCAATTATACATGGGCTTCGAAACTTACAATCTACAGACCAATAATGGAAAACTTAATCAGTGATCAAAATTTGTCACGCACGATTTAAAAAAATAACTCTTTTTCCAACTATGAAAGTAATTGAGATTTCTTCAAAAACTAAAATCAGCTAGGTTAATCATGAGTTCATGATGTAAATTTTGAAAATGCAAAATCTCTAACGAGTCCTAATCAATTGCAGTTCGGCAACCACGACAACAGAAGGATGCCGACCCGCTTCCGTCACGACATGGTAGACGGCCTCAACTCTCTGAACATGATGCTCCCCGGCATCTCGGTCACCTACCAGGGCGAGGAGATCGGCATGAGGGATGGCTACGTCAGCTGGGAGGACACCGTCGACGTCACAGCCTGTAATCGAGGGGACCCGGACACCTACCACTTGTACTCTCGCGACCCTGCCAGAACACCCTACCACTGGGATGATTCTACCAGCGCTGGCTTCTCAACCAGTGAGAATACCTGGCTACCAGTCGCTGAAGATTTTATGGAAATTAACCTGGCTAAACAGAAGGCGGATGAGAAGAGTCATTTTAAGGTAAGTTATAAAATTTGAGTTTCTAACTTATTTCCGACGACTGGATTGGCACAGTGGTTATTGATAGAATCAATCAAATCAAATCAATTACTCATTGGATGAAAAGTGATTCAAAGTTTATAACACATAAAATTCGTAAGGTTCCATAGATGTTTCAAGTTCAAGATTCATTGTACGCACATAAAAAGTGTCTAAAGATCAAGCACGTTTTTAGCAGTTACTAAAACTCAGGTTTTTTTATTATATTTTTTGTAACTCCTATGGTTACTTTTTAGTAAATTTCGTCATTTGAAAAGGGAATAGTTTTTGTGTTCGGTCAAAAGATGAAAATCTTCTGACAATTTGTATTCCTAATATAAAATCCTGCAACGGGTTTGAGGCCAAATCAGTAAAATTTCTGCCATACTTCTGAGTGGAATCAATACAAAAGAACGTTATTATGGTGCGATGACGTCATTTGAGCCGAGAAGAAATAATCAGAGCCGTGTGAATTTTGGAAGCTGGTTCTCGGAAACATGCTGTGGCAATCGCTGTCTGGGCACTACGCAGAGTGTTATAAGTCGAGTTTGGACACGTTACCGCATCACTGGCAGCGTGGCAGAGCGACATGGAAGACGAGCTCGCATCACCACAACCAGAGCAAGATCGTTACATATCAATTACTATTCGACGAAATCGTACAATGACCGCGATGATGTTGGTTACAAGGCTTCATAGCTCCTCAGGGATGTAAGCGATCAAACCATAAGAAATCGCTTGTATGAAGTAAATTTCCGTTCCCGAAGGCCGCTACGTGTACCACCTATTGAGTTCCGCAATCGCAGAGCCCGTTTGCAATGGGCTCGTGAACACAGAAATTGGGCAGAAGAAGAGTGGCGTTTTGTGTGTTTTTCTGACGAATCTCGCTTTGGTATGAGGTTAAATACTAAACGTACACGGTATTGGAGCACCCCTGGATGCCAATAACGTTTAAAATCAGGCCAGGTAGTCCACAGTGGTGGAACAATCATGATGTGGGCGGATATTTGGATCTACGGAAAAACTAAACTGATTTGGATAAGATGCAATCTCAATGCACAGATTTACGCTGAAACGATTGTATCAGATATTGTAATTCCTTTGCGGACCCAATTTAGTGCTTCATTTCTGCTTATGCATGATAAATTGATAATACCAAAGCTACCATGTCCAGTCCTACCATGGCCTGCTCAATCGCCAGACTTGAATCCCATTGAGCACGCATGGATATGCTTCAAAGAAGAACTTTGCCAAATATGGATTCCGTACACACACAAGAAAATCTTTTCGCCTGTTACAACGGACGTGGGCCGCCATTCCGCAACGTGATTTGGATGAACTCGTATTGAGTATGCCGAATTGCTGCGATCATGTTATACGCGTTAACTGCGTAAATACAGACTACTAATTGTTTATTTCACACAATAAAAACCGTAAAAACTTTAATTTTTATCATAATTTTAATGGCAGGATTAACTAAGGTGAAAATCCAGCATAAGTAAAACTCGCGAAAGGTGTTTATTAATGCAAAAATAGAGAGTACTTCGTCGATCTACACATACGAAAACATTTAATTTAATCAATCTAAATAGTAATTTTATTTTATTTCAATAGGGCAATAAAACCTTTATTTTTTAATACTTGATCCCTAGACACTTTTGATGTGTGTATATTTGCAAACAGTACCCATGATACATAGAAAACGTTATTGGATCCAATCGTACCAACTTCCATGTGCTTTTTTTCGTGATACATACTCAAAATAAAAATCTATAATTATAATTGCCTTACTTTAAACTTCTTTCACAGGTATACCAAGCTCTCACTAGCCTTCGTAAGGAGAAGACTCTCTCCCACGGAGAGTACGACACCAGGGCATTATCCGACAGTTCCTTCTACCTGGTCAGGAGCCTGAGGACCTATGACACCCTGATACTCCTGTTCAATGTTGGAGAGGCTCCGGATACGATCGTTTTGAGCAGGATACCGCATTTAACGACACCAGCTACTGTCTATGTTTCCAGCATTCAGTCAAGCAGGATCCCTGGGTAAGCAGTTTTAGTACTTTTAATATAATTATGTATTACTAGCTTTTGCCCGCGGCTTCACCCGAGTGGGTGTCTGAAATTATCCCACGGGAACGTGCTACCGGGATAAAAAGTATCCAATCATCCAAATCCATTCAATCGAGCGTGAAAAGATAACAGACGGACAGATAACAAATGCAAATGATCTTTTCGAAGATATTTTAGCTTCTGGCTACTTCAAGGTCTGTTGGCAGGCCCACGAATCATGGGCATGCCGCTATATTCAATTTATCTAAGAAAAGTCATCTATCCGCGAACTTACTGACCACTGACATTTACGAAATGAGAAGTCGCACTAACTCCCAACCGTCTTATTACAAAACACGATCTAACTTTAGCCTGACCCTAAACCTTCGAGCCAGTTTTTGTACTTCGAACTTTATGCCGACTTTAGTAAAGTTCTTAATACAAAATTGACAATATAAGGCCGGACTAAGTTGTCAGTTTTGTAAAAGGAACTGTATCTCGATTTCTGTTGGGTTCTTATTTCAAAAACAGACTCGATGGTTTAAACTATGTCTAAAGAAAAACTTAGTTTTGTAATAAAAATGGAAGAGTTCAGAACTGCTTACCTCCCTCAAACCTTATAGGATAAATTAGGTTTCTATGATTCTGATCCTCATCACAACAATATTTGGCTTTTCAGAGATATCATCGCCGGTCCACAGCTAACCTTAGCCGCAGGAGAAGCGTTGGTGCTGCGGGCAGCACCAGTATGAGAACTATCATTATTTATCATCCAGATGTACATAGACAACTATTTATTCATAAGTTTAAAATGTTAAAATTAATTAAAAGATAAATTATTTTATTGTTTTGTTTTTTTATTGCACATTGTTTCGTTGTATTATTTATGGAATTAACAAAACCTCAACGTGTTTAGGCTTACAAATGTTGCAATAAAACATCTTTGTTATAATTTAGATACCTCAAGTTCCTCTAGAAATTTAAACCCAATAAAAGGTTTCAGCAAGATGGTTATGAATTCTCACAACTCTATATAAACAGAAACAGTAATTAGGGCCCATTTCGCCAGCAACTGTATTGTGGCGCTACTTGAGAGGCCTATTTCAAGCAGTAGCCTATTATTTCTCAGGTTGATATCTACTGAACATGTTTAGAACTCTTGAGTGTTCAATCTAAGCCGCCGCGAATACACAAGATTTACTCCATCAACTTTAAAATTAGGTTATAAAATCGAATGCGAAACATAACGACCAAAATGCAAATAATTTGTAATTTTGATAAATAAAATAATTTTACTATCGGTGTTACTTGTTAGCGCTTATTTTCTTTAATCGATCGATAAATTAATTGCTTAGTTAATTGGTAAAGTTATACTTAGGATGCGATGGGAGGGCAGGATATAAAGCTCAGGAAAACTAAAATAAACATTCTTTGATGGAAATACGGGCTCGGTAGGTACGGTAGCGTTAAAAAAATGGCGATTGAAAAAATCGGCTTACAATGTCCGGATAAACACTATCCACGAAACTCAGGAGAGATGGTCAATATTGCCGTAACATTTCCTTAAGTACCTGTTTTTGCATTTTTTAGTTCAGTTGATCCGACTTTTTAATTATGATGGTCAACATAGTACCTACACCCAAATTTCGCCAACATATAATAGGGGCGAGCCTATTGCAATCTACCGGGTCCAAATCCAGACTCCAAGCGGCCACGGAGAAATTCCTGATGATGGTTGACAAAAACTTTCTTATTACATTTTGTATTGTTACTGGCCACTAGCCCTACCCATGTGTTAAATTAATGTCGCCTTTGTAGCGCCACGCTGTGTAATAGTGCAGCAGCATAATTATGTAGAACTGCATAAATTAACAGTCTACCAGTGGTGTCCATTGGAGGATACAACTTAAAAGTAAAGTAAAAAGTAAACGTTTTTTTTATTTGGAACATACAACAAATTGGCACAATAACTAATCGGTTTTAAAACAACCCTAGATGACATGTAAAATACAGGAAAATCTCCTATCTTTTTCAGTAATGATAAGGTCACAATTAAGCCGAAACTTTGTTGACTTTAAAATATAACTAACCTATACCTAAAATAGTTTAAATCTAACCTTTTGTCCTTCCAAAGTACTATCATTGGAAGACCTATGAATAAATGATCCTCATTGATAATGTGATGATGTTTCGAGACGCTTGTATTGTTCCAAATATATCGATTTCAGCTAGCCCTGAGTTTCTTGCGACCGATTATTTTGTTCTAATAATAGAAGTAAATATAGGTACTTTTGTTTATGTTTTACTTAAATAATTTTGAAAGACTTATCTAGACAGTATAATCATTAATTATATATGACGGCGCGACACATGACATTTGGCGTTTGCTGTCAACGTCGGAACAGAATAGCAGCGTGACAGATGTCAGCTGTCATTCTAGCGGAACGTCACTGGTGGGAGCGAGGCGGCCATCTTGGTCACTTTGGAATCGAGAGCCGCCAACGCACCACGCGCTCGACGGATCGCTAAATACCGACGCCATCTTGTACCTTTTTTTTTTGTTTCAGTTGTTATAATATAATAGTCAGTGATTAGTTAAAGTGTGATTGAATATTATTTTGTTAATTAAGGAATAAATCATTGGAAGATTAATTATTTGAGACTTTTTTTGAGCATCTGACCCACGTGAAGATGGAAAATACTGATATAGGCCATCCTGAGTCTATATCAGAAGTGGGATCCCATGAGCAACAAACGGGGAACACGCAACCTGCTGAAATGATCTCTGCGACGAGAATATTGTCGAATATGGAGGCGATGTTCGCCCGGGTATTTGCGATGTCGCAACCATCAACTCCTGTAAGTACCAGCACTATAAAACTAATCGAATTTGATCCTGACAATTCCGAAGCTGACATTGAAGGCTGGTGTAACGTCACTGAAGTTATAGTGCAGGAGAAAAATCTTGCAGGCGTTAATCTGCTGATGGCACTTACTAACGCGCTTAAAGGTCGCGCAGCAACCCACTTGACCAAAATGAACCTTAAGGAATTAACATGGGCTGCTGTTAAAGAAACATTGCTAGCTAGATTTGCTAAGCCCAAACTAATGCAGGATCATTTCGATGAAATTTTACGATTTCAAATTAGTGTCAAAGAAACCGCATCAGAGTCTGCAATGCGCTTATGGAACCTGATCGAGCGGATACCAAAAACTGACTTACCTGAGGAAGTTATCACTGGGTTCGCTATATCAGTGCTATGTCAAAAAGATAATTTGATACGTAGAGAGTTGACAGCACATGTGATAACTACTCGTGCTCAATTATTTCGGATTCTTAATGGCATATCACTAAAGCGACGGTTGGACGTCAGTGATGGAAATCAAGACCCCGATGCTAAGAGATCTCGAATGACAGATTCTAGATTCCCTGGAAAGTGTCATTGACTGTCGCAACCCAGCGCAGGGCACGCCACAATTGCGGCGGTAAGACCCCTCTTTGAGGAGTGGCTTGAGAGGCGCCACGGCGTCCTCACCTTCCGCCTGACGCAGGTCCTCACCGGACATGGCTGTTTCGGGAGGTTCCTGTTTCGGATAAGGCGGGAGGAAACGCCCGGGTGTTACCATTGTGTGGATCGACCGGAGGACACGGTGGAGCATACGGTGGAGGTCTGCCCGGCTTGGGCGGAGCACCGCCGTGTCCTCGTGGCGGCGATCGGCGGCGGCGACCTCTCGCGTCCGGGCCTGGTTCAGGCCATGGTACGGAGCGAGAGGGAATGGGAAGCCGTCACCTCCTTCTGCGAAGCAGTAATGCTCGCGAAGGAGGAGGCGGAGCGCGAGAGGGAGAGGCAATCTCTACGCCCTCGCGCCCCTAGCCGCCGCAGGAGGAGGAGACACCCTGGGCGTCGGGAGTCGATTGCCGACTCCCGGCCACCGTAGGCGCGGGCTTGCGGACGGCGAGCAATGGGCAGCTCGCCGTCCGGTAAGGACCAGGCCCGGGTCGACGGCGCGTCGTGTTCCACGCGCGCCTCAAAGAGATGTCAGCACCATTGACGGGGTCCGATAGGACCGATGCCTGCCGGGGCTGCGGATTGTTCGAAAGAGTTACCGTGGCCCTGGCGCACAGGCAACTGAAGGAACACGGGTGGGTTTTAGTCAGTAAGAGTCTGACACGCCCTTCCGCTCCGCCCACAGCGGGAGAGGTCATTTGATGATTTCCCACCCAAAAAAAAAAAAAAAAAAAAAAGGGGACCGTTTGTTATTACCTCCGTATTAGGGAATGATCGGTACGAACTAAAAAGCGTAAGTGGTTCACACCGCACTTATAAATACGCACACGAGAATTTGCGTGCAGTACCTCAGGGACATGCCGGGTTACTTGAAATCACTACCAGTCTCTTGAACGATGAGGAGGCCGAGACAGCGCTAGAAGATGTAACTTCTAATAGAGATGACGCATTACTTTCAAACGACTGTGATACTTTGACCGTATGCTCGGATACTATTTCCGCCGACTCCCGGACAATATCAGCCGGCTCAGACACTCTCAGTGTACACTCTGATCCAGAGACATGGGATATACAAAATGAAATAGAAATTTATGCTGAACAAGATAACCTGCAATTATAGGTATACCATTACGTTTTTATGTTATGTATGTGTTTGCTTAAGCTGTCGATCCTGGTGGATAGTGACATCCGGGTTCGCTGAACGAGAAAGGATTCACTAGTCCAGCCCAGATGTAAGGTAGTTTATCCTGGTCACAGTGTGTAGTCTGGGCCAGAAGTAATGAAGGTTGTCTATCCTGGTCGAGGTGTGTCGTCCGGGCCGTACCTGAAGGGCTCGGTTGAAGGGATGCACTCGCTCGGTCCAGATGTATTGCGTTGGTTGACTGGTCGAAAGGACAGCGTCGTCCGGTCCATGCTACTTTTACGTCTGGTCGAAGGGACACGCTCGTCCGGTCCATGTTTTTTGGTAGTGAACGTCTGATAATGAGTCGGTCGCAGGGACAGTGCCGTCCGGTCCATGCCATTGAAGCTGGTCGAAGGGACACACTTGTCTAGACCCTGCTGTGAACCGGTCGAAGGGACAGTGCCGTCCGGTCCATGCCATTGGGGCTGGTCGAAGGGACACACTTGTCTAGACCCTGTCTGTGAACCGGTCGAAGGGACAGTGCCGTCCGGTCCATGCCATTGGGGCTGGTCGAAGGGACACACTTGTCCGGTCCGGGTTATGTTTGGGTAACATAATGGGATTGTGAGATGTCATCCGGTCCATTACTCATAATGGTCGAAGGGATACATGCTTTCATATCCTGCTTATGTAGTATGTTAGGATAAGTGCTATGCTGTTTTTCAGGCTGGACGAGCAAATAATCAAATAATGAAATTGCCTGTTTTAAGGACAACGTTAGATCTACGCCCGAGGACGGTCGAATGTCAGTCCGGCCGAGACGGCGCGACACATGACATTTGGCGTTTGCTGTCAACGTCGGAACAGAATAGCAGCGTGACAGATGTCAGCTGTCATTCTAGCGGAACGTCACTGGTGGGAGCGAGGCGGCCATCTTGGTCACTTTGGAATCGAGAGCCGCCAACGCACCACGCGCTCGACGGATCGCTAAATACCGACGCCATCTTGTACCTTTTTTTGTTTCATTTGTTATAATATAATAGTCAGTGATTAGTTAAAGTGTGATTGAATATTATTTTGTTAATTAAGGAATAAATCATTGGAAGATTAATTATTTGAGACTTTTTTTGAGCATCTGACCCACGTGAAGATGGAAAATACTGATATAGGCCATCCTGAGTCTATATATAGTATTATCATTTGCATGTCTTACCGATGATAAAGATTATTTATAAACAATAAAAACGGTAGATTGACGCTCGACGCTGAGTCAAACTAAGTCAAAAGACCGTATCAACGTACCTGTACTGGTTTTTATTGATTGTAATCTTTAACATCGGTAGGATATGAAAATGATAATACTCTCTTTGATTATGCGATAAAAATATGTACAACCTTGTTTCAGATATAATTAATTTGGAAATTAATATTATGAATTAATTAATATTAATAATATTATTAATTATTATTATATTTTTTATATTTTACTTCAAGGGACAATGTTCTTCCGAGAGGTCTTTCATCGTCATCATTGTAATGTCCTCTAACAAAAAACCTTCAGACGAGTTCTATTGGAGGTCTTTGGAAACCCCTCAACGATAGACAGGATCAAACATCTTCATCATCATTCTCCTGCTCTTATCCCAACAACAACCCTCCCCTATTTGTCGGCGTAACATGAGATAAAAGAGAGAGATAAGAGATAAGATATAATTTATTTGTCAGAAACATGAGTATACATACACAAAGCATGCAAAATGTTAGTACATTGCAGATAGGATCACAGTCATGTTTCACCTTAACGGTGTACAAATATGTATTATAATAACATTTGATCAGTTATTTAATTAATTATGACTTTAATAATTAAATTTACTTAAAATGTAGGTACAGCATAAGCAGTTAACATGTCTTTTCTTCCATGCACAGAATCTAACCTATTACATTTATATTCAGATGCATTTTGTAATCGTAATGGAACAAACAATGATGCACTAGTCTAGGTAATTGCATGGTAGTCTCATGACGCAGTATGAATGGACTGTAATTTGGATAGGCGGCTGGTCTGTTCGACAGTGGTAATTGTTGGCTCTACATCCGCTGGATCTAGTGATGTGGTGTGTAGCTACTAAGGTAGGTTTCTGATATCATAAACCAGTTCAACCCTCATGTAAATATAGGGAAAATAATGGTTCAGGAAATTGACATTCTACGTCATTTCGCCGTGTTAATTCAAATTCATACAACTGTCAAAGAATGACAGTTCTGATTTCAATATACGGATTGATGAATTTATGTTGACAGTATCGCTGAACATTAAATTTTCCTGACTTTACCTACGATACGTCCTTCCTAGGATTGTAATACGGAATATTATAATAATGATGGTCATCTTAATTATAGTAGGTAACAACTAAGTAGTAAAATAAAAGCGCTCTTCCTCTCTCCTACTTTTGCTGTGCCCGACCGGGTCCACAATGGTCATATTTTTGTACCTACCACCTAAGTTCACACGTGGAAGCAACAAATTATTGAGTATTGAGTATCTTCAAAAGACTTAAATTGTGGTTGATAAAATCGTACCTTCGGTAAGACATGGGCATAACTGCCAAAAATCTAAAAATTACTTGAGGATGCGAAACTGCTTTAAAAAGTCCCTGTTATCCAGAGGAACAAAGACCCGTATCAATACCCCCAGAGGGCAACAGTGCCTTTGTCATATTGGTGCATTTTTTGACTATCTTAGCACAACAAGATAGTCAGGATAGGGAAATGACTCCTGTAAAATCACTAAAAGTGCAGTTAAATGCCCTTGTCCTACCGAAGGTGCGCAATGTGATAAAAGTTTTGTAGAAATATTATGTATTTGGAAGGCTGTAATGACGTCATTCTACGTGACATGACCTGAACCCAAATTTTTATTTAGTTATCAATGTATTAGATAGCACACGAACTCTGCTTGTGGACTGCTATGTCAGGTGTCGCGAGTTCAAACCCGTCAGTCAACTAACGTTTATCTTTTTGTATATTTTTTAAAAGATCATTTATCCTTAATAAAGTATTAGTTATAAAGGTGAGTCGTGTGTTTGAATGAGGTAGCAGCGCAAGGCTAGTCGGAGATAGACGTGTCACATTATAGTGAATATTGTCAAAATTATAATTATTACAATCGGCACTTTATACGGAGATTCTATTTTGTTGGCACAATAAAGAGGTGAGTTGCATTATGAATTTTATTACCAGTTGGGTAAACCCAGGAAACGTTCTTTGACCTTACTTATTGGTGTCAATTGTTCCAGCTTACTGTCACGCCCTTTGATTGTCGGAGAATTCTATGAAAACCTCCCATAAGTGCTCATTCCAAACCGTATGTACAACGTTACATTAATTATATCTATATTCAACATTGTTCACCACTTCTGTGGGAAGACCCACGCCAGCCGGCAGTACTGAGGACTGAAAGGCTTCCATGCACCTACCGCCACCTGCCTAAAACCCTCCTGATGCCCTTCTTTGTTAGTGTTTAAGTTAGTTAGTAATTAGGTTAAGTTTTGGTGCCATGCTATCAACGCTCATACGGCATATTTTATAGCCATGCTATTAAAATAAACTATTGTTAAATCTTTTACTTGAGCATTTTCTCCGTCTTACCATCGCCAAGAAGGAACGTAATAAGACAAACGAACAACATTCAACGGCTGATATTGATGAAAATGTAGGGGGAGGGGGGGGGTGATATTGTAACAGCTGTTGTCTAAACAAATATTATAAAGGAAAAGATTTGAATTTCGGATTTCAAACTTGTTTGTATGTTCGTTTGTTACGCTTTCACACTAAAACGGCGGAACGGATTTGGATGACATTTGGCACATAGGTCAAACCACGGGGCGCAGCTAGTCAGACATAAATAGTATGACTGCACATAACTCTATGTACTTGCATCAGTAGTTTACACGTGTTTTATTATATGTAAATTCTGCATGATTAATTATAATCAGATCATAGGTAAAAATTATCTTGATTTCAGCAATAATAAACAATAATCTAATAATAAATATAAAATTGACTTGATAATGAGTCTTTAAATTGAGGTCTCTTAATCTAAAGCAGGTAAAGCCAAGATGTCGTGGAAACAGACTGTGGGGGTGGTGATATTAACCACGGTGGTGGTGGCGGTTGTCGTGGGAGTGGTGTTGAGAGAAGATGAGGTAGCACCACCGGAGCTGAGGGAGCTGGACTGGTGGGAGCACACTGCAATATACCAGATCTATCCCAGATCATTCAAAGATGACGATGGTGATGGTATTGGAGATCTGAAAGGTGGGTTCTTAGATATTAATTTGCATCTTCAAATTATTTTGTGATATTTGCTGACCAAAGTTTTTCAATTATACACATGTAGCAGCAAATAAAGCAATTGTCAAAGATAAATTAAATCCTTTAAAGTACGTTCTTGCAAATCCAAAAAGGTCGTTAATTTATTTTCTATTTAGCGTAAAAGGGATGACATTTGTGAAAGACGAGACAGCCAGACCTATTTAATCCTGTCTGAATTAGATTTAAGATCCACTTAAAAGTGTTTTCAACCAAATAATATACGAGTATTGTTATTTCATAAGGTTTAGACTATAGAACAATAAATCGTATTAACCTACGATTTTAACATGCAGTGATCGGCAGGTTTGTGCGATACAAATGATGCAATTAAAATTAATAATTTAAATATAATTTAATTTTATCTGAAGCTACACTGATTATTATAATTTTAACCCCTATACAGCTTCATAATTTGAGCTAACGAACAGCCATGTAGTAAACCTGAGACAGCGTCTAGTGAATCATTGTGTCTCGGGTGGTCCTAAGTCGATCCCTCGAGGTATTCCCAGCGTTAATATTTTAGTTATGCAGGTATTTTTAGGTAATCCTTGAAGAATAAGAAGTATAAACGGTTAAGTTAGGAATATTCCTCAATAAAAATCTTTATGACCTAATAATTCCACCAATCAGATTCTTGACATCACTTAACTCGGTAAAAAGCTAATCACTTTTTCGTAATTTATGTTTTTCTCATTGCTCTTCTACCTTATTTGTATCAGAAAATCTGAACGGATACAGACACCCATCGATTAATTTATAGTACCTACTATATTCTTCCTACAGGTATCACCAGCAAACTAGAACATCTAGTGGATGCTGGGGTAGGCGCTCTCTGGATGTCTCCCATCTTCCAGTCTCCTATGATAGACTTTGGATATGACGTCAGTGACTTTTATGAAATACATGACGAGTACGGAACCATGCAGAATTTTGATGACCTGGTGAAAAAGGCCCGCGAGTTGGGTAAGGGATATCAAGTTGAATTGGAATAACTTACGTTCTTGAATCTGGTGATATCTTCACGGAAATTTTAGTATCTAGTAACTTAATATTTTTCAGTGACTTAGAAATCTGCTAAAAGTAGCTGCTTAATTAATAATTTCAACATTTTAGGTTTAAAAGTCATACTAGATTACGTGCCAAACCATGCAAGTACATTTTCCGATTACTTCATCAAATCGGAGGCCAGGGTGCCGGGATATGAAGACTTCTTCGTGTGGGCTGATCCAAGAATAGATCCTGAAAATCCCCAGTCGATGTTGCCTTCTAACTGGGTAAGTCCATTACATCTCCATATATTTACAGAAGTTGGATTCAGCCTTTAATTACAAGTTCTTTGTAACTCTAATAACTTTTGGTACAGATCAGTCAATTTGGTGGCTCAGTATGGGAATGGAGCAACAGACGCCAGCAGTTTTACCTCCATCAGTTCGCCATCGAACAAGCTGACTTCAACTTCCGAGAACAGGCAGTCAAAGATGAAATAGTCAAAATCATGCTGTTCTGGATAGCTAGAGGAGCTGATGGCTTCAGGGTGGATGCCATCCCTCATCTATTCGAAACGGCTCCTGATGCTAATGGGTACTACCCCGATGAACCTTTGTCTGGAAATATGTTTTTGAGTCCCGACCAGGCTGGATATACCACGCAGATTCATGTAAGAAACCTGATAGAACTGTACGATGTTTTGTATGATTGGAGGAAGGCTGTAGACGAGTGGGCAGTGGAGAATAATGCGGAGACTAAGTAAGTTGTCAAACATTTTTTTAATAATTATGTTGCAAAAAAAATACAGGGTTACAAAACTAAGGAAAAATATGAGGTGGAACATCATTTTTCTAGGATTCTTTACCTTAAACGCTTATTTCTTTTTTATCCAGGGTACTCCTAGCAGAGGCGTATGCTAATATTAGCATGACGATGTTATACTACGGAGACGAGAGTGGAAGAATCGGCGCTCACTTCCCCTTCAACTTTGATTTCATCACGACTTTGTCAGCAAGGTCTACTGCCAGGGACTTCGCTTACGTGATCCGGCACTGGCTCACCTACATGCCACTCGGGAATGTCGCTAACTGGGTGGTAAGTTAGTCCGACCTACTCAAAAAAGTAAGTAATATTAATACTATCGCAGTCAACCTGAAGATAATATCCTCTTTCGTATATTCTAGTTCGGAAACCACGACCATAGCCGCATGCCGTCGAGGTTCAGAGGCGACATGGTAGATGGTTTAAACGGCCTCAACATGTTACTTCCAGGAGTAGCTATCACCTACCAAGGCGAGGAGATCGGAATGAAGGATGGCTTTGTTAGCTGGGAAGACACAGTTGACGTCGCAGCCCTGAAGCAAGGCAATGAGTCAAACTACTTGAAGTTCTCCAGAGATCCCTGTAGAACACCCTACCACTGGGACAACACGACTAGCGCTGGATTTTCGACAAATCTTACTACTTGGCTACCAATAGCTGAAGATTACATGGAGATCAATCTCCAGGCTCAGAAAGATGTGTCTAAGAGTCATTTTAAGGTCTGTTAGATATCAAAGCATCATTAATTTAAGAAATAAAGATATAGGTAAGGCCATAAACTGATTAAATGTATGGGGGCCTAGGGCGGACGATATTGTTTTCAAAACCAGCCATTTACCACTGTAAACTGCAATGTTTGGCGCTGTATATAAGAACCGAATTTTTCTTTCCAGATATACCAATCTCTAACAAAACTTCGCAAGGAGGTGGCCCTCTCCCATGGAGAGTATGACGTTCAAGCCCTGACGCAGAATACCCTGATCTTGATCAGGTACCTCAGGACCTATGACACGTATGCCTTGGTCTTCAACGTCGGCGACACAGCGGACACAGTCACTCTTAGGGGAATATCGCTGCTACCAGAACCTTTGACAGTTTATACTGCTAGCTTGCATAGCAACCGGGTCGCGGGGTAAGGAACTTTTGATGAATGTTAGGTTTAGCTCTTGGTTTACTTGGAATTTTAACAAGAATCAGTGCAGAACGATTTGGGAGTGAGGAAAGGAGATTTGAATCTGCTAAGCTGACTGATGTCCATGTCCATGTTATTGTCCTTTCTGATTTCCGCGTGCAGTCAGTTTTCGTCGCCTACTTCTGATGAAATTGAAGATTCTTAATTCTTTTGACTTTCTTTAGATCTGAACTACTATTTTGTAGTACTACAAACTAATTATGTGTCGCAAGACGGCGATCCACAAGTGTGGAATTGCTTATTTGCTTTCCATTGACCTTGACTGTCCTTGTTGTGTTTCTTAAATTTGTTCATTTATTTTGACAAAACAAAAATAGGTATAAATATCAAGGCCAGATACATAGGTATAAAATTATAAATATAATCTTAAATGGGTAGCATTTTTTTTATTAGTACGTAGTATAGCTTAATTTGTATCTTTATTGCACGAAGATTTTTATTTTTATTAAGGATAATTTATGCGAATAGAACATTCTACTCTTTATAGGTTAAAAGATCTTTATGTCGAGTAATGAACGAGTATCATACCGCTACTTAGGAGTTTAGGAGAGGCTTATAATTCTTCCTTTTATCTGCCTGCCTTTTCCCAATATGTTGGGGTCAGCTTCCAGTCTAACCGGATGCAGCTTAAACCAGTATTTTACATGGAGCGACTGCCGTTCTGGCCTTTACAACCAATTACTGGGTAATACGTTACCCCTTGGTAAGGTTGGTTGTTGACTGATTGTTGAGAGAAGCTTAAAATTAAATATCTTATTTTTCAATAAGGAAAATAGCGATAAAAAATGCGAATTTATTTTTTCTTGTTTGAGCGGATTTCTCCCAGACATTTTAACTTTGATGAGTCATTACCATTACATTACGTTACCTTCTGAAGTATCAAATCTTTATCCTGTATCCGACATACATATTTTTGTAATTCTATTGATTTTGTGACCACTTTTAGATGATCGGAAGTTACATAGGGAATCATTAACAAGTTTCGGCGTCTAAAAGACTAAGTTGCTGAATGGTTGTATGACTACACAATTCTTACTAAGTACGTCAGACATTTTTTGAACACCTTTCTAGGGACTCTAGGTACTAATCTCGAACTAAGCGATTTCTACATTTTCGTTTTCAGAACCGAGGTGCCTTTAGAGAACTTAACACTGCAGCCTGGTGAAGCAATTGTAGTTCGTGCACCCCCATCATGATAATAACACATATTTTGTATTAGTGGTTTAAGATTTGAAGCCCATGCATATGACGTTTTTAAAACAGGCGGAAGACGCGTTTTTCGGTCGCGCAGACTGCAGTTCCACATTGAGTATACAGCCGGTTAATTCTGTAAAAATCTTATCGTGAAAATATAAGTAGGTGAAGTAAGCTTAAAGTGAACGATGATTGCATCAGGATACTACGGATATACTGCTCACTCCAACGTGATTATAAGTACCCACTTAAGTTGTTCACGGTGAGATTTTTACGGAATAGTACTACAGTAACTGGCCGTAAATATGGCAAGTCGAGCTTTAGAAAGAGACAAAAATATGAGTGACAGAGATGAGACTCTACGAAGCCGAACTTTTTCTAATACTAGATGTGCCATACAGGGTGGCAGGGACATCGACGCGCCAACTGTAACCATGAATTCAGCACATGATTCTAGAACCCCTCACGCAGTGAGGTTTAGAATCATGTACGTATTGAATCCATGGTAACAGGTCGCGCGTCGACGAAGGTACTGTAACATCATCAATTTTGGTAGACGCGCGTCTGCTTTTATAATAAAAACGGTTATGTGAATAGCCTTCTGTACCTATACGTATTGATATTGTTATACAATTTTTTATACAAACAAATAAATATTGCGTAACTATTACTTGTTTAAATGAACACAATGCCTTGTTTAGTCAATAAGCTCTTTGTTACGAGATTTTGGTTCTAGTGTTGTGCATGCCCCATCATGGTAGGTTTACATCGTAATAAGTTTAAAATAAGTATCAACCTAACAATTTTCCTTAATTATTTAGCATAAGTAAATGCACATAGCAATAAACTATTAAAATTACCCATACCGGAATAAAACAATTACGCAAAACACAATTAATTTAATAGGTGGGTTTAATTGGCCGAAATTTAACTTAAATCAATAATAATTCAACAACTTTGCTATGGGGTCTATGTTACTTCCCCATCTAATCATTATTTATTCGCAATTACATAATTTCATTTATATTCTTCTCATCATGAAAATTTAATGAAATAAGTAACCCAGTTTCAAGTTAGCGCCTGCCTTACCGAACCTTTTAGCTTAAAACTGAAGCAAATCAATACAGAGCATTAATAATTCCTGTGACACCTGTGAACTTTAAACCCATTAAATCCATCAAAACCGAACTTTTAACCTGATACGTTCGAACTTAAACCTAAAACGTTCGGACTTAAACTCTACTTACTTTGACTTTATAATTTGTACCTACTCATTCGTTTAATATTAATTGCAATGACATTTTTTTCTATTTTTATCTATTCTGTTACAATATTGTAAAATTTGATATTATGCAGTATGGGTTTAACCTGAATATATATATTTTTTTGTAATCGTGGTACCGACTTAAACCTAGTACATAAATAATGTCCCATCACTAGTCGACAAGGTCAATCGTAATTAGATAGTGGTATGTTTATTTGTGTCCACGATGTGGTGGGTGTTCGTCGTGTGTGTGGTCAGCAGGGTGGCAGGACTTGCAGGGGATGTGGCCCCCCAGTGGTGGGATAATGCCGTGTATTACAGGATGCTGGTGGATAGCTTTAGAGATGGAGATGGGGACGGACTGGGTGACCTGAAAGGTGAGGTTATTGAAAGACTTGTTTTTTTTTAGTCTAGTTCAGTGGGTGGTGTTGAAAACTGTTTTAAATGTAGGTATAACTGTTGCCGTGACTGTTAATGGATCAAAGGACTATTGTAAGAGATCACAGTCAATCTGTTTTTAAGATCTTTATAAATTACTAACTGAGCCCCGCGGTTTCACCTGCATAAGTCTCGATCCCGTGGGAGCGGTATGAAATATACTTTATGACCTATTCTCATACCTACCAAACATACATACAAAATTTCATAAAAATCGGTCGAGCCGTTCCGGAGAAGTGCGACCACAAACACCGAGACACGAGATGTTTATATATAAGAAGGAACTCTGCAGGTAGTTATACTTAATTTAATTTATTGATGTCCAACTCTGATGACTCATCACGTTAATGATAGTAGATTAATAATTAGACAGCAAAATGCAACTACGGCCAAAAAATGTTTTCCAAAAGATTATAAAGTTGCTGAAACTCGGCTGTGGATATCAAACGCCTGACAAATAAAATCCTCAATTTATATCACTACGTAGGTACATAATGAAAGCAATATTCTTCCAGGCGCATTAAAACAAATAAGCTACGTGCGTGCTTTGGGATCTGATGCTATTATACTGTCGCCATTAGTGCCCAGGAGTACCGACTGTACCAAACCAGGAACTACGGACTTTAGTGAGATAGACCCGCGGTATGGAAACCTGGACGATTTCACCAATTTTGTGGCGAAGGCTAAGAAACTGGGTGAGACTCTTTTTACTATTTAATTTAATATAACATCACGACTGTATGCCCCGAAGGGTTAGGCAGAGGTGCATTACCTATAATATACACCGTTTCCCCAGTTATGCTGCAGATTGTGTTGCTATGCTACTGAATTTAAGTAAATTATTTATACATTTAGAATAGCATTAAATCAGTATAGAACATCAGCACGATTAAAGCACTGCCAAGAAATGGATGAAGGCTGACTACCTAAGTGGGTATATTATATATGTGTTTGTAAGATATAATTTTTTCATCAACGTTAATTGATGCCTACCAGTAAGTTGGTATGTAAGTAGCTTATGCAATGTATCATGAAGTACCTAATTCATTTTATGGTAGCAACAGAGTGCTATTAGGAAAACTAGGAGTCCACGGCTTATTTTAATTTCTGAATTGTTTGCTTTTTTTTGTTTTTTATCTTCTATTACGGACGCTTTTAACGTACACGTCTTTCTACATCGTTCTCACATGTATAATTTCAACATGAATGATGTAACCATTTTTTTTTTTGTAACTATATGTTGATTTAAAACAGTTTCCATGGAGTTTCTTGCCCGTTCTTCTCCATAGGTACCTACTAAGCTTTGGAATGGGTAACTAGTTTAATTTTTCTGTCTGACCGACCCTTTGACAGTTCAAAAGTGCCTGTAATTGGTTTATTTAAAATAAATGCTTTGAGTTTGTTTGAGTTTGAAAGCTTATATTAGTGTAGGTCATTTGGCGTTTAGCATAGTTTATGTTAAAATCCTTCAAACTCAATAGTCACTATTAATAACATGTGAATTTAAACTTTAAACATTTCGTACAGAGCTGAAAGTCGTGATCACGCTGCCGTTACAAGCTGTCAGCACAGTCTCCGAATGGTTTACATCGAGTGCCGATCGAGTCCCGGGATACGAATACAGGGTCATGTGGAAGGACGGAACCATTGATGTAGAACCACCCGTAAGTTGTAGCTTGTTGTTATGGTAAGAACTAAGTAAAAGCTGAATTATAATACCAGCTAATATTCGCCCAAAAATTTGAAACTTTGCTCTGATGATAGTCTCAAAAAAAATTAAGCGCATGAAATGCAACTCCAGCAATTCCTGTCTGCTAGTGCCCTAAAGCGTGATAATTTTGGCAACATCTATAACCACTAATTGGTCATTGGGATTCTCATGATCGATGAGTCTATGATGACGTAAAAAACGGTAGACCGCTCTTTGATTATCTTCTAGTCTGAACACGGCATCAAGTGGTCCTGGCACGCGACCCGCTTCTCTTACTTCGGCAACTCCAACAACGGGGCAGTCCTGAACCTTTGCTGCAAGAATGTAGCAGCAGCACTGTCAGCAGCCCAATGTGCCTGGCTGAAACGAGGAGTGGCAGGAGTACTCCTCAATCCTGACTTCCCAAGAGACCTGGTCTGCGGAGAACAGTTGCTGAAGAAACTGGTCGCAGACGCCATGAGTTGTGCGCGCAATAGTGGTTTGGATACCCCGTGAGTAAAAGACTACCTATAGGTAAGATCACATAAGCGTAGCCGAATTCTGGGCTGAAACAATCCAGATTGCCATCGACACGCTAAGAAGAAAGAGTACGTATGTTGTATTCCATTTCACCCAATGATATTATATTAAAATTTTACCTCTGTTCTTGTTCTTAACTGCATAAAGTATGGGTTCTAATGCAGGCAGTTTACACCTAGCAACTGTTATATCGGATATCTTGACCATTACTGGAAATATGGCTTAATTAGCTAAAGGTGCGAGGAGGCAACAGTTTAGGCAACAGTTTTTTTTTCAGAATAACTAACTAGGGACATAATGTAATGCCCTATTTAATTGCGGAATATAGTCTTCTCTTGTGACCTGCAATATTTGAGAGAGTAGAGAAACAAGATGTGAACTCCTAGTGTGCGTTTTGGCGCCATTAGGAAGAGGTTCTATCTGATATTACAAAGTCCTGGAAGTATGTTCAGTAGTCAATCACTCCTGATTGGTCAACTTTGCATTCGGAATTATTCTATCCTATTATCAATTAATATTATAATTATGTGAAAGCCTGTATGCTAAACAGTATTGGATGAAGTGGATTAGGATATTGGGTACTTTTTGTCGATAGTTTCCGACCTTCACGCAGGCAAAGCCGGGGCCAAAGCTAATTGTTAATATTCTAAACCCCTTACTATTATCCTCAGGGTTGTCCTCGTAGAATCATCATTAAAACCGGAGCAAGCGGCCATGTACTACGGAGACGGAGGTGTGGGAGCCAACAGCATTCTTAGCAAGGCCCTTACGTCTCCCTCCAGATCTACTCCTGAGATGGTGCTGGGGTTCCATGCCTCCATACTGACCGCGCCTATAGAGGCTGCTACATGGGTCGTAAGTTCTGATGATCATCTTAAGGCAGCTTAGACCAAACGAGCAAATGCACATCCTATTCCCACTAATTTTTATTTTTGTGATAGAAACACGGATAGAGCATTCTTTCGTTGGTCTATCCATACTAAAATATCAAGAAAAGAAAGCTCTTGCTCGTGATGGTTCTATGTTCGTTTGGTCTAAACCCACCTTAATCACACTTTTTTGTAACAACTGAGTGGCGAAAAATTTTTTGAAGATGGACACTCCATTTAATATTATCATAGTGTGGCAAATTCATGCTCATTAATTGTTTTGATCTATTTTTATCCGGAATTTCATCGTCAGTTGTGTCCATCCTCGAACAAAATTAATGAAGAGTGCTTTAAAATAGATTAAACGATGTTTATGTGGCATAGTTTATAATCGAAACCAATTTTCTAAATTAAGAGTAACATTATTCGCAGTTTTCTATCGTCGCGTCGTTTGTGTTATTCACTTGCCAAAGCTACCAAAGTAATAAATGGGCAATTATATGCCCGTGTAATGAAGAGCCTTTAAAGATATCTAGTCTTCAAGCGTATTGTCTAGGGACCTTGAGACCTAAATCGTTTAATGCCTGCTTTGAACGTGGTTCAGTGTGTGATAAACTTTATTTATTACCCGTGGGACGTTGCGTATTAGCCGCCCCAAAGAATTACTTGCGGAAATAGCAAGTAAATTGTATTTGGGGAGTATTTTCAACATTATTGTTGAATTGCTTAGTTGACTGGCCATATCGTCTGATCCAATTATTCATCCTTTCCTTTTAAATGATATGCCTTACGTTCTGTGATAGTATGAAACCCGATTACAAAACTTTGTACATTTTTCAGACAAGTAACTCAGACGAGAGTCGCACAGCATCTCGCTACGGCAGTGACATGGTGGATACCGTGAACCTCCTCGCTCTGAACCTTCCAGGCTCCGCGGTCATCCAGCAAGGTGACGAACTGGCGGCAGCAGACACCATCCTAGAATGGGTTTCTGGCAACACCTGCTGGCCAAACATAGGAGTGCCTTGGGCAGCGCCATTCCCGTGGGATGATTCCACAACAGCTGGGTTCACTACTGGAGAACCCTGGATGCCGTTGGCTCCTAACTTTAGATACGCGAACGCCAAGACGGAGTTTGCGAATGATTTCAGTCATGTTGGTGTTCTGAGGATCGCTGCTGCGCTGAGGAAGTCACCGGCTTTTGGGCCTCATGTGGAGGTATATGATGTTTTTTTTATTTTTTATATTCGTTTTAGTATGTTTAGAGGCAACAAGTTGAACAGAGACTCAACTCCAACTATGCAAAGGACACGATCCGAAAAACACAAATAATATCACATCACGAATCAATTCAATTGGAACCGATATCGGTGTAATAAAACCCACTGGATGCGCATGAAATGACACAACTATTACTGAGTTCGAGGCAAACGCCTGCGCAATTCACAATAAGCCATTTCCCCGATTGCCAGGCGGGAGATAAGCAGCTATTACGGCATATACTTCTCCATCGTTCGCGGATGATATTCCTTTTCATGGGGTGATAGAAAAATATGGAGCGTAAGCGACCGTAATTCATTAGGAATATCCGTATCATATTGGAGATATGATTATACATATTACTTAATAAGAATTTGTGAAGGACATCGTAAATTTTTTTTCCAATGACTGTTATCTGGATAGCAGATCTAATGGTAATCAATGCACCTTAGTTTGTTATAGTCTATCTCAAAAACCTTCCAAATACTTTAGAATAAATAAAAAGTTTGTGTTAAAATCAAATTACTTTAAAGTTCAAAGCTAGCAGTGTTAATTATTTTACTGACCATAAAAACTTTGACACTCTATTACTTGGATAGTAAAATGTTCAGCACTAATGAGTTTTTCTAATGCATTTAGTTTAAAAAACGTCAGCGCGAATAAATTGTCCTCGGGTTAACAAAAGGTATTAGCTCAGTAATAAAAAGGGCCAGGTTTTTAACCCTTGTCTCTTTTAAGACTACACGTAGAGACTTAAAAAAATGTCAATCATAATAATTAATTCTCGGACCTCGATGTGCTTTTTGCAGATAAAACGGCAGAATGGAGCTGTGGTTATCTTGAGGTGGGGTTCGGTCGGATCCCTGCTACTCATCGCAAATCTAGCGAAAGAGCCAACTGAAGTGGAACCTTCCAAGGTTCCTGGGATACCAAATGAGATGACAGTAGCCACCAGTTCCACAGGATCGAACTTTTCTCCTGCTTCTCATTTGCTGATGGATAAAACAATAAAATTGGCACCAGGACAGACGGTGCTTTTAGCTGGGGGTCCCAGACATTGTGGAGGACCTGGCCCAGTGGACAAGATAGCCAACAAGCTGTCAGAAGGCTGGCAGAAGATCAACAAGTACTTTAATCAATAGTTGAGTGCTTTTGGAACAGGTATAGAGAAATAATGTTGGTATTTAGTAACGGTGTCTGAAATGTGCAAAAATTTCCCAACTTCAAATAATAACGTACTTTCAGAAAGGTTAAGTGAGATTTTCTTGGTTTTCTCAATTTTTAAATACGTAAATTGCATGAAATGCATCAAGTTTGTAGCAGAATTTTTAATACTAATTGTGTTCTTGTGCCACTATTGCACTTACGACCTTTTAATGACAAGAAGGTTATCGCTAAGTTTATTTTTGTTGTGATTGCTAAATCTTAATCTGTTTTTATTAAAACTATTCCTGCAACAAGTGGATTTCAATTTGGTTTAAATTTGTTTTAAAATTAATTAATTTAGATAGTAAGCTGCAGCTTAAATAATTCAAGTACCTATCGTAATTAAGGAGACTGAAAGTAAGTTTAAAAACTGGCCAGTATCTACAAAAACCGAACAATATGACCTACATTCAAATTTAAAAAAGTGTGTAACAGGTAAGTATTATAAGCAAATCCTAAAGAGAACCAACATTTTCCAACAAAACGAAGAGTCACATTCAAATTAAAATCAATAAAGCCGCCATCAAAACACAAAACCTCAACCCGAACAATATCAAACAGATTACACATTTATGAAGTATAATTTAGACGTAACGACACGTCGTCGGAACGGCCTAATATCGTTAAGGATACTACGATATAAAGAAAGCCTTACGCCCAAACTAGAGGTAATGAATCGTCTAGTATATTAGAGACGCACACGCACACTGCGAAGGGACGACGCGCGCCGCTTTTACATTTCAGGGGCTATTGTCTTGGTGACCTATTTCCGGACAATATAAGAGAAACGTAATTTTACATAACTAACCTGAACGTTATCTGGGGAGGAAAGGCTTAACTCCAATTTATTATATAAGGATATTAGACTTTTCGGAAGTTGCGAGTACCTACTTACGAGTTACCGACATCGTTTGGTGAGTTGCCGCGAAACTTCGACTGAAAGATACCCCTACTTAAAGTAAGTGAAAAAGATGCATCGAACATTAATTTTGCTTCGCCTGAAATAGGGAAGACGCTGAAACTTGAGACCTGACACAAGAAATACAAACCGGCGCCAATTGCCCGCTGCCCTAAAAAAACACGCAAAATTCAGTTTTCATAGTTATGAAGGTAAAAAAAGTAGTTATATTAAAAAGACTCACAGAATTTGCTCTTCTCGGCATGGCTGTAGGTAGCATAAACCACGAGGAGAAAAAGTAGCGCGCGCGCCCTCATGGCGGGGCGGCGCGGGCTCACTGGGGCCCGGCGCGGCGCGGACTGAGCGAGGACCCCTATCGACCCAGCGGCCACACCGCGCATGCGCCACCCCCCGCACCCCCGCTCCCAACAGCCGCGCCCCGCACGCGCTCACTGCCGACCCAGGGTTGCTGATTGTGAAAATTTGGAAAATGTGGAAAACTCTGAGACTGAAAAGAAAATTTGGTCCAATTGAAGGATTCGGTCATTAGCGGTTAATCTGGTTGTTGTGCATGTTTCGTTTAAGCTTCTTTAGCACTATATACTACGGATTCATTTGCTGCTTGTGGTATATCGTCAAACTAGAATAGGGACTAAAGAGTGTCCCCATTTCAAGCCCCATTTCAAAATCACCACGGTCATAGCGCTCAATCATTGCCATACTGATCTCGAAGCATTGTACACGTAGCAGACAGCACTTGAGCGCCGTCGACGTGAAATTAGTCGTGCTATCACTATAGGATAATAATGGTCATCACCACACAAGTTTAAAGTGTCCGGATATTTCTCCACTTTCTTAAAAAAATTAAGACCCACACTTGTTTCCCGACCCTGACCTGAACCCAGATAATACATAGCGCAAAGTGAATAGACTTAGAATTAACAATTCAAGAGACTTCTCTGTCATTCATCAGCCTCATTTTCTCAGCTCAGCTTCATTTCAATTTGCTATAATTTTTTTATTTTTTTTTATTAGTCAATTATTATTGTTTGTACCATAAATGGAAATGAAAACCGCATGAAAATCCGTTTCGTAGTTAAGAAGAACAACGCAGTCACACGATTTTGTCTTTTAGATCTAGGGACTTTAGACTTATTAGTTTAATGTACGCAGGTATTAGGTATTTATTTTAGTTTTTCATTAATCACTACACAACACACCCACACACCCATGTCACAAAACTATTAATTTATTAGAACGGACACACACTTCCCTATTCTTTGTATTATTCTAGCGTATGGCACTCGTGGGTTGCAGCTGAAAATCAGCGTCAGGTGGTAAACCTTGTGTTGTCATCTGACATTATGCTGAGCTGAGGCCCCATTGGCATTATAATCATTGTTCCGTATTTTTTAGTTTTAAGGTGTATTTTTGTTGCTGCAATGCCAATAAACGCATTTTTCTTTCTTTCTTTCTTTCTTTCTCATTCTTCATTCCTTCAGTAGTCCAACTCATGCTTTCTGCCATCTCTTTCTTCTCCATAAATCATCAACATTAGCTGAACTTACAACACTTACAAATCCAATCATCCGTGCCTTCTTTCCCTACCAATCCCTCTATATGAAAAAAACGTATAACTCCCTAAATCGCCCTTCTAAAGACCAGCTCCTGGCAACCCTGTCCTACTCAGGCATCGTACGGCGTCCCGCGGGCTCGCACGCCCTATGACTCACGGAGTGAATGAACGAACAGCACCGATGGCGGAGCGGACGCCACTAATCAATGCTGCATTACTACTCTATTTACTAACACTCACACGGCTTTGGGGATTAACAACTTGTATCTTTAGTAGAGGATCAAAAAATTTTAAAAAAGGCTTATGGTGTAGTTATGACGTTTTGTGGGAAGGAGAGTATGTCCGTGTGAAAGTTTGTCCGTGCAGTGCTTCGGCCTTTCCTATTTCAGCTGAAAATCAGTTCAGTATGGCCTTCTTCCTATCTGGGACCTTACATTAATCATTTGCAGGGGCTGTGCAGGGCAGGTCAAGGCGATAGATAGTAGTTGCAGCGCATATTGTACAAAATTGTATGTCACTTCGCATGTCACTTTTATTGCCAGTGACTTCATCCGACTTTTAATCCCTATGTCGTAGGAATTTAGAAAAAACCTTACCTCTTGTAGTGGTTCATGAAGGGAACCACTGCGCACCAGGTCTAAATGTTTGGGCTGGGCGTTGATGAGTCAGGACTTGTCATTTAATATTATGTATTATTTGACTATTATAGGAGTGTTTGGTAACCCCTTGAAGGTTTTGGTTGCTGGTCAAATCCCGGTTAATAATGGGCCCACAGGCACTCTTTCATTTTTGTACCTAATGTTAATAGTGAAACGCAATTCCCTGGGTGTCCAGTGGCCTGAAATATTTAATCCTAAGCCAGGAATCCCTAATGTGGGGTCCCATAGGGATCCGACATAATGTTCTAGAAAGACCTTGGGAAAAATACAAAATATGCCTCATTATTGATTGCCTTAATTTTTTAGTCAGTGGTCCGATCTTTGTTTAATAGTGCAAGATATCTACGCCATTGAAAAGGTTCTGAAAGGGTGATCTAAGCCAAAGATACCAGAGTCTTCTCTAGTTGAGTTTGCAACTCTATCATATTCCAATCAACGTCGGCCAAAGTCCTGCACCCAATGAAGCTTGAAGGGAAGATTGCAGTGATCACTGCAATTGAATGAACAGCGATTGGATGAATTGGTAATGATTCAGTTCTTATGAGGAAGTCCTCTTCCTATGCACTGCATTCCACGACACTTGTGTATAGTTGAGGGAGTACCTTTCTACACTAGGAAGGAATCATATGGAACGCCGGTCCATCATAAACCTAAAACAGAGAAAGAATTAACAAAAAAAACTAAATCAAATCAAATCAAATCGTCTTAATAAAACATAACACTAAAACAGCATAATTAACCAACAAACATAATAACTTAATAAACAATAATAGTCGTACAAAACCTTAAAAGAACCAATAAATAAAAACAAAATTCTTCCTAAAACTTGTTTCTAAAAACTTATTTAATAATTCACAAAAACAATGAAAATATTAGTCAGTGCATATCACGCTAAATTACGACATTCATGCAACTCACATCGACATAAATTGTCAGAAACCTTCAAAAATAAAAAGAGAAGACCGACTATAGATAAGGAGGCCGGAACCCCCTAAAGTTGGTATTAGTCTCGAACCAGCAAGTGTCAGGTCCTTAGACCAACGCCGACTTGTCAAGTTGACGGTAGAAGGGTACCCTTACTGACTAGGCCCCCTCCCCCGCCCCCCGTCTCCTGCGCAGCCACTCCTCTTGAGAGCCACTTGAGTCGAGGACACTCCACACAAAGGTATCTTTTTGACAAGTTTTGAGTATATGGAGTCATGAAACCGTGTCAAGATTAGCTTACAAGTAATGTTACGGAATGTGCACCGCCCCTGTAAATTTTCAGTTCCAAAATCATGTTCATCTGAAAGAATACTTAAATGCTATCTTCTAAGTTCGGCGAAATAACGCTTACCTTCCATATTGTAGTCAATATTATATATTTTTAATTCAACACACTATGCAACATGCGTTTCAAAAGTATTATTTAAAATTAAAAAAATGAGAAATGACATAACGTAACAGTACTTGTACGTAAGAATGTAAATGACTACAAAGTTCCTGATAAGGAATCATCGGATAAACAAACACCAGCACATTATGACATCAAACACAACGTTAATCACTTAAATAGCTTAGGATTTGCAGGATATAAGAGAAATTATATCGATTATATCCATAATTCGGTCCCAAAATCCAGAAGATATCCCATTAAAACATTTTCAAAAATAGCCGGAAGTCTGAAATGTGCTCAGTAAATGTCAATAGGCTCCCTATGACATGGCCACATGGGACTTGTATGGGAAAAGAAAATGAAAGATACACATTTACCTACCCTTTTTGGTGAAACAGGCGTTAAATGTCATGTACGAGTAATGCTCCTATAAGAGCATCCGTCTGTGCGAAACGTTCATATCAGCCAATCAGCGTTCATACTTCTCGTCGTTGTTCGCGATTAACTTATGAGAAACTATTTTTTTTGCATATTTTTGCATATTAGCTCGTATTATTACTAAAATGTTTCTCAGTTTCCAAACAACAACATAACAAAAAAAATATTACAAAGAAACAACCGACTTCCAAAAAACACTACAATACGTGGAAAATAACTTAATTTCGGAACAGGGTGTCTTTGGTTTTGTGTTTGTTTTTGGCCACCGACTTCCGCAATTAAAGTTACTTCTCACTTTTTTTTTTGTGTATTTTTTAGAAGTCGGTTGTTTCTTCGTAAAAAAGTTTTTATTTTTCACTTTTTAGTTGTGGTATCTACCCCACACACATTCGTGTACCACTACTTGACATGTAAATAACCGTATCAGGAAATTATTAAAACATCATCAATATAAACAAGTGGAAAAATAGGCAGTATTAAGGATAACTCAAAAACTACTGGTCAGAACTTGATAAAATTTAAATGAGACCACATGTAAAGCACCAGCTTTCAAATAAAAAAAAGAATCATCAAAATCGGTTCGTCCAGAAAAAAGTTCTGAGCTAACACACAAAAAGAAAAATACAGTCGAATTGAGAACCTCCTCCTTTTTTTGAAGTCGGTTAAAAACGCAAACAAAACAATAAATCTATATATAAAATATATATATATATAAAATTCAAAGTCCTGACTGATATATCAACGCACAGCCTAAACCGCTGGTCCCAGACACATGAAATTTCGAGTGTGTTCTTTATGAAAAGTATGTATCCACGTAGAAAGGGTTTTTCGAAATCCACCCTTAAGAGGGTGAAATGGGGGTTTGAATTTTCTGTGAAACTTTTATTCTCTGTGTCGATTGACTCGAAAATTGTTACACAAACTCTTCAATTAAAATTATGAGACACGTGTATGACAGTTTTTCTAAAATCATCCCCCAACAGAGTCAATTAGGATTTTTCTGAGGTAGAGGTGTATCTGTAATATCTGACATCCCGATTTTCGCGTTGGCTCTCGTAATGCGACATTGATAATGCCTACTTATGTATATAAATAGATTTAATGAAACATTGTCGTCACCGGTGTCCAATCTCAATCAAGGCATCAAGATGTATCAAATATGTAACTGATATTACTATGAATTAATATTTCCATTTATAAGTGAGTAGCGGTCGCAAGCGCTACCGCTGAGCATGAGGTCCTGGGTTCGATTCCCAGGTCGGGCAAATTATTATTGGGTTTTTCCAACAGGAATTTCTCAGTAGCAGCCCGGATTCTGAAACTGTGCCCGGTTGATGGCAATAGGCTTGCCCCCTATTACACGGGACTTAAAACATAATTGGTGAAATGTGGGTATACTACAGGTATACCTCTGCTCAACCTTCGGGGAAACCAGGCGTGATATTATGGTATTTTATATTATAAGTAAGTACATGTGAGGAGCTGGTGGCTAAGTAATCTGAAACAGCCGCACGGGTCGATCCATCAGGTTAAGCTACGCTTGCCAGGGTTGGTCTGTGGATGGGTGACCATCTTTACATACCGAGACACCTCCATGCCTCGGAAACGTTAAGCCATTGGTCTCGACTATCATTCGTGAATGTTTGGCAGTTGTTACGGGTCGTCAGTAGCCCGAAAGTAGGCACGCCACAATTGCGGCGGTAAGTCCCCTCTTTGAGGAGGCGCGAGGAAACGCCCGGGAGTTATCATTGTGTGGATCGACCGGAGGACACGGTGGAGCATACGGTGGAGGTCTGCCCGGCTTGGGCGGAGCACCGCCGTGTCCTCGTGGCGGCGATCGGCGGTGGCGATCTCTCGCGTCCGGCCCTGGTCCAGCCTATGGTATGGAGCGAGAGGGAATGGGAGCCTTCTGCAAAACAGTGATGCTCGCAAAGGAGGAGGCGGAACGCGTGAGGTTGAGGCAATCGTTGCGCCCTCGCGCCCCTAGTTGCTGCAGGAGGAGACGCCCTGGGCGTCGGGAGTCGATAGGCGATTCCGGCCACCGAAAGCGCGGGCCTGCGGACGGCGAGCAATGGGCAGCTCGCCGTCCGGGAAGGACCAGGCCCGGGTCGACAGCGCGTTGTATTCCACGCGCGCTTCAAAGAGGTGTCCGCACTATTGACGGGGTCCGATAGGGCCGATGGCTGCCGGGGTCGCGGATTATTTGAAAGAGTTACTGTAGCCCTGGCGCACAGGCAACTGAAGGAACACGGGTGGGTTTTAGTCAGTAAGAGTCTGACACGCTAGTCCGCTCTGCCCAGAGCGGGAGAAGTCATTTGATGACTTCCCACCCAAAAAAAAAAAAAGTAACTCGAAAGTCTGCCAACCAGTCTTACCAAGGGATATCGTATTACCCAGTTACTCGATTATAGAGGTCAGATAGGCAGTCGCTCTATGTAAAATACTGGTATTCAGCAGCATCCGGTTAGACTGGAATCCGACCCCAACATAGTTGGGAAAAGGCTGGGCAGATTGATTGAATAAGAAAATTCAAATTTATGCTTTGGTAAGAAATAAAAAATCGCGTGTTTCAGTGTTTGGTAAAATAGGGGATGCTTTTAAAATTCACACGATTATTGAAATTGTTATTTACCACTTTTTTAAGATTTGTGATGGCATCTACAACGCCACATGCGAAATACGCATCAAAAACCTGACGTCATACAAATCCTGCATCGCGCAAGCAGAGGTTACCGGGCAATCAACATATTTAAGACTTCCCGACATCAATCATCGGGCAGTTGCTCACCAGACACAACACCCGTCTGGTCGGAGGGTCCCCTCTTTTCTATGGAGGTTGAGTGAACTTTACATCCAGTTCCTCATGCCTCTAAAGATTTAAGGAATTGGAATTTAGTCAGAGTCCGTATCTTGAGGTAATATTTAGGTAGCGTTTATTATCTGCCTGTCTGTCTGTTACTTTTTACGCTTTAACGGCTGGATTTGGACGATGGTAGGTTACGGATAGGCCATGACCTGGGTTAGGACATAGGATACTTTTTATCCCAGTAACACGTCCCCGTGGGGTAATTCCCGACCTCCACGCAGGCGAAGCCACGGGCAGAAGCTAGTAATAATATATATACAATAAACAACAAATGACGAACGATCGAGCGATTTTTATTTTTCTAATTATCTTGCAACATATACATTACAGAGTCATCCTTCTCCCAGATATCCACATCCTTGGCAGTGTGGTCATGATTGTCACTTCATGGTCAGTGGCACGTTCGACCACCCGTCGCCATCCCTACAGCCCTGTTCTTTCTGGTACTGTCATAAAAAGGATCATGAACCCTAGCCATATGTGGATAGTCATAGATTACACATTTCTTTAGTCTGCATTCTCTGTTCTTACATCATCAATCAAGCAAGCAAAAGCCTAAGCATTATTAAGCATATTGTAAGGACTTGTATCAATAAAGTATATTATTATTATGATCCTTTATTTCATTATTGTACATATAAATTATATTTTTAAATATTACAATATGAAAGAATATAAAAACATTTAAAAATATAAAAAAAAAAAAAAAAAAAAAATAGTGGCCCACCGGTATCGGGAACAGGGTCCAAGCTACCGGCGGTCAGGGCTCCAGAGAGAGGAACCTCCTAACAATGCGGGCCGTGTCTAGAAGTACCGCCCTCTGAATCAAACCCTTGATCCAGCTGCCCAACGAGAGCCTCCTCAGGTGTTGGTCGAGGCTCTTGGCTATTAAGCCATTGACTGTCACGACTATCGGTACAATGATCGCTGAGTCCACATCCCACATGTCGACAACCTCGCGAGCCAAGTCAAGATACTTGATTTGTTTATCTTTCTCGGCTTTCACGAGGTTCCCGTCATGCGGGACCGTTATGTCAACAATCATTGCGCGCCGCTCTAATCGACCCACCACCACTATATCAGGCTTATTGGCAACAATAGTCCTGTCAGTGATGATGGATCGGTCCCAGTACAATGTGATATTTCCATTTTCGAGAACTGGGTCGGGCACATACCTGTAGTACGGCACTTCCGATTCTACAAGGGTGTATTTGAGAGCAAGTTGCTGATGGATAATCCTGGCTACAAGGTTGTGTCTATGCAAGTATTCTTCGTTAGCTAGACTAGAACATCCGGAGATAATGTGTCTGATTGATTCACCCGGACGGTGGCATGCTCGACAAATGTCAACCGTGCCGTCTTTCACAATAAATCTCCGGTAGTTGTTTGTCATCATAACTTCGTCCATAATTGCACAGACAAAACCTTCGGTTTCTCCAAAGAGATCACCGAAACGCAGCCAGGCTACGGACGCTAGTTGATCTACATCGGGTCCATGTAGGGCCCGAAAAAAGCGTCCGTGAAGCTCCTTACTCTGCCATACTTCCATGCGATCATTAGTGTCAAGCACTTCTGGCTTGCGCCAGTTCTCTTTAGCCAAGGAGAGCGGGGTGAGGCTCTTGTCCACATTGACCACATCTCGATGCATCCCCACGTCGGCCTCTAAGAAATATTCCCTGAGACTGCATATCTTGCGATTGTGGAGGGTCTTAGCATTTAAAAAGCCTCGACCTCCACATTTTCGCGGGATATACAGCCTCATTACCGATGAACGTGGGTGATGCATTCGATTTGCAGTCAGCAGTGTACGGACCTTCCTATCCAGGGCGTCGAGTTCGGTCTGAGTCCATTTGAGTATGCCAAAAGAGTACATCAAAACCGGCATGACCCAACCGTTAAAGGTGCGTACCTTGTTTCCGCCTGATAGAAGACTATTAAATACTTTTTTCAGGCGGCCAAAGAAGCGTTCCTTTAACGATTGCTTCATGTCAGTACCATTGATGCCCAATGCTTCCGACATACCCAAATACTTATAGGTTTCGGATGCCGAGAGGGTTCTAAGGTTTATGGAATCCGAGAGTTGGGTTCCGACGGATTCCACAATCTCCCCTCGCTTTACATGCATGACCGCACATTTGTCCACACCAAATTCCATTCTGATGGCACTACTGAAAATTTCAGTTACTTTCAGTAGCTCCGTCAGTTGCAAATTGTTGGGGGCAAAGAGTTTTAGGTCATCCATGTAAAGGAGGTGAGATATAACCTGACCACCTCTCCTCAGCCGATAGCCTAGACCTGAATCTTCCAGCAGTGTGCTTAGAGGATTCAAGGCTAAGCAAAACCAAAGCGGACTCAAACTATCACCCTGAAATATGCCTCGCTCGATCCTTATCGGTTCGCTATTCCTCTGGACATTTCGACATCCTGGATAGTGAAGGACCGTTCTCCATTGCCCCATACATGACATCAGGAAGGTGCGCAGAGTTGCATCTACTTTATACAACTCCAGCACCCTCATAAGCCATGTATGTGGCACCGAGTCATAGGCCTTCTTGTAATCTATCCAACATGTCGACAGATCCTTTCGGGAACGACGAACTTGTTGGCTAATGGCCATATCAATGAGGAGTAGCTCCTTAGTACCACGGGACCCTTTCCTACATCCATTTTGAGAAGGAGACATGATAGAGTTTGTGTCTATATGTTTGTTAATTTTAGCTCTCAAAATGGATGTAAGAACTTTATAGACCGTCGGTAAACACGTGATCGGTCTATAATTTTTGGGTTCCGTAGTGCTACCTGATTTATGGAGCAGGTGGGTAACTCCTGTTGTTAGGAACTGGGGAACCAGACTCCAAAGCAATCTGGTACTGAGCCGCCAAGCGAGCGTGCGACCTTACGAACCATTTAATCCAAAAGTTTTGCAGTCCGTCCGGCCCTGGAGACTTCCAGTTAGGCAGCGGACGGACTGCACGAGTTACATCTTGGGGGCAGATGGTAATAGCCCCCATTTCTGGTATTGGATCGCAGGCTCGCTCGACTTTCCGAGTCCAATCGCCTTCGGTGTGACTAACAGGCACCGACCAGATATTGCGCCAGAAAGAACACATGACATCATCATCTGGTAGGCACGTGTCAGCCACATCTTGAACCGGTCGCTCCCAACCCCTATAAACCCACCTTTGATCGCGTTGGAAGGTACGATTCTGAGTGTATCGCTCCACTCGCCGCTTATACCTACGAATACGGTTCGCCCATGCATACACTTTCTGCTTCAGGAAGTCGATGCTCTCTGTGACACAGGACATATAGTCCTGAGGGCTGATATCAGTCCCTGCGAACGCACGTCTCACAAAGCGCATCACTCTAGGGCGAGTATTGCCCTCCCTGAAGCAGATTAGTTTGCCGATGAGCGTTCTGGCCCCACCAATACGGCGTTCAATTCTGCACTGCCAAGCTGGTACGTGTACGTGTACGGTCGTGTAGCTCTAGAATCAATAGCAAATTTGACGTGAGCTACACGACACGCCGCTACAGCCGCGCAGTACAGAATCGAATGAGTATCGGCGAGGTCTACGCAGTCATCAAAATAATTTGACAACTGCGCATCCAGGACTGCCACCAGCGCCCTATTTTTGTTATGCATGGGTAAACGAGGTAAGCGTGGTCTAAGTTCGGGCGATATGAACCGATATTGTCGAATCGCATCCTCCAAAGCACTCCTCAATTCCTCATTGCACTGGGTACTTACGTTTGTAGTCCTGTCATCACTCTCCTCGTCTTCTTGACTTATGTTAGACTGTGGTAGAACTACCACGGTCTGAGACGGGGGGGCGATGACATGACTACTCTGCATTTCATTTCGCAGGCGATCAAGTACAGTGTCATCCAACATATGGTTACGTTGGATGACCCGCACCTGATCCGATAGTCGTTGTGCCGAAACGTTGACAGCTGGCTCAAGCACCTGAAAAAGAGAGAGCATCCGGACACGGTACGCGGTCAGATTTTTTCCCCCCTCTGTAGCCCCATAGTATGAGCGCATGACGTTTTCATTGATGGATCGTGTCCATCTCATGCGCTGCACACTTCCGCCGGGAGCTGGGACCCTATCAGAGGCCAGTGGGCCTCGAGGTCCTAAGCCGTCCGGCGGCCGGTGCCCTCCACGTCGACGAACAGGTGGTGGCGTCGTGGGCGGGGAGAAATACTCGTCGCTCGAGCTCGACGCAACTACCGCAGCCGGTGTCGTCACAGCGCTCACAGTGAGGCTGGGTACCGGCGGCGGCGAGGCGGAGCTGAGCGAAGAGTCCGGAGGTGGTGGGCGTGCTCGTAGTGCGGCCGATCTTGTCAACATTGTATCATTTTCTTATCTTTATTATTATTATTATTAGCTCAGCCCAACGAAAAATTAAGTTGTAGCAATTCATCAACATCCCAACCATGTTGGGGTCGGCTTCCAGTCTGACCAGATGCAGCTGAACATTTTACATGGAGCGACTCTCTCTCTGACCTCCACAACCCAGTTACTGGGTAATACGATAGGGACAACCTTCTACTATCTTATTGTATATTGCTCTACTGCCTTTCCTTTAGATAAAACATGAGGTGGTGTTTTGTACAGGTCTATGTCTTGATATTTGTCTGAAATATTTTCTTGTTTTGTACTTTTTAGATCACTTTTATTTTTCCGTAGTCGGGTTACAGTTTTTTTAAACTACATTTTTATTCTATACTTTTCCGTTTTAACTTTTGATAAACGTTACGACAACGTAAATAAGAGTAATACCATAGGTCAGTAACTCTTGATAAAAATCATTTTAATCATGCTTTTTATTGTACATATAATAGGTATTAATTGTACACTACAGTCGCGCCGTACGTAGCGCAGTCTTACCTTTGCTTGTTATTAACAATTAAAATCTATTAATTTACTTGGCCAATAAAATAATATACATATTTGTAATGTGCTCGTCAAGAGCTTTCTTTTGACAGTAAATATGTCATGATTATCTCAATAGAATTTTTTTCGTGGTCAGAAATTTACGTGTAAAGTCCACCATATTAAATTTAGGGAGAGTTTATATAGCCAGTGTCTCCCGGACCATTATTTACGAATTTATTGATACATCATAACATCCATGTTTTTTATTAATACAAATCTCTAAGTTTAATATAGATTACAACATACAAGCTAAAACTAAAATATATATACCTACTATTTACAAGTGTATAATAAAAAATAAATAATAATAATAATTTTAAAGTGAAGATCAATCAAAGATCCTGCTTATATGGCATCAAAAAATTCGTCCGCATCGCTGTCAATGGGATAAGTGCTGAAAAGACTGGCAGCAGTACCACGTTGGATGGCAATGCTGATTCTTTGGGAAAAAATAGGCCAGCCCTCTGGTCGCGTGAAGAGTCGACCAACCGCTTGGCGATGTCCCGAAATATTTGATGAGCACTGTGACCCCAAGGCCCTAGTGTTTCAACCCCAAACGGCCCAAACATATAGCTCCCAATAAGGTTGATATACTTTCGCCGTTTGAGGTTTTCTGCTCCTGCAGCAGCCGCCCCAGCACAGCCCGCCGTGCTAGGAAGATTGGATGGCACGAGGGTGTCGACACCCACACCGAAGGCTTACCCAACTTCCAAGGCATTATGGTCATTCCATCTGGCCTCTTCCCATCGTCACGTGCCAAGCCATTGGGTTCTAAAACAGCTGGCACCCCGGCGGTGACAAGAGCTCGACGGATGATGTCATTAATGCTATCGTGTCGTGCCATCCGACTAGCGCTCTTGCTGCAGGATAGGCCATGGTATCCGAGGCGGTCGACTGCTTCACCGCATTGACAGCAATGTGGAGCCCCGCAAGGAGCGCCTAGACGCAAACATGTACCGAGCCGGAATGTGATATCACCCAGTAAAGTGCCTATGTTGGGTGACGGTAGCGCCTGAAGCCAGAGGCCCGACTCCCTTTCCCCCACAGCCAGCAGGCGGGCACGCTCGGCAGTATTGGTGGACCTATTAATAAGCTTATTCCGTACCAACCTGCAGAGCGGGTCATCTCACTGTCTCTGGGAAGACGGGTTCTCGGGCTGAACCGAGTCCGGGCAAGCTACTTTCCAGGCGTTTACCGCATCGGTCAAACACAGCACTTCAGAGTCAACCTGAGAAGGGGCTAAGATTCTTGCGGTTAACTTTTCGGTGGTGTGGACCGAGGACAGGAACGCCGGTAGGCTTACACTAGAAATTTTGCGGACGCTGAGCTCACCAAAACGAATTGGTAATGTGGCTTGCAGCCACGCGCGGTCGTCCAATGCCACATTTAAAATGGATGTAAGAGTACTTCGAATAATATGATCAATTTTGTCTAATAGGTGTGGCTGCTTCCATAAAGAGGAAGAGCGGAGAAAATACATAAAATTTGGACCGAAACAGCAATATCTGATAAGGGTGAATGCCGAATGTAAATTAATTTTAGAAAGTCTATCCGAAATATCGTTAAAATGTTAAATTTTTTCGTCGACGAATTGTGAAAAACTGTCTTCTAAAATTGGAGAACCTAGGAGGTGCAGTGAACTTTTTTCCAAAACTTTGATATCTGGGACTATTGAATTGAATTTCTGTATAGTCGATTGTCTGTCGGTATTGTCACAAAGGTAAATTTCGCATTTTGAGTAGTTTAGTTCAAGACCGATTGATTGGAACTGCTGCTTCAGGAATTGAAGATCTTTTAGAACGGTGTCTACGTCACCTCCTAGTGTTCCATCATCTAAATACCACACATTACATTTAGAATTTAGTTGTTGTATTATGGGGTGGAAAGCCAAACTGAAAATGACTGGCCCGAGAGGATCACCTTGTTGGCGTCCGACTGCAGATTCTAAAACGTTGTCTTTATATAATAATTTTGATGGGTGCCTGTAGCACTGTCACATAAAACCATAAAAATACCTAAATACATAAATACCTCATTCATTAAAATCGGTTCAGTAGTTTAGGCGCTACGGTGCAACACACGTAAATACAAACACATACTTAAATAATTACACAATTACACACTTACAAACATACATAGACTGCTAAAATCATAACTCTTCCTTTTGGCTTTGCCGTAGTCGGGTAAAAAGATAACAAAATTTGTAAAACGACTGTCAAATTAGTCATTTCTTTACCTTGAATGACTATTAACAAGCTAACCGGTATTCGTCATTAGACGCAAATGATAAGAAACTGATTCGTTATCAGAAATTAATTAAGACTATAATAATGCTCTAATGCGTCATTTAAAAAAGCAAATCGGTAATTCTCTTAAAAGTGAGATATTATATTACGAGTAAATAATCAGCCTATAATGTTCCTACTGCTGGGACCTAGGCCTCATTTCTGTGAGATGGAGTGGGCCATAATCCACCACGTGGGCCCAGTGGGTTGGTGGATGTCACATGTCTTTGAATTTGTGGTTCTAGGACATGCCGGTTTCCTCATGATTTTTTCCTTTACCGTTTTGAGACCAGTGGTGATAAAAAAAAATACACAAACTGAAGTGCCTGCGTCTGTTCGAATCTACCACCTACAACTCGTAAGTCACGACCGTCCTGCTGGGCCACCACTGCTCGACTACTGCGCCACCACATTAAGACTAAGTATGTACATATTGGTTGGTATCGAAAACGTTTCTAAATAGTCATGGATATAATACAAATCCATCGGTTTTGTAACAGAACCTGGAAAACCGAATTTAAGCTGAACTGACACTGCTAAAGGCTCGTGGACACAGTCGCGACGCGACAGCAAGACACAAAGGCACCGCTCGTCGCGTGACACGCGGTGCTATTGTGGCTTTGTGTCGCGCCTGTTTGTGGGAGCCTTAACTCAATACTCAATATATTTATTGCATTCCACAAAGTGGGCTTAGGTGGCAGGTTTACAAAAACATGATCATTGTGGACCCTGGCGGTCGGAGTAGCAGGGAGGAAGAGGGCTTTAATTTGACAACTGGGTTGTTACATCAACTACATCATTATTAAAGTACTCAGCCTGTACATGTAACTAAACAAAAGCAATCAATCTGCCTAGCCTTTTCCATACATACCAGGGTCAGCTGTCAGTCTAACCCGATACAACTGAATACCAGTATTTTACATGGAGTGACTGGGTAACACGATACCCCTTGGTAAGACTGACTGGACTGTCGGACTTTTGGGCTTCTGACTACCCGTAATGATTGTCAAAGATCTACGAGTGACAGCCGTGACCAACGGCTTAACGTGCTTTCCGAGGCACGGAGGGGTCTCGATATGTCGATGGTCACCCACCCACGAACCGACCGCAGCAAGAGTATCTTAACCTTCGATGGACCCGTGCGGCTGTTACTATTTAGCCACGAGCCCCCCCATATATAACCAACCAAGAACGAATGCTGGAATAGATACTTACAGCTTTACAAGACACTGACACAACATCAAAACCTATGAATTCAACAGGATGCACGTTTTTTTAGGTTCGGAAATCCAGACTCCTAAAGATAATCTAAAGCCGACTTCACACGGGCTGGCAATCGCGATAGCCGCGTGACAGAGTGTCGGGTAGGAAATTGCCAACGTTAACAGTGAGATGGTCTTAACGCTACAGTTGACGTTTGCGGCTAGTCCACCGCGCGATTTCCTGATCGTGTACACACGCTCTTATTTCGTGTTCGATCTATAACTGAACATCAAGCTTGTATTCGCCAAAGGGATAGGCAGATGCTTATAGTACATCGACATTTCGTAAGTAATGTAATAGCTCGTGGCTAAATAATAACAGCCGCACGTGTCGATCATAGGTTAAGCAATGCTTGTCGCGGATAGTTCGTGGATGGGTGACCATCCATTACATGTCGAGACCCCTCCGTGCCACGAAAAGCACGTTAAGCCGTTGGTCCCGGCTGTCATTCGTAGATCTTTGATCGTCGATACGGGTAGTCAAAAGCCCAAAATGTCTTACCAACGGGTATCGTGTTACCCAGTAACTGGGTTATGGAGGTCAGCTATATCCGATTAGACTGGAAGCCGAACCGAATATAGTTGGGATAAGACTAGGCAGATTGATTGATGTAATAGGCGAGCCTGTTGCCACTAACCGGGCGCAAAACCAGACTCCGAGCTGCTACTGAGAAATCCGTAAGGGAAAAGCCCAATTAGCTACGTAAATACACTGACGAGCAATATAAAAAAGCCACTTGCAAAGTGCCTAAAGAAATCTAAATATCTTCTAAACCACACAAGTTAGTTTCATGAAGTACAAAAAAATCTTGAAAACAGTATTATATTGCACGTTAAAACCTTATTACACACTGGCCTGTTCAAAGTAATGGATAGAAAAAAGTTTAATTTTTTTTTTAATTTTTCATAATTTTAGATTACATTAGAATCATTATAGTTCGGGTTATGATACTCTTTGATTTGAATACCTACTTACTTTTGATTTTCACGTTGATTTAATTATTGTTTTTACCTTTGCGTATCGATTTTTTTACTAAAAGTGCTTACGGCAGACGTTGACTTCTAAATAATGGTACCATCATGCCTATCACACCCGAGGAATGTACCAGGATCATCACTATGCAGCAATTGGGGAGGTCCCAGAGACAAACGGCCAGAACAATGGGAGTGAGACATTCTACTGACCAACAAGTGTTTCGGAGATTTAAGGAGACTGGACTTAACCTAAGAAGACCAAGACCATGGCAAGCCTATGTGCTCAACGCCCCGAGAAGATCCATTCGTTATGTCAACGATGTTAGAAAATCGACATCAGACGGGAGTTGTGATCCAGCAACAACTTTTGCAGACTCGTAAGGTGGACATCAGTGAGTGGACAGTCAGGAGACGTCTTGCAGAAGCCAATTTAAAGCCTTATCGGCCAGCAAATGGCCCAAAACTCGAACGGCATCGTAAAGTTGCAAGATTAAAATATGCCCGTGAGCACATCGAATGGGGTGAGGACGAATGGAACAGAATATAATGTTCTCTGATGAATCGAGATTCGTGTTGTATAATCATGACGGGAGACGTCTAGTGTAGAGACGGCCAGGAGAACGTTTAACACTAGCATGTTTCTAAGAAAAAGTCCCGTACGGGGGAGGTTCTGTACACGTGTGGGCCCGAATTTCATCAGATGAAAGCACGGCGCTAGGGCCGATAGAAACTGGCTATCTTACCGCTATGAGATACGAAAACGAGATTCTCAATCGATTCCTATTTGGTCATTATGGGCGACCACGCATTATTTATGCATGTAAATGCCCGGCCCCACACAGCTCATGTGGTAAATGAATACCTTCAAGACGTGGGAGTTCATCGAATGAAGTGGTCAGTGAGAAGCCCCGACCTAAACCCTATCGAAAATGCCTGGGACGAGCTTGGCATACATGTTAATAGCCAAAATCCACGTCCAGTCACACTTCATGAACTGAAAAATGCACTTATTAATAATAAAAGTAAGGATCAGAAAATTTACTGGGACCGAACAATAATAACAGATAAAACTATCCATTACAATAGACCTGATATTACCGTTCACGACAAAACCAATAAAACAGTTTATCTGATAGATATAGCAATACCTAACTCACATAATATTCAAACCACCGTATCCGAAAAGGTCAGTAAGTATCAAGATCTCGCCATAGAAATTAAAACCCAATGGAAAGCACAAACCGTTCATATTGTCCCCATTGTCCTTTCATCTACTGGTATAGTACCAAAATCTCTCACACAAAGCCTTAACACCCTACAGATGCCTGCTCACACACATTACATGCTCCAAAAAGCCACCATTCTTAACACCTGTCGCATCACCCGAAAGTTCCTGACTTCTTCAACATTGTCATCCACCTTTTCTATCTAAATTCCGCCTTACATACTTGGTCCCGACCCGTATGTAAGGTTTCTTAACCTCTCTTAAATGAGAAGAAACGTAAAGAACCGAATAATAATAATAATAATCTTTATTTCCAGTTTTTTTTTATTTTTTTTATTGAAGAATGGGAGACCATTCCTTAGCAAGTGCTAAAAGATCTGGTACTCAGCATGCCAAATCGTGTAGAAGCCGTATTGAGAGCACGCGGAGGCAATACGAAATATTGAATGATTAAAAAATTTAGTTTCAAATTCATAAACCCGCTGTAACACACAAAAAAAATTGTGTTTAAATTTTGTGTTTTCACTAACATTTTTATTTAATTAACATTTGAATGTTCCTTTTCACTTCAAGAAGCCTATCTTGCGTGGTTTTGGAAATATTTCATAATAAGTTAGTGGCTTTTTATATTGCTCGTCAGTGTATAAAGATATAAAATAAATTATGAATAACACATAGCCCGCCCGTCCTAGGAGTCGAACCTAGTACCTCACGCTCAGCATTCGCGCCTGAGACAAACCAACGTGGCACTCAAGTCGACTGACGATGATATTCCATCCATTTTAGTTTCATTGTCGCAATGTAATCCCGGGCATGGGTAGGTATAGGTCCTTCTACTCAATGATGGCACAAATACACGTACGGGGTAGTTGTGTAACATATTATCAGTAGGAATGGCTTTTCAACAACATTCATTGCGTTATTTACGTTATTGAGCAGACATTTTTTTTCGAAAATATGAAGCAATGGATTAGCAATATCCTTCAAAATTATTCAGATTGTGATTGATAGTGTGTTACACAATTAGTGTGCTGGTGTTTGAATTAAGAATTTAAAGTTGAGGACTTGTCAAACAAATTACCCGCGAAATTCTAAATTGATTTGTAAAACACGTAAGGAATTTTGAATTTCGCGGCTATATTGAAGGAATCACCTTAAATAATGCTAGAGTTTGACAAATTCTCTCTTCAGAAACTGGGTGATAACCTTTGATGAAAGTATTGATTAGCTACTTAAGTTATGTTTTGACAGTAAGATGAAGCTGTTCAATATATCTTCATCACGGGTAATTAGAGCGTTCATTGTTAACGTAAAATATCTAGTAGCACAAACCCCTACCCCACCTACCCCCCTACCTACTTGGGTCTTTCATAACTTTATCTTATTGCCTGTGTTATCCATCGGTATAAATAGACATAGGTACTCTTTGTGCATGAAACCCTTATGGTCATGCACAAGGCGCACGTTTCTAATTCTATTATTTATTTTCTGCAAGGTAAAAGTTTTTTCCAAACATAGAAATAATTAACATAACACCACTATTGCTCAAAATGAGTAGCAAAGTTCAGATGTAAAAGTGACATTGCCAGGTTTCGAACCGAACCCGCAATTTTAAGCTCAAAGAGCACGACCAGTAAGGGTGAAAATGAAAGAGGATCATGCATGTCTGTATTTTCCCAAAGAAACAGATTTTCACATGTGTGGCCTGATGACGTCATTGACCGACAGCCAAGAGTCCAGGGGGCAAATTCTTTTAATTTACAAACGTTACATAGTATAGTCTCTCCATTGTGAGTTTTTAACGAATAACCTTACAAAATGTCAAAAATTCACAATGATTTGTTGAGACCGTTTTTTAATTGCGACGTTTGTAAATTAATAGACTTAGGCCCTTGTTAGATGTATATCCCACGCAGCGCCTTCAGGTCACAGCTTCGTTCCAGACGCAATAAGTCTATCAATAACAGCAAACAATATAACGACCTTTGTCTATGCGTCGACCGCAATTAATAAAAATCACGATACACTATCGTTACACGTTCACAAATTATCACAGATAAGCCGCTATCACCCAAACAATCGCCGATACGTGCTACACGTAGAGGCAGAACCTAAATTCGGCGTGTTATTATCATCAGCGGTGGCCTGGGGTACCTAATAGCGGCCTCTTCCTAACCACGGCCGGTTGGTATTCGAGACCTCTGCTGATCCTGGAAATTGTTGTTTTTTATCTTGTAACCTTTTTTTCACGGGTAATCTTGATTGATTCACGTAATTAATCAATAGATCGAGGACAGCGGTTTCTTTTTATTTTCCTTTGTTTCGTTTCTAATCTTTTTTAGCAGCGATTATGCACGGGTTTATAAACATAAACTGCGTTTTTTTTTTTTGGTCAGTTGTAGTTCTCGATTTCCGCTACATATTCCCACCAGCACCCTAACTGCGTAACACCCTATCAATCACAATCTGAATCATTTTGAAGCCTATATAGCTAAATCATTACTTCATATTTTCGAAAATAAAATCTGCTCAACAACGTAAATAACGCAATGAATGTTGGTGAACAGTCAAAATGAAATCCATTCCTACTGTTAGTGTGTTACGGAATTACCCGCAGAATAGCGGCAGCACCAACAGTATTTTCAGTGTGTTTGCAGATCGGTGCGATTCTCCGATGTTGCGGAGGTGGATGCAGCTACACGCCGAATTTTGATTTTTATTGGATGTTAATCTGTGTCTGTATCTACAAACACTAGATGTTCAGTAAAATTGTTACTGACCCTATGGACTCTGTCTGAAATAAAAGTATTATATTCTATAAACTGCATTTTCAACGTACACATTTATGCGTAATCAATTAATATTGTCAATGTGACTTTAGTTTTAATCTACCAATCGTTAAAAATGGAATGTGTCTGTTTCACTCTGTGTCCTCATCACGGTGAAATGGCACCACGTTTCCATTGAACTTTAGCTTCCGCACACAAGTATGTATAGGTAATGAAAATGAAATGCCACAGAAATACATTTGAAACACTAGCGTTGCTGTATTCCTGCTTGAAGAGTATCCGGCTGCTGGTATAATAACAGGTACATGAGACATCCCAGTTTCGTGCCTCGGATGGTAACAATGGCAACGCATCTCAAAGAAAGAAAGAAAGAAAATACGTTTATTTGTGGTAAACATGACGCAGAGAAAAACACACAAACACTAAAATAACGAGTGGGGGTAAAGATGCGTCACATCCACGCAAAACGGCATTAACTCAGCATAATGCTACGACCCTATGCGGGACAGAGCCCCAGCGCTGGTTTTCAGCGACAGCCGACGTTGACGTGATGACGTCAACCGGTGCAGCATATGAAAATATAAAAATAACAACAAAATAAGAAATAAAATAAATACACCATACTTAGTTCTAAATGTTTATAAATACATTTAGAACTAACTAACCAACCGTTTATACATAATATTTATAAAATGGTAACAATTCCGGGCAACAACTCATGCGCCGCCAGCCTTTAATCCTGCGGTACCTCTAGTACCTACTGCAAAGTCAATAAACGGCGGTTATCAATTGCAATCAGATGAACCGTCGCATTGTTGTCCTGTTATAATATGCTAGAAAATACCAGTTGCCAGATTGTTTGGGTCCATATTAATCACCTCGCTCCCAAGACTACAATGTTATAGTTATGAAAACCAGGACCTTTTGACACCCATCCAAGGATCCACTTCAGTGAAAGCAGCTTAACCTCAGAATTTGATCGATTTGCGGCTGTAAATTAGTCAAGCGTAGCTAGTAAATTAACTAAAATGTTTAATTACACAAACACACGTGACTCGGTTGTTATTACCACGGTGCGCAAGCGCAGCTACTGGAGCGTTCCACATAAAGTACACCAGCCCTGCCTTCTGTCTACCCTGATTGCTACACGCGTATGAAGCATACTAGTAGGAATATCACGCTAATACTCCTTTAAAGGATTGGTAGTGTACCAAGATAAGACATTCAATCGTTGCAGGATTTCAATCCTTCTAGTTACGGTCAAGGAGCAGTCATGTTTAAAAGTAATTTTCAAACAAATTACTTCGCACAGCGGGCGCATTTCGTCTTTCGAACTGCAATTTGAATTCAAAACTAGCTGACCCCGGACCCGACGAAGACTGTCCTGTCCAAACAATAGTACATACCACAATCCCATAGAAAAAAAGGGGACTTTCACTTTCTCCCATTTTCCGGAAAATATATCCAATTTTTCTTTCCATTAAATACTGATTCGGACTATTACAAACATTTTCAAACAAAAAGTATCCAAATCGGTCCAGCTGTTCTCAAGTGATGCGCTTACCAACGAACAGAATTTCATTAAATTTTTATTTAATTAAATAGATGTTGGCAATGACGTAATCGAAAAAATAATAAGGTGCAATAACAATTAACCTTAGGCCTTGCGTTGAGGTGCTAAACATATTTATTCCTTGACTGTAAATGGATACTGGATAGAACACAGTTTTGGTCGGATGTCCAACTAAAAGGGGCCTTCAAATACAATGGGACACAAACCGGTTGTCTTTAGGAACTTTATTATCTTTATACTTATTTACAGCGAAATATAAATTAATATTAATTTATATATAATTGTATTAATTTATATTATTAATATTAATTTACAAATTCATTATAATCATCATTCTCCTGCCTTTATCCCAATTTGTTTGCGGGCGTCACAACATGTTTTTTTCTTCCACAGTTCTCTATCAGTCGTCATCTTGGTAGTCACCCCCTTTCTAGCTATATCATCTTTCACATAATTTGACAAACTATAAGAATAATATATCCAGATGTATAAAAACGGGGAGGGGGAATCGTAGGGCATTAAAAAATGGGGGGAGGAATCATAGGGGATCAAAACACGGGGGAGGAATCATAGGGCACGAAAAAAATAATATATATTGATACGAAAAACTGGTTTTCAAAAACTCTGTGTTCGATAACAACTGCATTAGTATAATACTGTGTCGCAGTCATTAACGCCCACCTCCAAAAAGTCGAAACAAAAGCAAAACTAAAAGGCAAAAATTATATGAAAATAGAAAAATTTAAAACTAGAACTTAAAATTAAAAGCATCGCATCGCAGGAAACATGCCCAAAAGGACCAAAAACCGGTTGTCTTTTATTATAGTTTCTGATTATTGCCTTTTGTGCGTATTGTCATTTGATAGCCGACCTACATATTTTTAATCACATACTTAATCAATTGTATTTGATTTTACTAGGCTAGATTGTGGGCTAATAAAATATTATATTTTTTACACATAATTAGAGGACGATACTATAAGCATTTCGTTTAGTGACAAAGCCGTGATTACCATACGGTTAACATTAACTAAACCAGTTTGTTACACAATCTTATTTAAATCAATCATGTCCAATGTACTTCTGGTATGCGTCCAGTTAGTGGTCCACCCACGATATGACTGTTTTCTTGACAAACCGTAGATTAAGACTTTTTGATGGGTTCCCAATATTGATACCTAATATGCATGTCAATTCATTTGACTCCCATAATATCAACCAATATATTCAACCTTCTCAGAATAAAGAATAATTGGCCAACATTGAGCAAATTACAGCTGGTTAGGTACCTCTACTTATATAATTTCAGTGAGTTAGTATATTAGTACCGAACAATGTAGGATTACACTTCAGATTTTCAAAACGGTTTCTACAAAAAAAATATGTCAAATCTAGTGCAAAGATATAAAAATTACGCATTTCAGGAGCAACAGAACGTTCAGATGTCCTCTTTATAAACTGTAACAAAAATGAAAAATCGCCGCACACCGCGCCACTGCAGCACGGGATGTGCACAGTTTCCAAGTCGCTATTTACTTATTATGTGAAGTCATAAAATATTTGAGGCATAATACGGCATTTAGAAGTATTTTTGTGGTGTTTTAAATTAAACTAGTGGTGCGTATTGTGTGGGGGTGCGGTAGGGTGGTGCCGAGCGATACGCTAGCTCTGTCCGTCCTTGCGCATGCGCCCCCGCTGGCACGCTATCTTGCGCTAGCGCACGTCGGTAACGGGTCGCGTTCTCAGTGGCCGCGCGCGCGCCGCCCGAGCGCGACATGAATATGTACACGCAGACGCCGCGCGACGAACCGCGCGCTATGCACTACATCGAGATCGTGGAGCCGGACCCCGCCACCTGCGAGCCCTCCGCGTGCCTACCGGAAGGCCACGTCCAGTGCAACTACCGGCTGCTCAACGAGAACATCCGCGCCTACACCCCCACCCGCGACGTGCACAGCAAGAGTACGCTGCGCTACGACTTGTGTGCCACCATGTCGCCGCCGCGCTCCCGCATCCTGGAGCTGCTGCGCCCCGAGGACCCCGGCCGTGACGCGCTCGATGCCATCGTGCGGCCTGTCCCGCGCCGAGGCCTCACCAGGCCGCTTGATGAAGACACGCGAAGGTTTCTCCAGCGAGCTCTTCAGTCCCCCCATCCCCTCTACTCCGCATCTGCCACATCAGAGCCTCATCACAGGCCGCCAGAGCCATCAGAATCAGACAAGGATCCAGAGTCAGCGTCACCCGCGGATGAAACTAGTCACAAAGCAAAGAGCTCAGCCCTGGAGCGGTCACTGGCGGACGAGCTGCGGGAGGCAGAGGAGGAGGAGCGCGGAGGGGTCGCGCGGCGCGAGCTGCTGCGGGAGTTCCGGCGAGGCGGCGGGGGCGGGGTGCGCGGCGCGGTGGAGCGGGAGCGGCTGGGGCGCCTGGCGCTGGCGGTGGAGGACGACGAGGAGGACGGCGCGCTGTCGGCCACGGCGCGGCGTCTGGACGCTCTGCTGGCGACGTCGCGCGACCTGCACGCCGAGCTGGCCGACATCCACGCGGACCTGCAGGTGCTGGCCCGGCGCGTGGCGAGCCACGACATCTGACGCGTTCGTACCGTTCTGCGCCTGCGCCGCTTTCGCACGCTTTGCACAGACCACTGTTCACACGTAGCACCGACCTCCATGAAGGAAATGAATTTCCTTTCGTTCAATTATTCCTCGTCGAGTACGTCGCTCACTCGAGCGGAATGTTTGCTAGCGCATGATCATTGCTCAGTGGCTACGGGAGTATCGCAAGCGGATACATCGATATAATTAAATTGGTTGAGTTTGGTCGGTAAACATCGTCGGTCAGTCGGCTCGTTATCTGCGTGCACTTCAACGAACCAATCTAGTTAACTGCATCATTAAGTAATACATTATCTTGTGTTTCGTGCTACTTTCACTTTGCTCGTTGTCTCTGTCTATCACTGCATAACTTGGGTGTTAGTGATAAATCTAATTGCGTACATCGCTAATTAGGATTTTACACCGAGTTCCGCTGAAGTGAGTTTATTGTGGAAATCTTTACCGAAGTTATTTATCAGCGAAGTTGTAAGTTTTTGAATTCATTTCCTGAGCTGTTCATTTTTGAGTGTGAGTGACCATTAGTTTTCTTCTTCGTTGCAGTAGAAATATTTCGTTTCGTTTTTGAATAGAACAAAATATAAAGTATATCATCGCACTGTTACTTACGTGCAGCTAGTAAACTAGTAATCTTGCAGCTATAGCTACGAAACGCGATTTCATAATTTTATAATCCTCTTCATCAATGCGGAACGATTCGCTTCACTGGTTACATTAGCACCCAGTATGTGCGAACACTCTCATCGCACGATACTTGGTTTCAAAGTTTCATGCGCTTGCGATGCCCCCAATCAGACATTCAGCTGAAATAATGCCCAATAACAAACAATCCAGCGTGTGTGTAGGGTAATCTATTTCAGAGGGCCTAGCAGTGGCAAAGATTCTATACAACTCGATTCCTAAAGGCTTCCCTTTGAAAAATGGCACAGTCAATATTCTGTAGACAAATAATAAATAATCACATTAAAAATATATACTCCAGCTTACCTCTTACAAAAATGTACCCTTCGCTTCTGTTTTCCGATCAACAATTCTATCACCACATGTGGTGATCTAGGCATTGTCTGGGACCATTTTCGTAGAGGTCAATTAAAGTCTCAACTTCACAAGTCATTTGTTGATTTTAAACACATAGTTAGGTAGTAATAAAGATTGCGCTATGTCATGCCAGAAAACGTACAAATATGCCGAATTTTAATTATTTACTCAAAAAATGGTCTTGAAAGAACATACAAATAAAAAAATGTGATGTTTTATAACACCACCCCTCCCCCTCCCTTCCCCCTCTTCCCGTTTGTCATCTTATGATGAGTAGAGAGTAGAGAGTAGTAGTAGTAGAGAAGAGCTAAATACCAACATGAAAATGCTAACAGACCATTTCGACACCGGTGATAATGACCATCAGAAACTCTATTAATTTACTTAATTATAATAAATATAATCTGTAAATATTTGAGACTCAAACAATAACAAAAGATAAGAATCGTCTGACCAAACATCAGAGTTACAATAATAATTAAGTTGTGTTTAATCTCTCGTTTTCATAACATTACCTAATGAATGTTTAACATTCACGTGACATAGGTACGCAGAATAATTTTCTGGCGAAACATTATTTGATTCTGCTCTACTATAACGAGATTTTTTTGCTGTCTCAGCCACTTCTATGGATTTTATAACATGTGTACCAAACACCACTGCCGTCCGTCTTAAGGGCCCTTTAGGCAGTACAGGAGAGATGTTTAAAATCAATGTACCTATATATTTCGTCGGACTTTTCCTACAACCGTTCTCTTGTTCCTTTAATAATTTTCATGACTCTCGTCATCACCCTTTGTTTGAATCAGTCATCCTGTCCTATATGACCACTAGGAATATGACAGCGTCGCAGTGGCGAAGGTTCCATACAACTCGATTCCTACCAGCTTCCCTTTGAAAAATGGCACAGTCTATAGACAAATAATACAATAATATTAGAGATATGTACTCCGGCTTACCTTTTACAAAAATTGACCCTTCGCTACTGCAGCCTCGTCTATGTTGCTGATACCATCATCGTCCTCCTGCTCTTTTATCCCAATTTAAGTCTCCTTCAAACAGGCGTGACACGCGATGCGACACAAAGGCACCGCCTGTCGCGCGACGTGCGGTGCCTTTGTATCGTGTGCAATTCGCGTCGCGTGTCGCGCCTGTATCTAAGGAGCCTTATTAGTGGTCGGCGCTGCATTGTCTTCTTCTGCCATGACATCTCTATCAGCCGTCCCCTCAGGAGTCACCTCCTTTCTAGTCATATCATCTTTACACCAATCCAGCCATGGTCTCTTTAATCTTCTACTCTTTTAACCGTCCTCATTTATCCTACTGAAAAATGGTTGTCGTAGGTATCAATCATCCATTATGAAAATTCAGTAAATATTTCAATGTACTACACTTTCCTGTTATTGCAGTTAATTCTGGTTTATATACGAGGAAATAATTCACCAAGTAATAATTAACAGAATATATAATTTGCGTCGTGTTGTTATAAATACATTAGGTACTTACTCAATTATTTTTCTTGTGGATATTTATAACATTGAAGACATGCGATCAGTTAGACAGGTAGGATTCTACAGTAATAATGTAACGATGAATGATAATTATTATAATTAGATAATCATTCCAAAGTTTTATGTTCTGGATCTTTGTCATTTTGTTTTTATAGTAGACAGTGTTTTGTCGATTTGTTCTTGCAATTTTGTTGTAGAGTCGAGATTTCTTCAGTTGTGTTTTGTTAGGTATTTTTTTCTGACAAGATTTATGCGTAAATCCCATGTTTCAGTCAAATGGGATCATTGTTGGTAAAGGGTGGTGTTGTCTATTCACCAACGTATGTTGTTTTATTATTTTTCATAGCACAAAAAGTGCGAACTCGATTATTTTTTAATGAATTCTGTTTTGATTTCTGTCGCCGATTCTATTGAGCAATCCGTTTTCTCAGCGTGTCCAAAAAAAATTGAACAGTTATACCTAACTACAATATAGAATGTAGATATAAAATGTAGTCTAAAGTCTTGTATTCAATAGGCAACCATTGATGCGACACCTAACGCTACTCTTAGCTGGCGACAAGACGAATTCGTCCATTTAGACTGATACAATTGTTGCCTAATGAACACACGGAGCTCGAAGAGCCTGTAAAACTAAAAACCATCCTAACATTCCAGGCGTCATCAGTGCGCGCGCGGCGCTGCACGGCGGCTGCGCGTGCGCTGGGCGCGGAGGCGCGTGCGCTGCGCTACCTCGACGACGTAGTAGCGCTGCTGCGCGGCGACGTTGGTGCAGCCGCCCGCGCGAGAGCCTGGCCCTTCGCCATCGGCAGACGGCAGCCCGGCAGGAATTATGTAATATGATCTCAGGTAGAGTATGCTTTATGTTTAACTAGATTTAACCCGCGTTTCGCTACCATGGTTTATCTTAGGAACCATGCTTGTTTTCCGGATAACGCAGTCTAGTCTTTACGCAATAATTATATTATTATAAAACCAAGAATAATTTAATTTATCATGCATGTACATAAAGAAGTACCTAGTATTTTATCAGCTATCTATTTTCCAATAGTCACAAAAATTACCGATATGACTAATAGGTAAGATGGTATCTACTATATTAGTAGGCTCTTCACAATTTATTTTATATTATATATTACAAATATATTCCTCATAATTAAATGTTTCCCGAATCACATCGAAGTATTTACAGATAGGTATGCAACTACTCGTTATCAAACAAATCTTGTTCCTACTCAATTCTGAAGTACTGATAATAACTTATTAAATAAACATTATTATCAACACGTGACTAATCATATTATTATAATAATATGTGCGGAATCTACAAATCTTGTTTTATTTAAAATTATACGTACAAGAGGTTTTTATTGACACAAAAAAATGGTTGGAATCTCATAAAAAACTAAATGGCATAATGTTGTGTAACAAATATAAAATAAAAACTAACTTTTTGTCGGTCTGCTCCATTAATGAAACAACAATATATTTGCTGTATAAATAAATATTAATTTTACTAATCGTGTTTTATCCGTTTGTCTACCTTGGAAGTTTGACCCGTCAGCCTATCTGTCTACCTTGGAAGGTGTGAAACTACTGTTTTGGAAAATACCGAGCCCTAGGACCGATGATTTATTATCCTGCACCACTAGGTACATACTAAACAGCAACACGTGGACTATTTAAACTCTTTATGTCAAGGACACCAGCCCTATATCCCAATGTATCCCCTAGGAATCGGTTGGAATGGAGCTCCAAATAAATTACTGTAAAAATCTTGATAAAGCTCAAGAAGCTAAGCCAATGTGAAGTATAAGACAAATTAGAAATCAAAGATGACCCATTTGGCCTATATTCCAATTGATCTTTTACGTTTATCAATCAATCAAAGTTAATTAATGCCAAAGTAAACAGTGCTGTGACCCATTAACGAGATAACAGTTAATCGAACTGTTAATGCATCATTAGAAGCTCGTAAACATCGATTACGACACAGTACTAACTGTGGTACTAATGACTGCAACAATAAACCGGGAAAAGATTGACATTTATCCTTTTACCAGACGCCACTTTGACGTAATAGTTACTGACTATACATACAGGTTGGCAGGACATCCACGCGCAAACTGTAACCATGAATTCAGCACATGATTCTAGAGAATTTAAAAAAAATAACTGACGAAAAATTTCAACGCAAGTTCAGAATCATGTACTGAATCCAAGGTAACAGATTGCGCGTCGATGTTCCTGCCACCCTGTATATACATAATAGGTACTGTATGTTGTGTCTGTTCATCAGTCAAACCGTCTTTCGGGCAAACATTCTTCAGACAAGTGAACTTAGATAACACGTAACGCACGTTCGTTCAGCGATTCTCCTAGAGTCGCAGACTTAAGGACAGCATAGAGTGCCTTAGAGCAGGCCACCCGCATGATCGCTTGCCTTATATAAATATGAAGACCAAATAATTTTGCATCAATCCGGATCATCCATTTATCAGTCTATTAAGGCTCCCGCAAACAGGCGCGACGTGACACCGCGTCGCGACTCTAGTAGAACAATTTCTATGATAACTTCATGGATATTGTTCTACAAGAGTCGGGTCTCGCCTGTCTACGGGAGCCGTTACCCACTCGATCAGTTTTCGTAAATCTGGCCAAAGTATCGTATCAAATGGACGCGAAATGAATGGTGTAAAAATAATCAACATTCTTTAGTTCCTAAATTACTTGCTAAGGTACGAATCGTGTACAAAGTCAGTTAAAAAAACAAATGAAATTGAAACTTTTTGTGCCTTGAAACGAGAATAGAAGACACGCGAAACTGTATTCGACAGAATCGCGGTATTCGCTATGTAGCGACTGTGTTGCCAGGTACGCGGAGTTAACCAGTAATCAGGCCTGGTCGATCCAAAATGTAAGTAGAAGGACCCTCTGTACAATATAGGGGGATCCCCTGAAAAATATTCTCATAACATGTTTTCCTTGAAGGGGTTGAGTTGTATAGTACACTCAAATTTGGAAAGTTATCCTAAATCCCATTTAGGAGGGTTAAAGCATTGTCCATTTCATTCCTTAATGTTTAAATCGAAGATACACTTTTTCTAACACAGCCACCTTACTCTGTATGTTTTCAAAACTTAACCATCAATAAGTATTGGCAACAAGGCAGAGATTACTACCACCTTACCACTATGATATTTACTAAAAAAAAAATCTCGCGACTCCTTAACATGGAATCCTTAGCTCCTGGGGTTGATACCCAAAGCAGGCAGCCCCTTGAGATTTTTCCCAACAGGAATTCGTCATTCTTACATAGTGGGACGTATACACCCCAATGTCATGTTCATAAATTTCGCCCCTGACTACTGTAAACAGTGGTAAGTGGCTGGTGGTAGCTGGCAACCCGGTGTAGAAGCTAATTACCGCCGGGGCGCGGAGCTGGCACCGATCGCGCCGCAACCGAAGCCGTACAGACTACACGTACTTACATGTAGCAGGTATGCTCAGAAAACTAGTGGTTCTTCCATTTTACCTAGCCGTTAAGACTACAGAAGGGTTTCCTGTAAGGTTAGACATAGGCGCTGCACGACAACACAGACATTCATGGCATTTATGCTATGCTCATGTTTGGATATCCAGCAACCCGCACTGGGCCCGCGTGTTAGATTACGGTCCGGTCCGTCTCACAGAGAGGAGGTCTGTGTCTCAGCAGTGGGACATTATAGGCTAGGTTATGCATGTTTGGATATGAAATTTTTTTGTTTTTTAGGGTTCCGTACCCAAAGGGTAAAACGGGACCCTATTACTAAGACTCCGCTGTCCGTCCATCTGTCCGTCTGTCACCAGCTGTATCTCATGAACCGTGATAGTTAGACAGTTGAAATTTTCACAGATGAACTATTTATGTTGCCGCTATAACAACAAATACTAAAAAACAAAATATAATAAATATTTAAGGGGGCTCCCATACAACAGACATGATTTTTTTGCCGTTTTTAAAGATACTGGTACGGACCCCTGCATGCGCGAGTCCGACTCGCACTTGGCCGGTTTTTTTCTTCCTATTTCGTTGCTAAACGACTCTTTGACAATACAAAAGTGCATGTAATTGGTTTAATTGGAATAAATGCTTTGAGCTTGAGTTCATGTAAATCGTCAACTCCTGCTGCGTCGCTACGAAATAGATACAGCCGTAGGCGTAATGGAAAATCTGAAAGTGAAATGCTTCCTGTGTTATGTTATGTAGCACTCTGATATAGTATATTAGTTCGCACAAGTACTATTACTGCATAGAATTAAAACAATATCATCTGATTCGAGACCACATTGCAGATTAATTCTAGACTCTGCAATTTTTTCGACATCAAATCAAATCAAAATATTTTATTTCACATAAACCTACATGGGCACTTATGAAACCTCAGACGCTAGGTGCACGGTTCCAATTGGTCGTTTCCTATGGAGAAGAGGTGGCAAGAAACTCCACGGTTACTCTTTTGAAAATAAGTGGCATTTACAATGTTTTCAAATTACAGTGGAGGACAGTGTAGGCCTGTCAACAAGTAGGTAACAGGTACTCAACAAAATAGTTCATTGTTGTTGATATCAATCTGCCGATGCAACAACTGATTAGGAATTTGATCAACACACTGTTTTACGAATCTGCCTGCAACACTTGCACGGTATTAAACACGATCATGAGTTTTTAGTAGGCCACGAACAATGCGATAATTACTCAGATATATAAATTCTCGATTTTGTAAACTGATTTCAGGCAAATACAGTAATTAGGTAACAATGTTGTAGGTACACATGCCATCGACATGAATTGCGATGTTTCCTTGACATAAGGGTGTGTTTTGAATGGTTGAAGCCGTATTCTCATCAAGTCATCATGCATGGTGTGCAGAGTTAAGACTGCCCCAGCATTCAGCAGTCTGCCTTGCAGGGAGATTTTGCACAGAGCATCTGATAATGTTTTGTTCAGATTGGTTAGCAAGCTATACGCCTAAAGAATTGCTTGACTATCGGACTAAGTATAGTAAGTGTGTGTGTGTGTATGTGTATGTGGGTGTGTGTGTGTGTGTAGTGTGTGTAATTATGTCGTTAAATGTGATGACTGGTATTTTTGTGGGCTGCTTACCTAAAGCCCTCTTACGACGGCGCACTATATTTTGATACTCAACTTTTTTTTTAAAGTTCATGTTTTGTCATTTTCTTTGATAACTCTACACTTTTGGAGCCTACAATGTGCATTCGTGCAATGATTACCTAACATTTTTAAAGCAAGAATGACTCCGTTCTAAAATTAAGTCAACCAATAAAAAGAGCCGATCTACCAAAACGGAAGACCAACCGTTTCCTCGCACAACAAACTTGAAAATCGCAGCAAAAACAGTAATATGTTGTTGTTATTACGATTTAATCACACGAGGCGGCCGCATCGAATCGAGACCTATTGCATAAGGTCTGCTTGCCTTGGACCAATAGCTAGCGTGGATATGAATGAGTCACTACAAAGGTCATGCACCATTTGTTTTGATAAGCCAAGAGTCCCCTGGTGCAAGATAAAATTAACTAAATTGTAGGTATAACTAAATAAATACCTTTATAAATAATAAAATATATAAATACCTTTTTTTCTTAACAAACTTCCAGAACACTTGCAAATGTTATACAAAACGAGTTCGAAAAGATCTAAATACAAATCGAAACGTTTCCTTACACAACATTTTTTCTCCTAATGTACGGAATATACACTCGAGAGCAATGAATCCGGGTCACTTAAAGAATGTTAAAAATCTCGGAAACTAAAAATGATAGGTTAATGCAATAAATTGTATTTAATAGACAATGTAATACTCCTTTAATGAAAGTAAAAAAAATATGAGTCACCATACATTTTATTAACACAAAATTACATAAAGAAAAAAACTGCTGATCTCTCCTTAAAACAAAAATAGGAAACATGAAATTTTTGAACTTTATTATGATTTTCTTGAATTTTAATACTTCGTATTGCCTCCTCGTGCTTCCATTACTGCGTTTACGCGGTTTGGCATGCTGTACACCAAGTTCCTTATACGATTTTGGGGAATATTCTCCCATTCCTCTGTGAGAGCAATTTTGAGCTCACGAAGCGTGATTGGGGGAGGGTTTCGTTGTTTTACGCATCTGCCTAGCTCGTCCCAAGCATGCTCGATCGGGTTGATATCCGGGCTGCGCGCTGGCCACTCCATACGAGTAATGTTCATCTCTTGAAGGTAGTCATTCACAATCCTACCTGTATGAGGTCGGGCATTGTCATGCATAAATATAGCATCCTCACCTAAATTGACCATAAATGGACCAACGTGATCATTGAGGATTTCTTCCACATATCTTACGCTAGTTAAAGAGCCGTTTTCTATGATCACCAGCTCTGTGCGACTTTCAGAAGAAATTCCGGCCCACACAAGTACAGACCCACCACCGTAGGCTACTTTTTCTTCGATGCATGCTTGCTTGAATCTTTCCCCTGGTCTTCGATACACTCTGTGTCTTCCATCGTGCTTGTAGAGCATACATTTTGATTCGTCGGAGAACATAACTTTTGACCAATCTTCAATACTCCAATTTACGTGGCTCTGGGCATATCTTAGTCTTGAAATACGATGCCCACGCTCCAGTTTAGGGCCGTTTGCAGGTCTAAGGGGTTTTAAGTTAGATTCAGCAAGCCGACGTCTTACTGTCCATGCACTTGGGTTACTTCCTCCGAGGCGTCGAAACTGATTTGTGAGTTCAGTTCCTGTGAGAAAGCGATTTCGAAGCATGGTGTTCACCAAGTATCGGTCTTCTCGTGCTGTGGTACACCTGGTTCTGCCCGTTCCTGGTCTGCGTAGGTTAGAACCAGTTTCTTCGTAACGTCGGAGAACTCTTTGTACTGTTGACAGCGACACACCGACAGTCCTGGCTGTATCGCGCTGACTCCGGCCGGTTTCCAGCATTGTAAGTATTCTGGTGCATTCTTCAGGCGTAAGCGACATAATTTCAGCTTGAATAATGAATATAGAGCACTATCAACATGGTTTATGTACCCACATAAATGACAGATTACAAACAAAAGCAAAACCAAATGCTGTAATTTCGTAGTTCCATCTTCGAAAGTGGCCCTTTTTCAAATTTGATTTTTTTATGATATAACTTTACAATAACTAAGAAGTTTTAATACCTTCATTTAAGGAGTATTACATTGTCTATTAAATACAATTTATTGCATTAACCTAGCATTTTTAGCTTCCGAGATTTTTAGGATTCTTTAAGTGACCCGGATTCATTGCTCTCGAGTGTAGTTTGTAAAATGTAAATGAACGGCTCGCCAGCGATAGGATTAAACTCTGAGAGGTTTTCGTTGTGTGGCCAAAACCAAATTGTGAATAAGTTGTTTTAGAAATAAATACATAATTTTAATAAAAATTAACTGTTGTGATTTTTATGGTCATTTAAACACATTCGCACACGGCATACTTTTTGTTGGTCTTAAATTCGGTCAGATTATTTCGCCCTACGTTATTTAGACCTACGTTTTGTAGGACGTGTCGTGTCGTGTGACGTGACCTGGGATATTTGATACCAGCGGGGTAATTACGTAACACAGTAACAGTAGGAATGGGTTTCATTTTGACAGTTCAACAACATTCATTGCGTTATTTATGTTGGTGAGCAGACAAATGTTTCGAACATATGAAGCAATGGATTAACAATAGGCTTCAAAATGATTCAGATTGTGATAGTTAGTGTGTTACGTAATTAGGGTGCAGATCCTATCAAAAAAATCGGTCACTAATTGTATGCCGTCTGCGAACGCTCTAACGCAGTTAATCGGATAGAGGTACATTTTGTGTCATGCATGTCATATACAAATAAGAGCGCATTCTCTTGGGAGGGAGGGGTCATTGTCTTGACTATTGACCTTGATTTGTCTTAGATATGACGAAAAGCAACACATACGTATAATTCTGGCAACGATGTGATAGGTACATGATAATACAACATAATAATATACAAGATACCTATATGTACTCTGTCGTACAATATACTTCCGATGCAGGGCGACATTTTTTGGACTAAAGAGCAAAAAAGAACCAAAAATATATCTAAACCAAATTAGTGAAACGAGCTACTAGCTCTATTTTAAAAAACAAGAACTGCAAGAGATGTTTTAAAAGATCACGATCTCCAAATGAATCTTAATAAGGATATGGCGTTTTTTTTGTGTGTAATTAACAACATCCTATAACAGAATGAGTAAATACGATTTAAATAAGTATCATTTTTAGACTAATCAAATGTCAATATTATCCGGTGACACGGTGTGACAGCAGTCGCTCTCAATTATCAATACATTTGAAGCCTATCAACCGCAATCCGGTTGGACCACCCACAGCGGTATTCGGCATAATTACATCATATTAACAAACAAATACACTAAACTATCATGTATTTAGCCATCGCTGCCAGCCGCGACCGGCCGTCCGCGACACGGAGCTTAGAAAAGAGAGTAGTGCCAAAAGACCAAGTTTTTGTTGTTTCAATATGCCTGTAATAGGCATATGCAGAAATAAGAGAACTGCGGGGTAGTTGCGTAACGTACTAACAGTAGGAATGGCTTTCATTTTGACAGTTCAACAACATTCATTGCGTTATTTACTTTGATGAGCAGCCATATTTTTTGAACATATGAAGCAATGGATTAGCAATAGGCTTCAAAATGATTCGGATTGTGATAGATAGTGTGATGATTGATGATGTGATTGATGCAATTAGGGGGCTGGTTGTAGCTTAGTCACTAAACACCGAATATGCCACTGTATAGGTTAATCAGTAAAACAATTGCCTGCCAGCAGTCAAAACTCTGAAATTCTTGCATCAACCCATTAATTATAACAATCCCGCAAAATTAGGTTTAATAAACAAATTGGACTTATTGTAATAGGTCTGCATACCCCAGCCTGACTAGGAAGCTAGGAATTTGAAACTTCCGAAATTTCCATAGAAAAAACAAAATGAATTTACACGAAATTAATTTAATAACGTTAACGTTAAATAAAGTCCGATTTCTCAAACGACACTTAACGTTAAGACGCTCTTAAAAGTCTTTTGGCCGTAAGTAAAATATTGGATTTGTGCTCGGTTCATGGCATTAGGCTCACCCCCTATTACATGGGACTTAAAAACATAACCGGCGAACTGTGGGTGTACTATACTGGGTGGGTATACTATATCTACCCAACCCTTCGGGGATTACTGGCGTGATGTTATTGTAGAGTACAGTCGCCAACAGGTCGAACTACACGAAACTGTCAAATTTCTCCAAACGATTTTTAACCTCAAAATGTTGATGGTTAAGTTCAAAATCGAATGAGAAAATCTGACAGTTTGTGGTATCTTAATGTGCTGGCGATTGTACTATACAGTGACAACATGAGACTTTTCGGTAAACTCAAAATTGGGTTCCATAATTTACCCGAATGGCTGTTGAATATCGCCATCCTTTCTACGCTCATAGTCAAACAATATTTAACGATATAAACACGAGCGCTCTGATTGTGCTGCCCTCTGTAGGAACAATTGGGAACCACAATGAGCTCGCCACACGTTCTGTTATGGACGCCAAATTACGCTATTGTCAATAATTAATACGCTGTGGCGTTCATTAGCAATTGTTTTGATGTACAATTGTTTATTGTGTCCACGCCTATATTTATCAGCGGGAAAATAATGCCACGGAAATAACAGTTCCACGGGATTGCGCTTGACCAAGAACAAATTGCTATGCGGAATTTAAAATTCCAGGATGCTACCAAAAACTTAACAAGAAAACTCAAGACCAAATCTCCTAACTAAAAACGTTCAAAATCTAGTATCAAGCTCATCTCAGCGACAATCAATGTCAAAAACTTGTCAAAATGGTTGGGAAATAAGAAGTATTTTTGACAGATTGGGACTGAGATTAAAATTTAAAGCCAACTCATTTATTTCAAATAGGCACTTTTAAACGTCAAATGTACAAAAAAAATTAATTGATTCTGGTTGCCCCTTCCAAAAGGTAGTTTCGTTTGGAGAAGAATGGGCAAGAAACTCCACCGTTACTCTTTTAAAATGTTTTACAATATTTTGTATACATTAATTATATAATTAATACCGTTAATTATATACCGTTCACGGATCTGGAGGGGTCCTTTTTAATGTAAAATAGTGTGTAATAATGTATAATTAATAATGTTGACATTCAATAATGACATTCAATAATAATATACTAACATAGTTTATTTTTTTTTTTTTTTTTTTTTTTTTTTATATGTTATAAGTATGATGTACTAACAATGTATGGAATATTTTTTGATTCTGAAATAAAATGAATAATAATAATAATAATTAAATGTGAAGACGATGCACCTGGAATAAAAAATCCTATACCACAATAAGTAAAAAGAAGTATAAATCAATGACATTAGAATGCCAATTTTCTTAAAAATACGGGAATTGCCTCTCTCTACAAACATTTTTCAATTTGAGAATGGGACCGATGCCCTGAAGACAATAAGTTCCTTGGGTACAGTCGCCAGCACATTTAGCTACCACAAACTGTTACATTTCCTCATTCGATTTTAACTTAACCATCAACATTTTAAGGTTTAAAATCGTTTGGAGAAATTTGACAGTTTCGTGTAGCTTGACCTGTCGGTGACTGTACTCACAAGACAGCTACGTGAAGTGAAAAAGTATCCACCTGTCGATGGGAAGCACCCATTATCTCCACATAAAATCTATTTAATTTATAAATACTCATCATATTATTACACATTTTATCTCAATACAGACTGTACGCTGGAAAATGAATCAATAGAAATCGTTCTATTGAACTCTCGCTCGTGATTGCAAGTCATTAACTTTTTAAGCATTACTGGCAACTGATAATGTTAATAATTAATGTTTCAGAACTGGAGATATCGCTGACTGTCCGCCCAGCTGCACTCTCGAATATTCGACACACCGAAGGCATAAGACACCAAAGGACATTCTACTATAGTGTTATTTATTATTCTTATGCCCAGGTTACGAACAAGTTGCGCAATCGCAACTAATCGCGCCACTCACAGACGTCCGTTACTGTTAATGAATCATTAACTAACGAAATCTTAACACTTAGGGATGTCAGTACATTTGGTACACATAAAGAGAACATGTCACTACTGGTTTTTTTTTTTGTGACCGGCCTCTTTAGCCTTTCCTAAGTAAGCTTTGGTTAATTATTAATTATCTATAGTGGATCTGTCTGTGCGATGTCTTATAATTATTTTATAATTGTACGGAACCATAGAAACGAAACGTAGACTTTGTTAAAAGTTTATAATTACACGAATTATTTCTCAGTACATAGAGAAGTACTTAGAGTTTTTCAGGGTTTATATTTTCAGTCAAAAATTATACCTTTTAGAAGTAACTTAAAATAGGTGTTGTAATCTATTTTAACATTATATTTGATTAAATTAAAGGTGTTAATTTTTACCTTACTGTGAACCCAAAATGTGGAAAAATAATCGAAATAAAAATAAGCCAACATAACGACTTATTTCTTGTCTAAACCAATGTTTTATTTTAGTTTTGTTGTGAAAGTAGTCAATTCATGCTTAATGGGATAGCTACATTGTTATAACAGTCACAGGGGTCGTTGGTATTTCTTATTATTGTACTTAAAGAGCTCATTAAGAAGTAATGATATTAATAGCTTTAGTAATTACGGAACTCGTCATTAATTATTTATTGTATACCTATGTCAAATTATTTATATTTTTACGATGTATTGTGAAATTCATTTCCAAACTTAATAAAAAGCTTGAAAATATTGAAAAATTAAAATACAACAAAGTTTAATTTGAAAAATTTTGCTCATCTGTCTTCATTCTAAATAATGACCAATTAATAATGTCTTTCAGTTTTATCCGTATACATTATTTATATTTTTTACAATATTTACTAAATACAACATAATTTTATTAAAAGAAGAAGATAACTAATTGTTGTAAAATGTAAATTCTACAAGATCTGCTTGAGAATGGGAATCAAATTATTTGAATAATTAACTATGAGAATTAAGTAAATTATGATTTAAAATAAATAATACTCGTTTTCGGATCTCTTAGTCTGGTACTTGAACTTGTGTGGTTAGTGATTGATCTTAGTATATGGTGTAAGCTTAGAAGGTACCAATGTCTTAAATAAAAGTAATATTGTTACTATTAAAATTGTTTTCTTAAGCTAAAGTCAATAGAAAAACAAATAGGTAAGGTCAGCAACAAAAGTCGATTAACACTTCAGCTTTGCAGTCTTTAATATTGACGAAAATAATTAATTAAAATTGGGTAAGAAGTAAAATTTTAAGCATATTAACTCTTAGCTTATTATACTATATGACCTGCTGGAAACCTGTTTATCGAATCATTTTGTAAGTGTCAATTTTGATGGTGTGTAAACGTGACATTGTTAACGGACTTTCATTGCTGATCGCAGGTACCGATAATTTTAAGAATATCTTCAGCATTTTTTCACTGCCATTAACTCATCAAGCATCCTTAATGAGACACAATTGATTATCTATTGTTTTGGCCCTCTAGCGGGCCACCTCGGGCCTGACTAGTGACTGTACGCATGAAATTTAGTGCAAGCGCCACGCTACAGGATTTTGAGCACTTATGTCACTAATGCCCACATTATCGTTAACTGACGTCCGTCTGTGCAGCCGTAAGTTGCCCGACTTGCTCAATTTTAATGTAGCATTATGTTAACAACGTTTTCACCTAAAGTAAATTAACAATTCAGTTTTATTTGGTAACTTTGAATAGTTAAATCGGAAAATAAGATTTTTTTCTTATGTGTAAATAGGGGAAATCACAATATACCGCTTTAATGTAAGTTCTTTTACTAGTCGCGAGCACAGTTGAGTCACATGTAACCTATCTACCAAATGAAGTAATAAGGAAACATGATATCTACGTATACATAATAATGATTAAGATGTTTGTATTGTCTCGTCTAACTCAATATAAACTGTGGAACTCACTTTTTCTTTTATTATTTGATAACTAGTTCGAAAGACCAGTGACGTACGTGTAGGGTTATTAACTATTCGTCCGGACATGTCCAGAAATGTCCGGTTTTGTATGGCCACTCATCCCGGATTTGTCCGGTCTTATCATTTGTCAGGACTTTTTAAAGGTATACGGAGTATTTATTTGTAAATAAAAGTAATTAATTGAATAGGTACTTAAAAAAGCAGTTTAAAGTACAAAATCCGGTTTTTTTTTTTAAATTACCAGCATTTTGTGCCAGGTCTTTTCAACTTTCAAAATGGCCCTAACATTTCGAAGTTTGAAAAGTCCAATTAAATATGCTTTTTTTAAATCTTACGTGCTTATTGACTATACAAGCGTATACCTAGGTATGGGAAAGGATTTTAATTTTAATATCATTCGTTTGAAGTTTAAGAAACCTAATATAGCAATGTTGTAGACAAAACTCAATGGCTCGGAAATCCAGCCAAGTGTGTTTGTCTGTCACCACGAAATACGTCAATCAAATTGTTGCTTGACGACACAGAATTCCCGTTCTTTAATAATAATAAAAAATAAAAATAATATTTCTGGCATAGACCTCTTGGGTGTTTGTTAATTTACGACATTCTCAAAAACTACTTACTTAAAACCATTTTCTGAGGACGTTTACTTTCAGTCTTTTCAGTAGACGTATTGCTAAGATTCAAGTCATGCCGAGCAATGGTGGCCCAGGGGTAACGGCCGCGAATCACGAGTTTTAGGGCTTTGGTTCGAACCCAGGCAGGCGCTTTACTTTGTGTAAATTATTTCATCACCACTGCTCTCAAAATGGGGAAAGAAAACATCGTGAGGAAACCGGCATGTCCTAGAACCAAAAATTCGAAGACATGTGACATCCACCAACCCGCACTGGGCCTGCGTGGTGGATTATGGCCCACTCCTTCTCACCATTTCCCAATGGAAAATTTATAGGCTGATTATGCTAAGTCATGCCTAATTGACCTAGTGGTCACAATCGCCCATAAAGTTCTCCTTGGTTTGTTTTCCAAGTAGCTTATTTACTTAAAAGCCTAAGTGTTAAAACATCCTCATTAGCAGATTGAGGTTTGGAACGATGCAGACACGTCCACAACTACATTTCTGCTTATTACTTCAAGAAATATTGGCGTTCATAATTTTTTATCTAATAAAACATAAACTCAAAAACATTACCTTCCCTCCTTCTGAAGAAATCGGTTAAAAAACATAGGTAGGAACTTAATTTAAGTTACGTTCCCTTTCTCAAATCAATTTAAAACCATTCCACTTTTCATCGTCACCAAATTAACACTAAAACGCGGTTACATAAATCGAGGAGCTCCCAAAATCCTAATCCCGGCACTCAGCATGCAGGGGTTATTGATTGTAACAATAGTTCATTACGCGGGGCGACCGCCTAAACAGAGTGATTAATGTTCCGGTGTTGCCAGCCTCCGCGTAAAATATCGCCCCTTCACTGAATATGACATTGTGACACGGGAGTGACGTTTGGAAGATTTTGGACGACGATGGGAGTCCTTCCATAGAATATTAAATAGTGTAGCCTTTACATCGGTATTTTTACGTCTGAGATTGAGGCGCTCCAGGTCTTCTGAGATATTGATGTTGTGATATCGGTCATGAATATGCTCATGCAGCTTATCACTGATGATAAGTGATGAACATTAGTGATGAGCTGCATGAGCATATTTTGACCTAACTTCATAGTACACTGTTACCTACTTAATTATTATCATTGTTATTATGAGCAGACATGAGGGCTTATGACTACTCTTTTAAGTTAGAAATAAGTTGGAACAATAATGAGCATAACCAATATTGCAAAGCAGAATCGATTATACGATCCAATAGGATCCAACACATTAACTCTTCTACCTTCTGCCTATCAAAAATGAACGATATAACTCTAAATCCATTAATCACCAAAAAATAATTATCAAAACGAAATAATGCATTATGAAAATTAACTAAGAACACAACTGTTAAATATATTATTATTTGTCACAGTTATTTAGCACCGAGCCGGTGCGCGGTGCCAAATTGCCATGTGTTGGCAACACCGCAGCAGCTAGGGGGTGGGGAGACGGTCCGTAATCTCTGTCCCTGACAGTGTGACGCGGGGGTCGTCGCCCCAGCGCTGCCGGGCCGCTTACCAGCAAGCTTGAAGTTAATTGCTCGTGAACAGATTATTCAGCAATTTTTCTGAATGTTTTCGGTTTGGGTGAGATGATATTGTAGGTAATTCTAAAAGGTTAAGACAATGGTGCAATAAATGGAGGTTTCAGAACGTTACTTATTGTCATGATGCCATAATTACCACTCCTGGCAAGCAGATTACAGCGAGTGATTGTGATGTGTAGAAATTTAATTAAATCAAAATAGGACCTGTTCCTGATGAACTCTTTTTCGTTTAAACGATTTTCAGCGGCATAGTACCTATGGACAAATTAGATTTAAAGCCATTGCCTAGATTTTCGAAACAAAGTAAACTTGACAGAACACAGAAATTTCTTAGTTGACACTGATTTCAGTATACTTAGTTTGGCAGTATCATTGATTCATTCACCCACCAGTTTTCATTCCTGTTTCCAGAATATATAGTTGTTTCACTATTATGCAATTTAATACGTTATAATTTAATTCAATGGAAAAAAAAAACAACACTCGATAGATGGCATTGGATGTCTCCAATTTCCAATTATTTCGAAACATCAATATGTTCCAAAATAATTGAATATTATTGACATCTATCGTCGTGATCATCATGATTCTCAAATATCCGGCTCGAAGGACCAATGTCCTACGAGCGGCTTTATGAAGGACGAGGACTGCGTCTACCCAATCGTGGATTATACTGATGGTGCAGTGGTAATTGAAGACACGTGGATACAGCTATTTATTACGGCCGCAGCATCGGCGGAAGCACGAGAGGAAGCGAGTACATGGGTGGGTATACATAAATCTGATATACTGGACCTATCCCAGTAAATAGATGAAGAAAATTAAGATATAGGTTCTTCTTTTTTATTAATTTTAAGAGTGCTGTAATTGTTATTTTTAACGATCTTAAGTAGAATAATTATTACTTATTTATTGATAGGCAGTAATTTGAAGGCACACTAGGATCTTAGTATTAAATTCAAAGGGTATGATTGTTGTTCTTGCAAAGATTCTAGATAGTAAATCCCATAACGGTGGCCTTCAGATAAAGGCCAAAAAAACACCGATAAACAACTGATACAAGTCATAACTTCCTTACCGAACCATAAGAAGCAAACATACATTAATAATTCCGCCATCAAACTTTATACAACCAAATTATTTTCAAATTACCCCCAAAGCGAGTTTAAATTACTTATGTAAATGTGGCAGATACCTGGCGAGGTTGGATCGCGTGTTGGCCCAACTTATAATTGGGGAGGCCTGCTGGCGGGGCGCAGTGGAGCCCGGGACACCACCCGACGAGGTTCACCACAGTTACCAGCCGTGGTCCCACCATTCATACCGTCCGCGGTAACGTAACCCGTGAGAAGACAGCTTTATAAATCGTGCGGCAGAAGTGGTGGCTAGGATTTGTTGAACTTTAGAGTTGCCAGTGACTAAAATAAACTTTATTCGAGCAAGGGTTTTAATATAAAATTAATTTCATTCAATCTAAAGTGTCTATAATGAATTTGTTCGTGTAAGAAGTTTGAAGACCGCTCCCGCGCCATGAGGCTAGCTCGTCAGTAACCTTGACCTTACTATAGCCAACGTTGGTCACACTTCCATGGCCATCACTCGCTAATTACTCTGATAAAACTCTGCTATACGAACCACGTTGGGCGTTGAAGTGTGTCCAATATTTGAACCATTTTGTACTGGAGATATTGGGAGTAGTTCATCAAATAGCACTTGGCTTGAGTCACTTGTAATTCAAAGTTGCACTGTTTCAATAAACACTATTAATAGGCTGAATTTATAAGTTCATATGATGGTTCACCCTAGATCATGCATCCCAGGAGATGCATTCACTAAAGCATTATACACCTTAGATTATACGACTTAAGAGTTGTCGACAATTACAAACCACCCTTCACCGCGTCCTTCTGTTTTCGTTTGTACACCATGCAGTTTAAATTAACCTCAATAACTGTAAAGAAAAACACCGTAGACAAATATCCGATTAAATCAGCAAGATGCAAGAAACAAGACAGTTTTGTCCAGCAGTGGGATATGGAAGGATGACACAATAGGCAGGAGACCAGGAGGGTGAAACAAGGCTATCAATAATCATGATGATGATCAGGACAAATGATTCACTGACCAAGTCCAGATAATTTGCACGGTTTCCGCGTTAAACAGGGTAACAACAGTGCAAAAATAATAACTTAGTACATAGTTACCGAAGCTACAGGCTATGTTTAGAATCTCACAAATGTGTGCAGTAACTGCGCAGCTCTGTAATTGCATTCCATCTGACCTGCGCCCTTCATTTATCAAGATACCACTCAAGCTAATGTTATATTCTCATTCATTACTGGACAAAAACGATTTTAGTCGCTTTTAGTATGCTTTGGACTGTTATCACTGATGTTCTAAGTAATAGGTCTTCTAAACCACGGTAAGTTGATGACGATACACTCAAAATGAGCTATTGAAAAGAGCAATTGATTCGGAATCTGAACATTGAAATTGCATTGTGATTAAAATCCCAATTTACATGCTACAATCATTGGCAAACTAGCAATGCAGATACGTAAGTAAATGATATTTGCATAGTATTTCACTGGATCAATGCTGAATGAGTTTCCACTCATTCAGCGACCACCAAAAATTGCCGTTTTCAAATCTAAATAAAAAATACATGACCGAAAAAATTCAAAACACAATTTTTCCATGAAATACACAACTCAACAAAAACGTCCTGAATTCACGGAAAACCACGAAGGAAGTACTATAATATTAATAAATGCTCCGGTCCGGAAAGATTAGCGCCGACATGATAGAATTATGCCTTTTGAATAACTTTGATAATATTAAATGAATACCGTTGCGTGAGTAGTACACACGGAAGGGTCTTAGTACATACGTATCTACATCTACACACGATTCTGACAGTTGATTAAAAACGTACGTAATACCTAACTTAATATGCCATTAGATACAAGTTTTACTAGAGTAGAAAGAAAGCTAACTGAACAGACAGTTGTGCTGCTGGGGAGTCCGTTATGGTTCTTCTTCTTCCCAGCTAACGCACTAGGAAGTGGTGAAGGGCGGGCGTTTTGGGGAACTGTCTTATGTTAAAAAAGTGCTGATTCTCAGCCAAGTTTGAATAAATTACTTTTGATTTTGATTTTAAAGAAAAAAAGTCACAGGAACATATGCTTGTGATAAAGGTAGCTTTTAGCTGAAATGCCTTACTGCAACTGCCCACTTTAATATCTCTTGCGTCGCTGGCTATCCAGTGAGATTGGCCGCCATGAGCCCATAACCGAGAGTTGACCACAACTGCCTAATTATTTCTTACAGATTTGATTACCAGAAAATTATAAAAATATAGTTCCGGAACTTTGACTGCTGTAAAACCTGAAATAAAATGATTCAATTCTGTAAAAAGATAGGGAGGAGATAGATACTTTACTTATAATCACTGAAATCTCAGGCGACGAGTTTATTGCCTATACAAGTGGCCAATAAAAGACGAATAATAATAAGAGGAACCTCACAATACGGAACCCAAGCACTACCGCGTATGAAAATAGAATATTAGCATATTAATGTGGCTGAGGATCCCTACATCCGGCTTCCTCCGTACATAATTAAGGCTCGCATTAGCTTTGTGATGAGCCCCGGCCGCTTACGCAAAGCTCCGCAAACGAGCCCCTGGGAATAGGGGGCTACTCCCGAGTCCCGACCCGAACGTATGGCTAAAAGTTAGGACACGGCTTCCTATTTTATTAACACTGTTTTGATGGTGGCATTGGGTCATGAGGAGTTTGAAATATAAGCAACTGCTGAGGTTACTTAGCTATGATCTTAGAGACCAGTGAACTGGCCTCAGTGGTCTTCTGATCTCTCAAACTTGAACACAGAAATTTGTTAACTGGAAATGAAAGTGCTACATCTGGGCGGAAAACACACGTTGCCTCGATCAGAAGAAATACACACGCAAATTTTCGCCGCAACTTCTCGCTCAGGTTTTCCCATGCCTAAGGCGGTTTAAGTATACTCCGAGACTTTGCCTCATAGGCTGTGTCTCTTACCAGGAGTAGACCTCCTGTAACCGTCACCTACTTTATTTAGACACATTTTTCTGTTAGTTAAGCCGTTAATCTGTTGGTATATATCTCAGTTCATTCCGTGCTTAATTAAAATTTTGCGAATTTATATAATGCCTGGTCTAGAAAAAATTAATCTAAGCAAATGTCGATAGTGATGAGCAAGTTTGTCTAAGCAAATGTTGATTTTTGCTGGCGGCACCACGACATAAAATGAAGTTATCGTTAACGGCATCCTTCAAACAAAACTCGTGCTCTTAGGTACCTTGCAATTTTTTTTTTTTTATCAAACTTCTCACTGCGTTTCTTATAATACTTTCGCTGGATTTCATACGGAGAAATGTACTCTCTTCATAGATTCAGAATAATTATTTTCTTCATTCGTCAACAAATTGACTCTACTAGAATCCCGACCCACATCCAAGATTTCTTTTTACGTAACTGGCTCAAGTTACAGTTAAAATTAATTTATTTCCGTCGATAAACGATATCTACCGTAGTTAATTCATTTCTTAGCCATAACGCTAATGAAACTTCGTTCCGTAGAAGAATGAGGCCAAACTGAAACGGGATACACGTACATTCTAATTTATTTATGTACGTTACGTTTATTGCGTTTCTACATCAGTTAGAATTGATAAAAAAAACTCAAGTCAAAACTTAGCTATCCAAAATGGACCCAAACGGTTTTGAACATAATGGGAACAAAAGACCGAAGAGAAGAAAATTGGGAAGATTCAATCGATCTATCTGAGTGTATAGTATCAAGTTGGCCAGTTATGCTATCTGAACCATCACAGCTTGGTCAATTTCACACGATTTAAAAATCACTCAATATCTTTGCGGTAAATATAAACTTAGCTATGTAGTCAGCTTAGCCAAGTATCATATTATTGCAGTGTTCTGGCTTCAAAGCTGGTGAAATTACAGATACTCGACACTTGAAACCCTGCGTTAATTTGCTCAACGACAACACAAAGATTATATCTGCTAAACAAATATTTACAAACCACGACCACCAGTAAACCGGGCCGACCCACTTTCTCATATATAAGTCCTCCTCATAAACGTAAAATTTCATTAGGATCTCCATCAATAGTCAAAGTAAAATGACACTCAAACATAACCGCCATCGGAACCACAACAAACACAGTCACGTGCTCCTTGCGTGTCAACCGCGCCATGAATCAAAGACTTCCATAAAATTAACCAACTCCATAGCCTGACGGAGTAACCCTGCCAGGGTTGCTTGATTTACGACGAAAGGTAAACGCAAATAGTTGGCATTAGCTACGATTCTTTCTGCATTCATTTGTAATGGTTTCGAAATAATATGTCATGTTCGATTCCGTAGCTGAATGGAGGGTTGTTTGGGAGTCGATAGAAAAATAACAGGGAATGTGGGTTCCGTACGTATTATCTACAGTACTGGAATTATACACTATTCCATTCCAACTCAAGTACCTGTTCAAACTCAAAGCATTTGTTTCAAATAAACCAATTACAGGCACTTTTGAATTGTCAAGGGGTCGGTCAGTCAGAAAGATGAAGCTAGTTGCCCATTCCAAAGCGTAGTAGGTACCTATGGAGAAGAACGGGCCAGAAACCCCATGGACCTTTAATTATATTATATACCTGTCATATAATCAAAGCCATGGACACTCTTTTAAATCAAAATATGGTTACAAAATATTGGTTACATCATTCAGGATTTAATGTTGAAATTATGCATGTGAGAACGATGCAGAACGTTAAAAGCGTCCGTAATAAGGAGACAAAAACAATTCAAATATTAAATTAAATTAAAATAAACCGTGACAGCTAAGAGATCACCAGTCGCTACTGACGGTGGCCGTTCACGAACATGACGTATAGATCAGCACCGTTATCCCCATAATTGAGTAAGTCAGATGGCATTCGCTAGGTGTAATATACTGATATTCAGCTGCTCTACATCTAGACAGAAAGCCATAAGGCTCTTGTTATATGGAGACCTTATTTTAATGGCGTAACATACGCGAATTGACAATTACCACTGCATAAAGTTTATGAAGATTTTCCAATAATCAGTTATGGTTGTCACCCACAGAACGATGGTTGCAGATTGTTGGTGAACTCTACTAAGTACTATCCTTTCGAAGTAATTCCAAACCTAACCCACAGCCCCATCGCATCAGACAGCGTACTTAACAGATATTTAATTAATTCGCCAAGTTGTGACATTGCGCCGTTATTTACGAGGCAGCAGGCAGCGGTCCACGTCATGCGATGCTTGCATTGCTCACTGACTTTAATGACCTTCGCCATTTTGATGTCTGATTAAATTACCTACCTTTACGATTTGAGTTTACAGATTCAGATTATATCAGCAACCTTCAATCTATTTCAGGTTTATTGCAGAAATGTCTAAGTTTATTTCCCGTACATAAAAAGTGTTTAAACCATAAGTTCGAACCCTTAATTTGTGTATAACACGATAAGAGAATGCTCTAAATTACAAGATGTAACAGTTTATTAGGTTCCGGCACTCGGCACATGTAACTCCATAATAATTATGAACATACTATTTTATAGTTATTTCATGCCTTCATTAAAAGTTTAACAATATGTCAGGTACCCGTCCACGTTTCACCCTAGATATTAAGTACCATGAATAGACTCTAGGCTAAAACGCAGGGAGGCGACGCCCTGGAACGCCATCACCTTATTGGTGATGTTCTTTAGAAAGGTCGAAAAAAAGAAAGGAGCCAAAGGAGTATGTAAGAATCGTAGCAGGTGGCGTTCTGTAGTAAAAACTACAGAACGCCTACCCCCATGAGAAGAAGGCGTGAGTTTATGTTACGTCTGGGTTATGATTATTATTTCTCAACAGTTGAACCGAATAAAACTTTATATTCTGAATTCCTGATAGTTGAATCGTGGAATGAGAATCCGAGACCCTGCGCTAGGTAACCTGCTTTACCAACCACTAGTCACTAGATTAAAGACACAGGTAAACCTAAATATCTAAAAATAGATTTGCTTTATTTGCTCGCGAGCATTTCCATTTTCAAAGCCACTATACCGAAACTTAAACATGAAACCGATTTATCTCTGACTCCTGCTGTCATAAGTAAATATTCATAGAATAAAATACTTGTGAACCTCAAAACACAACGTTTTTTTTATTTCCATGATATTAATGTCTTTCCATAAAGAAAACTGCTCTATTATTCAGAAGTACTAATAGTTTGTCGTAAATCTTGTTTTTCGGCAAGCAGTAGTTAATTGTGGCCTTCGAGACAGGATTTTCGTTAATAATGCTAGGTATTAACTAGCATTTAAATAGAACCTAATTGTCATCGTTTTTTATATTGTCCTAGGCAGGACATGAATATTTAGTTGATAATATCCCATTTAGCCGTTCATTGTAGCGGCTGTTGAGAGGTCCCTGTTCGGTAGTGTCTGTGGTACACAGATTTTAGACCCTCAGAAGAATAATAGTGAGCTATGAAAGGTTCTTAATTTAGAATTCATGATTCTTTTATGTCCTCAATAGGCCTTTGAATGTGTAGGCTTTCCTGGTTCTGTTACATAAGCCTATAGCTGCGGATCACAATTCACAGTAGATTTTTTGTATTATCTGCAACCATCAGAAGGACAGGAGGCTTAATTTTGTTCTTTGATATCATCACATCATATTATTATGCGTAGCCTTCCCAACTACACTCATCAAAAGTGTCTAGGGATCAAAGTATTTAAAAAATATATTTTATTGCCCTACTGAAATTAAATAAAAATGTTTATTTAGATTGATTCAATAAAATGTTTTCGTATGTTTAGATCGACGAAGTATTCTCTGCTTTTGCATTAATAAAGACTTTTCGCGATTTAAGCATATGCTAGATTTTTCACCTCAGTTAATCCTGACATTAAAATGTGATAAAAATATAAAAATAAAAGTTTTTAAAGGTTTATATTATTATATGGTATTATATGGTATTTCTGCCGTTAACGTGTCGTGCCACAATCGCAGCGGTTTGGCATACTCAATATGTGTTTATAAATCTAAATCACGTTGCGGAATGGTCGCCCACGTCCGTTATAACTGGCGAAAAAGATTTTCTGGTGTGCGTACGGCATCAATATTTGGCAGAGCTCTTCTTTGAAGAATATCCCATGCGTGCTCAATGGGATTCAAGTCTGGCGATTGAGCCGGCCATGGCAGGACGTAGATATTAGCTGCGGCAAGTGTGTTTGCAACGACTCTGGCAGTGTGTGGACGTGCATTATCATACATAAGCAGAAATAAAGCACCAAATTGGGTCCGCAAAGGAATGACAACATATGATACAATAATTTCAGCGTAAATCTGTGCATTAAGATTACCTCTGATCCAAATCAGTTCGGTTCTTCCGCCGATCCAAATGCCCGCTCATACCATGATTGTTCCACCGCTATATGCATTGACTTCCATGGCATTATTTTAAACTTTCTTGACGTCCAGGGGTCCTCCAATACCGTGTACGTCTAGTATCTGGCCTCATACCAAAGCGAGATTCATCAGAGAAACACAAAACGCCACTCTTCTTCTGCCCAATGTCTGTTTTCACGAACCCATTGTAAACGGGCTCTGCGATTGAAAGAAAGAAAGAAAGAAAATACATTGATTTGCGGTAAACATGACGCATAGAAAAATAGGTGGTTCACGTAGTGGCCTTCGGGAACTGAGATTTACTTCATGCAAGCGATTTCTTATAGTTTGATTGCGTATTAACATCCCTGAAGAACTATAAAGCCTCATAAAAATCATCATCTCAATCATTGTATGGTTTCGTCGAGCAGTAATTTGTATGTAACGATCTTGTCTGTGTGTGGTGATGCGAGCTCGTCCTCCAAGTCGCTTTGCCACGCTGCCAGTGATGTGGTAACGTGTCCAAAGTCAACTTATAACACTCTGCATAGTACCCAGAGCGATTGCCACAGCACGTTGCCGAGAACCAGCTTTCAAGATTCCCACGGCTCTAATCATTTCTTTTCGGTTCAAATGATGGCTTTTCTCCATAATAACGTTCTTTTGTATTAATTCCACTCAGAAGTATGACAGAAATTTTACTGATTTGGCCTCAAACCCGTTGCAGTACTTTAAAGGAATACGACTTGACAGAAGATTTTCATCTTTGGACCTAAATTCAAACTGATTTGGCCTCAAACCCGTTGCAGGGTTTTATATTAGGAATATTAATTGTCAGAAGATTTTCATCTTTTGACCGAACACAAAAACTATTCCCTTTTCAAATTACGAAATTTACTAAAGAGTATCCATAGGAGTTACAAAAAAAATAAATTAAAAGACCAGATTTTTTGTAACTACTCGTAGCAAAAACGTGCTTGATCCCTAGGCACTTTTGATGTGTGTATGTTGAGGTTGGCTTCCAATCTAACCGGATACAGCTGAATACCAGCACGTAAAATGGAGCGACTGCTTATCTGACCTTCACAACCCAGTCACTGGGTTAATTTCTTCTTGGATATATTGCAGCATTAATTCCTAGAACGTTGTACGTGTATTTACAACATTAAAAGTGCCATGTTTCGACTGCGTAGGTACCTACTGAACGCTCCCATATTTCTTTATTTCCTGCAAAGTACAAGCCTGTTAAGGCTGGGGGAAGGTTCAGTTAAAAGATTGCATTAATGCATTAACTAGATGGTGACAGATTGCGAACCCGACGGTTACGACCACCGGGTAATCCATTACCCACTGACGGTTAAACTTGCCAAGTAATTGATTACGTCGCGTTATCCGATTAGCTGAAGACCTGTTTACCTCATATGGATAGGAATGTTTGGAAATATAAACACATAACATTATGTAAACAACGTGTTTTTGACCTAAGACATCAATATTTTAGCGCTGTTATTCTTGCAAAACGTATGACAATTTTGTTTTAATACCACGTTATCGAATTCATTATTTCTTCAGTTTCGTGTTTTTTACAGGATACTAAAACTGATTTTGTTGAAAGCGCCATCTAGTATCACATTTTTATACTACCAAGGGAGCATTCCTTTAATATTGCCATCTAGTGGCGAGTAGTAGTATTCTAATCAGTTGATTCTACTCCTCATGAGATATCGCTGTTACTGTACTAAGTTCTTCAAATATGTTATTTAGTTTATAGAGGGCGTTTTAAAGGACTATGGGACAGACAACAGTGAGTTTTCGTATTTTTCTTTTTGTTTGCCCATCTATTTATTTCTTTAAGGAACACATTTACAATAAATACCTTAACAATTAAAATAGAATACAGTTGCTAATTTGCCTGAACAAAGTTGAACCTGTGCTTTAAGCTAGAAAGTGCATAAATACAATTTGCAATATAAATTTTTTGGGGTTTTCTCGTCGTTGACGGATACCCTGGTAGTTATTGTAGGTAGTTAAGTTACACGAAACCACTGTTTTTAATAGTTTATTTATGGAAACATTATGTTTGTTTAGTTATCTGAGCCGCACTCAATGTTATTATTGATCGAGCCGCACATTAGCGCGTGACGGAGTTTTAGTTACGACTGAATTGATTAAATGAGTGATTATTAAATAGGTATACGTAAACGTACTTTTGCTGTATGAGCATTATTGGCTTGTACAAAGTATAAAGTAAAAACTAAATTAAAACTTAGGTAAATAAAAGTAAAATAGCATGTTAGCGGTTCTGTTTGCAGACAACACGTAGATAAAAAAAAATACGAAAAATACGATCTAGAGGAATGTGGTCTCTTTTCTTAAGATCGAATTTTGTTGCTTCGTGTCTCAATATGAATGTTTATAAAAGGTATTAGAAAATTCTAGACACACTTACCGAGGGTGCTTAATTGAGCCATTATTCAAAATTCCTTCTTAGTCACTAGATAATATTTTTTTAAAGGAGTGGCGCTAGTGGACCGGTGTGCGCCCTCTTAAATTTTTTGTAACTTAGTTTTCTATTTAACCTATTAAAAGAAATGGGCCTAAGAATGTAAAAATATTTCTACAACGACATGTTTTGAGGTTGCATTAGATATGCATACTATATCATTCCGTCTCTTGTTAGAATTGTCAGCATTGTAGGTAAGCTTGGTGTGCGGTTTTAATACTAAGTGCAATATGAAAAGTTGGCGAACAGTCAGTATGTTGCAGGATTTATATAGCAGATCTGTGGGAAAGACGAAGGGGTGGAAGTTTGCTACCTATAAAATTCTCTCTGAACTCTTTCAAGGGGAAGCAAATTAGTTTTTGGTGCGCCACCCCAAGAAGGGATACAGTATTTAATCATAGGTTGACATAGGGCCAAATACACTTGTGTCATTAGGTTTGAATCTGCTAATTTGTTCGGAATTTCTTAAAAACATATATTAGTTTTGCGCACTCTTTTAACTAGGCTTTCAATATGTTTTCCAAAAGAGTGTGTCATGCATTATACCCCCAGGTATTTTATGTTACTCGTTTTGAGGATAAAACAACAATTACAGATGTTGCCTGTACGGTTTCCACATTGATGGGCATATAGATGAGGGTTAGTAATGTTACGTTGAGGCTTGCGCATGGAGATGTGAATATATTTTGTCTTGTCGGCATTTACTTTTAGTAAATTGCTTTGAAGCCAATTAGTCACAGGATTAAAACCTATCTGAGCGATTTCAAACAGTTCGCTACTAGTTTTAGCGGTAAATATTAACGCCGTGTCGTCGGCATATGGTATAATTTTGCCGAGTTTTATATTTAGATTACACAAGTCGTTAATATAAATCAGCACCCTAATTACGTAACACACTATCTATCACAATCTGAATCATTTTGAAGCCTTTTGCTAATCCATTGCTTCATATGTTCGAAAAACTTGTCAGCTCAACAACGTAAATAACGCAATTAATGTTGTTGAACTGTCAAACTGAAACCCATTCCTACTATTAGTGTGTTACGAAATTACCCCGCTGGAATAGCGTTGGGCCCAGAATACTACCCCGAGGAACACCAAAACCAGTATTTTTCTGCTCATCACTCGTAATATTATCTATTCTAACACATTGGTACCGGCCATCTAAACCGTCAGTAAAAAGTTTCAGCAGCGTTCCCCTTATTCCTATGGTCTCTAATTTGTTCAAAAAACTGAAACAGACATCGTGTCGAAGGCCTTGGCTAAATCGAGAAAGACTCCCAGGGCCTGGTTTCTTTTGCCGATTTCTTCTTAAATATAATCAGTCAGGCTATGCACTGCATCGGCTGTCGATAGTTTGGCTCTAAAACCAAATTGTGCAGGGGATAAGGTGATGTTTTTGTTCTAGGTAGTTTACTAGTCTACTGTTTATAAATATCTCTAGTATTTTTGGAATTGAGGGGAGTAAGGATATTGGCCTATAACTATTAACTGCGTCTTTACTTCCAGATTTAAAGATAGGGATTGCAACTGCCCTTTTCAGACAACTAGGGTAAATTCCTTTGGAAAGACAGATTCGGAATATATGCGTTAAGGGAGGTACTAAAATATTCTTCTGTCATCATCGTCATCTTTCAGGCCAGAAATGATTCGGGTTATTTCATCTTCATCAGTGTCTAGCATAGCAAAAGATCTTGGGTTACAGCTATTGCTTGGTTTTTGGAAAGATAGTCGGTCGCAATATTTCGGAATCTGTTCGGCAAGAGTTTTCCCAAACATTTACAAAAAAGTTGTTTACATTGTTAGCTGTTATGACTGATGACGGATTAGTAAGTAGTAAATAATGCTTGTGGTCCACTGTAGAGCAAACGCCTCCTCGGTGTCAATCACGTAGCGCTGGCGAAACTAGTTCTAAAGAGTATAAAACAAATTTTGAGAGCCATTTTTACCTCATTATGTAGTTCTACAGGAGCATATTGTTTAAAACAGTAAAAAATTACATTCTGACTCAGAAATTTAAGCTGTCATTGTGATCTTACTAAGAGAATACAAGAGCAAGAGAAGCGAGCTAAAATACTGAAGAATCCTGTTTTGGTAAAGTTGATAGTGCGATTTTACTAAGAGAATGCAAGAGCTTGAGAGTTACACCGTACCTGTAGCTTGAAGCCTTTGTAAAATTTTCAATAAGTAGGTATTCATTAATTTCGGGGCTTTTATCAATAAGTATTTTAGGTTGTGGACTTAGATAAACTTAAGTTGTGGATAACATTTAACGAATGTTCGTTCGGGGGCCCCTGTGTGTAACCCGGGGGCCCCGTATTATTGATACCTACGACTGATATGGCAGAACCTGGGACCTGCTGCAAACACCATATTATATAGGTACACACTAGGTATACTATTTGACCCTTAGAACACTCCCCTCTCTAGAGTATAGTTTTAACTCGATAGAAACAGCCTACTTTCTTTTTTCTACAATAAATCGATGCGACATGTTCGTAACTGTGTTTACGGCCTGTGATCTGATTGCTATCTACCTACGGACAATAAAATGTTATTTTTGCTACTTTTCCTCAGACATGCAAGGAACATAGAGCTAAGAGGGATGGCGTCCTACTGGAAATTTGTATAGGGTTTTCTTTAATGGACTAGGGGTAACGTGAAGCCTAGTTTTTACCTTAGTTTGGATACAACTCAAAGATCATGCCACTTTGGCGGAATCTCAGATGTTTCAGTGCCCCACTACAAAGACGTTTGCATGCTGTGGTATAATTTTTTCGGTACAATCGCAATCTGATATTAGGATCACGGATTGGAATTTGATAAGATGTTTTTGCAGTTCCGGTAAACAGTAACTATTGTGACTAATTGAATAATTGGTAATCTATTGCTTTACCTATAGGTCAATAACACATAAACTAAACAGTTAGCATCAACAAACATTACAAAACGCATTTTGTACCAACACAGCACAATCTGGCGAGATCTCGATTTAGAATCCCGAAATCTCGTTCGTATACTCCACCAATACAGTCGAGATCTCGAACGAGATCGTCTTGCCAAGAGATAGAATCTCGAAAAATGACTCGAGGTATTTAGATTGCATATAGGTACTTCTACTACCTACCTATTCCTCGCTTGCTGTTATCAAGACCAATATTTGTACACTAAGTGCAATAAAAGTTTGGACTTTAACTTTGACCTCACTTGTCACTTGATGCCTCACATTCACCTCTCAACAATGCCGCCTCTACACACTTATTCACACATCACTCACGTCGTTTCGCACCTACCTCCCACTGTCTCCGGCACTCCGCCCTCCGGCACTCGAATGCATGGCGCTAACGAGTGCGGTCGCCAACGCTGCCGCTGCGGCTGCCGCGGCCGGCGCAGGCAAGAAGAACGCGCAGGTCCAGTTACAGGCTGAACTGAACACGGATGATGAGTGGAATAAGTTTCTGACGAGAAGTGGACTTTTGGGTACGTTTAATTGGTGATTTGTTTTGGTATTTTCTATCTATCCATTTAATCGACACGCTAAGAAGTAGATTATTTTTTGATCTTTCGAGACCCGCCTACTCCCGGCAGAACCACGAACAATGGATAATTAATAGTCTCCAATTAGTCGACGCTACATTCATTGTAAAGCCATATTTTTGATAAAGTAGTTGCCGTCCTTTGTTGTCACGTTTACTTTCATTCAATGATCAGGATATTAATTAGAAGTTTACTTATCCACTGGACAGGTTTGGTTATTTTGCAAGTTAATGCAAGGCCCTCATATCATTACATTACATGTTTAAGAGTCATCACTTTCTGCAAATTTAATCTTTTGGCATCTTGTGGACTTTGTGTGATATGTTGTATGTGCGTTGGCCAGTGGTGGACGTGTACTCGGAGTGGTGTGGGCCCTGCATCGGCATGGTCGGCAACCTCAAGAAGATCAAGGTGGAACTGGGCGGAGACAACCTCCATCTAGCCGTGGTAAGACTTCATCAAGACATAATATCACTTACATGTCATCAAATTGTGCTGTATCGTATGAAACTATGGCTATTTTTCTACCTACAGGCAAAATCAGACACGATAGAATGCCTGAAAAGGTTCAGGAAGCGCAGTGAACCTACCTGGATGTTCATCGCGGTAAGTTTTGCGATTAACACAACAACTTATCTTCCGTAGAATAGAATAGAAAACTCTTTGTTATGTAAACCATATGAATTACAGATATAAATGAAGAAACTTTTACATAGGGCGACACTATGGGCGGTCACCATATTTAAGGAAAACACAAAACAAAAGACGCAGAAAAAGAAACCGGCTGTTTCAAACAATAAAAAACCGATAAGGTCTTTAAACTTCGTATAAATCGTTCGGCTAGAGAACCCTAAAAAAGTACTGAAGAAATTATTTAGATAATGTTCAATATGCACAACAAAATCCCTAACACATAACCATATGGTAGGTAGTACTACCTCAATATAGAGGTGCGCTAATGACAAATCACAAGCACACTACTATGTGAGCCCATAGATTAACACAATGAACGAGTGTGATATGTGCCTTGTACCACCCTGTACGAGGTATACCTACATGTGTCTTAACATACGTGGGTGTTCTACTGCTGTCTATCCCTTTATATGTAGGTATAGGACAGTGAGTTGTGGAAAACTGGCACGGATGTGGGTATCGACCAAACGCCTGAAAAAACTACTGTCATGTACATTTACATATCTACCACTATTCGAGAAAGTTTCGTTTGAAAACTTTGTTTGATTATTGAAGTTTGGGTGTGTGTGTTAAATGGTGCTTTAATTCATGTAGGTAAAAGGTAAGATGTTGCAAAGCAGTTCTACTATTGCAGGTACAAATGTGAAACAAAGTAAAGGTGCAAAATAAATAAGACCGCCCATTGTACACTAGTTTTAAATGTTTGTCCGTTTCGTTTTATGTGGTGTACATATACACACGGCAACATACGAGTATCAAGGTATACATTTCCAGTTTTAGTTGACCTCGCACTGTATAATTATGCCTTTCGTACAATGCGAAGTCAGTTTATACCGGAAATGTATAGCTTGATAGGTCGTCGTGCGTACAATAAAGTTTTTTAATATTTTTTAACTATATTTATATGAAATAAAGCATCATTAATTGATGCTTCAATTGCTATAAATACAGTTAAAAAATATTAAACAACTTTAAATCAACTTCTCGTTATTCGTTATCTAATGAAGTAATGATAGATGTCTAATGATACTCTACAACCATAACGCATGTAAATAACCAAATTGCAAGAAATTACACCGTTACATATTTGTTTACACATACGAATTCAACTAGAATCGACAAAATTATTTCTGAATCTATCACATCTGAATTCCAGTCTGGTCAACTCCTCAACGTGGTGTTCGGAGCCGACGCGCCCCGCATCGCGCGCACCATTGAGCAGGAGCTCCGGAATGAAGAGCTCGCCAAGAAAGGGGAGCTGGAGCGACCCAAGAGAGCTCCGCATGAACTTACCACGCCAGAACAGGTGATTAAGAAATAGGGAAGCCACTGCACTAAAAAAAGGAAGGAATTGGAATGGAAAACCTTGCCCAGGAGAGAAACAGCACAGGTTTTTTAACGGACTTCTTTAAAACAATCTTACGCCGGTAAACTGAGATGGGCTATAAATAAAAACATCACCATTGTAGATATCGATAATATAGTTTAAAGAAAACTTACTCTTTTCATGTGGGATTATTTCAACCTTGACCATTCTGGTTCCGTGAGCTAGATTTCGGAGAAAGTCTTAAAGATTACTAAGCTACTTCAGGTTTTGTTCCCTACATTTTCAGGAGGTCGCAACAGCCCAAGAGAAGATTGAGGAAGAGAAGAAAGCTAAGGAAGCAGCCGCGGTGGAAGCGGCCAGGTTCGCGCGGCGGGAGGCGCGCGCCAAGCGCCTGGAGATGCACTTCAACGACCTTTGTCCCGCACTGATGCTGCCACATGCGCAGAAACATTTGAGGAAGATCACTGATACTATCGAGCCATTTGGTATGCTCTTCTTACTGATCATATCTTTTTACCAACTTCAACTAACATACAAGGAAAGTAATTTTGCGTTTTGAGAACTGTAGGTATAAGCTTACCCCTAACAAAAGTTTCAGTCACACATTTTTTCTAATTACTGAAATTTCTGTAAACTGTAGAAAGACTGATTCAGCTCCGACCCTATAGTGTCATCCTACTAATCCTACTATCCTACTAATATTATAAATGTGAAAGTGTGGATGTTTGTTACTCAATCACGCTAACACGGCTGAACGGATTTGGATAAAATTTGGCACATGGGTAGACTATGACCTGGATTAGGACATAGGATACTTTTTATCCCGATATTCCCACAGGATCGAGATGTTTGCGGGTGAAACCGCGGGGCGCAGCTAGTTGTTCATATTCGGCAGTATAACTATGCCAAGCTTCTGACCAATAACATACAAATTCTGGAAAGCTTCTAATTCAGTCTTACTATTTCAGGGGTTCTTTTGGCAGACAAGTGCCCGATCGTAGTGGGGAAAGAGGGGGCAAAGATCTTGGCGGTTGAAGAACCAGAGCTCGGTGAAACCAACGCGGCGGCAGCGCTCATCGAACGACCTTCGTTGGCGTTGATATTCAAAAAGGTGCCCGATAAAGAGGGGGATATTATTGGTAATGATAATTTAGTCTTAGTTCAACAAATTATTTCAAAGTCAAATTTAAATTACACGTGATAGTCCTCAATTTTTGTTATTACACCTACCACTCACCACTGTTTGTCTCTGCATCGCCCAATGAAGGTTGACTGATTACAAATGGCTATAGCATTAAGTCCGCCTCTGTACATGTGTGCGCTTTAAGTATTAAATAAATAATATGCGGGCGGTGGTGGAGTTATGTCCCCCAGTGAAACTCTGGCAGTTGCGATTCAAGCCACCAAGTTTAAGGATTTCAACCGTTGAAGGGATTCCTTCAATATCAACTCATAAGCTGTTAATCGTCAACTTAAATAGCTTATAAAATATTTTTTATTTGCTTTTTCTTTAAAAAGACTGATAATATAATAATTGTTTCTAAATTTGTCATAACCCATTTGAATGTACCCATTATGAGTAGTTTATCTCCTACCTTCCATTATATAGAGCTGACACGCCGAGCGCTTTGCGGAGACGGTCTAGCCGAGGATGACGATGCGAGGAAGAAACTGCCCACAACAGAGCTGCGTGACGGTAATACAATAGGGCTGTTCGTGCCCAAAGACCGGCATGAAAGGGCCGCCGTACTGGATGTGCTGTTCCCTAAGGTAAGATCGTTAAGACAAGGACCTTTAACTATCTGCATGAAAGCGCTAAAAAGTTGTCGAAAGTTGTTTATTAATTAATAAAGGTTTACCAACAGCTTCTGTATACAACGTTGGTAGTTTGGTAAATTTAATTAACCTTGGACTTATATTCGTCAAACAAAGGTTAACCAGCATTCCCGAAAATAAGCGATTACACAGAAAAATCGATTATTCCCGATGTCCACCACTTGTTTGGCCACCAATGGGGAACTGCGAAATACTTTTAAAAAATATTCTAGTTGTCCACCACTGGGGGACAAATTATTGTAACCTAACCTCAAAACACTTAATTACTTCTGCATCGTCTCCGGCGCTGCGGGAAGTGCAACCCCCTCGCCCTTACGTAACAAAGCATAGGCACACATGCTCACCTCCGCAGCTTCGGCTTGCTGCAGCCTCAGCAGCTACGGCTCGCACGGGTGCCTATGCTTTGTTACAGCGGGCGAGGGCTGCTGTCCCTTCGCGCCCTACTACTACGTGAGGTCGAGGGTGCTCCGATTCGGTTTTGGAACAGATTCTACCTATTCAAAACATGAAGTGTCCCCCAGTGGTAGACAACGAGAATAATTTTTAAAAGTTGTTTCGCTGTCCCCCAGTGGTGGCCAAACAAGCGGTGGACATCGGGAATAATCGAGAAAAAATAATCGACAGTCGCGATTCCCTCTAAAAAGAGAAATCGTAGTACGTCTGGAAAGCATGTTGAGGTTTGCAGAGTCAGTTGACTTGACAGATTTATGATCTCATCTCTATAAGCTGCATGCTCCACACGAGTACCACACGAAAACAAAATGAATGTTCAAAGAAGAGGTTGCCCGGACTCTCTTCTTTCTGCTTGCCTTTAATGGTTCCTCTTCCCCAGATGGTAAGCTCAGTAGTGGAGCCGGCCCCGCCAGCAGAGCCCCCGCACATCCTGATAATATTCGGCGCGTGGCAGCGCCGCGCCGTGCTGAGCATGGCCAGCCTGCCCAATGTGGCCAACCGCCTAATGCGCTACGGGTTCTTCGCAGACCCCAACATTGAGGAGCCCAGGCTCTTGTGCAAGAATATTGATCAGTACGAACAGAGGCCGGAGAAGGAATAGTAAGTTTTGTTTTAGATTAATGACCCGCCCTTGCCTCGCCCCGGGTACTATATACTGATGTGGTGACATGTGAAAATAACAATATTTCGGTGCTATATTCAAGTCAAATATTAATGTTTAATACATAAACCTTGCGGAATTCATTCGCTAAGTGATGGTGAAAACCGCATCAAAATCCGTTGCGTAGTTTAGAAGAACAACGCGGTCACACAGACACACAAAAAGCGACTTTAATCCATCCATACTCCATACGTATATAATTATGTGTTACCGACATAGAGCAACACGGGCCCCGGCGGACCGGCCGGCGCCCGTGTTGCTCTATGATTACCGCTATGTGCGTAAATCAAAGTGCAGATTAATTTGTTAATCTGCAGATTATTTGGTTGAGTCTGTTAAAGTGGAAAAAATTGTTTCAGTTCTTACATTAAATAGATAGTCTGCAGACTTCCGAGGTAATCTGCAGACTAACGACCAAGCATATGAAACAGGTTCTTTGCTTGAATAAAACGTTCGAATTAATTGTAATCATTTATTTAATTTGCTAAACGCATCAACAAGGTAATAAAAACAATCAATACAGTAGTACGTAATTAAAATTTAACTCGTATGTTACTCCACTGAAATAACCGATCAAATTGGCCAATTAACTAAAGGAACTTTACTTCAATAAAATCAACAAAAATAACTAAAAACAGTCTGACGGTAAAGCTACGTAAAAGTCATGAAATTACAATAGAATCAATCCTAATGATTCTCACAGCTCTCTATCCCATATTCCGCATAAGAAAAGAGACAGGATTACTTACTAGTGCAATCTAAAAATTGGTGACATTTTGAATTATTTTTGCGACAAACACATTAGATTTTATTAGTTGCACATTTAGATTTGCGATTTGAGAAAACGAGACAAAAGTGTTTCGCTCACTGTCTCCCGCGATTTAACGGTGTGGAATCCGTTAATATGCAGATTGTAAAGTGCAGATATGTGCTACTTTAAGTAAAATTTTACACTTTTACGGATCGTACCCGATAATTCGCAAATTACCTAGTTATTATGCTTATTAACGTATTCCGTATTCTAACGGCAACATATCTACTAATACACTAATATATTATGAATGCGAAACTCTGCCTGTCTGTTACTTTTTCACGCCTTAACAGCTGTACGGATTTGGATGAATTTTGGCACACCATGTGCCTTAAACCATGACATGGTAGTATGTTCCCGTAGGATAATTTCCGATCTCCACGCGGGGGAAGCCGCGGGCAAAAGCTAGTGTGACATAATCTGATTGCCATTTCCAACTCCACAGTTTTGAGACCATAGTCCTGATGATCGCAGTAGGGCTGGCCGAGCCCGAGCTGGCGGAGCCCGAGGAGATGTTCCCAGAGGTACATATATATTTAACTCTTATCTCATTGCAATAAAGTATAAATTAGAATAATCGTCGTGAGTTGGATAAAACTCTCGGCAATCATTCTAACTTATACCTTACATTACCGAGATAAGAGTTACATTGCAATGACTTACTAAGCCCGGTTAAAACGGGAGATTTTTTAGCGGGACGATTTCAACTAATGGTTTTACGACGACCGTGAACTGCCTGCCGTAGGGTCCTCCTGAAGACCTGCTGGCCTTGGGCCCGCTGCACGTGAGCGCCGACCACGTGGTGGGGAAGGACGAGTGCGCCAGGTTCTTCCCGCCAGGCTACAGCGAGCCGGAGAAGAAGCCCAAGTCCAAGAGTAAGAAGAAGAAGAAGGTAATCATTCTAGATCTTATATTTCATTTTATTATGAAGACCTTTAAGCAATTAAGGCGAAAGCGGCAGGGCAGCCTGCAAAATTCAAATATTTTTTACGTCTTTTGCAATTTGCAAGTCAGTGTCAAGTTGTACGTTGGTCAAAATATGATTCGCGACCGTAACAAATATGTATTTACATAATAACAACTATCGATACAACTCTCTAAGTTCACATTGCCTGACTGAATTACAATGACTATTTCACGAAATCATGACATTTGAGGCCAATTCTAACATAGATGATTAATGATTTTAATTCTGAAAATACATATTTGTTATGGTTTATTCTATTTTATTTTTATTCAATGGTAAGCAAAGCAAATTTCGATAATTCTGCCAATATATTTGTTACGATCGCGCACCATATTTTGATCAACATACAACCTGACACAACTTTGCAAATTGCAGAAAACGTAAGAAAATTTGAAGTTAACGGGGCCATCTTAGCGCATGCAAATCCTTACGAATAATGTTTATCAAAATATTCTGAGGCCGTATTATGATATGTAAGAGCCATCATTGTTCAGGTGCGAAAGAGAGGTACTGCTTTGTGTAGGACAAACAGCATCACTATCATTACGCAACGAAACAGGCTTTTAAACTTCAAAGTACGACCCCGGGCCGTTTTAAGAAGTATTAATGCTACATTTTCCAGTGCGAGAAAGAGACGAAGCTATACATGACCTATAGCACCATCTCTTTTCGCTTGATGGCTTTAACAATTCATGATAAGCTCTAGGACTGATAGAAATACTAAACAATCAATCAACTGACCCACGGTTTCCAAAAGCTGATTATTTTGACTAGTCGTTGTTATTCAAAGATTTGATTCAGCCTTCATAAAAACTTATGTAAAATCATGCTTCTTCTCCAGAGACGTCACGCAAGCAAAGAGGAGAACGCAGAAGAAGCACCGGACCGCACACAGAGCACAGAAAACCCAGACGCCGAAACGAATGGGGACACAGAAAACGGAGACGATGGAGAGGAGAACGGGGACGGGGAGGAGAATGGAGATGAAGGAGATGAGGACGAGGAGAATGGAGAACAGCATGCGGATAAGGCGACCTCACCACCACCTCCTGCGCCGCATTAAGTCAATGCAAATTGTGACGTGGGGAACGGAATGACTGCGATGGAGACGAGGAAGACTATACGTGCTTTATCTTGGAGAAGGGTGGTGATTCACACAAGAGAAAATGGTTTAATCGTGATCGCAAAAGAAAGGACAGTCAAAAATCGTGTTGTAGATCCGTCTAAAGGTGTTCACTCGTAAAAGTGGCGTGTCGCATTAGAATGGTTGAATAACGGAAGAATTAGGACATTAGCAGACATGTTAAAAATATATTGCAGAGTATTGCATTTTTGTATAACATAGTATTTAAGTTAAAATCCCATAGTAGGAGTCGAAATAAAAAGTAATGTAATTAAATTATAGCGTCTATGGACGTCTTACATCTCATAAATTATTAAAACTCTTGAGTATGAAGACGGTGGATTTTCAAACAAGTCCGATCTGCAAGTGAGGCAAATGTTTTGTGACGAAATTCATTTTATTTAGACCATAATTTAAATCATTATTATCAGCGTATTCATTCTGTAACTTGAACGACATATGATATTGGCATAATGAATACGTTCGAGGATTATAAAAATATTTATAATACTTACCTGAATCTGTAAAACAGGTCAATAAAACATTGTATAATAATATTCTAAAATTTGTATTTTCATTTATTTATAAATAGTCAATTATAATATATTTGTATTAACAATAAAGTAAATGAGTAACGACTTAACTGATAAGGTGGAGGGGGAATATCCTACAGTGCGGGCGCACCTCACACTACTGAGTCTTTTCGGTTCCTGGAACAAATACAAGCAAAATGTACCACACCACCAAAGTCTTTTAGTGGTCTGTGTTCAAATCACAAGCACGTGTCATGTGACACTTATGGCATTGACATAAGGTTTAAATTGCAATAAACAGCCAAAGCAAGAGTGAACAGGCAACTTCTGTGCACATTCGTTTCATCGTAGACCTCATCCATCGCGTTCCATCGTCCATCGTTCGTTCATGAGGCGAGATTGAGGTCAAGAGCAGGCCTTTGAGGTGATAAGAGAAAAATTGATGCGTGCTCATAAAATTCACAAACTATACGAACGGACATGCGCCTTTTGAACACTCGTCAGCCGCCATAATGCTACTTTTTGATTATTGCACAAAGGTTAGCAAACGTGCTTATATTTTCTACGCACGTGCACGCACGTGTGGTTTTCATGTAAATGTGTACTAGTCGTACTTTGAAAAACGAGCCATCAAGTTTATTGAAGTCTGGTGAGAAAAAGTAGCCTTTAATAGTCAGTGAATAGGAGTTATGTGAAGCCGTACCATATGTAATGGTTGTCGTGGTGCGGCGCGCGCATGACGCCGACGCCGCCGCCGAGGCGCCGGTAGTTCATGGCGCCGCACAGCCGCCACTGGTTTGATTCCGGGTCGAACACCTGCACACAACATACACTTTACATTACTTGCCATGGACAGAATACCCTACAGTGCCCGGCGGTATAACCCGTCGAGTTTAACTTTACTATATGGATCAGACTGCTGGGCAAGATGGATGAAAAAAGATTGCATGCAGCGGAGATGAGAATATTAAGATGGATGTGTGAAGTGACGAAAATGGATAAAGTAAGAAATGAGCATATAAGGGGAAGTTTTTTCGTATGCTGCACTGGTTGACGTCATCACGTCAGCGTCGGCTCGTAGACGCTGAAAACCAGCGCTGGGGCTCTGTCTCGCATAGGGTCGTAGCATTATGCTGAGCGGTTGCCGTTTTGTGTGAATGTGACACATATTTTCCCCCAACACGTTATTTTTTGTGATTGTGTTTTTTCTTTGCGTCATGTTTACCGCAAATAAATGTATTTATTCTTTCTTTCTTTTCTTTTTTCTTTCTAAGTTTGAAAGTGGCAACAGTGACGGAAATGTTGAAAGGACATTGTTTGGCTTGGTATGGGCATGTAATGAGGAAAGAGGAAACGCATGAGATTAAAATAGTGATAAATACAAATGTGGACGGAGGGAGAAGAAAACAAAAGAAAACATGGATGGATTGTGTGAGGAATGATATGAAAGTGAAGGGAGTGAATGATGGCGTGACGGGTGACAGGGAGAATGGAAGAAGGAAACGTGTTGCGCAGACCACAAGTAACATGGGACAGGGGGGAGATGATTATAATAGTACAGGCTAAGAGTGTATTCCGTTTTAGAAAACAAAACGCAGGAATGTATGCCTCACGGCTGCGCCAAATAGGCCTAATTCAGCAAAAATGCCAGACAACTGTGCCTGATTTTTAATTGCTATTTCCAACCATTCGACAGGCTTCCGAATCAAAAATGGCTCATTTTGGGGTTCCTGATTTGCCCATTCCCCCGACAGCAAATAGCCGCCGGAAGAATAGTAGTATTCTAGTTAGTTATATTGCCGGGTATTGGATGACTCCTTCGATAACATTGACTGATGTTCGATTCGGCACGACAGCGTATCGAATGGTTGTGAATAGCTATGCTGTAGTTGTAGAGCACTGCCTCCGTCCTCTCATACCTGTGTGCCAGTTGCTTTCTAGAGGTTGATATGTCTTTTCAACGCACAGGTACTGTAGGTTTAACACAGATCGGACACAGGTCGTTTTATATAATTCGGACAATCAACCGCTGTGCCGACATACAGACCAGTTAATCTTTTTACCACGACACGAATCATTTAGTACAGTTCATGCCGACAGGAAATTAGTAATAAGATGAATATTAGACAGAATATTATGAAGTCAAAATTATACAGTAAAATATCGTGTATGACTGATCATCGCCGTGTGATCGCGACCAATCGGTAAGTGTATCCTACCTCTATGGACTTGAGGTAGGCGGTCCCGTCGAACCCGCCGACGGCGTACAGCTGCCCGTTGACCACGGCCAGCCCCACGCCGCTGCGCCGTGACGTCATCGCCACCACGGGCGACCACGTGTCCGTGTGCGGCTCGTATCTGTGGGGTGATGTATCAGAAGTTATAGTTAGAATAATAAGAATAACCCCACCGTCGTATCTCTACGTTGACCCAGTGGTGCTTGCGCGCTCCGAATTCTGGGTCTGTGCCGGTAGAGTTTACTTTACCGAAACAAGTCTAGGTTTCTTAACTTTATTGGCCGGTTTGAGTGGAGATTCGCAAGAGCATACGTGCTCGGAGGAACGAAGTATTCCAGTAAGATACTGGTAGGGATCTTGACCGTACTTGCCTATGTCCCAATATTGAGAGTTTATAATACGTTTATTTATTTTGTAATCAACAGATTTTAACTAATACATTAAGTATGGAGATACCTGTAACAGAAGACTTCAAAGGGCGAGACAGCCCCTGCCATTTTATCTGTGTATTTTATATAAAATATTAGTCTGGCAGTCTTTCCATGGTTATAGATAACCAGTTCACAGTAGCCACCCAAACCTATAATCTAATATGTTTGACCTGACGCGCAGAGCTAGGTTACAGTATCTGTATTTCCAGAGCCAGTGAGGTTACAATAAATCAAGTTTTATGCAGCAAAAACTAAAATATACAAGCAAAGACACCGACTTTCGAAATTAAAGTTATTTTTCACGTTTCTTAGTGTTTTTTTTGGAAGTCGGTTGTTTTTTTGTAAAAGTGTTTTTATTTAGTGTTTGTTTTGAAAGTCGTTTTGTTTTTTGCATAAATGTTTATATTTTTCACTTTTTAGTTGTGGTACCTATCTTACACAAATTCGTATACCACTACTTGCTATGTAAATAATAGTGACAGGAAGTTATTAAAACATCATCTATACATGTTTAATGTAAAAGATAAGCATTATTAAGGATAACTCAAAAACTACTGGTTAGATCTTGATAAAATGTATGTGGGACCACATGAGAAGCTCCAGCTATCAAATAAAAAAATAATCATCAAAATCGGTTCACCTAGAAAAAAGTTTTGTGCTCACACACAAAAAAAAAGATATTTGTCGTATTGACAACCTCCTCCTTTTTTTAACTCAGTTAAAAACGAATTCAAAAGTTTTAATTTCAAGTAGCTACAGTCGACTGCAGGGTCAGGGCCGCCGGTAGTGAAAAGGTGAGTTTAAAATGTTCGTTTTGTAGTGTACAGTCGTACAGTACACTCACCGCTCGGCAGACGACAGCTCCGTGCAGTCGTCGCGGCCGCCCACGGCGTAGATCTGTCCGTCGAACACGGCGCAGCCCAGGTGCTTGCGGCGCGTGGACATGGGCGCCACGGCCGCCCACTTGTTGGTGCGCGGCTCGTAGCGCTCCACCGAGCTCAGCGGCGCCTGGCCGTCCGAGCCGCCCACGGCGTACAGCTGGCCGCCCAGCACCGCCACGGCCACGCCCAGCCGCCGCGTCGTCATGGGCGCCACCTGCGCACGCCCAGCACTCTCAGTGTGCTTACTACATATAGAACAATATACCCCAACCACACGCGTGATGCGCGTTTATCAATCTAAACTTAAAGGTATATTCTAGATTGCACAAATGGTACGATGTTACTGTTCCGGAAATGCTCGTTTTTTTTGCCGTCACAATGTTATTTACGCGAAATAAACGCTTATCTATGGAGGAACACTGGTCAACAGACCCTTTATAAAATGATCAATTTTTTTCGAAATTACGACACGTAAGTTGGCAAAAGATTTTCATAGTGGAGGGAGTTCGCGCCTATAAAAATGTATGAAATTGTACGCGCGCGAACTTCCCCCACTACAAAACCTTTGGCCAACTTACGTGCCGGTAACTGTAATAGATATTTCATAATATTAGGCATATTACATTTAAACCCACACGGCGCCCAATTTTCAGATACTCCGAAATTATCAAAAGCACAATCTCTCGTTGAGTATGTTCAATAAAGTTCAAGGGAAATAGTGTTTCATTTTTATATATATATTATTACATTGTTTAACCACTACCATATCTCTGATATAACCGTATTTTCTTTAAAGCCATACGCCATTGACGCTTTCAAGCGACAAGTATTGACGTCAATCTTATTTTAGGGATGCGCTTTGTTCGATAAAAACTTGTCTCAGTGAAGTTTTAATTGTGAAACTAGTTTGTTAATTTGGTTATTTCATTTATGTAAGTTAATTAATGCTATTGTAACATTTATTTGATAGATTTAACACCTATATATGGAAAATCTATTGCAGTAGCAGTGATAAAGGTTTATCGATATTTGTGAATACATCATCACTAGCATTTTGTAGGTATTTAATTCTAATCCTAACTTATATTAATATTATAAATGCGAAAGTAAGTTTGTTTATTTGTTTGTTACCTTTTCACGCCTAAACCACTAAACCGATCATCCTCAAATTTTGCATATACGTTGTCAGGTGTACAGAAACGGATATAGGGTACCTTTCATCCCGAAAAAAAGTACTGTTCCCGAAGAAAACAACAATAACGTTCTTGTGATAAATAGATGGCGCCACGTGTCTTTCGAATCATGATTGAATTATATTATTGTAAGTAGAAACTTTAGTAGTGTGTTAAAAGTTTATTTTTATTTTTAATTTAAGTACTTAATACATTTTGTGAGTCAGGGGTCTCGATAGACCGGTTATTCATCCTCCTAATTAAAATTCCCTGAATAACTCGAATTGAATGTAAAATTCTAAACTAACGCGAGCGAAGCCGCGGGCAAAAGCTAGTAGTAAATAAAAGGCTCCGAGTAGAGAGCATACTTCTTATGAGCTGCGCTTGACATTCAAAGGATTAATATTATAAAGAGAAAAGATTTGATTTTTTATATGTTTGTTTGTTACGATTTCACGCTAAAACGACTCAACGGATTTGAATGTTGGCACGTGAGTAAATCATGACCTGAGTTAGGACATGGCATACTTTTTATCTCAATATTCCCACGAAATCGAGACTTATGTGGGTGAAACCATAGAGGCGCAGTTAGTACTAAATATTTAAGGCAGATAACGACGCGGCACTTTTCCGATCGCGTCCACGGTTCAGAAAAAAATTAGGAGATGTCCAAAAAATTCGATACGTACTTTTCTTCGGATCGGCGGAGCTTTATAAAAATAACAATTTAAAAATATCACTTTGCTAACTAAGGAAAAAATTGCTCAATTAAACTTTATCACAAACAAACTGATACACAGGCTCAAAAACTTTCACGTAAAAAAAATTTTTCTAGTGTTCTATACATTTTGTTGAATATGTGAACACAAATGTACCGAACAACAGATTTATCGCGATTTCTTTTCCGAAAAGTTATTCTATATGATTTTATTTTTATCTTATTTTATTTATTAAGGGATAATAAACAACTACAACATATATAATACATAAGGTTAACAAAACTTTAAGTAGTAATGTTGCAGTCCACTGCATTATCCGCAAATAAGACATATTTAAAGATAAAGATTTAACGATTACTTTATTGACACAATTGAGAAAAATGTTAAAGCTGACATCACATTTAATAATTCAAATAAAAAAAATATAAACAATCAAACTTTAAATTAACTATTCATGCAACCTGTAAGAATTGACGATATAATACAAATAATTTGCTGTCTTAAAAGCACAAATACTGTTGGATACGACGGAGTTTCCACAAAAATATTGAAGTTTACCAAAGAACTAGTAGCACCTCCATTAGTTCATATAATTAACTTGTGCATAGTTGATGGCATTTTTCCAGACAAGCTCAAAAAAGTAATTATAAAACCCCTGTATAAAAAAGATGATAAAACACCTATTGCAAAAATTCCAATTATTTCTAAAATTTTCGATTTTCGATCTATAACTCTTTATATGCCTATTTCGAAAAGTATAAATTATTTTGCACAGAACAAAAGGGTTTACGTAAGAACACCACGATTAATATGGCACTATTTGACTTGCTAGCTAACATCATGTCGTCTGTGGATAAAAGAAATCCAGTCTGTGCATTTTACACTGACATGACCAAGGCTTTTGACTATGTAGACCATAAGATTCTGTTGCACAAATTAAATAGTTATGGTATAAGAGGGAACATCTTAAAGTTAATAAAATCATACCTGAGTAATAGAGTTCAATGCACGGAAATTTCTAGGATATGTCCTAAAACTAAATTAGAAACCATATATGTATCAAAACCAAGACATGTAAAATATGGCGTCCCACAAGGTAGTGTATTGGGTCTGCCACTTTTTTTGATATATATAAATGATCTCCCGAAAGCAACAACCAACAAAATGTTTCTTTTTGCAGATGACAGTACAGCTATAATAAAATGTACTAACTCAAATAATTATAAGAATGAGATTAATACTTGTTTATATGAGATTATAAAATTGGTTAGATAATAATAATTTGGTTATAAACCTGAGCAAAACAAAAGTCATGCATTTTTATCAACGCCGTGAAAATCCAAACGTTCGAATTTCCTACAAGGGATGTGATATTGAAGAAGTTAATGAGGCTAAGTTCTTAGGCTTTATAATTGATAGCAAACTTACATGGAAACCTCATGTTGAAGAACTATGTAAGAAACTTAGCAAATCCGCATATGCTCTTTTTCAACTCTCAAAGAAAGTTAACAGCCAGGCTCTTTTAACAGCGTACCTTGGACTGGTTGCCTCTGTTTTGCGGTATGGCATTGTTTTCTGGGGGCAGTCTACTGATAGGGAGTTGGTATTTAGACTGCAGAAGCGATGCACAGGTCAATGTGCGGTTTTAAGACAACTGATAGCTGTGTTCCCTATTTTAAATTGTTATTTTTTTTAACTTTCCCTTGTTTATATATAATAGAAACGGCTTTGTTTGTGAAATGTAATCCACATCTATTTAAAAAATTATCAGAGGTCAGAAAAAATCCAATACGCACTCAATACATTAATCAGTTATGTCAAGTAAAATGTAAAACCGCACTAATGAAAAAAAGTTTTTTTGGTATTGCTGCACTCATATATAACAGAGTACCTAATATTAATAAAAAAAACACGTGTGGCACTCGGGGACTGCCGCGGTAAAGCTATTGCATAGCATTTTTTATCAACTTATGCAATTATAATTATTTATTTATGTTTTATTTATGCAGTATTTTTTTTTCTTTGATATTAATTCAAGTACAGTCGTACCACATACATATACGTAAAGCGAACGCTCGGCCGAGCTACATGGTAGGCGGAGTGTGGGGTGTTAGGTTTTATTTTCGTTACGAAATTTCTTGATTCGGTCGCCGCGCTCAAAGCCCGCGATAAAAGCTATGCAATAGCTTAAAAATATGACTACATTAAAATTTTAAAGGGCGCTAAACGAATATACGAATATTTAATTATGAAAACCTATTACACGATTGCCGATTTTCTTAATGATGATTCACTAACTGATTGACAAATTGTTATTCTGATTGACATAATTATTGTGATCCTGGTGCAATTACTTTTTGTTTCCGTTTGACATTATATAGTCTTATATTATTTTTAAATCCTGTGACCACACTGACATCTTTATTGTATTTTCTTATTTTTTTTTTTTTTTTTGTAATTCCAGTTATCTGGAACATATTTGAGATTTTTTTTATGTTTAAATGTAAACCTTTGCATGCCCACGTGACAGCAAAATATGGAGAACTTCAACGGCATCAAAATTACTGTGAACAATATCATGAAGCACGTTGGCCTCCAGGTATTTGCGCCGGTTCTCCAAGCTAATAAGCTTGTACTTGTCAAGAAGTTGGGAGTACGACAGATTAGTCTTAGTCCCATAACATCTGTAGCACATAGCACGGAGGTACTTGCGCTGGACCCTTTCTATTCCAACTACGTACTTTTGGTAGAAGGGGTTCCAAATAGGGACCGCGTATTCTAACTGAGAGCGAATAAGCGTCTTATACAGATAGAGATAGGTTGAGTTACGCTTAAATTCTGTTGAAGATCTCATTACAAATCCATACATTTTAAAAGCACTATTGACTATGGCTTCAATATGCTGGTTCAAGGATAGTTTGTCATCAAAGGGAACACCTAGATCCTTCACTATAGAAATATTATTTAAGGGGATACAGTTAAGGTTATAGTTGAAATTGAGGATAAAATTGATCTTTGTAAAGTGTATATAGTTACACTTTGAGATATTAAGATGCAGCTTATTTTCAATACAGTAGGCAGTTAGTCTGTCTAGGTCCTCCTGAAATGACTGGCAGTCGCCTATAGTACGTATCGCTTGAAACGCCTTCAAGTCATCAGCGTACATCAAGAATTTTGACTTTTTAAAACATTTCTTAGTATCGTTGATATAAATACTGAATAATAGAGGTCCCAGAATAGAACCCTGTGGAACTCCGGAAATAATATTAACAGAGACAGACTGATGACCATTAACTACAACCCTTTGTGATCGGCTTTCGAGGTACGACACAAATCAACGCAACAAATTTCCGCGTATTCCATTGTAAGCAATTTTATTCAGGAGAATTTCATGATCGACCTTGTCAAAAGTTTTTTGAAATCGGTGTAGACCGCATCTATTTGTAATCGTCTATCAACATGAGTGAGACAGTGATGAGTTCAATGACTATTTTTCGTCAGGTTATCAGTTAGTACGTAGGCAGCAGGCACGCACGCACCTTGGTCCAGCGGTTGTCCTTGGGGTCGTACCGCTCCACGTGGTTGAGGCACTGCACGCCGTCCTGGCCGCCCACGGCGTACAGCGCGCCCTCCAGCACGGCCACGCCCACCGACGTGCGGCACGACGACGTGGGCGCCACCGAGCCGCACCACTGCGGACGTGCGCAGCGTTAGCGGGTTGGAAACACACGTGCAACCTATGCTAAATAAGCTATGAAAGTGTCAATATCAACTTCTTTACGTATTTTATTTCATTTATTTCTTACGAAATTTATGAAAGTCTTTGACTTTACTAGTACTCAAACCTCAATTGCTCAAAGTATAAGTGACTCCCGGCTTAGTTACGCCTGTTTTTACACCCGTTATGTAGAACCTGGTTGGTCTGCGAGTCGTACCGCTCGATGCTGTTGAGGTAGGACTGCCCGTCGTGGCCTCCCACCGCGTACAGCAGGTCGTGCAGCACGGCCACGCCCACGTATGTAGTACCTGGTTGGTCTGCGAGTCGTACCGCTCGATGCTGTTGAGGTAGGACTGCCCGTCGTGGCCTCCCACCGCGTACAGCAGGTCGTGCAGCACGGCCACGCCCACGTATGTAGTACCTGGTTGGTCTGCGGGTCGTACCGCTCGATGCTGTTGAGGTAGGACTGCCCGTCGTGGCCTCCCACCGCGTACAGCAAGTCGTGCAGCATGGCCACGCCCACGTATGTAGTACCTGGTTGGTCTGCGGGTCGTACCGCTCGATGCTGTTGAGGTAGGACTGCCCGTCGTGGCCTCCCACCGCGTACAGCAAGTCGTGCAGCATGGCCACGCCCACGTATGTAGTACCTGGTTGGTCTGCGGGTCGTACCGCTCGATGCTGTTGAGGTAGGACTGCCCGTCGTGGCCTCCCACCGCGTACAGCAGGTCGTGCAGCACGGCCACGCCCACACCACAGCGCCGCTTGGACATGGGCGCGACCATCTTCCACTCCGACGTCTGCGGGTCGAAGCGCTCCACCGACGCGATCGCGTCGCCGGAACACCAGCCGCCCACCGCGAATAGAACTTCTCCTGGAACACCGCAACATGTTATATGAGTATTAATTAAGTATACAAGATCATCCTTCAACAAAAAGACGCCCACTGCTGGACACGGACCTCCACCTTGCTTAACATATCGACCGATCCGGCGCAGACATCCAACGGATTCTCACGACCTTTACTAGATCATCGACCCTGTTGGGCATTTCTTTTTAAATCTTGGCGAAAATATGCCCCACTCTTTGTCTTCGTGTAATCAAGAAATTCTTAAGAATAAATAGCTCATACCTCGGTAAAAATATTAACCAGTGTGATGAGGGTGACCGCTTACAGTTCGCCGAACATACATTTACCCTTCGCAGTGGTTAATATCACACACAGTTTTAGACAAGTTCGTGTCTCACTGTGCAACTATCTAGTAGATGCTATTTCATTGCACTATGATTATGTCTTAAACCAAGCAACTTCGTGAATCAGTCTCAGTTGTAAGCTACCAACACACCTCTTCTCGTGGGCTTCCTCGGCCGCGTCCGGGGCCCCTGCATGAGCGGCCTCTCCTGAGGCAGCAGCAGGTAGTTCTTGGCTTCGTCTAGCAGGTCTCGACACGCGTCATCTGACCTGATGAGCAGTTCTGATGACACTGTGCCGACTAGGAACTTGGGACTCAGGAGTGGTAGGCGGACGTGTTGGAGGACCTGGAATTGTCGGTGACAAATTATTAGATAAACTGTAAATGGTATACTTAAAATAGCAAGTCTACGTTCAACAAGGCACGTCTTTCGGATGAATTGTGACGATGTCGAAAATATTTCTGTGCCATTGTTTTTTTTTTTTTGCAACTCGTGGCCTTACTTATCTGGGATATTCGAAAACTGAGATGATGAGTTAGGTCTTGCATTTTTCAACTGTCTTATTACCTTTTTTACTGAAAATACGATGATGAAAATAAAAAAAAAACTGCTTGTAAAGTGGTACTGGTAATGTGGTAACGATCAGCTTGAAGAAGAATGTTATTTGAAAAGTCATCATAGATAATAGTATTATTTTCCAATTTTCGTAAAAACATTAAATTAATATTATTGTTATAATCACCTGAGCCAGGTGCTGTCTTCTCTCGGCCACGTTGTACTTGACCCAGGACATGACTGCCTGGAAGGTCTGTTCTTCAGAGCGCACGTTGAGTTCGTCTGAGGACACTATGTCGATCAGCTGCGCGGCTGGCAGCAGTAGGAACTCTTCGCTTTCCATTACCTGTAAGAGGTTGTGTCATGTAGTTGGAAAGTATGGAGAGGTCTTATACCGAAAGAGAAACATATTTTTTATTACGGCTTATTTTTATTTATTTACACAGAGGAACGAATTTCGGCTTGCGTTTGCTGCAAGTTCAGCGATGGAAGCTTCTCTGGTAAAATCCAAAACTACCCGAAAACACATAATATAAACTGCATTGTCATTATTTAGTTTTAAATTTATGAGATTTCGGAAAAATAACTTTAACGCCTACACATAAAGTTGACTCAACTTCAATATTTTTATGACGTTTTAAATATTAATAATGATCGATTCTTATGCTGTAATGCGTAGGCTTAGAGCATCGTTGCACTCGAGACTGCTTTGATTGCTAAAAATAAAACCAATGTTGTGAGCACTGTATTCCACACCATTAATGTGACCACGAAATATTTTGTTAGAACATTAATTAATTATAATTTTGTATGTTTGACATTCATGTACGAAAATTATTATAATTGTTAATACTCACCTAACGCAAATTTAATTTAATTTAACTTAATTTATTTTCTAAGTAAGGGCTTAATATCACCCGTAATTTTGTAATATTTAATTTTATGGTTGCCAATGCCTGAAATAAAAGATTGTTATTATTTATTATCATTAAATAGTACTACTCATTCTGAAATCAACTGAACTTACAATTAGGTAAAGTTGTTTTTTCGTTGATTTGAAATAACATCAATTTGAAAGAAAGATTTGACCAGGTTTTAGATGCAACGTCAGTACATACCTCTGGAAAGTTTTGTTGCGTGAATTTGTCGGCAATCCGGAGCAGTTCTCTGCAGGAGTGCGTGTCGGCGAAGGCGCGGATACCGAGGCAGTTTGAGCAGTCCAGCTGTCTCTTGAGGAATTCGCAGCACACGTCCTGGATCTCTTGGAGTTGGAGTAAGCACGCGGCAGGCAGTAACGCCTGGAAGATAACAGGTCAATGTTTAGTACCCTTTTCTGACTAATCAACTCTGATCTGTTTCTATCACAGACAACTTAGCCCAGTAGACACCGCATAGGAGGGCAACCGCGCTCGCTAAGCATTAGCTCTACGGCCTCATATGTGATGGCCACGCCCCCAACTCGTCTAGGAAGCGCCAGTCAGTCCGTTACTGAATGTTGACGTGTTTTAGTTATTGTTCTGAGGTTTTAAAAATCGAAAAGAATATTCAAAATGCCGTATTGTGCAGTGAAATGGTGCGGAAAATGTAGCAAAACTTCGAGGTTACACAAAGACGGCATTACATTTCACCGATAAGTTATTTAAAAGCCTAAAATAATTACAAAATTTAATTTAACGACATATTTGAATACGAAACAGATGCAAAGGAGCAGTAGCGCTCGTTGATGTCTTTCGAAAAATCTCTTTCTTCCACGTTTTAATTTATATATTACTATCTCGCTCTATCATCGGTAACAGTTTACTAGTGATGATGAATCGATAACAAATCTACAAATAAAATATCGATATGTTACCACAAACATAAAATAAATAAATAATCATTATTTTGTTTTAAAGGTTTCCAAAATGCCTAGAATTAAAGAAAATTTGTATAAGCGCTACAAAACGAGAAGAAAATTGGTGTCCCACTACAAATAGTGTTATATGTTCCCGTCATTTTACTACGCATTGCTTTGAACTCAAAAAGAAACGACGAATTTTATTTATTACTGCTGTACCAACTTTGGTGGGTCACTTTTCAATATTGTCAGATATTATCGACTTTAGTTACCTAATTCCCGAAATATTTTGGCACTAATTAATACACTCAGTGCATGGAATTTGGCGCAAACGTGGCACGTGCTTCTCCAAAACTATTTTCTGTTTGATGCAAAAAATATTTCCTGAATTAAGTATACCTAGAATATAAATAATAGGTACAACGAATTATTATACGTAGTATCTCTGTGCTATAATGTGAGATTTTATTTGATCGGCGTACCTTTTTCAATAGATAAATAAATCTAGGTCTTACAAATGTTGCTTATCGATAAAAATATCGAGTCTCATACCAACCCTAAGCCGTCCTATGAGTCATTTGACGTATGACATGTGACATTGAAATAGCCAATCACAGCTCTCTTTGCACCTCGGCCCCCCCTGACTTTTAGCGATAGTATATTCGAACAAAATGTTCTTAATGAGGTGTCTACGGGGCTGAGTTGTCTGTGGTTTCTATTGACAACAACCACAGGGTCATTTTCAATTAATTGGCGAAACTTCACGATAAAAGATAAAAAGATTTTATAAAATCATAATTTCAACTACGCGCAACATGAACTGTTCCTTTGATCAGTTGTTTACTTGTTTTTTATTTATTTTTGTTTTATTAAAATAAGATACCGATAGTCATCGTGTCTGCGTAGTTTCGTCTAATTAATTAAAAAAGCTCTGCAAAGATGACGATCCTATGTAATTAAATATCAGATTATATTTTTGTTCCCGAAGTATTAAACTATCCTCAATCTAGCTGTTAAAGTCGTAAAAGGCAAGCAGACAGTCAAAAAGCTGCTCTTTGGTTCACACACCTGCACATTGCTCTCCTCCACGACTATGTGCGCTGTGTAGCAGAACTCCACGAGCTGCTCCATGGCCTGCTCGTCCACGTCGCGGATGGTCACCTCGGTGGCGCGCGACTCGGCCAGCTCGCCCGTGAACATCGCGCGGAAGTACGGACTGCATGCTGACAGGATCACCCTGTAAACAGAAATTTATTTATTTCAATCCAACCCTATACAGGCACTTTTGAATTGTCAAGAAGTTAGTCAGAAAGTTGAAGCTACCTCCCCGTTACAAAACGTAGATCTCTATGAAGAAGAACGGGGAGCAAACTCCAAGGTTACTCTTTTAAATCAAGTTAGGTATTACAAAATACTGGGTACGAGTCGAATTAAAATAGATAGTCCAAAAAAGAAAATATGGTTTGCTTGCAGCAGTTTTCGGTTGATAGAAGAAGACTGCTGACACTATGTGACTTCTCACATTACGCTCTCATCACACATCATTCAAGAATTTCACGCCGCGTCAATAATTAGACATTTTCTTTAAAATATTCAAACAAAGATAAAACTAGGTCAACTTAAAAAGTTAATATTTTAATGATAAGATATTAAAAGCCTTGAAAAGATAACAGTGTTTACTTACTCTTTGCAAATAGTTCCATTGTTGATAGTGCATTCTTTATTTTTCTGCGCTAGCGTGATTGTACCGCATGTTTCACTAGATGTTAAGGGGCCTAAAACTGTGTTGCGTGGTCATCACCCGAATAATTTTCTTAACAGACATAGTTAAGTGACTATTTTTCCTGAAGAAGCCAGTGATACACCCACATTTCTGTACCTAGTAGTGTTAGATAAAGCCGATGAATAACCGAACACACATTCAGAGGCTGACGTACCGGTGTGCGAACAGTTTCCTGTTGGCCACGTTGAGCACGACGTCGCACAGCTCGCGATGCCGGCGCAGCGCGGACAGCTCGCCGAGGATGGCGCGCGGGTGCTTCTCCGAGGTGTGCGACAGGCGCGCGCCGCCGCCCCCGGGCGACCCGCCCTCGCCCATCCTGAAGACACACCCAAACCAGGCCTGTAGCTTTAAGGTCACAAGCGACCCAGGGTTGAGCCCTGCGCGCTTGTTTTTACGTTGAACGATGAAAAGCGAAAACAACGAGAAAATTATAAAAAAAAAAACTAGAATATAATATAATTTTACTGTTTTTTTGTGTTGTGCTAGCAAAGCCATTAAGGCAGTTAGACACGGAAGGCAGGAAATTGAGCCGTTTGGACAGGCCTAATAACAGTTACATTACTAAGTTTTACCTTTGATCAAGAAATACTCATTCAAATAAGATTTAACTTAAAATAATTTTGCAAGTTTAAGTTTTAAGTTAATTACTTCATGTTCCGGGCCTCAAACAATATGGCGTCGGGCCGGACGGAAAGCCCAAAGGGCAGCATGCGGCCCGCGAGATTCAGCTTGTGTTTCGCTGAAATAGAACATATGATTGGACGTCAGCGCTTCTCAACGAGCTATCGCGAGAAATATAGCTATATACAGGTGGATTTACATATTCTTGGTCAAAAATATGAACACTTATGACTAGTGATATTATAAGAATATCTGTTGCTTATAGGAGTAATTTGGTCATGCTAAGAGACCAAAATGTTTTGATTTTCAAAATAAATGACCGAACTCTTAATTTCGACGATGTCTTGTACCTTATAATTCTGACTCTTATGACTGTATCTTATAATTTACGATGCCTTTATCTATAATGATTTACAAGCTACGTGGTTCGTCTTCAGTTTCTGAACAGTGGCTCGCGACTATTAAAGATTTTCAAATCACAGCCTTAAATAAGTGACGGAAAAGTTTGGTGCTTTATCTAAGTTATGCATGTGGATTTACAAAGCCGTTGCATTCAAGCATTAGAAAAGGTGATAAAATATTTAGAAGAAAGCCGTGCATGACGACTGTTATAATAAAGAAATCGATACTGTCTAGAACACAACTATCTTAGATTCTAGGAACAATATTATAACGTACTTTGTGTCATCTATAAAACATGAAGTTAGGCGACACTCAAGGGGTATAGTCACACTTTAGGGTTCCTGACTAGAGTATCCGACTCTAGTCAGGAACCCTAAAGTGTGACTATATCTAATGGGATTTTCCTGTTGTGTCCGTCACGTCATGAGAGTGACAACTGGTCGAAATGAGGTACAGCTGAGTCAGCCTAGATACCCTAGACCAGGGGCCGGAAACCTGCGGCTGTTTGGATGTGAAGCTGCGGCTCTTTAGTTCCATTCGCAAATGTTATTTATGTTTATACCATATATATATTATCTAATTTATTGTGAAAAAACACTACTTATATATGAATAAATAAATATTTTTCTTATGAATAAATAGATTTGATTGATTTTTTTTTTATCAAAATACTTTATTTACGCAAGTACTATTTATTGCGGGCAAGAAAAAAAATCGTGGCTCTTTAAAACCGTTTAAATTTTGTAAATTGTAATTTCTGACTCTTCCGACTCAAAAGGTTGCCCACACCCTGCCCTAGACCGTTGATAAACAGTAGCATGCATGACCTGTGGGAAAGCTCTCGATCTGACGTGCTAGTCACAAGAGATATGGTTATCAGCATAGCTATTCACAACCATCCGACAGGCTTCCGATTCGAAAATCACACATTTTCGGTTACCTGATTTGCCTAGTGCCCGACAGCAAATAGCTGCCGGATGAATAACAGTCGTCTATTTCGTTTAAACTGCCAAAATTTTCGGGTTTCGGTATTGTGAACAGCCTTTAGAGGACTCCTCCGATAACATTGATTGATGTTCGATTCGGCACGGAAGTGTATCGAATGTTTGTAAATAGTTATGCAGGTGACGAATCGCCACTAGGTACCTACTGATAATCCAAATATCTGTCAAAAGGGTGTCTTCTTGTGTGTATATTACATAATAGAACGATGCCATGATGTAAGGATACAAATACAACAGCTGATAAAAAAGCTCAGCAAATCGCGGAATCATTTATATTTATACTTAAATAAAATCTACTTTCATTTTAATTATTCAACTCCTTCCTGCCATCGCGTCCGCGCGGACATTAGTCACTGCGAACAGTACTAAAATATCTGCTTTTATCTAATTAGATCATTAACGAAACTCCACATTTATTATCACAACTTTATAAATAGACCATTGGACTAGTATTACAATGTTCACTTCATGACCTAGTTGTGTCCCGCGGTCTCGCCTAGTTTATGTCCATGAAATAATATGGGTCACTACCTGTTCCATCACTTTATTGCTTATTTATAGAGCTCGGATGTGATGTGGGATTTGAATTGGCGGACAGGGACAGTTGGAAGGACGATCTAAATCACATAATCGTACAATACACAGACATAAACACAACAATATTATTAGGTAGGTGGAAAGTTACCTAAGTTAGGTAAGTAGGTCAGCTGGGTGCGAAAATGTCAACCGCCTTGAAGCATGCCAGCTTAGTCAATACTCGTGCATTGTGATGCAGTTACGTATTTCACAATGGTAAAAAATATGGGGATAAACAAAACAGTTTTATTAGTTTAGTAAAAATACAGGATTTGCTGAACTTTGCTGTTTGTCAAGCTAGGCGCCTTGGCACACATCACTCCTGCAATTATATATATGCTTGCACGTCTCGCAAATTCGAAATACGCAAGGTTAGCGGTCGCATTGTCTCGTGTATTGTAAGCAGCAAGAACGATCTTCAGACACACGCGCTATGTTGGGAGAGTACGACTATTGTATGGGTCCCTTCACAATAGCGTCGGGACACCTATGCGTAGCTAGTGTGAAGAACCCCTAGGAGTACATTGCGTTTCTGTTCTTTGACAGGAAGACAGAACAGGGGTGTACAAGACATTACAGATTAACGGCGTCGATCCCAATAAATTGGGGGGAACCTGGGGAGGATAATTATGCGTATTCATAAATTATAAGCTAAATTACTAATCTCGAATATTTGAGTTGCGAAAACCAGTCCAGATTTCCATTATTGCAATATATCGTTAATTAATTAGTGGAGTATTACATAAAATTTTTAGACAGAATCTGAAAGGCACTTCATTTAACAACAAGCCCTGGAAAATAGAACATAGTTGGTATTATGTGTATATGTATAAAAATGAATCCCTATTTCCCTTGGTCACGCCATCACTTGAGAACGACTTTACCGATTTCAACCAACTTTTTTTTTAAAGTTTTCTAATACTTTGTAGAAGGTTCTTACGGAAAAAAAATTAAGAAAAGCGACGAAGTGGGTCGGGGGAACAAGAAATTTCACGCGGACGAAGTCGCGGGCAGACGCTAGTCTGAAATATAATAATGATAAAGAGGCAGATGGTGATAACTGATAATACTTAGATTTGCTTCTGTAGTGGTCTACAGAAGGAAATCTCAGTATTATTCTGAAGCATTCATCCTGTCACTAAATATAGTAAAAAGTTACACACAGAAGCCACATAAATATTTTTTTAAATTCGTACCTCTAATATAAAAAAAAATGTATATTCATTACACAAACACACATCATTATTTTACACGCAGGTATGAGGAAGAACAAATCAAATAGTTAACCAGTTTACAGTCAAGGTTATGCGGCTCCTTAGCAACTCTCACCTAACCATTTAACTAAGAAACTAATTGTCCATGCTGTTAATTCACATATTTACACAATCACCTTGTGTAATTTCAGTGGCAGCACACATCAACCGTGATGTAACTGTGCTCACTAGACTCACTACTGCCGTAAAACATTCTAATTATGTAAAACTTTAATTTATATCTGGGTTGATTATGTTTAAATTATGAGTTTATGTGTAACCATAATACACACACATTTAGCAGATCATAAAAAGGGCCCATTTTTTTACAAATATGGTTTAATTTTAAAATCTAGTGTTTATACTTCTTTTCTTATTTAGCTAGTCAGGCCCGAGGTGGCTCGCTAGAGAGCCAAAACAATAGATAATCAATTGTGTCTCATTAACGATGCTTGATGAGTTAAAATTACACCTTTTAAAATAAAAATGAGATCGCATTTAATATATATTTTTTTTTTTTTGTGAATATTGTACTTAATTGAATTTTTAAGGTAACCAATAAAAGATGATAAAGTTAAATAAAAAACAAATAAATATCGCGTGTTTCCTCCACGTGCTCTTATTAAAGTTTCCATCCGCCTAGACATGCAGAGAATGATGTTATCTATTGTTTCCTGTGATAGTCTCTGACATTCCTCAACTACGACAATTCGCAGTTCACCCACATTGACAGGCGCTGGGATTCTGGATTTTACCCTTTGTTTCAGCAGGTCCCAGACGTGTTCTGTTGGATTTATATCCGGTGATCTCGCCGGCCACTCCATAACTGTGATATTCACATTACTAAGATATGCTCGAGTTGAACGAGCAGTATGCGGCCGAGCATTATCCTGCATCAAAACGAAAGTCGTCACTGATAAAGTGAGCAAACAGTACCACATTTTCTTCTAAAATTTCTCTTGTAACGATCTGCAGTCAGACTTCCTCCATCGATCAACACCAGGTCCGTACGAGGTCCCAAACATATCCCCCCCCCCCCCTAAACCATTATTGTTCCCCCACCATATGCCGCAGTAGTTTCAGAATTTGTCTGATTATATCGTTCTCCTTTGCGTCTATATATTCTTTGCCTTCCGTCAACTTGATTTAAAAGAATTCTGCAATCATCACTAAACAATATTTTACCCCATTGTTCTGTGGTCTAAAGTCGATGTTCCTGAGCAAAAGTTAGTCTGTTTCTATGATGATGTATCTCAAGTTTTGGAGACTTTGCGGGCACGAACGACCCAAAACCAGCTTCTTTGGATCTTCTTCGTACCATACGCTCACTTACTGTGACACGTTGAACTTCCTCAAGCTCATTTCTGGTTTGGACGGCCGTTAGACGTGGGTTCCTACGTACGCGAAGCTGAATGTAACAATGTGTCTGAATCATTGGATACTGCGATACATTTTTGAAACAGGTCAGCGAATAATTCTTGAGACAGAGTGATCTCAATCATTTTTCGCCGACTGTAGGTTTGATCATTTCTCCTAATCTCAAGTGCCCTGGCAATCTCAGTTGCGCTCATGTCGGACACAATGAAGTCTTTTTAAAAGATTAAAAAATAAAAAATAAAACAAATGAAACTGACTTTAATGAAAATTTTACGAAATTTTAAATCAAATCCATTAAATGATGATTAAGGGAAATACGCTCAAATTGAATTAAATACGAATAAAATTAAAACAATCGCATAAAAAGTGGCATTCAATTGTTTTCTCAATTTGAAATAATTATTTCTAAAATAAAACAAATTAACAACCAGCCAGCAAAGTTACAAAAATAGTTTTTCGAAAAAAAAAAACGAGTATAAAGCATTGTTTGCCTTTCTCTGACATAAACAGAAAAAGGATCATAATCATATTATTTTAAAAGCAGATTTTTATGGAAAATATGACCCTCACTTCTGAGGCAGTCAAGTCAGGTGGGAAAAGAAATCTGACATAATAAAAAAAACATAATTGTGTGGCTTTTTCAATTACTTGGGCCCGTTAAGTGACCATGTTAATGATGTCAGTGGGGTTTTATTCTGGCTTATGATTGTCATATTATGTATACCATAATTATTATGTTTATGTTGTAAGAACTGTTCAGACTAATGGCTTGTGCATATTTTATTAATCACAGTGCAGAGCTATTGTTAATAGTTAATCCATCTACCACACACAATAACATTAAATATAAAAACAATTCAAATATTCAAAATTAAAATAAGCCGTGGCAGCTAAGAGATGACCAGTCCCTACTAACGACCGTTCACGAACATGACACATGGATTAGCACCATACTCTTTAAGAGTGAAAACAAAAGTGCAGATTGTTCATAGTTCATTGTTTTCATATGTATGGCAATCTAATTACGTTTTAAATTAATTTGTAAGCACTGTTGACCCAATTAACAAGTGTCAAAGCTAGGGGCACATTACTAGAAACACATTAATATTCCTTCTTTATTGTGTTTATTTATAAACAAGCACATCAAAGCTATTGTTCAAGTTAATAGAACAAAAACAAGTAGGGAGATAAGCTGTTTTAACATCAGTTCTGTAATGATTCCAATACTTCATCTTCAACTTCAGTTTATCTGATTAATACATAGAATAATAGCTACTCATGATAACATACAAACGAGGGATACATTACCTAGGATCAGTGAAACACAAGTTTTAGAAACAAATGCAAAAAAGAATAAATTACTAATATAGGAATCCTACTTCCCTCTCATTCTCACATTAGGTGAGACATAGCATGTCAAATCTTAGTTGTTACTACTAGGCTGTATAAACAATCAGCTGTTGCCAGTCCAGTATTTACAATACAAACCACTCAGACACAAAACAATGACTTCATGTTTCATGTTATTACGGCCATCAATTAAAAAAACTATTCTAACTATGTGAAAAAATATTCGTGCCAATTATTTGTCAATGATATGAAAGTTCACTCACCTCTTGTGTCCGCGTGAGTTACCCAGCTGCAACCGCAGCGGGGGCGAAGCCCAGCCCCACACGGAGTCAATCTGCAACACACCAGCCAGCCAGACCGTCAGACAACCCCGCTTCACACACAAACTAATCCTGTTTGCCAATACAAACTAATTTATGCAATGTATGCCCTCAGCCTCACTCAGAACTCACCTTTGACGATTCCTTTTCGACCTCACAAATAAACCTGACCTCAAAGGAGTGTTATACACTTACTAAACGCCCTGAGGAATGTAAAACAGTTAACGGCACATCGATTTTACGATTTCACAAGTTTTTATGTTTACTAATGTTGCAGCATAGGTATCGTACTTTTGTCCACTAGTCAATTTTTTGGAAGGTCTGATCAAAATAACTGACAAGGTAACTAACGGCCTTCAATCAGAAACTTCTTTGCTTATATCTTTTCACATAAATGAAAATAAATCGACACAGACTTTATAAAACTGTATCTCAATAATTTTCTTACATTTTCGGAGTTAGTACACATTTTATTTATCAAAAATAATATAAAATCTACTTTATTTATCAAAACAAGAGTCAAGGTTTCGAATGCACATTAAGTATTGTCATTTTTTTGGCAAGTTTTTGATTGCCACAATAAAATAATATAAAACCATTTTCTTTTATAAGAATTAAAGATTTGCCCATCCTTTTATTTTTTCTAATGATAAAACTGCAGATTAGTGGTAAAATTCAGATCAGTATAGTTTTAGAATATAATTTTGATGTAGTTTCGTGAATTCATGTGAATGAATGAACTCTATTACAAAGAAACCCAGCCCTCAGCTGATTAAAATTGACATAGACATTAGGGATTTGACATTCAGTTGTTGACGTTTTCATCAGATTTTCCGATTTGTTTCTAAACTGTGTGCCCAAATAATTCGATGTTCCAATTAAATTAGTGTAAGATAGTTAACTATATTTATTAATTAGACTCCGACAATGTCGCTGAGTCTTCTATTAGAGAAATACGATGTATCCACTGACGAGGGATTACAGAAAGCGCTCAACGAGATTGAGAAAGAAGAGGTAAGTAGAGTTGTTTTGGTGACGATGGCACAAGTTTCATTTTACAAACGAAGTACTTTCGCAGTCGGAGGTTGATGCAGCGCTTTCGGGAGTGCTATCCAGAGCGTGTTCCCTGGAGGGTCGTCTTCGGACGGCGAGTCAAGCTTACACGAAGCTGAGTGAAGTAAAGACTGATGCTCAAATCGCCGCTGATATGGTGGATAAGACGGCCGGTCTTGCGAGAGACGTTAGTGCCAAAGTGCGGCAGCTGGACCTAGCTAGGGTAAATAAGAAGCTGTGTATTTTTGTATTCATTGCTTTGTCTACCTTACTGCCACAAATATAAAGAAAACACTACTATCAATGACTACTACTACTTATCAATGAGTCGTGATATTTCTTCCCAGTCTCGTGTCGCAGAATGTCAGCGTCGTGTGCACGACCTGATTGACCTGCAGCTGTGTAGTGCTGGGGTGGAGGCAGCTATCAAAGCACATGATTATGAAACTGGTATGTTCACGATTTTTAACTCACAGTTTTCAAACATTTACTAACTGGTGTTCATTGGAATAAAACCCTGGACAATTGATCTGTCCAAGATTATGTCTGGACTTCAAAAGAGACTGTGACCTCAGAGTTTGTTTCAGCCTTTCTTCTCAAAGTATTCAGATAGGAAACACCAACCTCATCTAGTGTTTAAAATATGATTGGCGTGTAAAACTGTTTGTACAAACCTACTTACAGAAATAAAATCATTTATCATTTAAAAACTCAAAGCATTTATTTCAATTAAACCATTTACAGGCACTTTTGAATTGTCAAAGAGTCGGTCAGTTAGTCAGAAAGTTGAAGCTAGTTGCCCATTCCAAAACGTAGATCTCTATGGAGAAGAACAGGCAAGAAACTCCAAGGACACTCTTTTTAAATCAAGATATTACAAAATCCTGGGTACATTATTCTTGTTTCTTCTATATGCGAGAACAATGAAAAAAAAAATATAAAGAAACAATTCAAAATATAAGATTAATAATAAAAATAAGCCGTGGCAGTTAAGAGATGACCAGTCACAACTGACGGCGTCCGTTCACGAACATGATAGTTCTGAATAGTCATAAGTACTTAGTTACAGTTTTAACTTTTGCAACTACCATACATCAAACTTTGTTTTTTCTGCTTGTATTTGAAACAAATATTATTATTTAGCTAAAACTACTATTATTCAGTACTTTAAACCGAAAGTGGCAGAAAAATAACTGAAATTTTTGAGTGAATGTGGTTGCAATGGCCAAAGTAGTTATGAATTTTATGCAATTTCAGTTTCACTGAATAATTGTCTAAAGATCATACCAATAATCTATAGACAATTAATGTCAGACAAAATATTTAACACTAGCCTCTGCCCGCGGCTTCGCCCGCGTGGACGTCGGAAGTTATCCCATGGGAACATGCTACCGGGATAAATAGTATCCTATCATCCAAATCCATTCAGCCTTTAAAGTGTGTAAAGGTAACAGACAGGCAATAATCTTTTTTTATTTTTAATAAACAGGTTTTTATGATTCTAAAATGTCTAACTTAAAAATAATACTAATTCATTTTAATAATGTCATAATTAATTTGTAACACTCTAGCACCGCTATTGACCACATATTACCTACATATTAGCAAAGTTATTTTATAGCTTCAAATTGTAATAACTTTTAAGCGGGTGGACTGATTTAAATGAAATAAATAGTAAAGAAATATTCAACGCCAATAAAGTACTTAAAAAAAAAGTTTAAAATTGCCAACCGACGCGGGCACCTTAAACGCCCTCCATTTTTGCGCGCTTGGTGCGACAAAGTCAAAGTCAAATCATTTATTTCAAATAGGCACATAAAAGGCACTTCTGAACGTCAACATTTACAAAAAGATTGAATTGATTCTAGTTGCCCCTTCCAAAAGGTAGTTTCGTATGGAGAAGAATGGGCAAGAAACTCCACCATTACTCTTTTAAAATGTTTTACAATATTATGTAGGTTCACATTAATTATATGTGAAGACGATGCACCTAGAATAAAATTACTGTACCACAGTAGGTAAAAAGAATTAAATATAATACAAAGACAGGTAAATTAATTATGTGATAGATACATGGTGCTCACATATTTACAAATATTGAAAAGTAGATACACACTTCTGGTCAGAGCGAATGTGACGTCATAGTCTATGACATTGACAGCGAACTGAATCGCAAATACGCCTATAAAACAATATTTATTGTGGTCATAGACTTTTACGTCACATTCGCTCTGACCAGAAGTGTCGCTTTTCAAATATTTGAATTTCCACAGTTTTGTTGCACATTTAAAAAAATAATTTCTTGTTGTAAAATACATTATAATCAAAAATATTGGTGGAGGCATAACTCTGAACTTCTGAATACAATTAAAAATACGAATACAATTAAAAAAGAAAAATTACCCTTATTTGAATCACATGCATATTCCCTATTCCTTAAATCTCTTAAAAAAAGGTACACAAATATTTCAGTGAATTTTAAATTTATCTCCTATTATACCCCCTCGGGGGATAATTTTACAAAAAGGCTGAAACAAATATATTTTTATTTCTTACCAAACGCATAAATTAAAATGTTCATATCTCTAACTTAAGAAATACTAAGTTCCCATACAAACTATCATCCCCTATATCACCCCCTTTTAGGATTATTTTGGAGACAAAAAGTAGCCTGTCCTTCTCCAGGATGCCATCTATCTTGCCAAATTTTATCGAAATCCGTTTAGTGGTAGAGGCGTGAAAAGGTAACATACAGACAGACAGAGTTACTTTAAAATTTATAATATTAGTGAGGATGTACATGTTTCAGGTGCTGGTCACGTTTCTAGGTTCCTCAGTATGGACCCAGGGTCAGTGGCAGCAGCAAGGGCACGAGGCGCGCCAGACCCGCGCGATGCCATGACCCGCGCAGCAAACACGCTGCGGGAACATTTAGTGCGCAAGTGAGTAAATCAAAAATAAAAATGGTTCTAGCGAAACTACACAAGTATGTTTAAAATTGTGTAAATATATCTTAGGTTTGAAGAAGCAGCCCGCAAAGAGGATGAGTCGAGCGTGGAGCGTCTGTTCAAGCTGTTCCCACAGATCGGACGAGCAGAGGAGGGAGTGGATCTCCTCGCCAAGTATCTTGCCACACAGGTTAGTATTCAAACTCGAATTCAAATCCTTTATTCACTAAAAGTACAAAACAGTACATTTTTAAAGTCTAATTTAATTAATGCATTTATGCACGGCTGTTCATGTGTGCATTAATTACACGTTGTAGCGTGTCTTTGAAACACAAAGGTCCTCTAGGACTTTCCACTTACCTCTTTCACTTGCAATTTTTTGCCATAGTGGGTCAGCGCTTTCTACTTGACTGCGCGATGCAAAGGAGGGTAATGTGTTTATCAGCTTATGTATGTATGTTTGTTCCTTTGTGGCGCTCTAGGGACCCAACGCGTGGGCCGATTTTGATGATTCTTACGTCAATCAATCGATTTGTCTTAATCTTGTGACGTCAACCAATATGGCGTCAACCAGACGCCATATTGTGTTAAAGAAAAAAATTAAGTCGACGAACTATGTCAAGTGGGGTATAGTTGATTATGTATTTGTTTATAGTTTTTTGTTTTCTGTAATCATTTTTTATTTTGAATGTCTTTTTTGGATCTCTAACGATTTAAAGTAACCATTCTCACCATTCATTCATTCATTAATTCATTCATTCTCACTAAGCAGCCATTCTCACTGACATTTTCAAAACTTATAATAAAGCTGTGATAAAGTTCTTATATATATTCGTACCTTAGGTCTTATTAACGTGAAAAATAATAATTACCTAAGTTATAATATAATTAAATATAATTCTTAAAATCGAGTGACAAACCCAGAATGTTACTGCTTTGAAAGATAATTTAAACGACCGTTACTTAATACAGTCAGAGAAAAATAATCCTAACAAAAAAGAGTAAAATAAAAAAAAGTTAATCTAAAAAATCAAAAATCTCGACTACGTAAAAAGTGAATTAAAAAAAGGTGAAAGCAATATCACATATTTTTGTCTCCCATTCTACACCCAACCTCATGCACTCGGAGGCATTTTCTTTTTAACATTAAAGACCTTCGACTGCATGAGATTGGGTGTGCGATTGGAAACAAAAATATGCCATACTAGCTTTTGCCCGCGGCTTCGCTCGCGTTAATTTAGACTGACTATCAATTCGGGTTATAATTCAATCATGATTCGAAAGACACATGGCGCCATCTATTATTATAAGAACGTTATTGTTGTTTTCCTCGGGAACAGTACTTTTTTGCGGGATGAATGATACCCTATGTCCGTTTCTGTACCCCTGAAAACGTACATGCAAAATTTCATGATGATCGGTTCAGTGGTTTAGGCGTGAAAAGGTAACAAACAAACTTACTTTCACATTTATAATATTAGTTAGGAAGTTAGGAAGTTAGGATAGTTAGGAAGTTAGGATTAGGATTGTTTCCATAATTTTTTTAAAGTTCACTTTTTACGCAGTCGGGTTTTTTTATGTTTTAGATTATCTTTTTTCATAGCTGAGTAAATATGAATTAATTGTATATCCTGGTATTCTAGCTGCAAATCTTGTTCTTTACCTTAATGTGTGCGATTAAAAGTTTTTCTTATTATTACTTTTGACATTTATCATCATCAAAGCATCTCTCAACTTTCTAAGCCATATAATTGCTCTCCAGACAGAAGCAGCGATCCGCCGCGCGTGCGTAGTATCAGACGTGTGCTCGGAAGCGGCCGTGTTCGCGGACGCCGTGACACGTGTGGTAGAGGCGGGCGGCGCGGGCGTGGAGCGCGCGCGGCACGCTGCTGCAAGCCACGCGCCCGGCCTGCTGCACCGTGCGCTGCGTGCTATACAGCCTGCGGTATGTACTACTACAACAACTACAGCGCTACAGGGTTCTTTTGGCGCGTGGCCATAATCGGAACTAACGCCACCATCTTGTTTTTTCAATACTTGTCACAAAACAATTGCACAAATACTTACCAACAGCGCCCCCTTGTCAACGTCGATCGAGCGCCAAAAAATCCTCGTATAGCTGTACACAAAACTAACTACGCAGCCCAACAACATAAAACAATTACATAAAAATAAACACTATTCTTCATAACTAAAACTGTCTTCTGCATCACTACCTATGAAGCACATAATACACATACTTGTAACTTGCGTAAAAGTATGCAAGTAGCTGACATGACAATCTGACATAATCATAATCATAAATCTTTCTTTATCTCAATATCATATTACAGGCACAGGTTAATAAAATGCACAATCTTAAATAGATAAAAGTGTTTGAGGTCCTGAGTTACAGATCTCCCGGCTCTCTTAGATAGGTCATGTTATTTTTTGCGAAAAGTTAATTCCAGATGATAAAGGTAATATCAAGATATACAGGCTGGACTTTTGAGAACAGGAAAATAGAGGGAGAATTTGAAATGTTGTTGATGCAAAAAATGTAGCATAAAATAATTTGACTCTTAAAGTCTTAAAGGCCTGCTACGCAAAATCATTAATTAAAAAAAAAAAAGTTATTATGATGAGCAGTCGGTCGCTTCCTATATCCACGCCTTTCACTCCCATAATAATTGAGAGACAAGAGGAGTTAACTTCGGCCAACTCCGGCTAATGTCGTAGGTCATTCCGTTCGCAATGCACGTATGGAATCGATATGTTTTACGAAGGGCACTTCGCTTAATGACACCGCTGAAATCACATATAATTACATGCGCGCGCGTGCAATTTCTGGAACTTTTATAACCTCCATAATGTAGGGCTACATGCAACCTATTAACTTTGAATGCTTCGGGATCTAATAAACTTAATAATACCGCTTCACGTCCTTAACCGCGAAATACAGTCCACTCTTTCGTAAACAGCGATAAAAATAATATTAAATCCTCATGTTTATATTACAATGAGTCAGACCTTTTGCGAATGTATTATTGTCCATCGTTTAAAGCGATGAACGCTAAATCACATTTAGAATTTATAAAAACTAAACGAGGGTGTGTAATAAAAGCACTCATCCCATCACTGGTCAGAGTTCTGATTGCATGTATTAGCTCTAGAATTACCACAGTTATCCAAGTAACTGAGTAAGATCTAAGGAACAAAAACTGATATTTTGAGCCATTCGCGTTATCGCCTCAATACGGCGTGCACTGAGACATGCATGGCTTAATCTTTGAGACAAGCATACTCGTATAACTACTGGCAGGATCAACCAGGGAGCTTCGTTTAAAGAGTACGACACGCGCGCCCGCACACCGACACCGGTCACCACCGCCATGGCGGTGAGAGCGTCGACGGCGAAGCGCTTGTATCGAATCCTCAATTCCCGAGCGTTCACGATCGGTAAAGACGCGAACGCACACGGGCGAGCTCTGTGTGTGTATGTTAGAATTTTTGGGTCGCACGCGCGACCCTCCGGACACACAGTCTTAATGTTACACGTACTGCTTCGCAATGTAAATCTACATATCTCTGTAAAATTTACAATAAACACCATCATTCTCTTTTACATTTAGATAAAAATAATACTCATTCCGTAAGTCCTTCCAACTCGCAACCGTCTAGCTCCTTTAGGAAGAACGTTGTTGTACCATCTGAGTCTTACATTCCCGAAACCGCGATAGCTCCGGTGAACGCGGCGGCGTCGACGGCTACAGCCAGTGACAATAATACGCTATGCGCTTTAAATTCATCACGCGGCATGGTTTTTTTTATCTACCGCTCAAGTTTAATAATAACAACCAACATGAATTAGTTAGATGTTTGATTGATAATGCATCACAAAATAACATTACGTCTGTCTGCTGCAAGCAGCTTTATTTAAATGTTGTTCCGCTTAAGAATTCTTTTAGAAAGGGTATCGGGTCTGGTTACCGCCATATTGAAAGATACGTAAACATAAAAATTACCGCAAAAAATATAGATTATTCTTATAATATAATCGCTCTTGATGATTGTATTACAAATTGTCTACTATGAATGTTGACCCTTCTGTAGTGCAACATCTAGCAAATTTGCCATTGTCTGATTTTCTGTGGCATATGATCAGAGAAATTGAATTGCTTATTGGGGCACAATTATACCCGTTTTTGTTGTTAGCTGAAAAAATTATATCACCTCCCGCTCCATCAGCCATTGAAACCGTATTCGGTTATATTTTAATGGGTGACATTCCCGCTGCAGTACGATTGCAACCCTGCGTCCACTGCGAATACCGCTTCATATTTCAGAACTTGTGATTATAATTATTGTTTTCTTTCGTTAATAAATAAATTAAAAAAGAAAATGAAAAAAAATATAAAAATATTATTGTCAGGCATCAAGGCCCATAGGGTGTTAGTATTACATCTTACTTAAAAACTATATTAGTAACATGCAGGAACACTAAAAAGAAAGAAAAAACAAATCAAATCACAGGAAGGTTAAACAAGCTTTGTTGCCAACATGTAGGTTGGTAAACCTCCCCATTGTAGGCCCATCCAGCCTCTCAGCAAACACCTTCAGAATGCTGTTGCTGCTTCCCCTCACTCGGGATATTACTGAGGCAACTTTCTTCCGCATTATCGCAAAGTAGTCGTCAGTGTGCGCATTAGCGAACATACCTGACGCACTGCAGTAAGGTGGAAGCCTCAACAGCGCCCTGAAGGCATTACGTGGAGTACGTGCGCCAGAAGACGAGGTACACGCCGAGGGTACAGTTACTGGAGTCGCGCCGCAACGTCAACTTCAAGGCGTTCGTGGTGCGAGTACCGAATTGTTACTTATCCGTCGTCTTAGAAGAAGACTTTTGGCCACAGGACGTGGTGTTCCGTCGCTTCCGCGGGCAAATACCACAGGACAGCACAAGGACAATTAGCTAGTGAAGTGAAGTGTTACTAACATAGTTTTAAGCAATGTTTATTAACACAAGTTTCAGTTTTATTGTGTATTAGTTTGTTATTTTGTATTTTGTGTATTTTATCTATGGGCTTCAGTTGCCTGACAATAAAGGAACTATTATTATTGTACTGAATGCGCAGGGCATTGTCTGCTTTTAGGGTATGGCTATCCCAAAGACTGCTGCTATAGAATATTTGGCAGTAGGCCTTAAAAAGAGTTAGTTTCACGATATATGACTCGCTTCATAAATTCTGGAATTTCGAGGAAATTCCCGAGAAAACTTTTTGTAGTCCGTCAGAAATGGAGTGTAAGCAATAGTACTCTGCTACTGTGTCATGTGACTCCCCGGCAGGTACTGTACTGCGTAACCGTTTTGTAAGGATCCTGATGTGTTAGGAAATTCTCATTTGGTAGCATATGAACTTTTACTTTCTTTAGAATATTCTAAATTGCGAGATCCTGAGCTCCGTGCCAGTTCTAACGAAATTATTCAGGAATATATCGATAAAAATTATCTGTAATAATCCTACTGTGAATCGCGATAAGGGGTATTACATGCCGCATTATCCTGTTGTTAAGCAGGATAAACTAACCACTAAGGTTCGCATCGCCCTCGATTCTAGTGCAAAATGTCATAATGGCGTGTCACTTAATGACACTACACACAGGGCCGAATTTGCAGGCTGACCTATTTTCATAATTATTAAAATTCCGTTTATTTCAAAATGCGACTACCGCTGATACAAAGCAGATGTATGTTCACATTGCTGTTACTAATGAGCATTAAGATATCAGAAAATATCATTTCGCTTTAATAATGCTGAGCCTATTCGAGAATTTCAATTTAATAGGGTTGCTTTTGGACTCAAATCTAGTCCGTTTCTATCCATGCGCACGGTGCGCCAGTTATCAGAAGTCCCTGAACGTCTCCGAACCCAAGTGGGAAGGTGTAAATCGAATCTCATAAAGTGTGGCTACCTCGAAGGAATGGCGGCAGGGTGTAGACGTGGAGCTGTGTCACAAACTATGCTTCACCTCCTGTCCAGTGCCCTGTGCCCCAAAACATGCAGCCAAAGTGACCTGTGCGCTGCCACCGATAACGTCGTAGAAGTGGCGAAGTTTTGGGCCAACAAAATTTGAATAACTGTCATGCAAACGACTCTAAGAGGGATAACAGAAATAAGCTATAATGAAATTCATATCCTCTTATCTCTCATCGTCCTCATAAGTCTTTTCCCTGCAGGTTTGTGCTGGTGTCCGTCGCATCTTCACCGAGCTGGTCTTAGCGCGACGCCTGGAGTCAGACCCTCACAGAGCCGGCATCTCTCACCTGAGTGCGGAACCGGTCCTGGCTGAATTGGCCCTGACGCACTCCCGCATCTGGCTATATTTCACGTTCCTCAGGAGGAAGGCTGAGGTAAGCTGTGGCTATATTGTATCTTCATGGAGCTGGAGTCAGATCCTCACAAGACTGGCATCTCTCCCCTCAACGCGGATCCAGTTTTGGCTGAACTGGCCCTGACGCACTGCCGCATCTGGATGCACTTCACGTTCCTCAAGAGGAAGGCTGAGGTATCAGGTCTCAGCAGGCCCTTGGCTGTCGAATATTATGAAAAAATCATAGAAATGTTCAATTTCAACTATACTATATAGATAACAAATATTGTCCATATTATCAATCATTGTAATTTCAACCTTCCATCAATCCACATAAAAGTCACGTGGCTACACAGTATGTAACTTCTTTGCACAGGTGGACGCAGCGCCTCTAAAAGAAGCAGAAAAGAAAACGTGCGTTGACGCAGTGGAGAAGATCATAAATGAATGCGATCTTATGAGAACTGCGCAGGACATACTCGGACATTATCTAGCTTTGGAAAGGTATACCTATGCATACATGATATTTCCACTGAAACAATAAAAAACAACAAATACCAACTTTACTGAATAAAGTTGATTTCAGAGTGACTTGTACTTGGTCTACCGCACGTTCATGCTAACAATTTAACTTTGACTTTATTTTGTAGCAGAAACGGCGCTTTTCGAAATTCAAGTATGACTACGGTTGACAGTCATAAGATTGTTAAAGGAAACTATATTTTCTATCACCAAAATTTATATTTGTCATCAAGTTGTATCACCTAATAAATAGATCTATCGCCACGAAATATTTTCGTTCTCAGATAAACAAAAATTGTTCCCAGGTATGAATTATCAAATTAATTCGAGACTCGGGGCACCCCGACTCGGACAGGTTAGGTTAGAAGGGGATGGATCCCATAATCATCCCCAATCATAATAATATATAATATCCCCTTCGTGGTTATTTTTTTTTCAAACCACCCAGAAGTAGGAGCCCCGCGAGGCGGGGCTCCGTCGACTACGCCTTATCGTTACTATCGCCATTCAGAAATAGGAGGCCTCGCCGAAACAAAGGCTCGGTGCCTGTTAGCAACACAATATAATACATACAAAAACATTTATTTGGTACTAGACCTTATATCTCAGGATTTTAGGTGATTTATTGTGGAACTGATTTTGCATTGTTTGGTGACTACATTTTGGTGACAGATCTACTATTTGGAGGACAAACCCTATTATTTAAGAAACACAAAACGAATTAAATTAGTAATAGCTTAAATGATACCCATTGTTAAAACAGCCGAAACTAAACTTTATGTGTGAGGAATTAGATACTTTTCAGAATCACACGATTGGATAACTAAAGTGCAAACCCAGTTTGCCTTCTTGTTAATAAGCAAACAAGCCATTTTAAAAACTATGTTGTAGGTACTTTTTGGAAGAGAGCGTAAACAAGGCATTAAAGATGGCAACACCACAGGCCGGAGTCACTACGTCCAGCCTGGTGGATGATGTGTTCTTTATAGCCAGGAAGGTTATCAGGTGAGTTTTACTTTTAGCAGAGAATAGATATTTTTATTTGCAAATAATTTGTACAAAAATCAGTTCTTACAGTTATGAGGAATCCATGTACATTCTAACTATTATAGCACGTAAATTTAGTACATTTAAACAGATTATAAAAACTAAATTATAAATAAGTTAAGATATCGGCAAAAAAATCTTATACAAAAGAAAAAAAAAAATCTACCAATATTTGCGATTAGCTGTTTTTTTTTTATTTATGCTTCTTTTGGTCTTTTATATGGTTGGGTTTTTTATTATAAACTAGCTTTTGCCCGCGTCGAAGCCGAGAAATATCCCATTTATCCATTGTTTTCACATTACTGTATTGTTTTAAGCGGCACACGCCAGTAAAGTTGGCATGATATTTTTCGACATCTTCAACAATCATCGTCGTATTTCAGACAATTTACACAAAACCGTAATGAATTATACACCTAAACCTTTCTTATGAATCACTCCGTCCATTGGTGAAAACCGTATGAAAATCCGTTCCGTAGTTTTTGAGTGTATCGACAGACAGACAGACAGACAGTCCCGGCGGGGACTTTGTTTTATAATAATAATATGTAGTGATTACAGATGCCATACTAATAATATTTTTCTTGAGTAAAGAAGTTTTTATAGTCCCATTCACATCCAGTTCTAATATTGAGATGTTATATCTGTACCACGTTTCTAGTTTCATTCAAGGAAGAAAATATGTGTTTATTAGTTTCTACAAATACGACTAATTTAAGGATGTAAAAGCATGGGAAGGTTAATAAAATATATGAGACTTAATTATAGCTATGCCACTGTCTGTTACTAAAACTAAACTAAGACTAAACATAGCTCTGATACAAAGGTACTGGGCTTTCAAAATGATTTTTCGTTCACTACTGACTAAAGTTATTACACCAACACTTAAAACAAAAAGTACTAAGCCATGGTAGACAATCAATATTGTCGGCAGATTCACTTTTATTACATAAATAAGTGCTGTGATGATTTTGGCTTTTTGACGATTTATAATTACATTAATACTGTCGAGGGACTTTGTTAAACTGCTGTGTATCAAATCAATATCAAATCTTTGTTTCAAATAGACACATATAAGGCACTTTTGAACGTCAAAATTGTCAAAAAATATTGAATTGATGCTAGTTGCCCCTTCCAAAAGGTAGTTTCGTATGGAGAAGAATGGGCAAGAAACTTCACCGTTACTCTTTTAAAATGTTTTACAATATTTTGTATCATTATAACAATTGATATTACATAATTATAATTATATGAAGAAGATACACCTAGAATAAAATTACTATACCGCAATAGGTAAAAATAATTAAATAAGAAGCAATAACAGGTAAATTAATTATGTGATAGATGGTGCTCACATATTTACAAATATTCAAAAGTAGATTATTTTTCAAAAATTTTAACACGTAATAATTTTGTATGTGAGTTAAAGTAGTTACAGAATGTAAAATCAATGTCATAAAAATTATAAATTATTTAATTAAATTAGCAACCAGTTTGACTTTGTCTAGACTCTAGATTGACGTTATAGAGCTCCAGCATGTTTCTAAGAATTCTTATCTAGGATATAATCCTCTAATTTGTAATATGCTTGTTTACAAAGTGTACTTTTAATATGAGTTTTAAGTTTTCTTTAATTTAATTGCAATATATCACAAGGTATTTTGTAATATTTAACACAGTACCCCATAAAAGATCTACTTATGTACTTTAGATAATCTGAAAAATGGTTAATCTATTTTATCTTTATTTCTAGTATTAAAATTATGTCTATCACTTATTTTATTAAAAAGATGTAGATTTTTTCTTACATATATAATATTTTCATAAATGAATTGGCAAGGAACCTTAATAATATTAATCTTTTTAAATAGTTCTAATAATAGTTAACTATCTTATCTTTCTAACAGAATAAGCGGCCGAGCTTAGCCGCCCCGCAAGAGATGTTATATGGGGTCCCCATTGTAATTTCTCGTCTGTCGTGATTCCTAGGAAAACCATCTAATGAATAAATTCTAGTTTTTCTCCATTAATATGATGTCATATTCGCAACTATCTAACATTAAGTAATTTAAATATAATGAATTTGTTTTTTTTTGTAAATTTAGTACCAAATTATTTACCGTAAACCAATCTTGGACCTGAAGAATAGAGTTATTCACGTCTTCAAGATTTTGTGACAGTCGGTCTATTTTAAAGATCAATGATGCGTCATCTGCAAATAACACCATCTTCAGTTGATTCTGAAGTAATTGGGGTAAATCATTAATGTCAACTAAAAAGAGGAATGGACTCATTATAGAACCTTGAGGAATGCCCATTCTCATTTCAGACCCTAATGAGTTTATGCCGTTTACTTGAACTTTAACCTTTCTATCTTTCAGGTAAGATCTTAGTAAATCAAGAGCTGTATTCCTAATCCCATAGTGCTCTAGTTTCAGCAGAAGTGTCTCATAGCTTACGCAATCGAACGCCTTAAAGAGGTCGCAAAAGATTCCATTGGTACAACGGCCTTTGATGAAACCGTGCTGTTGTTCATGAAAAATGGATTTTTTATTAAAGTTACGTAAGATTTGATTGAGCATCAACTTTTGACGCACCTTACTGAGAACTGGCAGCATTGACACAGGCCTATAATTGTTGGGTTCTTTACTATCACCGGATTTGAACAATGGAACTACTTTACTGTGTTTCATAAGATCCGGAAAGACTCCTTGGTCTACACTGGTGTTAAATAAGAAAGCTAAATAGGTCGCAATAGTTTCGATGAGAGATATACAGACTTTTATAGAATTCCTCAGAGATCTTCTGTTGACTTAATTTTAAGATCTTTAAAAGCTTTTATAACAGCTTAGGGGTTTGTATGCTGAAACCTCAACTCCAAAGGGCATGCCTTTACATTATTTTTAAATAAGGCAGCAGATAGCGCGTGTGAAGAATTTAAAGCTTCAGCTTCATAGCATTGTTTACCACATAACACATTTAATAAGTGATGTGATAATAGTACATAGGATGACGTATTTGACGAGGTAGGTCATTTATGTATAATAAAAGTAATAATGGTCCGAGGACGTTGCCCTACGGATCACCATATTTTACTTCTCTAAAGGAAGTTAAGTATTTCAACTCCCTTTTAGTTTTTAAGCACATCATGACACGCACACTTTTGCGACCGCTTAGGTACGGTTTAATTGAATTATGGGCATTGCCACGTATACCGTAAATGTGAAGTATTTAGAAGCATCTCGTGGTTTACGTAGTTAAAAGCTTTCAACATATCTGCGTAAATTGCGCTTTTGCGTAAACATTCGGCATTATTTAAAAAAAAATACAATAACCATGTTAATATTTTATTTTTTGCAAATTATTGTTTAGTAAAAAAGAAAAAAATATAAAATACCATGCAAACATTGATAATCATAGAACCGATTGTCAATTAATTAATACCAATTTAAACGGAAATAATAATCAAGAAAATATAAGTCATAAGAACACAATATAAAACTACAGACAAATAATGACAATGGTGCCGATTCTCTTGTACACACAGCTACATATCAAGCTATACATATCCAATGTAAGCTGACCTCTCATTGTACGGAAATCAATACAATGCGAGATCAGCTTATACTGGAAATGTATAGCTTGATATGTAGCCGTGTGTACACCGAACTAAATTAAACTATTACTGAAATTAATTATTTTTGCTAGATAAGCTATTCTGCAAAAAAGATTCTCTAAACTTAAAAACAATTTTGGCAGAACTAATATCGTGTTTGACAATCGCTAAGTTGAGTAGATAATATACCAAGATGGAAATGTATTGGATTTATGGAAACATGTTTGTTTAGTTATCTGAGCCGCGCTTAATGTATTGATATAAGGTAATTATTATCAACCCGCACATTAGCACGTGACGGAGTTTCAGTTACGACTGAATTGAATGATTACTAAATAGTTACGCGTAAACGTACTTTTGTTGTATGAGCATTATTGGCTCGTACAAAAAGAAAAAAGAAAATGCATAGGTATACGTTAGATGTATTTTTGGCATAACAATATGCTCAAGAGAAAACATTTGATTTTTTTAATGACTGTTTTCCTGAAATTCAGAATAGTCCTCCTTTTCGACATAGGCAAGCATCCACAAATCTCATACTCGTAAAATGTATATCCATAAAAGACAAATTCTTATTGTAGATCTCATTCTTATGTATGTATATGCAATCTTGAATTTTAAAATATCCACTACATGTTCGGTATCAGCACCCCCGAAAATTACGATGAAATGATAATTGACAAAATATTTTTAATTTGAAAAGCCGCCGTATTGGAATTTGATTTTGCTCGGGCGGCAGTCTTTGTATAGTCGTATTGTAAAATCTATTCGTACGATACAGACGAGCAGTATCATCGGGCAGCGTGGACGGCGCGTGCGCAGTGCTGAACGAGGTGAGCGCTGCGCTGGAGCGCGGCGCGGCGGGGGCCCTGCGGCGCTGGCTGCGGGCCCCGCCGCACGAGCCGCTGCCGCTGCCGGGCCCGCGCCCCGCCCGCTACCCGCCCGACCCGCAGGATAGAGACGTGGAGGCGCAGAAGATACTGTATCTAGTAAGTGTGTCACTGTACACGGCGCGGCGCGGGCCCTGCGGCGCTGGCTGCGGGCCCCGCCGCACGAGCCGCTGCCGCTGCCGGGCCCGCGCCCCGCCCGCTACCCGCCCGACCCGCAGGATAGAGACGTGGAGGCGCAGAAGATACTGTATCTAGTAAGTGTGTCACTGTACACGGCGCGGCGCGGGCCCTGCGGCGCTGGCTGCGGGCCCCGCCGCACGAGCCGCTGCCGCTGCCGGGCCCGCGCCCCGCCCGCTACCCGCCCGACCCGCAGGATAGAGACGTGGAGGCGCAGAAGATACTGTATCTAGTAAGTGTGTCACTGTACACGGCGCGGCGCGGGCCCTGCGGCGCTGGCTGCGGGCCCCGCCGCACGAGCCGCTGCCACTGCCGGGCCCGCGCCCCGCCCGCTACCCGCCCGACCCGCAGGATAGAGACGTGGAGGCGCAGAAGATACTGTATCTAGTAAGTGTGTCACTGTACACGGCGCGGCGCGGGCCCTGCGGCGCTGGCTGCGGGCCCCGCCGCACGAGCCGCTGCCGCTGCCGGGCCCGCGCCCCGCCCGCTACCCGCCCGACCCGCAGGATAGAGACGTGGAGGCGCAGAAGATACTGTATCTAGTAAGTGTGTCACTGTACACGGCGCGGCGCGGGCCCTGCGGCGCTGGCTGCGGGCCCCGCCGCACGAGCCGCTGCCGCTGCCGGGCCCGCGCCCCGCCCGCTACCCGCCCGACCCGCAGGATAGAGACGTGGAGGCGCAGAAGATACTGTATCTAGTAAGTGTGTCACTGTACACGGCGCGGCGCGGGCCCTGCGGCGCTGGCTGCGGGCCCCGCCGCACGAGCCGCTGCCGCTGCCGGGCCCGCGCCCCGCCCGCTACCCGCCCGACCCGCAGGATAGAGACGTGGAGGCGCAGAAGATACTGTATCTAGTAAGTGTGTCACTGTACACGGCGCGGCGCGGGCCCTGCGGCGCTGGCTGCGGGCCCCGCCGCACGAGCCGCTGCCGCTGCCGGGCCCGCGCCCCGCCCGCTACCCGCCCGACCCGCAGGATAGAGACGTGGAGGCGCAGAAGATACTGTATCTAGTAAGTGACACGTACGTGGTTGTTACTGTAGCTACAGTACGTGGTTGTTTATTGACACACTCAATTTTAGAAAGAGTCGATTATGAACGATAGATCACACTCGACAAAGCTGCAATTTATCTAAAACTTGGTGTATCAAAGGACATATTAACTGCTGCGTACAGTCTCTAGCTGATCCGATGACAAACCTTTTCAGAGACAAATTCTCTTGTTCTAATCTAAACCGTTAAGTTGTTGTAATCTAAACCCTATCTCAAAATAGATAAAATTCACATAACGCGAGCTCGTTTCAATAATTATTCAAAATTTCAGGCACACATGAACGAAGCAGAAGCTGGTGCAGACTGGGCAGAGCGGCTCGCGAGCGAAGCGTGCGCGTCAGCCGGTTCACTCGCCCGGAGCGGAGCGGAGCGAGACAAGCTGACGTCGTGCGCGGCCGGGTTAGGGACTGCGGCCGCTGCCTTCAGGGCTGCGCACGACCTGGCGCTGGCAGCGCTCGCGGCCGCGCTGCACCCCAAGCTAGTGGCGTGGGCGCACAGGCTTGTGGACCCGGCGCCACATACAGGTATACTCCAATAATCTTCTGTGCAAGTAATGAAGGCGCTGCTTGTAAAGAGAAGGGAATATGCTGCTAAAACACTAAGAAGTGGTGAAGGGCGCGCGTTTTGGAGGACTATCTCATGTAATTTTGACGTTCAAAAAGTGCTGATGCTCAGCCTAATCTGAAGAAACTATTTTTTATTTGGATTATAAAAAGTCTGCTTATCAGACATTTTGTGTTCTTTATTTATGACATTGTGAAGACTTTTATATAATGTTGACGTCATTACAGCCACTGCTGTTTACGTTCAAGTAGTTGTTCTGCTTATGTAAAGGCGCAAACTTACACTTGGTCTCCGGGCCCGTATTCGGGTGCTAGACTACTCGACTTCGGGCACCCGATGCATTAATTACACTGGTCGTCGCCCTGGAATACGGGCTTACAACTACGACTAGTTTCAATGAAGGCGAAACTGCTCATTGTGATGACTGGCAAAGCACTGATAAAAATGTGGCGGCATCTACATCGCCGCATGCGAACCAAGCATCACATTGACGTCTCGCAAAATCCTGCATCGCGCAAGCAGAGTTTACCACGAAACTAGCATATATACAAAGTCCCGACACCAATCGTTGGGTAGTTCCCACCAAACGCAACGCCCATTTGGTCGGAGAATTCTCCCTTTTCTGTGGTGGATGAGTGAACCTAATACCCTGTTCCCCATACTCTTATAGAAGCGTAAAGAAAACTGGCGTCGGGTAACCGAAACGATAAAACTGGACTAGATTGTTCGAAAACGGCCGTACTCGACTCCGTTCATACACTTGGTCGTTTCCCGAATTCCATAGGCAGTCAAATTCGGGAGAGCGACCAAGTGTAATTGCGCCGTTAGGGTATGTCTGCCTCCCCAGGACCCGACGGCTTACCGGGAAAAGCCTGGGTCCTGGCCTCGGAGGCTCTCGGGCCTCGACTAAGAGGGCTCCTAAGCGCATGCTTGGAGGAGGGCCAGTTCCCACTTCGTTGGAAGACGGGGAAACTGGTCCTCATTAAGAAACCGGGGCGCCCGGCGGACTCTCCGTCCGCTTACCGGCCCATCGTGCTGCTCGACGAGGTGGGCAAGCTCTTTGAAAGAGTCATTGCAGACCGCCTCGTCGGGCAGCTGGTGCGGGTGGGGCCGGATTTGGCGGAGAGCCAGTTTGGTTTCCGCAGGGGGCGCTCCACGGTGGATGCCATCATGCGCGTGCGAGCCCTCACGACGGGGGATGCTGTGGCCCGGGGTGGGGTCGTCTTGGCGGTGTCTCTAGACATCGCCAACGCCTTCAATACCCTGCCCTGGAGTTGCATCCGGGAGGCATTCCGGTATCACCGGATGCCGACCTACCTCTGTCGTGTAGTCGAGGCCTATTTGACGGATAGGGCGGTAATCTACCCCGGTCACCAGGGAGAATGGAACCGGCGAGAGATGTCGTGCGGTGTCCCACAGGGATCGGTCCTGGGGCCGCATCTGTGGGACATCGGTTACGACTGGGTGCTGCGCGCCGACCTCCCTAGCGGCGTCAGCGTGGTGTGCTACGCTGACGACACGCTAGTCCTGGCGCAGGGGAGGTCGCACCAGGCGGCGGCCGAATTGATGACACGCGGGGTTGCGACAGTCGTCGAGAGGATCCGGCAATTGGGACTCGAGGTGGCCTTGCACAAGTCCGAGGCCATGTGTTTTCATGGTCCTCGGAACGCGCCACTGTCGGGTTCCGAAATAACGGTAGGAGGGGTTCACATCGGCGTCGAGTCGACGATGAAGTACCTGGGACTCGTCCTCGACAGCCGGTGGAATTTCGTGGAGCATTTCCGACGTTTGGCTCCCAGACTGCAGCGGGCCGGGGCTGCTTTGAAGCGGCTCTTGCCCAATCTGGGGGGGCCAAACGCCTCCTGCCGGAGGCTCTACGCGGGGGTCGTGCGGTCCATGGCCCTTTACGGGGCACCGGTGTGGGCGCGTTCCTTGAGGCTCCGGCCAGCCCGCCGGTTGAACGCGTCCCAAAGGGTCATGGCCATCCGGATGGTACGGGGATACCGCACGGTCTCCTGCGAGGCGGCGAGCCTCCTTGCCGGATTACCGCCGTGGGATCTGGAGGCAAAGGTCCTCGCGCACGTTTGGGAGTGGCGCGAGGAGGCGAAACGCCGGGGCGTAACTCCGCTGCCGCGAGAAATCACGGCACAGCGGACAGAGCTCCGGCGGGATCTCATGGCGGCATGGAGGGTGCGACTGTCGCAACCCAGCGCAGGGCACGCCACAATTGCGGCGGTAAGACCCCTCTTTGAGGAGTGGCTTGAGAGGCGCCACGGCGTCCTCACCTTCCGCCTGACGCAGGTCCTCACCGGACATGGCTGTTTCGGGAGGTTCCTGTTTCGGATAAGGCGGGAGGAAACGCCCGGGTGTTACCATTGTGTGGATCGACCGGAGGACACGGTGGAGCATACGGTGGAGGTCTGCCCGGCTTGGGCGGAGCACCGCCGTGTCCTCGTGGCGGCGATCGGCGGCGGCGACCTCTCGCGTCCGGCCCTGGTTCAGGCCATGGTACGGAGCGAGAGGGAATGGGAAGCCGTCACCTCCTTCTGCGAAGCAGTAATGCTCGCGAAGGAGGAGGCGGAGCGCGAGAGGGAGAGGCAATCTCTACGCCCTCGCGCCCCTAGCCGCCGCAGGAGGAGGAGACACCCTGGGCGTCGGGAGTCGATTGCCGACTCCCGGCCACCGTAGGCGCGGGCTTGCGGACGGCGAGCAATGGGCAGCTCGCCGTCCGGTAAGGACCAGGCCCGGGTCGACGGCGCGTCGTGTTCCACGCGCGCCTCAAAGAGATATCAGCATAATTGACGGGGTCCGATAGGACCGATGCCTGCCGGGGTCGCGGATTGTTCGAAAGAGTTACCGTGGCCCTGGCGCACAGGCAACTGAAGGAACACGGGTGGGTTTTAGTCAGTAAGAGTCTGACACGCCCTTACGCTCCGCCCAGAGCGGGAGAGGTCATTTGATGATTTCCCACCCAAAAAAAAAAAAAAAAAAAAAAAAAAAAAAAAAAAAAAAAAAAAAAAAGGGTATTTCTGCCTCACGAGTTTTTTGTAAAGAACGACAGTTCCTAGAATTTTTATAAAGTTTTCATTAGTATACACGTTTGATCCTTATTGTAGAGTGAATGTGTTGATGTCATTAAATGACAAACAAATCATTGCAGACGAGATGGAAGACGACGCAGACGCTCTCCCTCAAGCCTTGGAGCAGCTGACGGAGGCGGCGCGTGCGCACATATCGTCGCGTGCAGTGGACGCTTTACTCCTAGCGGCACTCGCAGACCTCGCCGCTAGAGCTGAGGCCGCGCTCACACACAACAGATATGACCGGGTATGAACATATTCAAATTATTATATTTTACATAAACCTACATGGGCTCTTATGAAACGGCAGCTAGCTGGTTCTTTCCCTATAGAAAAGAACCAGCAAGAAACTCACCGTTAAAAGTATGGGAGGACAGTGTAGGCATGTCAATAGGAAGAACCTTCACTGCATACAGTTAACAAAGTTAGATACGACTTAATACCAGATAAAAGTTCTGTATATTGGTGTCTGATTTTTCACGTTATCGTTTTGGGTTTAATAATAATATATGATATGGCCATTAGCCAACAAGTTCGTCGTTCCCGAAAGGATCTCTCGACATGTTGGATAGATTACAAGAAGGCCTATGACTCGGTGCCACATACATGGCTTATGAGGGTGCTGGAGTTGTATAAAGTAGATGCAACTCTGCGCACCTTCCTGATGTCATGTATGGGGCAATGGAGAACGGTCCTTCACTATCCAGGATGTCGAAATATCCAGAGGAATAGCGAACCGATAAGGATCGAGCGAGGCATATTTCAGGGTGATAGTTTGAGTCCGCTTTGGTTCTGCTTAGCCTTGAATCCTCTAAGCACACTGCTGGAAGATTCAGGTCTAGGCTATCGGCTGAGGAGAGGTGGTAAGGTTATATCTCACCTCCTTTACATGGATGACCTAAAACTCTTTGCCCCCAACAATTTGCAACTGATGGAGCTACTGAAAGTAACTGAAATGTTCAGTAGTGCCATCAGAATGGAATTTGGTGTGGACAAATGTGCGGTCATGCATGTAAAGCGAGGGGAGATTGTGGAATCCGTCGGAACCCAACTCTCGGATTCCATAAACCTTAGAACCCTCTCTGCATCCGAAACCTATAAGTATTTGGGTATGTCGGAAGCATTGGGCATCAATGGTACTGACATGAAGCAATCATTAAGGGAACGCTTCTTTGGCCGCCTGAAAAAAGTATTTAATAGTCTTCTATCAGGCGGAAACAAGGTACGCGCCTTTAACGGTTGGGTCATGCCGGTTTTGATGTACTCTTTTGGCATACTCAAATGGACTCAGACCGAACTCGACGCCCTGGATAGGAAGGTCCGTACACTGCTGACTGCAAATCGAATGCATCATCCACGGTCATCGGTAATGAGGCTGTATATCCCGCGAAAATGTGGAGGTCGAGGCTTTTTAAATGCTAAAAACCTCCACAATCGCGAGATATGCAGTCTCAGGGAATATTTCTTAGAGGCCGACGTGGGGATGCATCGAGATGTGGTCAAAGTGGACAAGGGCCTCACCCCGCTCTCCTTGGCTAAAGAGAACTGGCGCAAGCCAGTAGTGCTTGACACTAATGATCGCATGGAAGTATGGCAGAGTAAGGAGCTTCACGGACGCTTTTTTCGGGCCCTACATGGACCCGATATAGATCAACTAGCGTCCGTAGCCTGGCTGCGTTTCGGTGACCTGTTTGGAGAAACCGAAGGTTTTGTCTGTGCAATTATGGACGAAGTTATGATGACAAACAACTACCGGAGATTTATTGTGAAAGACGGCACGGTTGACATTTGTCGGGCATGCCACCGTCCGGGTGAATCAATCAGACATATTATCTCCGGATGTTCTAGTCTAGCTAACGAAGAATACTTGCATAGACACAACCTTGTAGCCAGGATTATCCATCAGCAACTTGCTCTCAAATACAACCTTGTAGAATCGAAAGTGCCGTACTACAGGTATGTGCCCGACCCAGTTCTCGAAAATGGAAATATCACATTGTACTGGGATCGATCCATCATCACTGACAGGACTATTGTTGCCAATAAGCCTGATATAGTGGTGGTGGATCGATTAGAGCGGCGTGCAATGATTGTTGACATAACGGTCCCACATGACGGGAACCTCGTGAAAGCTGAGAAAGATAAACAAATCAAATATCTTGACTTGGCTCGCGAGGTTGTCGACATGTGGGATGTGGACTCAGCGATCATTGTACCGATAGTCGTGACAGCCAATGGATTAATAGCCAAGAGCCTCGACCAACACCTGAGGAGGCTCTCGTTGGGTAGCTGGATCAAGGGCTTCATTCAGAAGGCGGTACTTTTGGGCACGGCCCGCATTGTTAGGAGGTTTCTCTCTCTGGAGCCCTGACCGCCGGTAGCTTGGACCCTGTTCCCGATACCGGTGGGCCACTATTTTTTATATTTTTAAATGTTTTTATATTTTTATATTCTAATATTTAAAAATATAATTTACTAGCTGCCCGCCCCGGCTTCGCACGGGTTGCGGTACTTATCTACGGCGTACCCTACCTACCTACCTACCCTACCTACCTACCCTACCTACCTACCAAAAAAAAAAAAAAAAAAAAAAAAAATTGATGTTGGCCGATTCTCATAGATACCGGATAAGCACAAAAAATTTCATCAAAATCGGTTAAGCCGATTCGGAGGAGTATGGCAACGAAAACTGTGACACGAGAATTTTATATATTAGATATGTATATATATATGAAATAAAGGAAATAATAATAAACATTTATTTCAGAATTACTTCCATATTTGTTAGTAACAATACCGCTAAATAAATAAATAAAATAAAAAACCGAAAACTAATTAGTTGTACGTATTTTATAGACCTATACTAGTCCGAAATTATAGATAGTTACGTATTTATTTTAAGGCATACTTTCTATGAACTTAGTTTCGTACATCAATTTATCCCATTCGGGTCGGAGGACTTTGTCACCGTATGCGGTCCCCCGACTCGACGACGCGTCGCGCGACGCTTGAATCAAATATATTACTAATTAAGTATGTAAATATTAAAGTTAAAGGGCCAGGCCCAGAAATTTTACTTTTGTATTTTTAAACTTAGTTACAAAAGAAGTTATATACACGGTGACATTTGAATCACAGTTTTGCTAGAACCAACGTTGTTCAGACCATAGTCTACTACCATTCTATAGCATCAAATATGTTATTAAAACAAACTAAACTAGGCATTCTCAAATTAGTCTTATGTTGCTCAAACGTGTTCAAACATGAACCGTAACATCAAAGTACTCATCGCGGTAGCGATATGGCATTCAAAAGAGTTATGAGGAGTCCACGTGGACTACTAGGATGTCCGGCCAATGTGGGCCGAAATGCAAATAAATCATTAGCCATTCGCGCGAAGTATCGCTCCGCCCATTTCTTTTGTTGAATGCCGCGGGCCGCTCGAGCCGCCCGGGCGGTAGCCAGTCTACCGAAATCTCTCGAGTGAGCGACGCATTTGCATCCGATGTATTTACGTCACAGGCACACTCGCGCGTTTTTTGTGAAAATGAGTTCTAACTGTTCCGAGTGTGGAGTGGTTGGTTATGGTGCGTTTTTACTCAAATGCTGGTGATAATCTGGCGGAAGCTAGGCGTATGTACTCTCAACCAAAATTGGAGTCAATGTTGTCTTCGTGCACACGGAGCTAACCCGGTTTTGTGGTAAGTTTTGTTTTTGCCATGTTCCTTTATCCCAATAAATAAATAATATCACATTAGATACAATAGGTATCCGTACCTATTATAATACAGGAAAAGATTAAAACTATGTCTGATAGTACCTACCGTAAATTCGCACCTAGAACGAAATGATAAAATTAGAAGTCAGCCAACTCGCCGCGCCGTCGGTACGGTGCGTCGCCTGCGTCGTGCAATCGTGCATAGCCAGAAAATACCTAAGTGCCAAAGTTGACCATAGGTAAAGCCATACCAAGCCATAAAAATCTGTTTTAAAGTAGCCACTTATCAGTGATAAAATACCTACCGAAGTTAACTTAAAATTTTGGTATTTTCTAGTAAGACGTACAAAAATAAGTTCTTACTAAATTTCGTTTATGGACTGTACATTTCCCTGTAAACAATGCTGTGTACTTTGAGTCGCGAGCGCCACCGTGTCTGTGTTGTACGGAGTAACGATAATCCCTACCTTTTTTACTTTGTCTTTTGTGTGTTTTTTCGAAAATCAATTACTTTTTTATTGGCTGCTATAGAATGGTAGTAGACCATGGTCTGAACAACGTTTGTTCTAGCAAAACTGTGATTCAAATCTCACCGTGTATATCAATAAATAAAAAATACTGATAAAAAACGAAGCCAAAAATTACATTTGTTTTTTTTTTTCAAGAGTGTACTAGTGTGCTGGATATCCCGCCTGCAGCATCACACCAAGCATTCCATAATCTTGCATAGTTATGTAGCATACATGGGTGTTTCAAATTTTAGGTCACACATATGTCTGAAAGTAAAGTAAATACCCATTATGCGTCTAAGATCCCTACCACAGCTAACAAAAGAGCTGATGACCTTGAAACGACTGAACCGATTTTGATGAAACATGTCTAAGAAACTCCGCTAGAAAACCTGCTTTCAAATAAAAAACCGCATCCAAATCTGTCCACCCGTTTAAGAGCTACGGTGCCACAGACTGACACACACACTCACACACAAACACACACACACACACATACACACAGCGGTCAAACTTATAACACCCCTCTTTTTGCGTCGGGGGTTAAAAACAGGTTAAGGTTTTGTTTATTTTATTTATTCTATTGTATTCGGGAAACTTCCAGCTAACATAAACAGTGTTCTTAAACACTATAAAATTGAAGGCCATTTACAAGTTTCCACTGATAAACACTAAAAATAAAAACGAAAAAAAAGGTCGGTACAAAATACCTATAACATAAATGAATAGTAGGAAATAAATAGTACACAATCGACAAAATAAATAATAAATACAAACTAAAAATCATTTAGACACAATTACTTTCCGTAAAGAAGCTTTTCTCCAACAAATGCTAAAGCCGAGAAAAACTGGTATTGAATACCTATATCTAAGTCATGTTCACCTGTGGTCTGTGGTGTCCACATCGCCACATGCGAACTACGCATCACACTGATGTCGCGCAAATCTTGCATCGTGCAAGTAGAGTTTGTCACGCAACTAGCATATGTACAACGACCCAACATCAATCGTCGGGCAGTTGCCCACCAGACACAACACCCTTATGCGTTGTACTTCAACGTGTTGGATGTGGGACAGCGCCAGTTTATGGCTGACTGCTGGCGTCGACCAGCAGAAGGTTTAAGAGCGCTTCTTGTTGACCGGCCAAAAGTGCAGTGTGCTGTGCCAAGGTTACTGATGAGGCTGAGGGTGATGACCAGGTATGCCCGTTCGCTGCATGCTGATAGTCAGGATACTCGGTGAAGCCGTAGGTGTTGGCTGGCAGTGTGAATCGCCGCTCGAAAGCTTGAGGAAGTGATGACGATGACGTCACGATAGTAGGTGCACGGAGGCTCCACTGACGTTCATACTCGAGAGGTATATGGAATAGGCTCAATATGTTTTTAACTTTTGTACCTCGTTAGATATCTGATTAATTGAAGATGTCTTATCCGTAATTTGTACGCCTAATGCCATAGTAAAATTTTGTGACAACTGGTGTCAAAGTTCATTTAGGTAGGGGAATTTTGAAAATGGTTAATAAACTTCTTCCTTTAACTTTTAACTGTTTGATGTTTTAGAACATTTGATTTGATTTTGATTTGATTTTAAATAAGTACGTCATATCTGCAATGCGTCTGCGCTCACGCAGTGGTAAGATGTGCAACTTCTTACATCGCGCTATATAATTGGGAGTATATTTCCTAGTTTTCTACTGCAAAAAACGTAAAAACCGCTTTTGAATTCCCTCAATTCTGTCTATATAAATATCATAATTAGGGTTCCTCAATTGTGAGGCGTACTCCAAATGGGCGCGGACAAAAGCTCAATAAAGAATGTTATACGTAATTAAAATCAGCTGATAACCTAAGAATAAATCCAAGTGCTTTGGAAGCTTTACTAACAACGTTATCGATGTGTGCATCAAAAAGCAACAGAGTCAAACGTTACACCCAGGCCAGGTCTCTGATAATGCTTATCCTGTTTATAACAGTATTATGTAACTTATACTGATACGTGATTGCAAGTAGTTTACTAACAAAACATTTAGAAACATTCAGTTCAAGTTTATTAAGGAGACAAGAATTTTGTCCATCTAAATTCTGCTGTAAACAAGATGTTGGAAAGTTATGATAAAGGGCATAAAATGTTCATATCGTCGGCGTAAATAATTATTTTGGAACGGTTAAAGCACTAACCAATGTCATTTATAAAAGTAAAGGATCCAAAAGGGATCCTTGTGGTATTCCCGAGGGTATTTTAACGTCCAAAGGGAAGGAGATTTCTCACACTTAGCAGTTTATAATCGAGACATGGGAAACTAAAAAAACCTAAAAAGTTCGATATCACCAAAACAACCAATTTTGGACCCGACGTATCGGAGTCAAAATTGTTGCAAATTGGCTTTAGTACCGTTTCAAGGAATGCACCCATTGGCCAACCAATCACCAGTCACTCTGTATAAGGAACTCTTGTGCAAATTTTCATGCTTCTAGACCCAGCGTCTTAGGCTGTGCGTTGTCCGTCAGAGAATTTAAGATTTCTCTGGTACACAGGAGGGCGGGCTTGCAGTAGAGCGTCGCGCGCGCCGCCTCGCCGCCTGGGCCGGCACCAGCGCGGGCGCGGCGCGCGAGCGCTGCGCGCGCTTCACGCAGGCCGCCGCGCTGCTGGCGCTGGAGCAGCCCGAGCACGCGCGCGACGCGCTGCTGCCCACGCCCAGGCTAGCTGCGCCCGAGGCTAAGGATATACTGGCGCGCAGGTAACTACAGACACAATGAAATTTGATAATACCAATGCAGAATACACACAACACACATATGCCCACAATTTTTTTATTTTTTTTGATGAAGAATCACAGCCGCCATCTTGGATCGAAACTAACGGCGCCGAAAGTTCCTTGTAGCACTCTACTTGTACTTAATGTGACCCTTGCACTTTGATACGTCCCAACGAATGTCTAGAGACGATGCCGGCCTTTGACTGATTGATTCATTTAATACATAGAGAAAGACATTGCACCTGATGAAATGTATTATTATAGAACAATTTTATTTCCAGGACCGACTTCAAAATGGAAGACATCAAGCGCTTGAAGCTGTAGTGTTCATTGATGTATACTTACATTTCTATTAAACATATGCTTATTATAACTATAATATATTGAAATGCATTTAAAATAAATATATTTACCTACAAACATTTCTCTTGATTATTTCATACTAACGACCCGCCCCTACTTCGTACGGTTTTCACGAATTGATAAAACATAGATTTATTTATATGTACATAAGCTTATATTTATTTTTTTAACTTTTGATAGTATACAGGGTGTATTTTTGAGATGGGGCAGCAAAGGCAGCTACCTTAACCGTTGTAGCTACAGGAAAACGGTCTTAGGAGACTATCCTTAACTTTTTGAGAAATTTGGATTTACGTTCACAGATTTTGAAAAAAAAAAATACAGTCAGCAGGAAAATGGGCATTTTCACAAAAACTTTTTACATGTCGATCGATCATGTTTCTTATAAGGATCAAAAACCTCTATTGGACCAACTGATGTTTGAGTACTAGAAAAGCCAGAAATCACAAAAAACTTTTCCAATACATTTCGTAGTAAATGAGAACACTATTGAATAATGTATTTATATCGTGTATATATATGTATTTATTTATTTAAGCCATGTGACGTCGGTTACGAATAGCACCAACGCCTTCTCGACGCGTCGTAAAAGTCGACTAAGAGACTTAGATGAGAATTAACATTCAAACGGCGGCGATAGAGTTCGCCACTCATCACGCTGAGTCTCGCAGAAAAGCGGCGAAAAGTGGGCTTTGGATAGTTGATTTAGACAATCTGCAGTCTCTGCCTACTCCTATGGGATCATGGGCTTGAGTATATTGTATGTATGTATGTATTTATATAGTCGAGTATACCCAAATCGAAGATATATTAAAGAAAAAAAATCATCCCTGATGAAAAACAAATAGCACAAAATCACACATTTAGTCATCGAATCTGGTAGTGAAATATTTACAGAATGATATCACTAAATATCGCTAAAATTCTGAGCTACATCTGTATCTGTTCGCCCTGGGTTATTTTTGAGCATTCTCCTTTCTCAGAAAGTTAATGAAGTTCTCCTAAGACCGTTTTCCTGTAGCTACAACGGTTAAGGTAGCTGCCCAATCTCAAACATCCACCCTGTATATATAAGCTAACAGGCTTTAAATTATATTAATACTATGTATATGTAAACAATAAAAAAAGAAGGAAAATAATCATAGGGCATCAAAAACTTCGTCCGCATCGCTGTCGACAGGAAAAGTGCAATTAAATCAATATTAATTAATTATGTACATAACCCTTCCGGAATAAATTCTCTAAATGATGACGACTAATAGAGAAGTATGGAAGCACAAGAAATGTTTAGCCGACCTGCCGACCCCAAAAATATTGTGATAAGGGCATTATAATAATGATAATGGTGGAAAACCGCATCAAAATCCGTTGCCTGGTTTAGAAAAGCAACGCGCACGGATAGACACGAAAAGCGACTTTATTTTATAATAAATATAGATTTACTCTCTATGCAGTCTATTCTCCTTCAAATACTTCAACTGAATGAAACGAAATTTCAATGTTGTTTAAAACGCACACTATGCAGCCAAGCATATTATAAGTTGGGGGATTACATCGCTAATAAAACTGCTTTGCTCAACGCTGGTCCTATTCCACAAGGGCGCATAAACTTATTGATTAGCATTTGAAACTACTGTTGGAGCTGCTGAAGATTGTAAAAACTATCTTTCCATTGTATAAATTCAATCTTTTAGTATTGTATAATTGCATAGCACATGGGTGCGTACTATGTGCCTACTATAAAGCTACCATTTACTAGGTTTGTCTTTCATTGACTTGAATGTGCCCTGGCGGCTGAGAGTATGTCATGCTCACTCAAATGTCTCGCTGGTGGTGGCGTGTGTGTTGGATCATTAAGTTCCCTTCAAAATGGTTGAGCTGAATGGTGCTAATCCATGCGTCATATTCGTGAACGGGCACCGCCAGTAGGGACTGGTCATCTCTTAGCTGCCACGGCTTATTATAATTTAATTTAATATTTGAATTGTTTTGTCTTTTTATTACGGACGCTTTTAACGTTCTGCATCGTTCTCACATGCATAATTTCAACATGAATGATGTGAACAATATTTTGTAACTATATTTTGATTTAAGAGTGTCCATGAAGTTTCTTGCCTGTTCTTCTCCATAGGTACCTACTACGCTTTAGAATGGGCAACTAGCTTCATCTTTCTGACTGACCTACCCCTAGACAATTCAAAAGTGCCTGTAATTTGTTTATTTGAAATAAATGTTTGAGTTTGAGTTTCAAATAAAACAAACTAAAATTATTAACACTTTTAATTTCTATACATTACCATATAATTTCCAAATTTTAATATATTTAGTAACAGTGTAACAGCTATAATATAAGGCATTGATAAGTTTTCAATAAAATAAATTATTTAAATACCGTGTAAAAATTATATTGTGCAAGACACAAAATAGAAGTGACCTATGGTACGTAAACAATTAGATTTATTATTATATAGAGTATAATTTTGTTTTAATAATGCGCATAAAAAATTGTGTTATTGAAATATAAGAAGTGTCGACACCTATTCTTCTATTTTGACCGAAACCGTCTAATCAAATATGGTCACGGTCCTTTTCATCCATAAATGTCAATTCTATCTTTTACCAATTGATTTTTCGAGTCTGATATGTTAAGAAATATTAAAAATACTTGGAATTCTGTAAGGCACCTTTCATTGTAGTCACACAATAATATTATCTAAAAATATGACTTATATTTAGTAAAAAAAAGCATTGATAGTTTGTAAAATGCGTACTTACACAAGTTATTAAATAAATTGTCTCAAATTCATACATTTTAGAAACCATCCAGTGATTACTAGTTATAAAAAGCACATACATAGTATAAAAAGTAAGGCATACATAGAAGGCAGCACAGATAATAACAAAACATTTATAATAATAAAACAATACATAATTAGTACCTAGTACAATTGTTAGCCTTTAGCCATACTTCATATACAAGAAATTATCTGAAAAATTATAATAATTGAACGAACTCATATAAGGCGTGCTACACGCTTGATCGGCCCGGCATTAATCGGCTCAGCCGGGAGGACGTTTTGCATGAATGTGACACATATTTTCCCCCCAACTTGTTCTTTTTTGTATTTGTGTGTTTTTTCTTTGCGTCATGTTTACCGCAAATAAACGTATTTTCTTTCTTTCTTTCTAATATATGAAGTAATTACTTTCTGTCGATTTTGTTGTTCAGTAAACACTACCGAATCGAATGTGCCACTTATACAAGTGTTAGCACGCCTAAGGAATTCACTTACATCTAGTTTAATATATTAAAAATCTTTACTTATTATATTGGACAATGTGAAACAGAACTATAATCATTTTTTTAATATTAATTCCATTAGTTAGAGCGAAGTAAAATACAAACAATTGTATAAAGTATTAGAATAGCATATTTTACCTACATAACATTACAAGCATAATTGCGAAAACATTCTAAATCATTTATAAAAGTATTGCCAACATTTAAGTGTAGTGTTTTGTCCATGTGATTTAATTAATTATTTTATTAATTAAATTTTACAAAGCTACAATACAGCAAATATGTATAAACAAAATAGTATACATATGTACCTGAACTGGTAGTTAACACTTAATAAGAAAGGTGGTTAATAAATCCTAACAACTAAATTAACATAAAAACCGGCCAAGTGCGTGTCGGGCCACGCCCAGTGTAGGATTCCGTAGTAGCCCGTTATCACAATATAGTACGATTCTGTTGTTCTTTATTCTGAATATAAGTAATGGTAAAGATAAAATATATGATAAGAGTGTCCAGAGTAAAACAAACCTGTAACACATAACGTAACCACTGCGGTCATACCTTGCAAGAAAATCTTAAAAACGCGATCTACAAAACTGACGTCACGGCACAAAGCTATCTGTTATCGAATAGCGATACTAAACTAATGACAAAATGTTGATTTTCGAAGATAATTATTTTAAAAGGATAGACATTAACTAATAATGACCACATTCTTCCTACTAAAGCTAAAACAATAAGAGTACGATTGCTGCCAAGTTATTATTTCAATTCACAAAATTGTAATTCGAAAATTAAACAAAGTTCGTTTGTGAATTCTATAGGTACTCGAATGAAAACGTAACCCGTTGGTGCAACGCCATCTAGCGGCAGTATTGTGAAACTCATGATAGTGTATCATGGTTTTTTTAGTTTTTTTATTTCATATTTTGTATTTCAATGCAAGTCTTTACCCGTTATAAACAAGCAACTACTTCATCTTCACTTTAAAGGATTAATGCTAAGGATTTTGTATTTAGTACAAAATAAGTTCATGAAATGCACTATCATCGTGAATTTTTCCAGATTTTTCAAGCCAGCAGTTTAGCTTTTAGAGGGGGGACGGTCAACTGGAACAAAAATTTGCACTTTTTAAAGTTTAATATTTCGTACATGGAGCATTAAATCAAAAAATAATTTTAGCAACCCTCGAGTCATTTTAGAAGACCTATTCAACGATACCGCACACGACGGGGTAGACGACGAAAAAAATATTCATCCCCTAAATTACGGTTTCTAGTACTAACCTCGGATAAACAGACAGACGGACATGACGAAACTATAAGGGTTCCTTGTCAGAACTACGGAACCCTAAAAAGAACTATAAATTTAACATATTTTATAAACTGTACAAAAAAACTCTGCAAAGGTACTCTTGAAAGATAGATATTATATGATAGATATACTTAACAAAATGGTTAGAAAGACTTCATTTAAGTAATAATAATTATACCAGCCTCTTATTGCTGCTGGGCAAAGGCCTCTTCTCATATAGAGAAGGCACAAGCATTGATCACCACGCTTGCTCAAGAATTGGCGATTTCAGACTTAACTTCTTCTTCTTATATATAAAAATGAATTGCCGTTCGTAAGTCTCGCAAAAACTCGAAAATCGCTCGACCGATTGCGATGAAACTTTGGTAAGTTGTTGTGTGCGCTCCGGAGATTTTAAAAGGCATTGCAACGCATTCCGGGACATTAAGTAGTATTAACCTTAAAATTAAGTCCTGGTTTCTTAAAAATATTTTCCTTCACCCATGTCAGTAATGTCCAAGATAAACTTGGAACTTAGAAAGTTCCTACATATTAATTGAAAAAGTCACATTGGTATTTGCCAGAATTTGAACCCACAACCTCGTGCCTGAGGCGAGGCCTTAACCACTGGGTTTTCACCCGTTATCTACATACATAATCAGCATATAATGTTCCCACTGCTGGGACACAGGCCTCCTGTCGGTGAGAAGGAGTTATCGACACACTACAGGCTTTATAGAAAAATGTTTAAATAAACTAAAAATATTACCTACTAACACTTCGTCGGTTGTCTAAAAAAAAGGTATAAAGCTAGGGCAGTTATTTTTTTACCTACGTTAGCAGTTACAATTTGTGAAATTCTTGCGAACACAAGGCACGGCCCATTCTATCGTGTAAAATTTGGACATTTACAAAAAAGTGCATAGTGCTTTAAAAAACATACAAAATTCATGGCATTATAATCTTCTATGACATACCTAAATCGTGTCTACCATAATATGCTCGAAATACTGACATTTAAAGGTAAACTAATCCGTTTAATACGATCCGTCCGATGCGTACTGTGCGGAACTGCGGACGCTTACCTTAACGTCAAATTAAAGGAGAGCCTTTTCCACAAATTATACAAAAATACATTTTGTGAGAAAAGTGTCATGATTTCATTTCATTCAGATCATGAATTTGAGCCACCACACCCTGTAGGTACATTATTCTTTGGTTAACCCGTTGAACACACCAATTTTAGTTAGCATAATACAATAATTATTTAAATAATAATAATTTAAAAATAAACAATATTTTCGTAAATTAAAATTGATTAATATTATTAAACAAATATATAAATTAGATCGATGATTAACAATGGCTGTAGTGTGCCAGCAAAAATTGTAAAATTAATAAATACTGTAAAACATTTGATAAGTACATGATTTTGTTCGGGCTTATTCTAGTTAATAACATTTTACTTAAATAGCTAACATTTAGACCAGAGCAAGTTATTGAGCTTAAAATTGTTACCACATTGATTATTAAAACATTTGGACTTGTCCTGTAATTTTTCGTCAATTATTAAATAATGACGATCTTTTCGCAATATAATATTTGATTCAATTATGTTCTATAAAAATTAGAACACATTAATTCATTTTAATTATGGCAACAAACGAACCATTTTTTTTTTTACATGTGGCAACTTCCTTGCTCAATTATATTTACAAATACGTTGTCGCAACACTACACAACAGTACAGTGCTTTTACAGTGCCAATGTCTTTTAACCGTCATAAACAAATCTTTTAAAGGCGTGATTAGGGACCAAAAAAGGTTTCTATAAGGTGTTCCAGTGAGCAATTTGTAAGACACTAATTGACTTTACTGCCTCTTTCTCAACTTATATTTGACCACAAAAACTAGGCCAATTTTCTCCTAACTTTTAGACTAGCGTTTAGTCCCCCCTGTTCCCCATCACGCCCCCTACCTCCCTAGTACCCGACGCGGGGGGGCGGCGACTCCACCGCGGAGGTGGTCTGCTTGGACACGACGCGCGTGCCCTGCGCCAGCCCACCGGCGCGGACTGCCACGAACTTTAGGTAAGCATCTACCAAGTACGCGAACATCGCTACGAAGCCGAAAAACTGGAAATGAAATTGAAGGATTTTTAATTTGAAGATTTATTCGCTATTTTAATATCAAATGCTGGGAAAAAACGTCGAAAGGATTCAACTGAATTATTTTAAGGGAAGTTATTTTATTAGCAAGGACAAGCAATAAACATAATTGTATGATAAAAATGTAGGGCGGGAATAATAAAAATAATCTAGTTCCACCTAATGTAAATAGAATAAAAACTAAAACAGAAATTTATTTTCTTTGGATCATAAGATTAGATCTTCAGTGACAGAAGCTATAAACTATAACCCCCTTTTTAATAAACGCAGAGTAAAGTTACAACAAGTCTAAACTTCAGATTTACCATGCATGATTCGAGGTTTAAGTTAGGCATAATTTTACTCCTCGTTTATAAAAAAGGGGGTACAAGCAAAGCATCAAGCAAATAACAGAGAGGTTAAAAAAAAGACATGAATTACAAGTCTATAAAACTAACCGCAGCAGCAGAATGAGGGTCATCATGGACAGTGGTGGCCAGACTCGACGCCACCAAATAAAAAAAGGTCCACAGCGCGCAGAATCCGAACTCAAGCTTCAGCCACGGGATCTTGTAGAACTTCTCCAGGATATGGAACAGGTACAGGCCCAGCAGAATGCCCGTGAACCAGAAGGCGATCATCGAGATCCAGCTGAAGAACGACCCTTTGGATAGGACGCTGAGCCAGGAACATTGGATGCATATGAACCCGAGGAGACTGCATAGCTGAAATTAAAGTTGATATGGGCGATGGGTGTTATACCTTGATTACACGTACCTAGCAGGTACCTACAGTAAGTGGCGAGATAGCGCCAAAAAAGAGCACTCTCTCTTAGCACTGTACCTACTTGTTAAGCTGATATCAGACGCTCCACTCGAGTGAATAGTCCAGTCGAGTGAATGATATTTTTTGTTTTATTCGACGCTCACCTGCTCTTTTCATTAAATTTTTCGACCATTCGGTAGGCGAGTGAAGGATGCCTCCCGAAATTCAACATCGTTGGATCGGTTAACTAATGAATTCATTGCATTTTGTGTTCAGATGTTCCACTTGCAGTGAAAGATGCCAAATGAAACACAAAAATTATCGTATGTGAAGCGTCTGATACCCACTTTACATGTAATCGAGGCATTAGTGACGAATCACAAGTAACCTACGCATTGTGATGACGATCATAACAATGTTGAGATTGCGTGAAAGTCGTCTTTCAGGCAATCACAATATTGTTATGATCGTTATATTCATCGTGATAATTATATTCTATCATTGTTAATTGTATTGTTACAATTAACAATGATAGAATAAAATTATAATGACGTAAGTAATACCATGAATGGTCACGCTTTTAAAATATTATAGAAAACGATATCATTGTCGCCTCATGTAGCCTACGGGTCGATGGGAACTTTTACAAGGACACCATAAAATATTTATATAAAAGTAAGTAGGATCAAAATAAATAACACAGTTTAGCAATGGATTGAATCGACTGCGCAAGTTCCGAAGTATAAAATGTTCATACATAAATAATTCAACGCAATAAAGGAAACAAAAGGGAAACGCTTTCGTTGTTATGACTTATAACGAATAGATTTCATTGAATTGTTTTGTACTAAGAAAACAAGCCGTGCGGCCGATGGTATTTTAACCGACTTCAAAAAAAGGAGGAGGTTCTCAATTTTACTATATTTTTTTAAAATGTTTTGTTTTACTCAGAACTTTCCTAGGTGAAATGATTTTGATGATAATTGGTCGGTTGAATTTTTGTAAAAAAGTTTTTCATCTGTAGAAATAAGGACCTTCATTGAACTTCCCAGCGGTAGGTATGACTGGACGTTGTCTGTCAGTCAATTTAAGATTTTTGTTATGTAGAAGGTATACGTTGGTTTCTTTTAAATAATAATCATTTATTGTCTGCTTTTTTGCGGTAAAAATAGCGAGTGACGAATTGATGTAATGTCGTCAATATATTCATCCGGCGCATCATGGCTATCAGCCCAACTATCGTACTTGGGTAGGTACTGACTAGATAATATTTTCCCAACGGCCGCCCGGCTGCGCCGAATCGAGAGTACAAGGAGGTAAAAATCCAGTCAATGTTGATGATTTTAAGATTGTGTCACGCGACTTACGCAGCTCTATGCATCTCAGAGCTCGGGCTATGCGGCCTGCAGGCAAATGGCAAAACAGTCGTTGATATCTATTGTATGCATCATATGACGGACCAAGGAAATTATGCAAAACAGTCGCAAGACGAATGAATAGGTACAGGTCACGGTTAACCGATGACAGCAGCTATAACATCATTATGTTAAGTGTTGACTCACAATAGCCATACAGACACGAGCCCGTTGGGAAAAACAGCACATCTGTATGTCTGTCTACCCCTTCGGGAGTGGGCGTGACGATTAGATTAAAACAGTTACATACATCGCATGCCGTGTTCGTTAAGGCTAGCTCCCCTTAGCGCTAGTTTCGCGTGAACTACGTCATATTTAACGGGGGCGATCAACGCGATAACACGACATTGAATTAAGTACCATTCTGGAAGGACTTGACCTTTTACCTTATGAATTAAACATGGTACAGTAGGCCGCATGTCAGTGATACCAAAACTTTTTTACAAAAAAACAATCGACTTCCAAAAAACACAAAAAAAGTGAAAAAACACTTTAATTTCGGAAATCGGTGTCTTTGGTTTTGTATTTTTGTTTTTTGACACCGACTTCCGAAATTAAAGTAATTTTTCACTTTTTTTGTGTATTTTTGGAAGTCGGTTGTTTTTTGGAAAAAGTTTTTATTTTTCACTTTTTAGTTGTGTTACCTACCCCACACAAATTCGTATTCCACTACTTTATATGTAAATAACAGTGACAGGAAATTATTAAAACATAATCAATAGAAACTAAGTGGAAAAGAATACGCAGTATTAAAGATAACCCAAAAACCACTGGTCAGACTTGATCAAATTTATATGGGACCACATGAGAAGCACCAGCTTTCAAATAAAAAAAGAATCATCCAAATCGGTTCACCTAGAAAAAAGTTCTGAGATAACACACATAAAAAAACAGTCGAATTGGGAACCTCCTCCTTTTTTTGAAGTCGGTTAAAAACCAATATAAGCTATCCTCTTATTCTATTGAAAGTCCGCACTACGTAAGGCCAGTTCCAGGTATTACCAGAGCCATGCGGTCGACTGTACCTCCTACAAGTGTTTGAACTGAACAAAGCCTGTGAAAGTGGATTATCTTGTATTGATTTTTCAGTAGGTGTTGCTGAAAACTTGCTGTTTTCATAAGTATAAGAGTAATAAATTTCTGTATTCAGAAATTTGACATCACCCGCCGGCGCCGTTAGTCAACATGACGGTGGCAGAATAGTCGACATCGGCTGAATTGCCAAAAAAAACATTTTGCTGATCGTAATAAACGAATTATCCGTAGTCTGAAGTAGGCTAGCAGCAACTGGAGCGCTAATAATATAACAGACCAACCACAATCTGTTTGCTAAAAATCTCATTTCCTGTAGTGGTCTTTGCAGCCAAGTGTCTCTGGATATTATTATATTGATGATATAGATAGGTACATATAACTTAAATAATCATAAAATATCCGAAATCGGCATGGGATGTATTATTATTTCCTTTATTACATTTGAAATACATATATAACAATAATTCTTATTAAATATTTTAAAAAAACGTTTCTAAAAACAAAAACTTACGTAACTTTGTACGTATTTTTCTGTTCCTTTCTTCCTGTCTGTTTATATGTGTGTACATAAATGGTTAAATAAATAAATATTTCCTATATTATTACTTACAACTTGGACAATCTTTAGTATGCCTGGTAAAGTCTTAATATAGGCCGGATCAAACCGTATGTTGGTCTGGACAGCAGTGCTGGATGTGACCGTGGTTGTTGTGGTGTGTTGTCCAGGGAAGCCTACTTCGGCCATTGTTGATTTACTGGAAACAATAAAAGTATGAGTTTGTAACCAAAAGATAACAACACTATACTCAAAAGGTTTAGGTAGTTAAATAAAGGTAACCAAAAAAAAACACGTGACTCATCGATGCTAAACCTTTTATTTCAAGTGTTAAAATCAATTTATTTTTAGTCATATAATAATAGGCTGTAATCTGAATCTGAGGAACTATCTGTCACATTAAAAATAAAGCGTTTAGTGGTATCATCAATTATTTTGTCTAATTTAAACATCTGTTCTTCTTTTATTACATGAGCCTCGCAATTTTTCCAAATCTCAGCAGTCACATTAGCTAAAGCCTCTGGAAAAAGAATTTTCAGGTTAGCCATTTCTAAAGTTTTATTTTTCTGGGCTATAAACCCCTGAACTTGAGTCCATGTCTGCAAACTATGTTTTCAACGGATAACACTCTTTGGGCCATGTTTCTTCTACATATTTAAACACATTTACCAATGTCTGTTTATCAGAGGATGAAAGAGATCCTGTTTTGAACCATTCTTTCTTCGGTGATGGAAATGAGAGTACAGAGTTGTATCTCGTATGTGACTAAACGTGCCATACTACGTCACAGGTGTACTCTGTAATTTAGCAACGTTATCTAATTCGTTGTATTTTCTAAAAGGTTTAGGGAACCTGTCTTTTTGGGCTCTTTACAATAGACACATTACAAAATATTATACTACTTTATGAATCTAACAAAAAAAATTGTGCTCAAGCAATTACATCTACGAAGAGTAGTTTACGAATTAATGATAAAGTTTAACATACATTAATAAAAGAGTAAACTGTCGTATAAATCGAAAATAAATTTAATTTTGTTGTACCGTATTTTTAAAACAAGAAAGTGTAAACTATAAAAAACCCTTTTTATGATTTGTTTACCTTTAGTTAACTACCTAAACCTTTCTAGTATAATTAACTACTTAATCTTATCTTTTAATACTAACAATTATGGAGCATAGAGCTAGAATTAAAAAGTTATTTATATTTTTTGTTAACCAGATTCAGTCACTACTTTCAGGAAATTGATTCAAGGATTATATTAACCTTAGACAACAAGCAAATCAACAGAACTTCACTAAAACTTAGTGCTATTGGATTTTAATAGCTTCACCATGGCTTGCTCTTGTGTGGGAGATATTTTCATGGCTTGACCATAGCTCGCTCTTGTGTCGGGGCTATTTAAATAGCTTGACCATGGCTCGCTCCTGTGTGAGGGATGTTTGAATAGCTTGACCATGACTTGCTCTTGTGTGGGGTATATTTTCATAGCTTGAACATGGCTTGCTCTTGTATGGGGTATATTTTAATAGCTTGACCATGGCTTGCTTTGTGTAGGGGATATTTTAATAGCTTGACCATGGCTTCCTCTTGTGTGGGCGATATTTTAATAGCTTGACCATGGCTCGGTAATTTGTGGGCGATATATGACTAGCTTGACCATGACTTGTTCTCGTGTGGGGGATATTTTCATAGCTTGACCATGACTTGCTCTTGTGTGGGGGGATATTTTAATAGCTTGATCATGGCTCTCTTTTGTGTGGGGGTTATTTTAATAGCTTGACCATGGGTCGGTCTAGTGTGGGGGATATTTTGGGGATAAAAAGTAGCCAAACTGACTCTTATAGGTAAGAAAGTATTGCTCTATGTCAAAAAAAAACCATTTGTTGATCTATTGCTGCAAGAAAGAATAAGAAATTTACAAACATACTAATATGTTTATAATGTTAGTAGGATTAAGTTTGATACAAAAAGTCCCTAAACCCATGTTAACAGATCGGTAACATATTTATTTGTTAATAAAAAGATAAATCATGCGTGTCATCCACCATTAACACATTTTACATGATAACTCAAATATCAGTTACATTGCTTATACATATGCAACATTTGATGCTGACTAAATATGTGTTATTTGATACACTTTGACATTTGTACCAGAACTAGTCAGCATCGTGTAGAAAAATTCTGTCTGTTAAACTATGATTTTATTTTTATTTTTTGCTGCTACTGTTCATAAGTCTGATTAGCAAGGTCGGTGATACTTGAGTATGCAATGTTGATTCAGGATTGTCCATAACAGTAAAAATGGGTATAAAGATATTGTTTGTACAAGAGAATATTGTTTTGCATTATTTTTCTGTGTACTTCGTTATTGGCATAATGTTTAGAATAATAATAATAATTATGTTATACTTACTGTCAGCTGTGAAGCTACCTTATATAAAATAAATAAATAAATAGTACCTTATTGCTGATTTTATCATTTACTAAGTGACTGGGTAATACCTAGCCGGCATCATTGACTACAAATAGATAATATCAATTGTTTTTCAAGTTAAGCCATTTCTAATTGCACAATAAAATAAAATGATTTTAGTAGGTTTTTAATTTGCCTAATATTTGAGTTTATATACAACAGGATAAGTTATCATTTCTATGCAGTGTCCGTATTGCAGCAACATTTAAATTATCTTATAGTGCTATGGTGTTCACACAATGGGGGCAAGTCTGCACTCCTTTAGGCACATTGGGGACTATACTTTACACCTATGGGAATGAAAGTGTAACTGGTAGGTCTACTCTATATTGAAAAGAGAAAGTTGTTTACTTTTACTCTTTCTGCAAAAAAAACGATATATATCATGAAATTGCTGTTACATTTTGAAAAGATAAGAAATAGATAAAGCAAAGCAATTATAATTTTAATAAAAAGTTTGTGGGAGTGAGTGGGAGGAAAAATACTGTATACTGTTATAGATAAGGCAGAACTGACCTTTAGTAAAATGGGTTTTATCACCAGTGGTTACACAGCTATTATTTCCCTAGTTTATGTAGTTTATAAGGAAGGAAATGTAATGTTTCAATATATGCGTGCACGTAGTTCTAAGTTGTGGGTGTAAGTCTACAAACCATGTTGATAGTGTATGCGTACTTCGATTTACCTAGCGAGCACGTTTAAACCACGATATGCCGCCTGTCACGATCTAAAATAGCGAATATTGAGCAACTCACCACAGAAATAAACACTACAACTTAGTACAAAAAACTGCGATTTCTTTTCTTACCTTATTTAAACGTTCCGCTTAGCCACAAACACTTTTTCTTAGAAGTAATTAATTAAGATATAAGGAGTAACGGAACTTACGCCGACGATTAAAAATAGGTGTAAATTAATATCAGGTGATATATCGAATATGACCAAATGACCAAACCACAAACCAACCATGAAACCAAACGTCAGAAATTGATATTTTATCGTAAATAATGTATGAAATTCTGTTTACGTTAGCATCAAAAATAAGATCAGCAAAATTCAAGTAACAATTTATACGAGTTAGAGTAAGACAACAACTCGTTACGCTTGAAAAGATAGAAATGTAAAAAATCTGCAGCTGGGTACTACCGGAACGCTCACAAAACGACATTGACAGAACGATAGAGTTCGCTCTAATACAGCAAAATAGATAGTATTGAACCAATATTGAAAAAAGAAATTAAATGAATCCAACCAATTTCTAAATGCCTTATATTTTCTATTTCTTTTATTTTGATTTTTTACAACTTATTTTGATGATTAATAATATTTTATCTGTAAATACGAATTTATTGACAAAAATAGTAATATAAAAAATGTGTACTTGAAAATCAATATCGTTTAAATTGAAAGTTTAAAACGCACTCTGAGGCTTAACTTATTGACATTACTGTAGAGATGCGCAACATGTAGACCTAAACAGGATATAAATCGATTACTAAAAAACGAGATTTAACGAGGACTGTGAGATTTTCAATCAAGTTTTTTAAACTTCTTCACACGTAAATTAACACGATAATTAAGATATTAAGGAAGGCCTCGTAGCTAAATAAAAACGTGCGGTCGGGGGACCCATTTCTGGAACGTACTTTCTTACGCGATGCTCGCACACACACACACACACAGACAAAAACTCGTATACAATAAAAAAAACAGAGAGAGAGAGGAAGTTGCATGGAGGGGGCATAACGCTTTTTCCTTACGTGACGATTTATACCAGTCAACTCCTTGCTACCGCTGGCCGCGTTATGGAACTTCGTTCGAGTAACAGCCGCACGGGTCGATCGGACGTTAAGTTACGTTTGCCCGGTTTGTTTGTGGATGGTTCACCATCCATTAGGCACATATCGAGACCCCTCCTTGCCTCGGAAAGCACGGATTTCATTCGAAGATCTTTGACAGTCATTACGGGTAGTCAGAAGCTCAAAAGTCTGACGAGTCATACCAAGGGATATTGCATTGCCCCGTAACTGGGTTGTGAGGGTCAGTCAGTCGCTCCAATACCAGTATTTTATAATAGTATTCAGCTACATCTGGATAAACTGGACGCCTCGCCAACGTCAACATAGTTGGGAAAAGGCTAAGCAGCTTGATTTAATTAAATTATTACGCAGAAAGGGGGAAAATTTTATACGCTGTAATTTTATAACTGAAAAGTCCAAACTCAAGTTTTGCATAAGGGTATCAAATATTCAATACACTATGCTCCCCTACGCGCAGAGAAGCGTAGTGTATTGAATATTTAAGAGCTCAGCGGCCGACAACGTAAAACCACGATTTGCTCCAAAACCGGAATCGCCGAGATGGACAATAAGTCTACTGGGTTAAAGTGAGATTGAAAACGATTACTTATTTAATTCTTTTCTTTTTTTCTTATTTTTAAAAATAAGAATTAAAAAAAATAGAATAGAATAGATAAAGTAGGTAGATTAGAATTTTAATTATAATTTGAATTGAATCGATTGTTTTTCAGTGTAATTTCAATTGACTTGATCATTCGAAGGGGTCTTGGTCATCATCTCTACTCTGTATACAACAGCAGTAAAAAAAAAATAGTTAAGATATTTTTGTGGTGCTGTCAGTTCGTGTTTCTTATTTTTCTCATAAAAATCTTGGAAGGATTTACAGTTACTGAGGGAATAAATGATTAACAAAAATATTGGCGTTGTACTATAAAAAAGTTACAAAACACTAGTCAATTTGCGTGTACAGTAATAATAAAATTACGTGAGAAGACGTCTCGTATCAGTAAACAATAACAACCGCGAAGTTTTGTATGACCGCGGTATGCTTAGACTATATGTTGTATTTAAAAATATGAGTCATTGATGTTTTACACGGCTCAGTATCGGTTAGTAATATAGTGTCAAGGCGACCGCGACGGTGACTAAATCGTTCGGAACATCCTGGGCCACTCTTATCGCGATGAGGCTGTTTCAGTTCTCGTGATTCGCTCCTTCGTGTGCTGTGTTTATAATAGGCAGAATAGTGCGCGTCGTGGTCTATGTAAGTATGAATATACCTATTATTTGTTTACTTTTTGTGATGGGATAAAAAGTCTTAAGATCAAACTCCAAACCATAGTGTAGAGCATTTATAATTCAACATTCTGCATCTTCAATTCAGTAATAAAAACTAACACTTTATTTGGTAAACCAGAACTTTGTGCTTCAGTTATCGTAACTTATTATTAACATAATAGTATATCCAATTTTTTATTGTAAATATCTTCAATGTTTTAGTTCTGAAATAGTTAGGTAAGTAGGTATTTAAAAATGTGAGCAATAAATTTAGAAAACATATATATAAATAAATTGCAATAATGTTGTTCTTAAAAAAACATTTTCAGCTAAATTGATGATGATTTTGACAATTAAAGACTGTTGGACATAACCCCCCCCCCCCCCCCCCAAGCATTGCCACATCAACTGGTTGTGTGCCAGTTGATAGTCAAAATACTTTAAACAATCAATTTTAATTATATTGCTTCTATTTCATTGATCAAAATTACATGCCGTTTGCTAACAATTCTAGTTCAATTTCAAGGATATTTTTATTAACTACAATTCTCTGTAGCTTTTCTGCGTTATTATCTGTTCCGTAATCTTCATATTATTTACTAGAGTTTCAATATAGTCTTTTGTACAAGCTGCTAATAGAAAGTGAATCTTGAATTCATCTCAAGTGTATAACTAGTCTATATTTGAATAAAACATGTGAATGTTTTAATTAGTTTAGATGTTAAATTGTAAAACCATGTGTTGCCACTAAATATTTGCATTATAATAATAATAATAATATATAAATTATTATTATTAATATAATATATAATAATAATTATAATAATTTATAATAATATTAATAAATGTTTATTGCATCAACTTAAATAACTTATTCTAATTACAATGGGGAGAATCCTTTTAAGCAAATAGTTTGCTTGTGTTAGGATGCTCTGCCCTTCCCCAGGTTATATTATGCTATTACTAAACCTCATGTCATAAAAATAAATCATGTTACATCCATACTAATTCATACTAATATTATAAATTCGAAAGTAACTCTGTCTGTCTCTATGTTACCTTTTCACACCTAAACCACAGAACGGATTTCAATAAAATTTGGCAAGGCGATAGATGGTATCCTGGGGAAGGACATAGGCTACTTTTTGTCTCATAAATAATCCTAACAGGGGGTGATATAGGGGATGATTTTAAAATTCACATGATTAATGAAATTAATGGGTACCTTTTTTAAGAGATATTGGAAATATAGTCAGAACCCGTATCTTGACTTATTATTTATTTCATTTAAATTGTTCCATCCTGTAAAATAGCTAATATGTAGGTAATACGTGGTCCATAGCGGTGCTAGAGTGTTTCCAATTAATGATGATAATATTAAAATGAATTATTATTATTTTATTTCATTTAGAAGCATAAAAACCTGTTTAATAAAATAAAAAAAAGATTATTTGCATTCATTATGCGTCTATATGTTACTTTTCACGCTTTAACGGCTGAATGGATTTGGATGATAAGATACTATTTATCCCGGTAGCCCGTTCCCGTGGGATAATTTCCGACATCCACGTGGGCGAAGCCGAGGGCAAAAGCTAGTATACAATATGTTACAGTCAACACTTCTAACCGGTCAAAACTTCGTTTGACAAGTTTCAGTCTAAAATCTTTATTCAAACGCGTTTTTGAACCAGTTTTTTAACCTACTAAAAAAAGGAGGATGTTATGCTTTCGGCGAAGTTTTTTTTTCATTCAGATATACAGACTCATCCGACTCCGATTTGTCTTCGTCATTACTGGACCGATTTATGTGATTCCATTTAATGTCGTAGAATATATCAATCTCATAATTTCACAATTTTATTAAATTTACTTGAGTCATTTTTGAGTTGGAATAAATAGGTAAACTACTTACCATCGGGCTATAAGGTCAGATGTCAGAAGGTCAGATCAACTAATCAGAAATCAAGTTCCCAATGGTCCTGAACAGACGGGGTTTTGTGCAAAAATCCTGATATTAGCTCGTATTAGGTACCAGCTCCTGCCCGCGACTTCGTTCGCATGGAAGTCGGTAGACACCTCAATATATAAAATAACAGCCACATTTTTGTAATTTTTTGTTATTTTCCCTGTACCTATACTACGTTTGTAGTTTTGGTCGTAGCAGCCAAAATATAAAGAGAGTCAGGACTGGTGACGCGGGAGCTTGAAGCGACGTAGAGTTGTCCGTGTGAGAAGCAGCTCGTCTTGAAGTCGACACCCGCAGGCTTCAGTGGTAATTTCCCATTGCTTGCGAAGTTTTTCGTTTCTAGTGAATTAATGAACGCCTGCGTTCCTGCATAGACTACCTAATGGCACAACAGTTTAACTCTGACTGATGCATTCTTACAGATAATTCCTGACGAACAGCTATCACTAAAATAATATAATAACAGTAGATTGTAAACAGACGGGAATTCTCATTAACAGTCACATAACCTTATATTATCTATGTATTTTTATTATAACCAATGATGACGGAAGAGGCCTAATGAATAATGCATGCTTTTTTTTTTTTTGCGATTTCTGACTTTTCTAGTATTTACGCAAACCTCGGTTCGTCTGATAGTTTTCTGATTCTTATAAGAAACAGAATCGATTGGCATCAAAAATTGATTTGTCAAAATTGCCCATTTTCTTGCTGACAATTTTTTTTTCAAAATCTGTGAATGCAGATCTAAATATTTCAGAAACTTAAGATCGTTTTCTTGCTGCGACCACGGTAAAGGTACGTGCCCTTAATGCCCCATCTCAAAAATCCACCCTGTATATGTCATGATTGACTGCTTAGCTCCATAAAGGTATACGGTGATGATACTCATATAAATGGCTTAAATCTGTAACTATCTGCCATATTCTAACATAATGGCTCGTCTTTTTGCAATTTGCGGTAAACAATAGAAGAATATGAACAATTGGCAATATTACTCATCCCCCATAGCAAATAGCGTGATAATTTATAGCCTACAGACTGACCAGACATAAAGGGTGCAAAATTCTATGCAAAATTTCAAACAAAATCTAACTGGTAGTATTTGCGTGACGCTTGTAAGTACATACATTCAGACAATAATTAAAATTGTCTAAGGGGCCTCTGCGAGTTGGCTTCGGCACCTCGTGAGCCTTCCAAAAGATTGGGGCTCGATCGACCCGAGATTTTCTTTCGCTATAATAATCAGCCTGTATTGTCCCACTGCAGGGCAAAGGACTCCCTTTCCTTTTTCCACTCACCTCGATCCTGAGCCAATATGGACCAATCCCTCCTGTAAGCGTCAAGTTCGTCAATACAAACAGACAAACATTCTAAAAAATATATTTTCCTTATTATCACCTCCCGAGGCTCCTGGGACTGTTATTTACGCTCTGTATTAGGCATTCCTACCTGCCAAGTGAACTGATGAAGACGGTGGTAGTGCCTATAATTAAAAACACGACTGGAGATAATTCCGACAAGTGAAACTACCGCCCGATATCATTACCAACAACCACATCTAAGGTACTTGATGGCCTACTTGAGAGACAGCTTAAAGAACACCTAAATTTGACGAACTTTCTGACGAATACAGGTTGGAGTGTGGAGTGAGACCGGGGGGTTAACGTCTCCTTCACTCTTCAACTTGTACGTGAACGGGCTGATAGTTGAGCTGAGCGACATCGGAGTAGGATGTTCGATCGATGGTCACTGTATCAACAGTATTAGTTATGCAGATGATATGGTGTTGCTCAGCCCATCAATAGCGCTCAGAAAGCTGATAGGCGTGTGTGAGGAGTATGCGAGGGTACACGGTCTCCTGTACAATGTACAGAAAAGTGAGCTCTTGGTATTTCAAGCCAGGGGTTGTAAGCTGGGGGATGTGGCACCTGTGCTGCATAATGCTGTCGCTCTTCGAAGAGTGAGAGAGTTAAATACCTCGGCCATGTGGTCACCGAGGATTTAAAAGACGATGAGGACATAAAAAGGGAGAGGAGAGCGGTGGCGGTCCGCTGTAACACGTTGGCACGCAGATTTGCGAGGTGTAGTTTAGGGGTAAAGATCACTTTGTTCAAAGCATTCTGCCAAACTCTCTACACCTGCAATCTGGGTCAACTGCACGCAGCGGGCCATTAACGCTCTCCGAATACAATATAATAACGCGTTCAGGGTGCTGGTGGGACTTCCACGCTACTGTAGTGCGTCTGCGATATTTGCGCACGCGCACACAACGGCTTTCACATTGTGCTGCGGCGCCGCATCGCTTCGCTGATGTTCCGCACGCGTGGGAGCGCCAACACCATCCTGAGCGTGCTTAGCCACAAGCTGGACAGCCCCCTTCTGGGGCACTGGGTTCAAGCACAAGTGCGTGTGCCCGGGGCCCCAGAGGGCGGCAAATACTTATATTCATTTTTAAATGTAACATTGCTTTTAAGTTGTTCTACTAACAATATTATGGGCCAAGTACCTATGTCTGAAATAAAATTATTTTATTTTATTTTTTATTATTATTTATTAGAATCATACCCAGAAGTAGGAAAAGTTGCATTAAAAAATATGTTTAATGTACAGTTTTGGACTTCGCTACAATTTTATTATAGGTATGTATATGTATAGGTCCTTTGTAAACATGGATTATCGCAAAACGATTTTTCCAATTATACTGCGACATACTCGTAATCCATAAGTCTTGTACCTACTATAAATTCGAAAGTAAATCGTGTCTGTATGATTCTTTTTCACGCCTAAACCACTGAACGGATTTCGATAAAATTTGGCAAGGAGATAGATGGCATCCTGGGGCCCTTCCCCAGGATGCCATCTATCTCCTTGCCAAATTTTAGACTACTTTTTGTATGCCCGTTCTCGTGGGATAATTTCCGAAACCCACGCGGGCGAAGCTGCGGGCAGAAGCTAGTATACATATAAATAAATCGTGACCATTATGAATGGTAGCCATAAGATCAATTTATAATTGACCTCACTCCCTCATGACTAAATTCAATGATTCACTTTACCAATTAGCAGCTGTAACCTGTACCTCCTGTTATCAATACTAATTGAATTGGCTCCACTCAAAAGTCGCTCATTCCGACGTAACACCGGATACTTACGTGATTAATGAGGAAGTCGAGGCCAAATTGATTGATCTATGTAATAGGTTTACCTAATGGCAGATAGCTGCTTCGAACATGCTAAATGTCCTGAGAGGCGACCAGCTGCAAATGCGAGTATAAAACGCACACTTTGTTGGCTGTCTTCTTAGCAGCTAGGAGCTCGCGCCAACTACCTATAGACTTTCGGCCTCCTTTTGTTTGATTGGCAGGTACTCACTACTCATCTCATAATTAAGCTCAAATACCTGTATCAAAGATTGTGCCCTTTACCATAAAAAAAAACGTAACGATGTCGATACTTATCGCACTCATGCTATCTGCCGACTGAAAGTCTATTCCTCTACCTATCAAGTGCGTAGTGCGTGCCACCTCTTAGCAGATCGTTTTTCCAACGCTAGGCTTAAGTAAAATGCCCTGTATTTATTTCAATTCGTCTATTTCAGTTAAGTTTGCACCATGGCGTACCCAAACCAGCTGCCTCCGCCGCCGCCTCCGCAGCAGACCATGGGCTCCACAAACACGGTGTTTAATACTGAGACGCGGTTCGACCCCTCATACTTGAAGACAGTGCCCGGGATTCTAAAGGCTATTGTTGTCGTAAGTGTGTCTGAAGCAGCTTTATTCCACCATACCGTAAGATACACATTGCGGCGCTCGTGATGGTAGTAAGTGGTCGTCTGGTCACCGCTGCCGATGGACATCTGCAATACCAGAGAGAAAGTTAAAGTGTCTTATGTGCCTATTAGATGATAACTGCGGGGTAATTACGTAACACACTAACTGTAGGAATGGGTTTCATTTTGACAGTTCAACTACATTCATTACGTTATTTACGTTGGTGAGCAAAAAAAATTTTCGAACTTAAGAAGCAATGGATTAATAATAGGCTTTAAAAAATTCAGATTGTGATAGATAATGTGTTACGTAATTAGGGTGCTGGTAACGCTTGCACTTATACCCTTCATATACCTTGTAAATGCCATGTGAGTAACCTGTGAAGTTTCGTCACAATTCGTCAGCAGTTGTCGCGTTTCTACGCCTTACAATAAAAAGTTACAAGCATAAAATAAACAGTGAGGTATAAAGGCTCCTTCAAACAGGCGCGACACGCGACGCGAATCGAACGCGACACAGACACCGCTCGTCGCGCAGCAGGTGGTGTCTTTGTGTAGCGTTGCGAATCGCGCCTGTTTCATGGAGCTTTAATTGTGGTCTTATAGTAGTTCCGCATTTTTGTCTCTGTTTGTCTTGCCTTCACGATATTTGCATATGATTTCTACGTCGCAATCCTAGCGTGAAGCATTTAAGTCTCATACTTTTATGTGCCACACGCGATTGGCACCGAACAAAACAAATATTTGAAATGGTAAGCGGTCGTTACGTCAATCGGTCAATATCTACACATTACTAACAGGCACAGAACAGGTGACTAATCGTAAGCATTCATGATAACTTAACACACCTGGCGGGTATCCAGGCAAAGGTCCTTGCTCCTAAAACTGACGTACAAAGTTAAAACAGAGACTATTTATTTAGAAAATATGTCTTTTTCTCTCGTGTGTATGAGCTATACCTACAGGAAAAACTCGTGTATTGCTAGAAACACTAGCGGGTACCAGCAAAATTGGTGGAGGCATTGAGTGCCCAAGCTGCACAGGGCGTATGTGTAACCGTCACCTCTAGCGCCGATTTCTAATGCATCCCAAAAGATCCTGTATTACCTTCGTTAGATCGGAATTTACGAGAGTTTGTTTAGGTGTAGAGTCTAGATATCAAGCCGGTTCGTCTCATACGTACCTACGTAGCATTCTGTTCATCACTCAGTGCATATAAGTACAGGTTTCCAATGCAGCTAACCATCCACCTAATTAAAATTCCCAGTGCCTCCACCAGGTGGTTGAAAAGCTCTTTGTTTTGAAGCACTCGGGCTAAAGCAGTTTATCAATATTTATGATATACCCATAATGTCTAAATGGATAGCTTTTTGCAAATAATCTGGTTTAGAATTTTAACTTGTATTCTCATGGGGCAATTCAAATCAAAATTCCGCCATTTAGTAGATATATTAAATATGTTTATTAGTTAAAGCCACAGCTATCATTACCGTAGTGAAGGTATCTTTATCCAGTACCTTCATAGACTCGGGGATCACAAATATTTAAAGTTCTGCTTCTCACGCAATTATCTTTTCCAGCTATTCAACCTTATCGGGTTCATCTGCATCCAGTCTTCCGCGTTCTGGTCAAACGGCCGGGGCGTGTACTTCAACATTGTGGCCCATTTGGGGCTGTGGTTCTCCGGGATCCTGCTGGTTCTGTACCTGTTCCACGTGGTTGAGAAGTACCACAACGTGAAGTGGCTGAAGATCGAGATGATCGCGTATGTGGTGATGGTGTTCCTGTACCTGATTGCGTCTACGATAGTCGTTGCGTTTGGTGCTGCTGCGTACTCCGCTGCTGGGGTGAGTTCTCAACCTGAAGTCGTGATTGCAATCTATCTATAGCATTATTCGTAATGGCACTTAGATATAGTCATGAATCAAATAACTCCTAATACTTATACTCTTTGAAAAGTCTAATTATGGAAGATGAAAATTGGATACTTGAAAGTGTTAAGACTTCTCCGAAAGTTTAGTCATTTTGTCGTGTCAATAAGATATTATTTCTGTGAAGTCCTATGTCTTATCATTCTTATAAATGGTTGATAGGTACTAAAATAGTTACTCTTAGAACGTAGGTGTGACAATGTGACTGACTCATTTATCTCACTAATAACTTTATCTTAACGCTGTTATTGCAGGATTGTGTTGGTTCGAATCTTTGCAAAAGAAACAGCCTTTCAGAGACTTGATGGCTATTATCGATTGCAGACTACTGACTTTCTATAGGCAGATCACTTTAACAACTCAACTTTTAAAAAAATCTAGCCAAAGGTAGTCAAAGCATTTAAAGGCACAATGCCTTTAAATACTTTGATACCAAAAAATGCCCTCTTCATAACAATGTTGTAATTTGTAACCCATAATACGGGTCCTGTATTAAAACAACCACATAAGACAATCGCCAGTCGATTGCATCGGCCTGCACACCTGTTAATAACTCATTGAAAACAAAGGGCAGCTCACTCGAACCGCCTCCGACTGGCACACATAATGTGCGGGCCGTACGTGACCGAGCTATTAAATATCTATAAATATGTTTAGTATTGCGTTATACCGTGTTTTACTATCAATTAGAAATTGAAATGAGGTAAATGGTTAAGTTTTTTTGTTATAGGAATTCCTTCTCTCTGGTAATTGATAGGCCTGTAAAAGATCTCTTCATCTTCGACTGTTTTACTTTTGGTTGTAGTTGACATTATATTATATTTATGTGTACGTTTTCATCCTTGTCAAACTTATTGTACACACGGCTACATATCAAGCTATACATTTCCAGTTTTAGCTGAGCTGGCATTGTATAGGCTTTTCGTACAATGAGAAGTCAGCATAGACTGGAAATGTAGATACAGCTTGGTATGTCGTTGTGCGTACCTACCTAGATTATAAGTGAATGATGTGGTCTTCTATAATTGGAAGCGCACACTAGTATGTTTCCCTGTTCTTGTTAGCATGCATGTAATTGTGTTGAATCTGTTGGAGATCCAATAAATAAATACCATAGATATCCGAATACCTACCTATTTACTTGGGCTTTACCTCGTTTGTTATTAAACATTGAGTGTTGGGCTCAAAACTATTTCTCTTTTACAATGTGAACTCTTTGATTTTGCTTCCCTTTCTGTAGGTTTGTAAAATTCAACCATAGACATTCTTGAGTTTTATATCTTCTCCACTCAATACGATCCCTGTCCCTTCGCCTGATATGATGACATTACTGTATTATTTATGGGTCCAGTTAACGACTCCTATACCTTTATAGCGTCCATTACGAAGAGTCATTTGTTTATTATAGGTATGAGGAACGTGCTTATTGAAAGGCTACTACTCAAGTTTCCCTTTACAATCGTCATCCGTCTGTCAAAGAATACTAACTAGCTCCTATAGGTGATTTGTATTCCATGCAGATTTAATAGAAAATATTTAAACTGTATCAAATTGACTGCTTCGCATTCTTCCCATAACAAGTCGCTTGCTGGGTTTTCTATGTTCTAGATTGTAGATAAGCTAGAACACGACTAGATGACTAGATTTCTATGCAGAACATGCATCTACTGTTTAATGATATAAGTTTTCGATCCAGTGAAAATCGTCAAGTATCTTCGACGGCTTGGTATCTTGTATTTGAAATTATATGTTTATTTTCGACTAAGTACACACCGTACACGATCTGAAAACAAAATAATATGATAACCTATACCTATTTATCAGTAGATACCACTACTGCGACACGATATTGTGTGTGGGTACACACGGCTACATATCAAGCTATACATTTCCAGTATAAGCTGACCTTTCATTTTAAGGAAATTCTATACAATGTGAGATCAGGCCCTACAGTCTCGACAGTTATAACGACAAAATTCGGTCGTGAAGTCTAATCGATATCAAATTTCTTTAATAGATTTTCAACCTTATGCTTTCGAAATGAAGTTGAAAATCTATTAAAGGAATTTGACAACGATACGACTTAGCGACGGATTTTTGTCGCTGTCTAATGTCAAAACTGCAGGGGCAGCTTATACTGGAAATGTCTAGCTTGATATGTAGCCGTGTGTAAAGTCGCTGAATGGTGCCGTAAACCGTATCCCTTTTTCGATCTCTGAAATCGTACTAAGCTGTACATATTAATTTAATAATTATAACTACACTAGTTCATTACTCTGTGCTTCATCTGTAGCAGACCGTACGCAAAAAATATTCCAATGTTTTTTTTCCGAGCGACTTGCTGGAATACTTCGATTCGTATATTGGCATTCCATTTGCCATCCATTCTGTGTTTCAACTCAACCTCTATCAAAGTTCTTAACTTCTAACTTTTCCAGTTCTTCGGCTACCTAGCGATGGTGTTGTACGGGATCGATGCCTTCCTGAAGTACAGGGCGCTGAAGGAAGGTGAACTGGCCCAGGGTCACAGAGTGCTGACTAAGCAGACACACGTCACGACTCCACCGGCGCTGCCATAGCTAGCGAGGTGGTAAGGAGTAGGAAGATGGCAAGACACGTGATTATTTCGTCATTGCAATTCACGAGCGTGCGTCATGTGACTCTTGTTATAAGGTAGACATTGCAATGATTGACGCGCGTTCGAAAAATGTACAACTATACCTTCGTGACAAGATATCATGTCATAGGATTTGTATAGAGATTATCTACGACGAAATATGAGGTCATAATTTGTTCTTTAGCAAGTAATTGTACAAACTGACCGTTATAGTTCGCAAAACTTGCAGCAAGTTGATTTTTTGTGATTTTTATACTGCGCCTGTCGGTATCTAATGTCGAATTGTGCAAAAACAACTTGCTGAAGGCTTGAGCATTATTATCTATTTTGTTAATGCAGTGATTCGCGACCACCTGTTTATTGTAGCCGCTGTTGGCCAATCAAATGCGTGTTTAGTAGGTATGTGCTATCCGCCACAGAATTTATAGACTTTTATTTTTGATCGAGTGGTTCTTGCAAATGACTCAAGTCATCAAAGTAAATGAGTTTATAAACGCGCTCGACTTGATAATACTTACTTTAATTACAAGAAGTTTATATTTTGGTTATTTTCACACTACAACTATGTTATTTTGGTTATTTTCATCCTACGATTGTGCTAACCAAAAATTTGTTAAGGAATTTAATGAAATAAGGAAACAATAATCAATTGATTTTTTTTTAATGGGTTTCGTATCCGTTATTTCATGTTCATTAATTTTATTTTTTCGGATAACGATATCAAATGGCAGTAAACTATGGAATTTACAGTTTATATTATTAACTAATAAGTACTTCTTGGTTAGCAACTAAATTTTCCATAAAAAAAAACATGTAAGTAGGCTACGATTTAACTTGAGAGTTGTAAAAATGATAAAAACTTCAATATTGTTGACAAATCAAAGTCAACCATAACGCCTAACTTCTAAGGTCTAATATCTACAATCGCTATGTACCTACTGATTGAAGATGATTGCATCACAATTTATTTACAAAGATTAGTTGTAAGTGTACTATTTAGTATTGTTTTTAATTCCCACCAAGTTATGTTAGTGGCCCGGTTTCTGTTAATCGTGATAATAGTCAAGTGTGTCAATGACATCTGCTGGACAGAGATAAACTGAGAATAAATTAATATATCGACATACTAGTGATAAACATTGAATCCTGCTCCAATAACATAATTTCAATGATGCATTTTGGCAGATTTATTCATTTGTATTTATTAAAGTTTCAATCCATTTCATTTGCTATGTCGAAGAATTACATTTTTTCCACATACCTACGTACAATGAGCAAAGTAATAAAAAACTAAGTGGTTTTTTCTATATAACATAGTCTAGAACTCTAGGCATGTGTCATACAAAATTTACCTAAAATAAGTCCACATTTGGCGCACACGTTCTCAGTAATTGAAGGACGAACATAACAAGTAACTTTGTGTTTCAAACATTAGAAAGAAATATGTCTGTAGTCGCCAGCACATCAAGTTACCACAATCTGTTAGATATTCTCATTCGATTTTGAACTTGTCAATCAACATTTTAAGGTTTAAAATCGTTTGGAGAAATTTGACCGTTTTCGTGTAGCTTGACCTGCTGGCGAATGTACAGTCACCAAAAGAGAAAAGTAACCAGGGTCCTTGATATAGTTGAAGTTTAGTAAGCAACCGATCAATGTTTTAGAATCAAATTTAATTTAATTAATAGAAAACAAACAGTTCATTTATCAAATTAAATTTCATTCGAAAACATCCAGCGGTTTCTTATTAAACTTCGACTATATCCGACGACCTTGGTTACTTATCTCTTTTGGTGACTGTACATAGAGCATCATTTTAAGAAGTAAACGCATTAAAATAATGTAGTTGGTCAGAAATCGGGCGTTTCTCGTTAGTATTGCACAAGGGCTTCAAATACCTCAGTGTGTACTTATTAAACGTTATTTAGTTGTTTTTGAACATTTTTTGCTTAGGAAGTTTCTTCCAAGGTTTTTCTTGTTATAAATAAGCGTTTGTTTTGAAGTTCTTTTGGGCACTTTTATGGATGTCAGTTTTTTTTTTGATACCCAAATGCAATGAATTAATTTCGATAGGTTAATAATGTTCAAAAATAATCTATACTGTTTTGTATATATTATAAAATCTATTATTCTTAGATATTTTTGTGATAATATTATAGTAAGGGCTAACTTATTTAATCATGTTTATAAACATTTATTATTGTAAATAAGAATAACACTTTGTAAAGTATTTACCTACTTATTAAGAACTTAATACTTTTAAATTATTGCTACATTTGTACTTTATCGAGCAAGAAAACCTTTCCAACTTAGCTTGCATAAAGAAAACCTTCTTAATATTATTAAAATGTTCTTTTAAAGTACTGTACGCACTGATTTTATTACTACAAAAGACTAAAAAAATTGTCTGTCTCACAAATGTGTCGGCAGAAAGTCAGTGCGCATGGAACCTTACTACAAATGTATTTTCTAACTATTATACATAGCTCACCCTTACCGCGGTAGATATAAGATAAGATGTCTGTATAATTGTATAAACTTCCGTCCACTGTTTTCCACTAAAGCTTTGCTCACGTTATGTGTCAAATGTATTTTAATCACGTGATTTTACGATTTATCGATGTAAATTTTGCTCTAATATTATACATTTAATATAAGAAATAAGTATATAACTTTATATAGCTCATTCATCTGCGCATGATTAGATAAAACTATAATAAAAAAAGTAAAACTGTACTGTATAAAAAAATCGTTATCCTTCTGTTATAGCTGTTGGTTTTCTACTCGTTGGTTTTCCTGTTCATAAATAAAACTACATCTTGGTCCAACAGTAATAAAAAATTAAAAAATCTGTTCAAATCCTTTATTTTTTGTGTTTGAATACAACCGTTTGATCTACTTAAATTAATGATGTTTTTGCAAGTCAAACAGATTTATGGGTAGGTATGTAGGTTCTGAAATTATTAGACGAGTTTTGCAAAAATAATATACATTTTTGGCGCTTTATATACCTAGCTCATTATCTATGACATTTGTGGTGGCAATTAGAATGATGTACCTATTATTCGCTCCGAATCAGATGGTCATGGGAAAATGTAATTGCTTGCATAACGTCCACATGTTAAAACGTCTATTAGGTGACAATGTCCTAGAGTGGCAAAACGACTTGCAAGTAAAACGTCCAAAATGTGAAATCGTCAATAATGCAAAAGGTCAGGGACAGTCAAGAAAACAATGGAAAAGAAAAAATGGAAAGTTATCTTTACTTTTAAAGAAACAAAATACACTCTTTTTAACCCCCGACGGAAAAAGAGGGATGATATAAATTTAACGTGTCTATCTGTGTGTCTTTCTGCGCCTTCGTAGCTCCCAAACTGCGGATCCGATTGTGTTTTTGTTTGAAAGGTTATTTGATCGAGAGTGTTCTTAGCTATGATTTAATAAAATCGGTTCAGCCGTTTGCAGATTATCAGCCCTTTTCTAGTTGATGAATGGATGTGACTATCGTCCACAGGTACGATCGATTTGAAATTTGGTATTCTGTTATTTCAATGACATTAGTAACCTTGAACTGATGCTGCAGCATCATCTGGAATTTGCAGGATACCCAACTCCCTGACCAACATACAGCACAGGTACCATGTTTGGTCTCATTGGAATAATCTAAATGAATAGGTTATATATAGATGGTGAACAGGGACAGGTGATGGAGTAAGAAAGAGAAACGAGGAACGGTTTGTGTCGGGAGTTTTATTTTTAATTTATTCTTGTTAACAATAACACAAGTTTGGTTCCTCTTACATACGTTTTTTATTTATTACAAGTTAGTCTCCAAAGATAGTCCGTTTTATATGGGTCACTCGTTTTAAAAATGTAAACGGTGTGATCTCCTGGTTATTAAGTTTATCAATTTCCCTCACATTTCAGGTTCAGTTGAAAACCAGCGTCAGGCACTAGTTGTCTGACATGTTTGCTGAACTGGACCTATTTAGCGCAGCCGCGAGGTACACACTTTCTGCTAATTTCTCACAACGCACTTTACACTTTTTATTTGTTTGTTTTATTTTTCTTTTTTACTTGTAGGTATATGTTGTGTTGTGTGCTTTGTAGTATGTGCTAAATAAACGTATTTTCTTTCTTTTTTTCTTTCTCATGTATTTTCGGTCGAAAATTACATCATTTTTCTTACGTCTTGGGCCATAAAATATGGCGCGTGTAATTTTTAATTCTAGCCATTTCGCTTCTTTGCGTACTGCATGAATAAATAATGGTAAAGTTCGTTTTCGAGCTACTCTCGCGTTATACCTTCTGTTCCATCCTTTCAGAATATTATTAGTACGGTGTCTTTACCTGAACCAACTTATATCTTCCGATTTTTTATTTCTAATCCATTGTTGGAAAGTAATTGATAAACCGCGAAACGTTTTCACTCTCCATGTGTTCCGCATCATCACGCATCTGAGTCCAGACATCATCAATATTTACTGCTGGCAGTAATGGTGAATTGGCTAACAGTCTTGTTATTGTCCTGCCACGTTTGGAATCTGAAACTTTTAGTTTGTGTGACTTTCGCCCCACGGCGTTGTTGAATTGATAATAACAACCGCTCCATGTAGCTTCATGAAATACCAAACGAGAAGCGTTTATCTGTGCTGCTTCATAGTCGCTCTTAAAACTATTTATGTAAATACCAAAATTATATGTGACGAGACCAGAGTCTCTCGTATGTCGATTGTTATTTGTTAGGCAATAACGCGTAGAATAAAGGTACAACGTTAGTGGATTCCGATCAACTCTCAATATCAACATGTATAGAATACATCTGATAAAACTGTACAGATACCTTAAAAGTTCCATCTCCGAAATAACAGGCAGTCTTATCGTGTAAATTTTTTATAGTCTTTTGGCAGATTTCTGTAGAAAATAAAAATATTTTGTCATTCTCTGTGCCATCAACACAAACCAGAAAATCCTTGGCCAGCAATTCTGGAATCTCTACGTCATCGACGCAAGAAAACTCTTGTGGTTTGCATTTTCAAATATTTTCTTCTGCTTGTATATAAAGTATCTTTTTTGGACTCTAAACTCGGTATGATATCCAGATTCAAATCAAGATAGATTTTTCGAGTATTTTCGTTACTGGAGTAAATTTCTCCAATATATTATTTTTGCATATATCCATTATACGGTCATTTTTATTTGTATCATGGTTCTTTTTACACGAATGTCCATAGTCCAGTGTCCCTTTTTTTTTTTGGGTGGGAAGTCATCATATAACTTCTCCCGCTCTGGGCGGAGCAGGAGGGCATGTCAGACTTTTAGTGACTAAAACCCACCCGTGTTCCTTCAGTTGCATAAATGATAAATGATTTTATTTCTGTAAGTAGGTTTGTACAAACACTTTTACACGTCAATCATGTTTTTTAAACTAAACGCATGTGCCAGGGCCACGGTAACTCTTTCGAACAATCCGCCACCCTGGCTGCCATCGGCCCTAGCGGACCCCGTCAATTGGTGCTGACATCTCTTTGAGGCGCGCGTGGAACACAACGCGGCGTCGAACCGGGTCTGGTCCTTACCGGAAGGCGAGCTACCCATTGCTCGCCGTCCGCAAGCCCGCGCCTGCGTAGGCCGCGAATTCGAACCCAGGCAGGCACTTTACTTTGTGTATTTCATTTCATCACCACTGCTCTCAAAACGGTGAAGGAAAACATTGGGAGGAAACCGGCATGTCCGAGAACAAAAAAAAAATCGAAGACATGTGACATCATCCAACTCGCACTGGGCCCGCGAGGTAGATTTAGGCTCACTCTCTCTCACAGAGAGGAGGCCTGTGTCCCAGCAGTGGGAACGTTATAGGCTGATTAAGTAAGTATGTAGTTACAAAGGAGTATCTATCTTAAGTACCTAGTACTTAAAAACTTCAACTTGATATATGTTATTATAATTCTTTCTTGGGAAATGAGCAATAAACAACCGTTTTGTACAAACAAACTATCAGTACTGACAGATAAATGACAAGAAATAAATAGGTACTGACTTCATATTTTTGACGATTTCACATTTTGGACGTTTTACTTGCAAGTCGTTTTGCCACTCTAGATATTGTCACCTAATAGACGTTTTAACATGTGGACGTTCTGCAAACAATGACATTTTCCCTTAGAGACCTTCTGATTCGGAGCGGTATTATTAACCAATGATCCAATAATTTATAAACAATTCTTCGTAAATACAAGGAAAATCATAATAGTATAAATAAACCGTGGTTAGATTGCCAAGGATTATTATGATCCATTTTGCATTTATAATAATTGTAGAATGTTTCTTGAGCATGGCAATGTAAACATATAGGGTGGCAGGGACATAGACGGGCAACCAGCACCCTAATTACGTAACACACTATCAATCACAATCTGAATCATTTTGAAGGATATCCATTGCTTCATATGTTCGAAAAAATTATCTGCTCAACAACGTAAATTACGCAATGAATGTTGTTGAACTGTCAAAATGCAAGCCATTCCTACTGTTCGTGTGCGCAATTACGCCGCTGTTACGATGGATTTAGTCAATGATTCTGAACCCACAGCGTTGAAATTTGTCGTTGGTTATAAAAAAAAAAATTGCTGTGCATATTGACCGCGTAGGTATTGCACTTCTCTATGAAACAGCCGAATTATTTTATACCCGACGAAAAATTTCTACTGTAGGATGTTTAGAACCATGTGCTGAATTCATGGTTACAGTTTGCGCGTCGACGTTCCTGTCACCCCGTATAACAACAAAGTTCACGCCCTTTTCCTCCATTGGGGTTCGCAGAAACTAAAGCAAGCTACGTGCTACGATCGTAGAAACGGTCAATCCGTTTCTCTTAAAGTAGGTTTACTTACTGAAATTTAAATTATTATAGGTATCTTCCGTGTCTATTGGCTGAATTATGCTACACATATTTACCGATAATATTTATTAAGTATTTATGAATGTAAAAAGTCCAGAAAATGCACTGTTTACAAATATTCCGGTATAACCGACTTCTGTTAATATTTTCTATGGTCATTGTTGCATCAAATAAAACAATTGAAATGTATTCAGAGTGGTTTTATTGTGTTAACAGTATTTCAATTCAACGTCGACCAGAACGTCATAATATGTAGGTACTCCTAGGGAGACGTTGACACCCGAACGTACACAATAAGCAAACTATCGATACTCCGATTTGAATGGGCGTAAGGAAATTGACACTGACGACCTTTGAAATCGAAGTATTGACGTATCAAAACTGTACAAATACATTTTTTGGAAGTAAAACGAAAACAATATTTCATGTAAAATTGTGCATATCGTAGTACGGTCTGCGACGAAACTGTGTAAACTTCTTTTACATGATTACATGATAAAGAATATCCGATCACTGCGTAGCAGTACCATAAATAAATTGATCGTCTAAAAATTAACATGATATTTTTATTATATTAAAAGAAAATTAACAATATTGTAGGTATAAGGCTTCCTGTACGTGACGCCGGAGCCACACCGACGCCGGACCTCATGTTTGTGTATATCGCGCATGATCCGCACCGCCGCCACACCGTCGCCGCGCCGGAGCCGCGTGTTCGCCGTATTAATGCCGAATTTAAATAGTAAAGCAACGCTCACAGTTCAATAAAGCATTGCCAACGAAACTGTAAATATTTTAACTCAGTATCATTGCGGTGTACACACGACTACATATCAAGCTATACATTTCCAGTGTAAGCTGACCTCTCATTGCACGGAAATCCTATACAATGCGAGATCAGCTTATACTGGAAATGTGTAGCTTGGTATGTAGCCGTGTGTAAACGCGGTTCCGGCGCAGCGGCGGTGCAGCGCATGCGCGATGTCCATTCGTATACACAAACTTGCGGTCCGGCGTCGGTGCGGCTCCGGCGTCATGTACAGGAAGCCTAACTGAAACAAAAATATTCAAGTACAACACTGTTTGTCTCATATTGATTTTATTGAGGCAACACTTTGACTGTGTTGCCAATTACAACTTTAGAATTATAACGATAACATTAAAACTTAACAGAGTCTGATACGGTATTGTTATGCATTCCTTAGGTATGTATAACTATTGTTAAACAGGTACGGATCAATGTCCTTTGACTAAAAACAAAAATCGATAAATAATAAATGGTTAAAAAATACCCTTAAATAAGTAATAATTTTAAAATAATTAAAATTTATTTCTATGATTTAATAATGCTTTGGAAAAGCACAGTAATATTCGATCGTAAAATCTTACTATATAAAAAAATGCCCAAATAGATTGGACCCATTGTTGAGAATAATAACAACTATCCAAAAGTATGGTGGGTTAACTTTAATGTTAGTAACTACACCCCTAAATATACATGGCGTACTCATTTGTAAGTAGGTTGTTAAAAATATTATGTACAGAAAAATGGGATAAGTACCACAAAATACATTTTTATAAAATATCACTATTTTTGTATAATAATAATTACAAAATATCCACAGTTTAATTGTGCGCAATGCTACCAGTTTGATATAGGTGGCACAAACTCTTGAAAAACAGTGTCTTGTAGACAACATTTAAAATTTTTGAGTTTTATTTTTCAGCGGAATAAAGGCTCATTTACATATAAAGAGTTTCTCACCTCGAAGATACGAATAAGCCTTTAATTTAAACTTATGAATGCAATACTCGTCTGTCGTGTATTGTCTATGCGCATTCTCTTAACAAAACGGGCGAGAAACTTTCCTCTGTAATTGGGCCATAATTTAGAATTTTAGTTGAGGCATTGGTCATTCTTAAGTTAATTATGTTTTAAATACCCTCGATACACAGTTCAAATATAGGCACACAGAAAAGGCACACAATAGCTTTTTGTGATAATATACATAATTAAGTAGGTATATGTATAAACTTATTCTAATAAGCAATTTAAAGCACAGAGAGAATACTATATTGTCGCTAGAATATGATTTAGACTTTTTAGAAATATATTTTTAAGATTTTTAAACATAAAATATATATATATATATATTTGTTTACAAATTACAAAACATTTATTTAGATTAAATCATGTAACATTTGACTACCTTGATAATACTTCGTTAATTAAAAAGTCGCTAGTACCTTGGTTATTTTTTAAATTTATTAAAAAGGTCTGCAACAAGGTCTGAAACAAAACCACACGCGCTTACTAGTGACATCGTTAAGAGTTGTCAAAATATTGCAACATCAAGTGGCGCAAACTTAACATTTGTGTGGGTGAAAATGACTATGACACAAAAATTTTGTCTGCGCAATTACGCCGACTCCTTGACGTATTCAGTAATCATTATATAATTGTTTTGAGTCCATTAAAGAATATGTATATAAATATAAATGATTTGAAACAAACTATACGTAATATTTGCAGTGAATACAAATGTTGTAGTTATATTGATTCTGAATACAAATTGTACAATGTATGTAAATCTATAAACTATGCTATTGACTGTTACGATTACGAAAAAAAGTATTTAAATGTTAAAGAATTGAAGAAAATAATACTGCGTAATCAAACTAACTGTAAAAAATCTGATAGCAAACATGTAATAGCTTCAAAAGGTACAATCCCTTATTATTTTGCACGTCATCAAGCGAAATGCCATGCCACAAATAGTCCTGATATTGAAAATTCTACTCATACAAAAATAGGTACTACCCCATACTATTTTAAAGTCATAGATCATAAACCGCTTTTTCGTGAACAACAACAGTGTAACAAGTAAATCTAAAACGTTTAAAATATTGCACCAAAATATCGCTAGTATTCTATCAAAAAAGGAAATTTTGGAACTAACATTGCTGGAGTTGCGAGACATAAATAAAGAACCAGACATATTATGTTTGTCTGAAACCTTTATGCGTGCCGGAAATGAGAAATATTTAAAATTAAGTAACTACACCGTAGCAGCTGCATTTAGTAGAGACACACAGAGAGGGGGGACCTGTATACTCGCTAAACAGGGTATTATTTATAACGAGCTTTCCCACATTAAAAAGTACTCTACCCAAAAAGCATTTGAAGCCTGTGGTATTGAAGTTCCACTGCACAAATTACTAATTGTGTGTCTTTATAGAACGCCTAAGTCTGATCCTAACATATTTTTGAATAAACTTGATCAATTTATGTGCGAAACGGTTAAAAAATATGGGTCAAGTACAAAAATAGTTATTGCCGGTGATTTCAATATAAACACCTTTAAACAAGGAAAAATCACCAACTACTTAAAGGATCTATGCAATAACTATAACTTGCAGATACACGTTAAAGTTCCCACACGTAAAGACTCTTGTGTAGACCACATATTAAGTAACATAAAAAAATCTTCTACCGAGGTGTTACCCCTATACTTATCAGACCACGACACAGCACAACTCTTAGATTTCCCAGTAAAAGAGCAAAGCTTAAAGACCAACTCACATTTTATTTATAAAAAAGACTATGACAGTGATAATATAAGGAAATTCAAAAGATGCCTTGCAAATTTAACGTGGTCAGAGGTACATCTTGAAACTGACTTAAATAATGCATTCAATAAATTTCACGAGATTTTTTGTTTATTGTATAATTTATGCTTCCCAAAAATTAAGATTAAAATAAACAACTCTAATGCAAATAAACTAAAATGGATAAGCAAGGGTCTCAGAAATAGTTGCAAAACTAAACGATGTTTACGGTATCTCTATTATAAAAATAAAACTCTGACATACAAACGCAGATATAAAAAATATTCATCAATACTGAAAAAATGTATCTTTAAATCCAAAATAAATACAAACATTAATTACATAAATAAAAGTCAAAACAAATGCAGAGCAACGTGGTCAGTTATTAACCGTGAAATTGGAAATACAAAATTTAACAATAATATTTCTCAACTAGAATTAGATAAGAGAATACTGACTAATCCCTGTGACATAGCAAATGCTTTTAATAATTATTTTATTGATTCGACTAGCTCTGTGACATTTAATAATTTACATGATAATGACAAGCCTAATAAAACCATGACAATGCTTAATTCCATGTTTCTAAGCTCTGTGACTGAAGACGAGATAAAAAAAGAATTAATAGCTTTAAATAACACTAACTCAGAAGGTTACGATGGAATTAGTACAAAAGTAATTAAAACATGCAGTACAGAATTAATTCCTATATTGACTTATTTAATTAATCTCTCATTTTCATCTGGAACTTTTCCTGATGCCCTAAAATTATCAGTCGTTAAACCTCTGTACAAAAAAAACGATAAAAATGATGTTAAAAATTATCGCCCGATAACCCTTATACCCATATTATCTAAATTATTTGAAAAATGTATGCACAAGAGACTTTCCGACTATTGTAGCAAATACAATATCATAACAAAAGAACAGTATGGGTTCCAAAAGCACAAGTCGACAACACTAGCAATTGCTAATCTCTTAGGGCATATTCATAAGTTCCTAAATAAAAATTATTTAACTACAGGACTATGCTTCGACCTGTCACAAGCCTTCGACTTTGTGGCACATGATATCTTGTTGAGAAAATTAGAAAAAAGTGGAATAAGAGGTTTGGCACTGCAGTGGATCGCGTCCTATCTAAGCAACCGAAAACAATAAGTTGTTATTAACAAAGTAAATGAAAATTTATTAACCTCGTATTCATCTGACTATAGAGTCAATAATTGCGGCGTCCCCCAAGGGAGTGTATTGGGACCTTTATTGTTTCTATTATACATGAACGACTTACCGCTAGTGATTAATCATAAATGTATACTATTTGCGGATGACATTTCTATTATTGTGACATCTGACAAAAAGTATAAAACTAAATCTGATCATGAGATGGACATTAACAATACTATTGACGACATTATAAAATGGTTACAGACAAATAAATTATAAATTAATTTAGATAAATCTAATTATATACAGTTTAATAAATCAAAACATACTAAATATAATTTCAAACTTAATATTGACAGGTTAAAAGAAGTTCCACAAACTAAATTCTTAGGTGTATTCATAGATCAAGATCTGAATTGGAAAGTACATCTGAATAATTTGTGCAGTAGGATTAATAAGTTTGTTTATGCTCTCAGACAAATAAGGAATATAACCAACAAAAAAACAGCAATTACAACTTATTACGCCTATATAGAATCCATCTTACGATACGGGCTTATTTTTTGGGGTAACAGCACCGATAGACACAGAGCATTTATTGCGCAAAGAAATGCATCAGAGCCATTTGTGGTATCCGTCCTGACGAGTCGTGTAAACTGTTCTTTAATAAGCTAGGTATATTACCACTTCCGTCACTCTACATTTACGAAATCTGTAATTATGTTTATAATAATAAGGGATTGTTCAAAAAAGCCTATCAATTTAACTCTCGAAATAGAGATCCATGCAGGCTTGAATTGCAGGATACTCCTAAATCAGCCAAGTATGCGAAAAGTTTCCTAGTCATGTGTATACGCATTTATAATAAAATTCCAAAAGAAATAAAACAAGTATATAATATTAACTCATTTAAAATCAAATTATTGAAATGGCTGAAAGAACATATGTTTTATGATATTAAAGATTTTTTTTAACAATAAATTATAAATTTCTGGACTTTTGTCATTACGGATAATGCTAAGATGAAACTATTATTTTATTGTATTGACTTTATATCTGTGTCATTGAACAACAATTAAAATAATTACTATTTTGCATGCAATTGATACATATCTTGTATAGCTAAACATGTGGACTTTAGATTAATACCTGACTGTAACAACTTTATACCATGTTTAAGGCAAATAAAGACTTATCTTATCTTATCTGCATTGTGCATGATATTATTCCTTTTTGCATTGCATGGTGGCTGCCATATTTATACCGAAATATTATTGACTGTATTTATGGCCTAAGATCTTTCGCCTACCAGTACAAAACTTAACATTGAAATTATAGTCATAACGCTACACATAAAATACATTTGCTAAGCAGCAGTAAACTTAAAAATACTTTGCTCTTAAATTAAGCTTTTTGAAATTCAATAAAGTACTTATTACATTTTAAATTAAAACAAAGACTAAAATTATTATTTTTACATTGGCAACTAATGAACTTAGGCACTGGACAAACCTTAGATCATAATCCAATTTCTATAGACAGAACCCGCCTTTCCCCTCCATGAAACCCTTTTTTTGCCAACTGCTGTTGTTAATGAGGAGAACCAAGTCAATATGTTAGGTGGTGGTTAAGATCCTACGCCTTACTGCGGCGGCTGCGGCGGGAGCCCTCGCTGCCACGCCTTGTACTTCAGGTACCCGTCGAAACCATACGCTATGATGGCGCATAGGCCGAAGAACTGCAATAGAAGACTGACGGATTACTAAACATAATGCAATGGGGAGACCTTGCCGTGATCTGTAATAAAGATGGGAACTCTCAAATACGAATCAATATTATAGATGAAGGATCATCTGACCTACTTTTAGTTAGATTTTACATATTTTAAGTCTGATATTGAAACAGTCTAGCAACTAATGACTAGTCCTATTGCTATTTCAGTTAAAGGGGAGGCTATAGGGGCTTTCTGTTTATCTTTAAGATTAAAAATGTTTCAGCACAACCAACAAACTATTAAAAAAATAGAGTAATCGTATTTGATAAACTCACCCCAACAGCATACCCCACACTTTCTCCAATAGTTGTAGCAAATATAGAACATCCGACATAGGTCAGCGATACTAGGACGCAGTACCCGAACTCCCACTTTAGCCACGGCAATTTGTCAAGCTTCTCTATGAAGTGGAATGTGTACAGGACCAGTAGAAGCCCAGTGACGATGATAGCAAACCAGTAGAGAATGTTGTAGAAAATAGCGGACACCCATGACCAGGATATCTTGATGCATATGAAACCAACAAAGTTGCACGTCTGAAAAAAAGGAGAATTATATTTTAGGCTGTACGTTGTCTCATTGCTTATCTTTAATCTTGAGAGTGAGTTAACATTCAATGACATAATCTGGTGTCATCAAGGTTAAAAGGAGATGAAAATAACTCTTATTGAATCATACTGCTGGTTACAATATACTGCAATTAATAGGCCATAAAAGTTATAATTATAACACTACACATAAAAATACATGTGCAAAGCAGCTGTAAACTTAAAAATACTCAATACTTTGCTCTTAAATTAAGCTTTTTAAAATTTACTGAACAACTTATTACATTTTAAATTAAAACAAAGATTAAAAGGGTAATTTTAACATTGGAAATCTAATTGGAATCTATTTTTAATGATTTAACCAACTAAGTGATGATACCAAAAATACAGATAACCACATCTTTTCATATTAATAATAATAATGAAATTATTTATTCTGTAAAATAGGCTATGGGAATCACTTTTACACGTCATATTAAAATAATTAAAAAATAAGCTACATGGAGTCGACATTTCCTATCTGAGTGTCAGTCTCTTTTAAAGTCCAGACATAATCTTGGTCAGATCATGTGAGGAATGAACATAACTGACCAAGCGAGCGCGAAGTGTCTCTGTTTCAGCTTCGGCAAAAATGCTTTCGTATGTCCGGATGTCCGGCTGTTCGCCTTTACGGGTCGCATTTCTAAACCGATTCTCGTGAAATTTTGTGAGCAGATTCGATAATTATATGGTTTTATTTTGTCGATTCACTTTTCGAAATTTTTGAAAATGGCGGAGATATGGTGGTTGAAAACGTAAAAAAATCGTACTTCAGCCATTTCACGCTCTATTTGTTTTAAGAATTTTGTTTTAAGGTGCGCGGTGAGCATTTATTCAGTTTTAAACTATGCAAAGACAGACTCGCGAGGTCTACAGCTCACAGAGCCACTAGTTACTTACCAGTTAACTTCACAACAAACGGCACAAAAGTTAAAGTAGTTATTGACTTTACGTTATTGGGACTCACAATAGACACACACTTTTCATGGAAGCCCCATATAAAAAAGTACTTACGATCAAAACTCTCAAAAATTCACATAGGTACGCACTTCGAGAAGTCAAAAAAACTACCGACTTCCAAACTGCACTTACTGCATACTACGCCTGCGCTCATGCATGGATCAGCTTTGGCATTACAACGTGGGGAAATAGCACAGGCGCGCCTACACTTTTCATTCTCCAGAAGAAATTAACTCTGCTCATAGTCAACATAGGCTGCTCATAGTAACCGTTGGGGTAGACGTGTTCTTGAATGGAGACCGCGAATCGGCAAACGTAAGGTAGGACGCCCTCAGGCTTGGTGGAGCGACGATCTTCGCAGGGTGGCTGGTAGCAGTTGAATGAGACTTGCCGAAAATCGAGTTAAATGGCGTGCAATTGGAGAGGCCCACGTCCAGCAGTGGACTGCTGTAGTCTGATGATGATAGTCAACATAGAACAGACCGATAGCTGTAAACAATTTTTTATAAAAAACTTTTTTTTTTTTTTTAAATACTCACCTTACCAGATGGTAAGGTGAGTATTTTAATTCACTGACTTCATCATCAATATCACTGAAGATCATGTCTTTGACATCATAAACATGTAACCTGTACATGTTTATAATGATGATGGCTTTGGAACAGAAGTCATATTTAAATTTTGAACACATGAATGAAATAATGGAAGGCGACATGTATTTTTGGATTGTACTGAACAGAGAAAACTTCAATAGATCACGTACCAACCCTCCGATTATCTACTACTCCTCGTGTAGACTTAGCTGTGTATTTGTGTAAATAAAGAACCGGGGAACCAAATAACAGGATAGCTTCATTGTTTAACCTGTCAAGGCGAACGTTTGATAGGAAAATACGCAAACTGAGACAATGTCTTCTAGAAGATTTTGTCCCCATTCACCTGGGATTGGAACACGTAACCAGAGAGCAAGTCATTGAACACAATCGTGCTTTACCAAGTCCCCTCTACGGGAATGCAGCATCACCGAAGACTATAATGGTCTGCGATGCCACCTACCTATTTAACGAAAAAAGCTCCAACTTCACCTTCTAACGCAAGACCTACATACAGCATGCATAAATACCGCAACCTCATGAAGCCCTTTATGCTCGTGTGAGCAGACGGTTACATTCGAGACGTAACAGGTCCTTATGCCGCTAGAACGGCAGACGCGACAAATTCTTCAAAATCATGAGGAGCCGCATGAAGATGGTGCATTCCATAATGTTTTTGAGCAAAGAGATGTATTTATTTTAGACAGGGGCTTCGAGATTCTATACTACTTATAGACAGTCACGGCTACGTTGCTTATATGACCCCAACGAAACTGAGACATGAAACTCAGTTGAGTACCCAAAAAGCCAATAAATCTAGAGCTAATACAATGGTCAGATGGGTGGCAGAAGCCATACATGGACGCTTCAAGAGTGACTTTAAACTTTTCAGAAATAGAACATACAATAAAAATGTGCCCTACAAATTTTATGACTTTCGAGTTGCTGCAGCAATTATTAACTACTTCCAAGAACCATACGAGGACAGTTCGTATACAAGTGACTTCATTACCTATAAATGCACATGTTGATTGACCTAATCTGTTGGTCGACTATGTTGAAATGCACAATTTAAATCGACAAAGAGAATTTCTTCTTTCACTGACGATTGAGGACTTAGTATTATGTTCGCTATCGGTACATATCACGTTCGCATAGCGCGGTCTTATTGCAGTGAACGCGTTAAAATAACAGGGCTTTATGAAATGGAATTATACAGGCATCCGGAAGAGATAATAATAAACAACGAACGAAATAATATCCTTCTCAGGTGCAGGATTCATTCACCGCATACTACTTCCAAAATTTATTTTATGTACGTCATGTATAACCCAGAGATTTAGGGCCGAAACGCTATTCGGGAGTACTATTGTACGTGGAATCATGGCAGAAGAACATTAGGTAGATGTGCTTATGTCATATATATGATTTATTACCTAGGTTGGGCTAGACATTGATATGACTTCCAGAATCCCGCATTGGCATGGACACTGCACTTATAGATTATGATTGGATTTAAAAATGTTAATAAACAGATTTATGTACATGATTATATGGTTTAAATATTATATAATTTCCACATCATATTGGGGCATCGTCAAATTATTGATATTATGATTTCATTGAAACTAAAGAAAAAGCCTTATTTCATACCCAGCAAAACTAAAATCGAAAAAAGAAATATCTAATAATTGATGTACATAACATAAAAACTTAAATAAGTTCCATTTGCGCCGGGCCTGGGTAAGTTTTGTATGGGTCGTGACCTTTCTTCTTCGTTAGGAAATACAAAAACTTTTCACAACCCATGGTAATAAACATACTGAATTACTATCCGGTATAAAAATATGTTTAATGTTACCCTCTTTGCGCATGAAACTACGTATATTCCAATAGCCCCTACGGCATGTTCACAAAAATATTTAATAAACTACCAGATGCAATAAAAGATGAAACCAGCTATACAACATTTATAAATAAGCTCAAGCAAAAAATTTATTAAAAAAGCATACTACACAATTAACGAATACACACAACACAAAAAAAAAAATTACACAAACAGGCACCATACACAGTTAGTCATATAGATTCTTTCATACATACATAGTTAAATATTATAATATGATAATAATTATGTTAAATTGACCTAATCAAATAATTATTATGTACCACAACCTATATCTGTAGTGTTCGTGTAGATCACATCTTAGATCCCTCCTTAAATCCCACCCTCATAAAATCAGCTACTATTCTTATTCCTTCTCTGTTCATGCTGTAAGATTGTGGAACTCACTTCCGCGTAGCATTCGAGATTTATTTTAGCATTATGTATTTATTTAAGTATATGTTATTTTTATTTATATTTTGCATTATACATTATGTAAGTATTTTTAATATTCTAGTTTAAGACGTCACAAATAAAATTCTTCTCTTCTTGTTCACACACACTATTGTCTACATTTCTTTTTCATTTCTCCTTACGCAGGTCTGCTGGAAGAAATTTCTTAAGAAATAAGCAGTACCTTTGTACTTAATACTAATATGCCGTATCTGTATCTATTTAACTGTGTGTACATAAATAATTAAACAAATAAATATCTGATCTCAATAATTGTTAATAACATAAATATTAAAAAATTGTTGATTGTTAATTTGCTATCCTAATTTTATGTTTATTTTAAGAATTTATTCATTTTATAAGGTTTGCTGTATCCTACAGGGTCCGTAATTGTACCTTTAGCTTTAAGCCATTGTAACACCCGTAAACATTACATGGAATGCAAATAAAGATATGAATAATATAATTTTTCATTATATCATTAACAACCTATTTACATAAGAAATCAATCTGTACCACTACTGTTTATTAAAGAAGATGGAGTTATCTTACCAACTGAACGAGCTTGAGTATCCCGGGCACTGTCTGCACGTAGCCCCTGTCAAACCGCACAATCTTCTTCGGTGTTGTAGCTATTGGAGCCCTCGCTGGCAGCGGTGGAGGTGCCTCCGTATTGAAGTTCATTGCGAATTGGACGCTGAAAACATTAACAAATCTTTAATAATTTACTATGAATGTTGTACTGTTTCCTGGGAATAAATAAACTTAAAGAATTGTAATGTGAATGTGTCTCTAAAAACTATAGCATAGGTATTTTTATTAATACTTTTTTTACCAGTTGGGTAATATTCAAGATTTATTACAGAGGTACTATGAGTAATTCTCTATGTTAGGTAATATATTAATAACATTACTGTATGCATATAGCAGTCACTCTAACACCATCCATTAGCCAAATAACATTAATTATTACACTTGTTTTCCTGCAACGGTGGAGACCTAGATTCACACCATTCTATTGATGCGATAGATATCTATGTGGAAGAGAAAGAGTGATCTTGCTATGTAATAACATTAAGTGATGTAAGGGTTAAAATGAGTCATGTGATAAGACTGATCATGAATTTTGCTGCACCAATTAATCAAAATTTTAATTTCGATTATTGATATTTGAAAACAAAGCGAAAGTTTACATAAATTGATGGCTCTTAGATCGCGGATATAAATAAATGAAACACTTTAGTGGCCTACATGTTGTTTACGTCAACATTCTATTATTTATGCAAAATTTCCTTCCTGCCTAACATATTGTAGAATATCTGAACATTTAGAGTGTTGTTTTACAAAAAGTGTGGTTGACGGACACGCCCAGAAACACTTATTATTAAACTCAATCAATTCCTCCTGCCCGCAAGTCCCGTGTATTGTAAGATTGTAAGTAGAGAAAATTACAATTCATTATAGTTACCCTGGGCGTCGTCGGCGCAACAAATCCGGTATTTCACTACGTTCCTCTATATCTTTTCCTGAGGATATACCTATGATCGGGCTTTCCGGATCATTTGAATTGGTACATCACAAAAATATAAAATAATCCACTTGTTGTAAAACTTAAACCACTTGTTAGCCGAACTAAATTATTTTATCTATTTTTGTTGGGTTTGGGTTTTGGACAGTGTTGCCAACTCCAACCATTCAAAATATCTAATTTCTATGTCAAAGTTATCGGACAATGGGAATTTGATATAATAAAAAAAATATCCCGTAGTACTTTTTTTTTTGTCTTTATTTTTAAATGTTTGTCTAACCCGCTGCTGCTGATCTTGCTTATTTAAAAGATTGATAACAAATGACATTGACTTATATTACAGTCAATACTAGTAGCACCAGCACGCGTAGCATGATCATCATAGAAACGGGTTTTGTCGACGGAAAAATAGACAAAAATGACGTTCCGTGAAGACAGTACGACGGCAGCAAAGTAGAAAGAGTCAACTGCAATTTTTACGAAATCAGTAGTTTATTAACGTTTTTCTTTTATTTTGCTTATATCTCGAAAATGGTGTGTCCTATCGCAAAAATTATTAAAATTTCGACCCCCTGTATGAAGCCCTTAAACCCCTAAAACTAAACATGTAGGTAATCATTTTTACATTTTCCATACAAAAAGTGATAAATTGCATTTTTCCATTCCATTTTTATACTTTGTGGCCGTCGAGTAAAAAGTTTTCTACTGTCTTTAGCATGGTGATTACAAAATCAAATTGTCTTCACTACCTTAGACAACTGTCAGTTGTCAGTGTGATTTTGACGTTTGGGATAGAAAACTTCCTTCTGAAATAGTCTACATATAAAAAGACCTAGATAACGATCGGTAGAAACGAAAGACAAAATGACGGATTGTAGAAGGATTTTTACGGTACGATGTGAAAATTTGAGAAACGAAATGTCACTTTGTATAGAAATAGCTATGTCTTGTCTTCCAAGAAATAGAAAGCGTCATGCTACGCGTGCAGCAGTACAAACTGTAAACAATGTTTTCTTATAGCTTTGAGTAGTGACGATTTTGTTATGTTTTGTGTTAGACGACTGCCGTTTTTAGCTTCACCACAATTTTTTAACGAAATAAAACAGCGAGAAAATTTTAAATCGCATTTCTCTGAAGTATCACCGACGACAGAAATCATGTCGTGGTATTTTAACAGTGCATTTATTTTCATGACAATTTGGGTAGGATGACTACTCTCGTCACGAGTTGAAGATACAGTGGGGACACTCGCACTCTATTATACCTTACACACGCTTTTTTATCAATTATTAGTACAAGTCTCCGAATTATCTTAAAGTAACGTAGAAAGAAGTAAGTGATTTAATTTAATCTCAATTTTTATTTCATATTTTTTATTTAAAAGCTATTTTTATTCAAACTTCAAAATTATCGTACTAGACATACGCTATCGTACATACATCGTATGATAGATCAAATTATCATACGCCTCCATAATTATCGTACGGGTTGGCAACACTGATTTTGAGTCAGGCAGAATGACACTAATGACAGTGATGACACTTGTCTGACGGGCATTATCACGGAGGGAAGAGATGCACGATGTGTAAACATCGGTTGTGATGCGAGTTTTTGGTGATTGGTTGTAAGATTTTTATCGATTCTTAATGCACAAGCTGGTCAATTTTATTTATTGGTTGGTACCGTCACCGATAATAGTAGACTAGCTTAGTATCAGAAACATTCGCCACCATTTTTCAGGCATTTTATATTGAGCGTGTTTTCTCAGACCATTTATATATTTTTTTGATTCGTTTGTTCTTTGATCGATTAGACAAAAAGAATCGGAATTTGTACGTCTCTCAACTGGTACAGGAAAAAAATATTGCCATCTCTATGCAATAATAACAAACAAGACTACGTTCAAAAACTCGCTCACTGGTTTGGATCCATGGACTATAAAGTTTCCAAAACTCAAACCTCAATAAGTTGGATGTATTTTGTTTCCAATAAAAACAATGGAACCTGTTTATCGGGAATCTTTAGATCGAAACTTAGTCGAAATGAATCTGAAATGTGACTTTGGGACTAACTTCAGTGAAGTAAAATAAAAACATGGTTATCTGTGGCAGAGGAAAGAGGGCAGGTGAAGGAGAAGCCAAGCGCATCAAGAAAAGACTAATGCCCGGTTTCTGAGGCACTTTTAATGGTGGTTTATCTATCGAATAGCGCTATTGCTTCGATAACTTGTGAAAATGCGTTTCCGAACACCGCAATATCGGATAAACTCCGTTCAAACTTAAGTTAACTTAACTGCCCAATTTGTGCCGTTTATCGGTTCGATAACAATACTGGTCATCAAAAAAATGGACCCAACCATTTTTTGTTTAATATGAATCGATTGTTTCACAGAAAAGCTGTTGAACACATGTTTGTTTTCTATTTTTAAGGGTCGATATGATGACTGACGTCTTGTTTGTCATAAATCTTATTGCAATTATTCATATAAAATTACTTCAAAAGTAAATTAATTAACTCCTGTAAAACTTTTCATAAAAAAAAGGTTAAGAAAAAAAGAACACTAGTATTCATTGTTTTTGCTGATTGTAGAACAAACAGGCACTACTTATTTAAAAATCAAAATGCAATGCATTTATTCGAAATAATAGCAAGTCGGCGAGTTTCTAATAGTAATTTAAGCCACTTATTTACCCTCGAATAATATTATTATAGAAAAAACAAGTATTAAAGACGAATTAAAATAATAAAATAAATTTTAGACGCAATCTCTCATACAGACCCATCTAGCGGCAACTAAGGTTCTAGTTATCGGTTTCATAGTTATTGAATGGTTCTTTGCGTATTCAGAAACGCAGTGACAGTTAACCGACGTATAACCTATGCATAACTTTATTGAATCAATAGCTAATGAGAGTTTGTCTGGGAACTTCAGAAACCGGGCATAAGCAGTATATTAAAAAGTACTCTGTGGACCAAGGAGAGGTACAATCGGGTACAATCCTCTTGTCAATGTCATTGTTATTGAATGTCATGTCGACTTGTGCGAATTTCAGTCAGGTGAAAAAGTAATCGTTTTGTGTGCAGTGAAGTGCTGACGAAATAATAATACCCTGTTTATAATACGAGAAAAGTAATCAAAACTACGCATTTAATAGTTTCATGTTCAAGTATTTATTGTGAGATTTTCGCCTTAAACGTTTACAACTCCTTGGTGAAATAGTGTCGAAGGGTGGCGATCACCGGTTATAGAAGTAAACATTTGTTATTCTTGAATATCTTTATGTGTGATGGGAGATAGGGATTGGAGACCGTTTATCTACGGCGGCCTTGCGTCGATCGTCGCCGAATTTGGTAAGGAAACTATCATTTTTCTTCCAGTTGAACATAACCTTAAAAATGTTATATCACCTGGAATACATATATCTATACCTAATTTAAAACATAGTGTCATTCTGCTAAATATTTATTATATACCTTTGTAAATATGTGGCTATGTGGTATGTCATTATTTTATACTGGAAGAGTAGTAGTCTTCACCACATAATTCTGATAAAAAACTGAATAACACGGTTACCACCAGATTAAATAGACTATGATTTTGTAAAAGAGACAGCCAAACCAATAATGATCACTGTTCCTTAGTCAGCTATGCTAGGCTTGTCTTTGCCTAGTATCTTCTATTAACAAACATTTCTGAAAATCACAAATTTAAATTTATTTCCTTGGTAAAAGCTGTTACTGTGTGGCAATCACATTAAAACATGTAGCAAATAACTAAGGCTTAGCGCACACTACGAATTTTAATTGTTGCGCATAATAATCGCAAATCTGTGAACAATATCAATATACTAGAGTCTGCATAGGTACTGTGGTAAAAATTCGCTTAACAATTCGCTTGAATAATTATTTAGTTTGCGATTTTATTTCAGTTTAAAAACTACAACAATTAAAATCGTAGTGCGCACATAGTTTTAAACATTGTATCTGAACACAATGTTCTCATTTCAATACTATTATTAAAAGTCTTATCTTCAGTCTCCTAGACTTACTTTATATTATAATTGGGTAGATCAACTAGACACAAAAGTGCTTATCTGCTCACTTGTAGTGAAGATAACTCAAACGAGTATAATTTAACTTTCAATTTGAAAGATATACTCTCTAATTGATCACCATCACTGACCTACTAAGACATAAGATCTACTGTGATGAATTAAAATAGCCTCAAATGAAATGATTGACATGTTAGATCAGCCGTGATATTCTGCGACTTTCATATTTTTTTATCATCAAGCATTATGGTTAAAAAATTTATTAAAAATATAGGACAATAGGGCAAAATCATGCTCAGTGGAAAAAAACGACAAGGAAGGCCGACCCTGAGTAAATGGGAGACACGGTGTCGTAGGAAGAAGAAGAAGCATTATGGTTTAATTGTAAAAGTAAAAACTTTCGTTCCAGGTACATTCCCAATAGACACAACAAAGACCCGTCTCCAGATCCAGGGTCAGAAGATAGACCCTCGACATGTGGAGCTCCGGTACACAGGCATGGTCGACTGCTTCGTCAAGACCTCGCAGCAGGAGGGAGTCAAGGCTCTCTACTGCGGGTGAGCATAAAATCTCTTCCACAAAATACAATATTTACTTTGTGGCCTCTTCTAATAATAATTAAACTAAAAATTTTTTCCTACAATGTCTAAGGCCCACTTGCACCAGCAATCACTAACCACGTTTAGCGCTAAACGAGTTTTAAACATCATTCTGACTCTGTCATCTTCAAACATTTGACAGAAAAAGAATTATGTTTTAAACTTGTTTAGCGCTAAACGTGTTTTGTGATTGGCGGTGCAAGTGGGCGTAAGTTTTTCCGTGTTCCCGTGCGTCCTCATCAAAAGCGATCGTTGTTCGAATAATATGGGACTACACGATCGTTTACCTGAACAATGCCGTAGGTACATACGCGACTTGATTAATCGCGCGAGTATGTCATATTCATGTAGAAGATCGCGACGCGCGACGATCGCTTGGATTTAATAAAGCGCAGGCCACACCGCCAACTAGCGAGCGAGTGAGCGAGCTGGCGGGCGAAGCGAGGCGAGGGTAACTATATAAACTAAGCGAAGCTTTGGCAAGCTAAACTATGTGAGTTCACATCGAAAACTACGGAAGGACGGGCGAGCGAGCGGGCGGCGGGCAGCGATGCTATTCGTTCACCTCGTTAGCTTAGCTTAGCTCTGTAGTTCGCGGTGTGAACCGAAGTATGAACAGAGGTGAAACGATGCTCGCCCGGCTCGCTCGCTCGCTAGCTGGCGGTGTGCAGTGGCTTTGGCAGTAAATTACCAAAAAAAGAAAACTCCAAAGCATTCCTCCTTCCGTCCCCAAAATGGTTGCATGGGACAGGATAGGCTAAGGGGAAAAATATTGCAGCATCTGCATTTGCATCATTTTCTCCCTACGTCTGTATTGCATTATAGTACACAATCAAAGCTATTTATCACTTTCAGCGTATGTTTGTCTTATTATTGCAATTGCACTGATAATAGCTTGTCATAGGGCGTCCTCGCCAGCAAAACAATTATGTTTGCATCACCCAGGGTAAACAACTTATGATAATTATACCTAAACAATTACTTTGTTTCCTGCAACACTGAACTGTTTATATGTATTCAAATAAACAGTAAATACACATAAATACATAAACTCACGCCTTTTCCCATAGGGATAGGCAGAAACTACAGGACGCCACCTGCTGTGATCCATTCCTTTTGCTTCGTTTACGTTCATATATCACGGGGCCTACGCTCTGAGTCCGTCCATGAAGATACGAGCCCGTCCGAAAGTAATTCGAAACGTCGTAGTGAACCCTACACCCTTTTGGACGAGCAAAAACACATCGGACAGCTGTTAATTAATTCTTAGGTCGTGATACGAAATAGGAATCGCCCGTAACTTCGGCGGAAACTACGGATTTCGTGTCTAGGGTGTAGACCTCCTGGTAATACACGCACACATATCGGTTGCGAGTAAGAACATCAATACACTATGGGTCAATATAAGTCTTTCTAGGGCGTCCCCTCCCGGTGGTTTCAGTTTAGAACAACCGAAGAACCTCAGTAAATACAACCTTTACATATTTCTGTGGTTTAGGTTCTGATATTTTCGGAGGCAATTACGTAGCTCCTCTTTCTTAAGAAATCTGCTGTCCCTCAACCTGTCTTTCGTCCGAAAAGTTTATAAGCAGCACATTATAATAAAGGTTGATTACAATCTACCGATAATAAAATAGCAGTTCATATCAGTGGCCCCTTGCATACCTCGATAAGTGGCCATTGATAAACCCGACACACTATTGTTCATGGCTTTCGCATTGCGTGCAAAATCGCGTGCAAACCACTATAATACGCAATTTATTTAATCATGCGATAAGCGTGCTGATGCGTGCACTGTTTTGTGCCGTCACGTTATCTTCAGACAAAACGCGTAAACAAGGCAAATATCTTAAGATGTTGTTTACGTTAGAGTTATGAACATTATTATTTTACAGCTGTTCTTATGTTAATTCTGTGCCAAAATGTCATTTCTTGTGTTTGAACGAATGTCCTTCAATTACCTATAGCAAAAACTAAAATAGTCGTTTTTAAATTTAAATTCGTTATTTTATTTCTCAACATTGTCCATGCCGTAGGTAAGTACATTTTATAGGCAATCAATAGATACGTACATAAAGGTAATTTAATTTCTATCGTACGATGGAAATATGTGGTTGATATACCTATGCAAATCTCACGTTATCGTGTTTGTACTTCGTTATTCATGACCTTCATTATTTGCGAACGCTAAAGAGTAAAGACCCATGAAGTCGAAATTTTTAGGTAGGTAATTTATTATTCTCGTCAATTCGACGATGCCCGCGACATCGCGATACGCGGTGGCGAAGTCTAAAAAATATGTTGGCAGTAGTTTTAATGATTCCTGGTTCAAAAGTTTTGAGCTTGAATTCTTCGAGAGAATAATGCGATGAGGGAAATTCAGGATTCTGTCTGGATTATTAAACAGAACTGGCAAAGGAGGACTGCCGATCCCGGATCCCCGGGATTTCTTTAGCCTCCCCCTTATAGGCTGTGACCTTCGCACGACTCTAGACTTCCCACATCAGACACACTGTCACCAAGTCTTGATTTATTTTGGGCTTGCCAAAACGTGATGCGCACTTCGCACAGTGTCGCTTAAAAAGGAAGCACAAAAACATAGAATAGCCTTGAAATTCTTTTAAAAGTAAGAGAAATGTTAATATTATATTCTTGCTTAACATTACGGCTGGAAGGTCCTTAATTATTCTGTCGCCATGCTACCAAAGTGAAGTGCTTGCTAATCAGATTACTGAGGAAGAATACGCTAGTATTATTTAATTTTTTATCGTAACAATTTTAACCATTATCAATTTATCACCATCACCGTCCTTCCCTTATCCCAATTTGGTTGGGATACCTTTGCCACCAATTTTTAAGATTAAGGCGAAAGCGTCTGGGTAACTCGCAAAATTTAAATTTTCTTGCGTTTTTGCAATTTGCATGTCAGTATCAGGTTGTATGTTGATCTAAATATGATTCCGGCCTTAACAAATATGTATTTATAGAATCATAAAAATCATCAAAGTTCATATTACCCTATTGAATGACTATTTCATGAAGTCATGACGTTTGAGGCCAGTTCTAACTTTTAAGCACTTGTATCGCTGATTCTAATTATTATAATTCTGTAATGCTATATTTGTTACGGTCGCGAATCATATTTTAATCAACATACAACCTAGCACTGACTTGCAAATTGCAAAAAAACGTAAGAAAGTTTGAATATCGCGGGCTACTTCAGCGCATCTCCCTTGAGTATTTACTGTTCCAGCTGTAGGCTCTCTTGCACCCGGCAGTGTACCTACCTACCTTCCTATGTACCTATGTATATTCAAAGCCCAAATTCAGCACTTGCTTATGGGCTACGACGACACATTTAGTAAGTATGTAAACTTACAATATAATTAAGGTTACTGCAAACTAGGTCATATAAAAATAAGTGTTATCTAGCTAGAAGACGCGAACTATACACAATAATGTAGATTGTACAACAACGCACTTTATCTTGCCAAATGTTCATACGTAGAGCGGTTCACCGAAATAGTATTGTTATTGCTACTAGCTTTGATTGCTATTCCTTTTATGTAAACAATCAATCTTTAAGTTCAGACAATTGGCAATGTTTTGTATGTTGTTAAATGCGACAGTAGACTTTTCAAGTGCTATTTGGGCTAGAAGGATATCGATTATTGCGACCATTACGAGAATGTAAAAAAAGGATACTCATACCTAGTGCTATTCTGATAATTTTCTTTTGTTCATGCCCACGCCGAAGTCTTGCCAGTAATTTACCGACGAGGCTCTGAATATCGTCAAGCGACATAATAACCGTTCAACATGCTTGCCTGCACGTAGGTCTTGTCATGCGTCATTGGTTTAACTTACCTCGCTCTGCGGTTAAATAGGGAAGTAAACAATGCCATGTAGAAGCTTAATTTTAATGTAAACAGATAAAACTCTATTATTTTATACATACTTTCATCTCTGCATAATCTGATGGACAACTTAGCTGCAAAAAAACACAAACAAAGGATACCTGCAAACAAAAGATTACAAAAGATTTAGTTTAGTTGGATAATATTAATTTCTGCTTTTTACTTCTTCTTCTTCTTTACCGATAGTTTTGTAGTTGTTACGTTATCATTCACTCCCTTTCAACTCGTCAAATCATCCCTCATACGATCCATCTATCTTTCCTTGGTCTTTGTCTTGGTCTCTGTCTCTCCTTCTTTGAGACCTGCACGCGTAGCATGGCCATCATAGAAACGGGTTTTGTCGACGGAAGAATAGACAAAAATGACGTTCCGTGAAGACAGTACGACGGCAGCAAAGTAGAAAGAGTCGACTGCACTTTTTACGAAATTCATTAGTTTATTCACGTTTTTCTTTTATTTTGCTTATATCTCGAAAATGGTGTGTCCTATCGCAAAGATAATGAAAATTTCGACCCCCTTTATGGAACCCGTAAACCCCTAAAACTAAACATGTAGGTTTCACATTTTCCATACAAAAAGTGAAAAATTCCATTTTTCCATTCCATTTTTATACTTTGTGGCCGTCGAGTAAAAAGTTTTCTACTGTCTTTAGCATGGCGATTACAAAATCAAATTGTCTTCACCAACTGTTAGTTGACAACTAACAGTTGGTGATTTTGACGTTTGGGATAGAAAACTTTCTTCTGAAATAGTCTTCATATAAAAGGACCTAGACAACGATCGGTAGAAACGAAAGACCAAATTACGGATTGTAGAAGGATTTTTACGGTGCGATGTGAAAATTTGAGAAACGAAATGTCACTTTGTATATAAATAGCTATGTCTTGTCTTCCAAGAAATAGAAAGCGTCATGCTACGCCTGTAGGAGATAGAAATATATATTTGATTTATCAACGATATTAGTATTTTTTAAAGTCGTTTACTTGTCCCCAGCATCTGGCCAGCAGTGCTCCGTCAGGCGACATACGGCACGATAAAGTTCGGCACCTACTACTCCTTAAAGAAGTGGATAGCGCAGCACCGGGTGGATGGCGGGTCGATAGAGCACGTGCCCACGAACACGTTCTGTGCGGCCTTCGCTGGTGGCCTGTCCAGTGCCATCGCCAACCCCACAGACGTGCTTAAAGTGCGGATGCAGGTTAGTTCATACGGTATGTTGTGTGATTCATGAAGTTGAAAGCGTGTGGCATTGATAGCCCCCACAAGGTGGACCAACGACCTGGTGAATCCGGTGGATACGTGGAGCACAAGACCGGTCGTTGTGGTAATGCTTGGGGAAGCTTATATCTAGGACTTAGGAGTGACCGACTTTTGGATGAATAATAATATTGATTTAAGGATGAGCAATCCTCCAATGAGATGAAATTAGAGACGAAGATTTCTTAGATTAATTAACTTTTAATTAATCAATAGCTTTTTTTTTGCCGTAAGTATTGTTAGAAACAAAATATGCTTTACCACGCTAGCCATTATGATATGAAAGAGGTCTTCAGGATCAATACATTATTAAGATTTGTTTGCTGCCTAAATTAACAATTTCCTGTACAGTGGGAGGCTGAAAAAAAATATAATTGTGTGGTCACTTCCCAGGTGGGAGACGAAAAACGCAATCTAGTCCGATGCTTCATAGAGATATACCACCTGGAAGGGCTGCGCGGGCTGTGGCGCGGCGTGGGCCCCACGTCGCAGCGCGCGGCCGTGATCGCGGCCGTGGAGCTGCCGGTGTACGACGCCTGCAAGAAGCGCCTCACCGGGCCGCTGGGCGACTCGCCACTCAACCACTTCGCGTCCAGCTTGCTGGCCAGTCTCGGCAGTGCCGTGGCGAGTACGCCGCTCGATGTCATCAGGGTAAGGTTTCGTCTTCAACTCGTGTCCTACTCGGGTGCTGGCCTACTACCAATTATTATAGTTATAGCCCAAACTCGTACAGTTACTCGTAACGTAGTCCCGAGAACGAAAGCGCGCATGGTACAGTTGAGTGAGAGTGAGAAAGTTCCCTCGGTCACCTATGTTATGCATACTGCGCAGCCACTCGCGTGCAAATTCCGAGAACTCATAAAGTTTTGCGCGAACTGTACCAATAAACCTCATGTCAGTCTCGGATGCCAGCAGCTGTAGATGACTCTTATAAATATTTTTGTAAGTAGCTTGTGCTAAGAGACTATTAAAATCCGCTTGATAATTGATTGATTTTATGTTCCAGAAGTATAGAAAAGCTGTTTTAATTCCGTGTTTTACTGATAAAGTAATCTTGTTATTATATGTTATAGACAAGACTAATGAACCAAAGAAAACTGAAGGGTGAGGTGACGAGATCTACCGAGACGATATACAAGGGAACAGTGGACTGCTTATTACAGGTATGTACAATATGTACATGGCACCGGCAAGTTTATTTTCAGGGGGGTGCATCTTCAGCTGCACGATGCGAGCTCGATCATTTTTGCACTTCACCTAAGATATGTTCGGTTATCGTCTGTCCATTCATACAAGGAGTAACTTTGTCGACTTATGCAGAAAATTTATAGAATGTAGGATGCAAGAGCGAGCAAAGTGAGTTCGATAATTTTTGCATCTCGCCTCGAATGAGATAGGTTTTATTTTGACCATGCATACAGAAAGGAGACTAACTGTGTCGATTTATATAAAGATGCTTAAGAATTAAGATAGAGTAGGATGCAAGAGCGAGCGAAGCAAGCTGGATATTGTTAGCACCCCACCTAGGGCCGATTAGATTATTGGAAATAGGAGTTCGGTACTTTATTGGCTAATGCACAAAAGTTTTAGAATTGAGAGGAACATTTTAGGATCTCGCCTTGTATAGGTTAAGTGCTCTATTATTGTATTAGGCGTTTTCGAATATTTTTTTAGTTCTGTATGGTTTAACACCTACATTTTAAAGCCAGACGGGTGCAAGTGTACCTCTTGTAGCCGCATTACTATTGGCTCTTCAGTTTTTGACGACGCGTCGTGTTGCACTTGAAATGATACTGTATGACACACGATATAAAGCTCACATTTCTATGCGTTACTTTGAGTTGAATTGTTTGGATGTGTGATGTGTGGTTCGAAAAAGGGGGTTCTAGGTTCCCAAGTCGGCCTCCCTTCAAAAGATCTGAAACCAGTCCTCTCTGGCCTATATTGTGGCAAATAAAGAGTTTATTCATTCATGCAACCCTTTACCTGTACCCTCAGACGGTCCGCAGCGAGGGCTTCCTGGCGCTGTACAAGGGCTTCATCCCCACGTGGCTGCGCATGGGCCCCTGGAACGTCATCTTCTTCCTGTCCTACGAGCAGCTCAAGCAGATGTACTGAACACCCAGCTGCTGGGAATGGCTTCGACTGGCTTGAGATGGTGATACGTAGGTACGGTCTTACTTGTTGATACATCTATTTTGAACGGCCACATTGGATCTACGAAAACCGCTCTTACTGCTACTAAATAAAGGAGCTGTCGATGTAATGTTACCATGAATGTGTGTGTCGAGTGTAACTTTTTACACTCGTGAATATTTATGACGTAGTTATGGGGCAGTAGGAAGCTTGTGAAATCGGTAATTGGTTCATTCAAATGACAGAATCTGTGTGTTAATGCAGATAATTAGTGATGATAAAACTGTACAGATTGAATCAATCCAATAAGTTGTAGGAAAAATTATTAAGTCCCATTAGAAATCCCGACTCATAGTTAGTGTAAAAAAGCTTATTTTTTCTTATTATATTTCCAGATCACCATTGCGCAGATGAATCGAGATCTGCGCAGCATGATAACATGAGTGAGATATTATTACGTAGTCATAGCGACTGTCAATACGTCTACCACCAAAATATTATTTAGTTCAACAAAAACTCTTTGTTATCAGCACGTTTTCAGCGTATTAAAATAGTAAGCTAAAATGTAGACTCAAATAATTGTAAATATTTAGTAAGAGTAACCTAACGAATGAATTCTCTATACTCTATCCCTGTAGGGATAGAGTATAGAGAATCGTAAGTATAAAACATTTTGTTGATATAATACTACCACAAACTTGTAAGAAGTTTACTAAAGTAGTAACACTGTAGAGCAGCTTAAACTTAAGTGTTATTTAAAGGAAATAAATGAGCTTTTGTAGGTTATTTTATGTTAAAATCGTACGAAACTCCGTTTATTTGCTGTAGTTCCTTCTTAGTTTTAAGTCCACATCTTGTGATAAGTTGACTTGTGTTATACGAACTTGTAAGATACTGTATAAAAATGTAATTATATTCATGTGAGGTTGCAAAGGTTCAGCTGCGACAGAACATGGCGATGGTGATTGTAAATTGTCATTTTCAAAGTAATAATATACCTTCAAACTTATAGTAATTAAGCGTAATATACACTGACTGTGTAAAATTTTTACGTGTCAATATTAAATAACTATTGTAAAAACACTTTAAATCTGAATACATATTTTCTACGCGCGTAAATATACAACTTTTGTAACATAATTCTCTTGCATTTGATATTTTTGGGGTTCGCACGAGAGTTGCGCTTACGCATGAATGTGTGCGTTAACACTACTGGAAACAAAATGGGCGCAAAACTTATGTCATTTAAATAAAGCTTTTGTCTTATTATCTGTTTAGGGTTTAAGTTGTCTGGTGTGGAATGTTGTGTAATATTGAGTGAGTATAGTCATGGCAGTCAAAAGGCTGCAAGTCTGAAATCTGGTCTAACCTTAAAATATCCTCTTATTGTTAAAATGCTGGTCATTTATAAACTACTATTTATCTTGGCATTTTGTTTTCAATGAGTAAGCAATCTATTTTATCTCCGGTCAATGGCGGTTGACCACTTTTCACCCGTACTAAGGAGTAATAAGGTTGAAAAGTGCTTAACTGTCAGGGTCGCGATGGTACAGTACCCAGATGGCGTAAATAGGACACTTCGAGCTTTAGAAAGAGACGGCCACACGTGTGAGTGAGAGAGACAACGCTCTACCAAGTCGGACTTTTTCTAACACCCGATGTGCCGGTCACGGCCGGGTACTGGAACATCATTATTTAATTAATTTACTTATAAGAAACAACTTCTAGTATAGTATTTTTATCCCACGAAACGACGCGCGCTTTACTTGTAATAACCAAGTGCACAAACACGCTGAGAATGTGTACGTGAAGACGAGTTGCACATAACACACACACACACACACACACACACTTCCGATTTCGCCACTGTCTAGGATGGTCGACATCGAGAGTTCTTCCGCTTACACACACATTCGCAGCGTATTTGTACACTTGGTAACCACAAGTAAAGCGCGTGTCGTTTCTTGAGATAAAAATACTATAGGTAATTGGTTTGTGAAGGTATGGTGGCAGTCACTTCGTGTAATTTACTGATATTCAGCCGCACCCGGTTAGACTGGAAGCCGACCAACATAGTTGGTGAAAGGCTAGGCAGATGGTGATGATGATGATGATGATGATGACGATGACGATGAATGGTGATGACAGTAAATGATAGACATATCATGTGAGATTGAGATTAAAGCACACAGTGCTGACTTTTAGACGAATATTAATGTTAATCTTAAATCGTTTTTGTACAGTTATTCTTTTTATGTGTTTATCTTTACGCTATGGGCTATTTCGACCTTATTCATAGTTTATGGTGTTTATAACCCCCAGACAATTTTATCGAACTATCTGAGAGCCTTCCGCTTGGGCACACATTACCGTGGCCGACTTAGAAATCTCTAAATAGTCTTCGAACCCAAGACGGCCGTAGCAAAGACAATCTCTACAGATGCGGGTCCCCGCACAGCTCAGAGCTACCGCGCGCCTGCGCCTGCGCACTAGATCATCTTATGACTGCGTCGCGTCAGTGAGCGGAGTTCGTGCAGCTGAATTTTGAGCCAAAGATGCTTCAACTTTTTGCCATCGATACGCTAAGAAGATGGTGTTTAAAGATATTAATTTTCTCTTTGCGTTTTTCGAAAAAATAATGTTCCAACCTTGTGGAAGAGTCAAAGTTATTCAGTGTTTGTGTACCAAATTAAAACTTATAGATGGTTGTACTTGAAATAGAGATTTCCAACAGGCTTTTCAGAGCTATCACGGTAAACAATCAATGAGACTGTTAAAAAGTTTTTATGCATTTAAAATATATCTATGAATAAGGTAGATGGCACTATGAAACTTCTCAATCGTTCTTAGAGAGGTACAAGTTAAACTGTAAAATATTTGTTAACGAAGCTATGTAGTTTTTAAGTAGAAAATTTTGTATATATTTATAAGACAATGTAGAACTTTATTTTTGAGACTCACTTTCAATACTACATTTTTCTAAAATCTATAAGAAGAAAATGAAACACAATTTAAACTTACATGTAAATCGTCAGTCTTCAAACGTGTGTTTCTCTAGTCTGATGACTTCCGTGTTAGGGTCGGTGCGTATAAATTGGCGAACGGCCGTTCGGCTAGCCGTAGGGACAGTTTATAGAACGAAAATGATCCCAAAATTAATGTGACATATTGACAGCGCACGTAAACTGTTGTGATTGGTTGAATGATTTATCACCAGCCAATCCCCTTAGAGTCTTTTGCCCTTAGAGTCGTTGGCTGCATTTCAGGAGCGTTACTTCTTCTGTGGATAAAGCTACGGCTTCCTAGACGAGCGGTGGTCGTCACGGGGCCGAGGAGTTTGACTTTACGGTGTCCAAAAAACCTCAATAGGAAAACACACCAACTTACTTTAATAACTAACGTTTCAGTGACGTCATTCGCTGCTAAATTGCGGACGCTATGTGGCGGCTATTGCTCTTCTAAGAAAATGCAGCTCTTAACTACTCGCAAACTTAAAAGCATTTATTTCAATTAAACCATTTACAGGCACTTTTGAATTGTCAAAGAGTCGGTCAGTTAGTCAGAAAGTTGGAGCTAGTTGCCCATTCCAAAACGTAGATCTCTATGGAGAAGAACGGGCAAGAAACTCCAAGGACACTCTTTTTAAATCAAGATATTACAAAATCCTGGGTACATTATTCTTGTTGCTTCTATACGCGAGAAAAATGAAAAAAAAATATAAAGAAACAATTCAAAATATAAGATTAAAAATAAAAATAAGCCGTGGCAGTTAAGAGATGACCAGCCAATTATTAATTCAATTATTGAATTACCTCTCAACTGACGGCGCCCGTTCACGAACATGACGCGTGGATCAGCACCATCCAGCTCAACCATTTTGTAGGGAACCGAATGATCCAACACACGCGCCATCAACAGTGGGACACTTGAGTGAGCATGACTATTGTAAAAGCGACACGTTTGTGCTTAGTTCTCTAGCCTCGCGTTCATTGATGTATTTGAACTACAACTGCAGTAATATATTATTGTTTTTTTTACTGTGTATTCTAATAGAAATACTTAACGATTAGTATTCGTTATGAACCTCTGTCACAGGATCTTTAGAGCATTTGTTATTGTAAATTAATGTAATGTCGCTTAAGAAAATGTTTGTATGTATGTGTCGTGTGAAACATAGAAATAGAAGCTTACTGTGAATATACACTAGGTACAAAGAATTAGCCAAATTAATATAATCCAAATATACACACTTGTATAGTATTTTGTGGTTTTATTTTATCATTATTACAGGTTTTGATAATGGAATGAGATAAGAATCTGTTGTGAAGTAAAATTCTAAGATTAAAAATACGGTTGCTTTTCCAAATATTTGGAAAACATTCACGTCTGTAACGTTAAGAATGTTAGATGAGATAATTTTCTTCATTTATCGTGTAAAACTTTTAAATGATACACAATTTGGGATTTCAAACCAAGACCGCGCTAACGAAGAGTTTTCATACCTCTTTCTCAGACATAAAACCTCTTTTCTCAGTCCCTCCAACCTTCAACAGCTACCGAAAAAAAAAGCTTCTTTCAAAAGCTATCAAAAGTGACGCAGCCTTGGACGCAGCCTTATTTTCGCACAATTTTTACAATGCAAAAGTATCGTTATAAACTGTTTTAATTCCCGATGGATCACAACGGGGTGGAGTGTGGGTTAGCCGAACGGGACCCTGGTATGTGTGTGTGTAAGGGGGGCCCGACTCTCGAGATATTAAAGGAGATACAGCGGCTCTATGAAGAGAGGATGGAGCAAATTAACAGGGCGTCAGGGTCTACTAAGTTGCAGGTGAGTTTTCTTACGCAATTATTACAACGGAGGAATAGATAGAATTGAAAAGAAAAGGACTATAAGTTATGCTGTGGAATTTTACCAGCCATATGTTTGCTTTCGTTGATGGTCTACTAACTGATTAAGATGAGGAAGAATTGAACAATTACAAAACAATCATATTTTTATATTGTCTGCTTCCTTTGGGCACCGTTAAAGGTAAATTTATTGCTATCAGTGCATTGGTACTAGATTGGCTGCCAAACGAAGGTAGCACACATATCAGGGCCGTCCCCGGGACGTGGACAGGCCGTGCTCCATCAGGGACTCAAAAAATATCGTGTGTACATTTTATATGAACTTGTTCACACACGTCCCTGTCCGGGCCGGCGACGGAGCGTCAGTGCCTGCCCTGTGTGTGCCACGGCCCTATCATGTCCCAGACACGGCCCTGATATATTGTGTGGATATACCTGTTATTCTATGCTATTCAAGGAGAGCCTCAACTGTCTTGTTCTGCAGATCAATATTAATAATTTAGCCTCCATGAGAGGCGCTATTTAAGTACGTCTGGCTCATTAAAGAAGTATTATCATGTGGCTGTATGCGGAAGCACAGGACCGTTCGTTGTGGCGATGTTTTAGGAGGAGTATAGTTCATCCTTTGGCTGGATGATGATGATTATCATGTCACTTGTCCCTAAGAGTTCATTAGAAAACCAGCGTCAGACAGCATCTGTCTGGCATTAATGCTGAAATGAACCTTTTTGGCGCATCCGTGAGGCACACACTGTTGTTGTAAACATTAGTTTCACTTTCTTATTTGTATTTTGTGTTTCACGAACTGTGTCCAAATAAACTTTATTCTGTTCTTCAATTCTATTCTCTCGTGTGACAGCAACAAGTGGAGCTGCTCCGGTCTTGGGTGGGCGACCTGGTGGGACAGAACACTCTGTTGGCGCGCGCCGTCGAGGAGTTGGAGACGGCGGCCACCTCCAAGCTGCTGCAGGAGCGACGGAAACATAGCGAGGTATGGGATCCTGTTGCATAGACCGAAAAGAGGAGAGGACATTGAATTATAAACTTCATTATCTGTTTGTGTATGGGTCGCCGTTTGTACAACTTTGCACTTTAGAAGACTGAGAATAATGTGATTATTCAATTTCATAAGAAAATACGCTCGCTTCCCCAGCTTTTAAACATTTAGAGCTGAATGTTTATACAACTTTCGTGTCTCATTTACGTAAATACTTGTTGGGAGTTTTTGTGACGACATGAGCACATACAAAAATGTCGCTGCGGAAAAACTTACGAATAAAAGACTGGGTAGAGATACCCTGCAACGGGAATAACATCACGTTTACCTATATTCCATCACATTGCTTAAAAGTACCTAGGCATTTTTAAAGGAGTAAAAATATCTTTGTTTTTGCGTTTGGTGCAGTCGTTTTGTTATTACAACCTAGGACTCGAACACCACCTGATTTTAGACCTAATAGTTTCCCATTTTCCTGATAAATCATTGAATCAAGAGCTACCTTCCGAAGGCTGGTGATAGTGCTATGATTACGGTTACCCAGTCCAGTTGGCTACACGTATGACCATAAGCATGGCAGAGCTGACGGGCAACCCGCACCTCAATTTCGACCCAATCGAATCGGTTAACCAACTAGCTGCATATCACTATTACCGGTCTTACTTTCCCTGTTCTCCCTTCTAACGTTGTCCTGCCGACCTTTACTGTAAATATATTCACCGTGAAAACTTGAAGTGAGCTGTCATTCCATCTGATGCGAGTGATTAAAACTATTGACAGCTGACTTCCGGCTCAATTCACGTATGTTTTCACGGTGAGATTTTTACAGCATAGACCGGCTGGTCCTCATCAGGTGGTGTCCGAGCTCCGTGTGGAGTGCGCGGCACTGCGGCGTCGGCTCGCGCGTAAAGACTCCGACCTCCGAGGTCTGGTGGAGGTGCTGAGGAGGCTCCGAGAGTTTGACTACTGCACTTTGGACGGGATACACTTCTTTGAAGTCACAGAGTCCGATATATTTGGGTCTGTTGAATGGTGAGTGAGTTTGATGATATTATGTACCTAGTAATTTTTTGTGTTGTTTTAATTTTGAGCTGTGCATCGGGAAGTAAGTGACCAGTGTTCAGCTTGTTGCTGTTATAACTGCTTAATAGATACAGTTAATCGCACGTCCATGCTACCAATTTGACATTGACGCTGACGGCACCTTCATTTCGTAGTTGTTAGGGAGGTTTTCGTAATTCGAGGTGTTACTAAACTGACCAGCGATTGACTGAACATTTGTACGGGGATTATAGGTTATATTATGCAGAGTATGATTGTGTTGAACTAAAAAGAGAGCCTATTTCAATTATTTTCAATATAACAGGCGTCAGATATGTTTCACGACAAAATGATTTTAGATCTTCTAATTGAAACAGCAATGACCTGAAGGTTCTTTTTATTGGTTTGCGCTGCAGAGATATTAATTAAATTCCTTTGTTTGTATAGCAAATATGTAGATTGTATTGATGCTTTGTTATCATTGCGCAGGCGACAAAAGAAGCTGGAGCAGGGAGACTCGGTGAAGGCACGCAATAACGTGAAACATGAGACATACAAATATAAAACCAGTCGACATTTCAGAGTCGGATAATTATTTTTTCATTGTTTTTGTTTTTTGTTTAATATTTTGATTATACTTTTATTGTAATTTTTCACATGTTATTTTTGTTTTCTATCGCAACATCGTTAACACCGTACGTCGTCGTTTTTAGTCTTTCCGGTGGTTCCTCCTTTGGATCTTATTATTTATTAGGTTCATGTAAACACACTCAAGAAGTCCTAGCGTAGGGCAAACTTTTACGATTTTTTTAAAGTTCAGGTGTATATCAAAGTTATTTTATAAGATCATCACAAAACGATTGCGCCAAACAAACAAGCTATGTAAGTAATTAAACAAAATTAATGTTTCATGAACATAAAGATGAAATTAAATGTATTGTTATTATTACAGAGGACCCCGAAGAACATGATATGTGCCAAAGTATCGGAGCTAAAAGTCATAAACGAGTCACTGCACAAAGAAAATATTGCGAAAGACAGGTACAATATTATCATTCTAGCTGTTACCCGCGGTTTCACTCGCATCCTAGAAAAGTAGCCTACTTCATGAATGGTCAACAGCACGTCCGTCCTTACTGCTGTAAAAGTCGCAAGTGTGTGTAACCAATTAGCCATGGACGTGCGGTATACTGTACCGTGGTTAAAGTATCGTTTAAGTTAATACAGCGGGCTAATTACGTAACATACTAACACCCGGTTTCTGAATTGAGAATTTTAAGTTGAGAACTTGTGAAACCCTACTTTAGAATTTAGCACTTAAGGTGATTCCTTCAATGTAGCTTCTAAAATTCAAATTTCTTACGTTTTTTGCAAAGAAATTTTGAATTTAAGTAGTTTAATTAAGTAGAGTTTGACGAGTTGTCAACTTCAAACTCTCAATTCGGAAACCAGCGGGGTAATTGCGTAACACACTAACAGTAGCTTTAATTTTGACAGTTCAACAACATTCATTGCGTTTTTACGTTGTTGAGCAGGCAAGTTTTTCGAACATATGAAGCAATGGTGTAGCAATAGGCTTCAAAATGATTCAAATTGTGATAGATAGTGTGTTACGCAATTAGGGTGCGGGTGTAACAGTAGGAATGGGTTTCATTTTGACAGTTCAACAACATTCATTGCGTTTTTACGTTGTTGAGCAGGCAAGTTTTTCGAACATATGAAGCAATGGTGTAGCAATAGGGTTCAAAATGATTCAAATTGTGATAGATAGTGTGTTACGCAATTAGGGTGCGGGTGTAGCAGTAGGAATGGGTTTCATTTTGACAGTTCAACAACATTTATTGCGTTATTTACGTTGTTGAGCCGACAAATTTTTCAAACACCTGAAGCAACGGATTAGCAATAGGCTTCAAAATGATTCAGATTGTGATAGATAGTGTGTTACGTAATTAGGGTGCTGGTCATATTGTACCCGTGTGCCAAACATCTGTTTACGTTAAAACATTCTAACACACAAAGGCACAAACATCCAAACTATTTACTGGTAACTGTCAGCCTGCATCACTGCCACTGCTGGGCAAAGGCCTCGTCATATGACGTCCAGTCCAAGTTTTCCGGTCTAGGGCCATTGTGGACCATAATTATGTGGCTATTAATTTTGTCGAGCTCATTCCGCCATTTAATAAGAATAGTAGAATTAGGTTTGCCTTCTACATTATTTCTTCTATAAAATGAAATGTTTTTGCAGGGAGATAAGACAGCTGAACAAGGATGCCCAGTGCTACGAACAAACCATCATGAACCTCAGGAAAGAGATGTCCAACTGCAACTTTCATTCGCCGTAAGTATAATAATGTTATCAATATCTTAATAATAATATTATGTAAATAAATTAGGTAAATAAATAAATAAAATAAATAAATCAGGTAGCACTGCGGAACCCAAAAATTATAGACCGATCACGTGTTTACCGACGGTCTATAAAGTTCTTACATCCATTTTGAGGGCTAAAATTAACGAACATATAGACACCAACTCTGTCATGTCTCCTTCTCAAAATGGATGTAGGAACGGGTCCCGTGGTACTAAAGAGCTACTCCTCATTGATATGGCCATTAGCCAACAAGTTCGTCGTTCCCGAAACGATCTGTCGACATGTTGAATAGATTACAAGAAGGCCTATGACTCGGTGCTACATACATGGCTTATGAGGGTGCTGGAGTTATATAAAATAAATGCAACTCTGCACACCTTCCTGATGTCATGTATGGGGCAATGGAGAACAGTCCTTCACTATCCAGGATGTCGAAATGTCCAGAGGAATAGCGAACCGATTAGGATCGAGCGAGGCATATTTCAGGGTGATAGTTTGAGTCCGGTTTGGTTCTGCTTAGCCTTGAATACTCTAAGCACACTGCTGGAAGATTCAGGTCTAGGCTATCGGCTGAGGAGGGGTGGTCAGGTTATATCTCACTTCCTCTACATGGATGACCTAAAACTGTTCGCCCCCAACAATTTGCAACTGATGGAACTACTGAAAGTAACTGAAATTTTTAGTAGCGCCATCAGAATGGAATTTGGTGTGGACAAATGTGCGGTCATGCATGTAAAGCGAGGGGAAATTGTGGAATCCGTCGGAGCCAAACTCTCGAATTCCATAAACCTTAGAACCCTCTCCGCATCCGAAACCTATAAGTATTTGGGTATGTCGGAAGCATTGGGCATCAATGGTACTGACATGAAGCAATCGTTAAAGGAACCCTCCTTTGGCCGCCTGAAAAAAGTATTTAATAGTCTTCTATCAGGCGGAAACAAGGTGCGCGCCTTTAACGGTTGGGTCATGCCGGTTTTGATGTACTCTTTCGGCATACTCAAATGGACTCAGACCGAACTCGACGACCTGGATAGGAAGGTCCGGACACTGCTGACTGCAAGTCGTATGCATCACCCACGTTCATCGGTAATGAGGCTGTATATCCCGCGAAAATGTGGAGGTCGAGGCTTTTTAAATGCCAAGACCCTCCACAATCGCGAGATATGCAGTCTCAGGGAATATTTCTTAAAGGTTGACGTGGAGATGCATCGAGATGTGGTCATAGTGGACAAGGGCCTCACCCCGCTCTCCTTGGCTAAAGAGAACTGGTGCAAGCCAGTAGTGCTTGACACTAATGATCGCATGGAAGTATGGCAGAGTAAGGAACTTCACAGACGCTTTTTTCGGGCCCTACATGGACCCGATGTAGATCAACTAGCTTCCGTAGCCTGGCTGCGTTTCGGTGATCTCTTTGGAGAAACCGGAGGTTTTGTCTGTGCAATTATGGACGAAGTTATGATGACAAACAACTACCGGAGATTTATTGTGAAAGACGGCACGGTTGACATTTGTCGGGCATGCCACCGTCCGGGTGAATCAATCAGACACATTATCTCCGGATGTTCTAGTCTAGCTAACGAAGAATACTTGCATAGACACAACCTTGTAGCCAGGATCATTCATCAGCAATTTGCTCTCAAATGCAGCCTTCTAGAATCGGAAGTGCCGTACTACAGGTATGTGCCCGACCCAGTTCTCGAAAATATCACATTGTACTGGGATCGATCCATCATCACTGACAGGACTATTGTTGCCAATAAGCCTGATATAGTGGTGGTGGATCAATTAGAGCGGCGCGCAATGATTGTTGACATAACGGTCCCGCATGACGGGAACCTCGTGAAAGCCGAGAAAGATAAACAAATCAAGTATCTTGACTTGGCTCGCGAGGTTGTCGACATGTGGGATGTGGACTCAGCGATCATTGTACCGAAAGTCGTGACAGTCAATGGCTTAATAGCCAAGAGCCTCGACCAACACCTGAGGAGGCTCTCGTTGGGCAGCTGGATCAAGGGCTTGATCCAGAAGGCAGTACTTCTAGACACGGCCCGCATTGTTAGGAGGTTCCTCTCTCTGGAGCCCTGACCGCCGGTAGCTTGGACCCTGTTCCCGATACCGGTGGGCCACTATTTTTTTTATTTTTAAATGTTTTTATATTCTTTTATATTTTAATATTTAAAAATATAATTTATATGTGCAAAATGAAATAAAGGAAATAATATTATGTTAGTTAAAGTTTATTCCAAAAGTATCTCATGAAAGTGTAAACAAACCTTGTTCAGGTTAAATTCTTACACAATCACTCACTAAAATAGGTTTTCTATTGTTATGGCCCTCTAGCGGGCCACCTGTGTATATTAATATTTTAATTTTGAACCTCACTTTTCATCCACGAAAATTGTGGTTATAAAATTTACCCCAACTGTCAAGAGATTACATCAATAGGAGGATTAAAATTAATAGTTCGGGTTTAAGTATTCAAATAATCAAATCAAAGCACTTATTTTTAACGTTACACTACAAATTGGCAATACTTTTGAAACATACCACATATTATATAGCTGGGAATGTTTTTCTGACTAGTGAAAAACTGCTAATAACTCAATAATCCTTTGCATGCGTAGGATTAACATTGTTTCGTAATTTTCTTTCTGCTTGTTTCATAAACTCTGATATATTTAAAGTGTTTTCGAAAAATTCAAAGTGAAAATTTATGACGACAAAAGAAAATGTTTCAGATTATTCATCTATAATTTTATGGACTTAGAACTCGATAACAGAGTCAATAAAAATACTTATTACCAAACCAACTTAACTAAAAATATAATAAATAAATCTACCTATCTGAACATGTTATCCCCGAATGGCATCCTACAATAGATCTGAAACTGTCGACGGATGAAATCCGGCCGATACACAAATACATTGTATTAGTCTTTGAAGCTTCGAAACTAAATGATAATAGAGTATGGCCCATTAAAATGGCAGGTGGTAAAAGAAATGATACGATAGCTAATTTCCTGTTCTTCATGCGGTCCTGGGTTCGTTCCCTAGGTCGGGCAAAGTCGGAATGGGAATTTCTCCTGAGTCTGGATTTGTGGCTGGTTGATGGCAACAGGCTCGCCCTCTATTACATAAGACTTGAATATAACTGGCGAAAGGGTGTATCATGCACCTCTGCCTAACCTTCGGGGAATACAGGCGTTATGTTATGTTATTGTCGAATACCGGTGAAATATGCCAACTTTGCCAATCAAGGTATCTTTGCCCAGCATATATAAGCAAATATAAATTGCTTTTAAGGCAAAGATACTTTGTTTGGCAAAGTTGGCATCAAGGTGTCATTGCCGTAAAAGCAATAGATTTGCTTATAAGGCAAAGATACTTTGATTGGAAAAGTTGGCATATTTCACGGTACGAGGTTTTTGTCTACGTTGTATTATTAAATGTTTATGTATTTCTATCTTTCTGTTTTTGTTGCAGCGAGGTGACCACGAAGGATGCCGAGGTGATGGCTGGCATGTGCTGCACCGGGAACGAGGTATGGATGTAAGCTGTTGGAGTTTTTCTAGTTAAAGTGCTAACAATTGTTTTACGTCGGTCCAAACACATGATACCCTCCTGTTGTATGGTGCATTTTTATAAATGCATCGATTTTGTTGAAAAATGCATATTTTTACATACGTACCTACTTAGATCTAGGCGAATACATGTAGTTACCTACATTAATAAAATAATCAAAGAACTCAATTTTTTTTTGGCCTCTAGCCTTGTAGGGAGGCCCCTATTATCCTTTTTTACTTTGTCCTTAAATTAAATCCTTTTAAATAATGCTTAGTACCGTTTTGTATGTACGGTCGGTGACCGGAGATAAGTATCCACCGTACCTAGCAGTTTACCTGGTGAGGTAGATACTTATTTCGGGTCACCGACTGTACATGTTGATTCCGTGTGCGGCCCTAGTGTGGCGAGTGGGAGCCGGTGCAGGATTTCAGCGAGATGCTGCGAAACGAGACGCTCAAGTATCAAGAGCGCGTGAACAAGATGGAGGCCAATCTTAAGGTATCCTCTACGATTTCTTTGGACCAGATATTTCTTGTGGTTTATATACTCACTTATTCGTAGCGTTCATAAACCTCACAATTGTTATTAGCGTGGGTACATTTTACTGTATAATGTTGGAATCTCACGTTTAACTATACGGTATTGGTTTTTAACAGTAGCTTTTGCTACCCATGAATACGGGACTCAGAGTCGAAATCAGATGCTTCAGTCGAGTGAATGGTTCACTCGAATAAAGGTTTATTTTTGTTTTAATCCACGTTCACATGACACCGACAAAATTATATAGGAATGAACATTCATCTGCTCCTTTCGTAAAATTTTTTGACCATTCGGTAGGCGAGTGAAAGATGCCGAGTGCCGAAATTAAACATCGGTGGATCGGTTATGGGGTGGGAGTTAATTTGTCACTATTGATTCATTTTGTATTCATTCGTTACACTTCGAGTGAAAAATGCCAAATGAAAGGCAAAAATGAACAAAAAGTGTAGCGTCTGATATCGACATTAGAAACGTTTCAATCCCCACCCTCCCCGCAGTCGAGCGGCGACAGTATCCGCGCGCTGCGCAAGGTCAACGTGGCGCTCACGGAGGAGATGCACTCCATGCGCCGCGTGTGCGCCGCGCTGGACGAGCAGTGCCGCGCCGCCAACATGCGCGCGCAGTTCAAGGACGACATCATCAAGGAGATGCGCCGCCAGCTCAAGCAGGCCAAGGCCAAGGTAACAATATAACCTTTTTTGACGGGTAAAAATTACATCACGCTTGTATTTTCTGAATGGTTGGGCAGAGTGTTTTAGTGCAGCCACCTTACGACAGTTAAACCAGAAAAGGTGTGTGCTTCGATAATCTTCGTGTTTCAAAATTAGCATGAACGTCGCATAACCGAGTAACCCAAAACAACTAAGCAAAACTTCTAAGTTTTGTGCTGCCGCACTTTGTAGTCGTGCACCTATCATTGCGCGTTTGTATGAAGCTTTCTCTCCGTCAGGTTACCTACTCCGGTAGCAGAACGTCATTTGTTACTCAAGTTTTAAAAAGTTTTTTGGAATTGCATAGCGTTGTTGATCTATAATTTTGTAATCATGGTAGGTAATACAAAATAGGCAAGCACTTCTATGGTTGTAATAACTCTATGATCTCATCATATTTCCGAAGATAGACCATGATTCCCGAAGCGCATACTTTTCTTGGGATATCTGTGTGTATAAAGCCCTCGGTCAGCAGTAAGTCTACAAGACTGAAAATAAACTTTTGTATCGGGCAACGGCCTAGCAGTAGAGCTTGCTTAAACTAATCTAGGTTGATCATATGTTTTCAATGGAGCATAGCTCCGCTTCTAATAAACCGTTTTATCGTACGCATTACTATAACAACAAACATTCGCTTTGTTTACGATATGAATGTAATTCGTTTCTTGGAATTGAAACTGGGATAGCGAACATCAAGTTATGTTCTAGAAAATGTTATAGTAAAGATCTGGGACAATTTGCCACTACTTTGTCGTGAAGAAACCCTGCGGTTTAGCCATAGCTTTAGCATAAGGTCGATTTTTCAGGGGCAATATTATAATAGTCATTATCATAGCTACCTAACTAGCTGACTTGACAGACGTTCTAATGCCCTATAATTCTTAGAAAAATGTCATAGAAAAAAGCACTTTCAGTTTTTCCCGAATTTTCCGGGAAAATTTATCATTGTTTCTTTCCCAAAAAACCTTATTCAGACTATAACGAAAATTAAAAAATAGGCAGTCATGGGCACTACCGACAGAAGTGAAAACTCCAAAATGTACACAGGCCCCTGCGCGTCCCCAGTCTGGCGCAACACGTCACATTAGCATGCCGGTGACGTTAACATGTCGGTGACGCGAACCCATAAGTTTTGCCCCCATCAAAAATTGCTCAACGCGGCTAAAGAAGTTTTCACTTCAAAAAAGAAAATTAACTAAATCGGGCCAGCCATTTTCAAGTGGTGCGATTACAAACGAACAGCGTTCAATTTTTATCGATAAAGATCATATTATCATGACTGAATAGAATAGGATACTTACTCTTTTTTTATGTACACTACATAAGTTGCAAATATAAAAATGTAGACATTTTACATAGGGTGACACAATGGGCGGTCTTATCGCTATAAGTCCCTCTTCATCTTCACAGCTAAAAGACTCAAGTACAGAGATAACAAGCCTGAAGTCGAAAGATTTCGTGAGCGGCGACGCGGAGTGCGGGCGCGGCGCTTCGGTGTCGTACGACTCCGTGACCATCGCGTGCGTGCGCGCGCAGCCGCGCCGCAAGCGCGACGTGCCGCCGCGCGACACCTCGCTCAAGGCCTTCGACTGCCGCGCGCCGCTGGACCTGTCCAATGATGACTCCCTTAATATTGATTGATGACTTTGTTTTGTCTTGATTATGGTAATAAACTTTGGTATAGTTTTTTTTTTAATGGGAAGGCTGGCTTTTATTGGACATGTTTTTGTGGCGAAAACTGATTGTCATCATCATTTGCCTAGCTTTTTCCCAACCATGTCGGAGTCGGCTTCTAGTCTAACCGGATACAGCTGAATACCAGTATTTTACATGTAGCGACTGCATGTCTGACCTCACCAACCCAAACCTCTAAAACCAACCCCTAAATCACGGTGGGGAAAGCTGATGTTACGAATGTTCTTATATTATTATCTCCAACAATTAATTAAGCACGGCATTTTTTGTTTTTTTTGGGAGTGGAGTCATTAGTCTTATTTAAAGTTGTAGGTAGCCTAGAACTCGGTTACATTGAAGAATTCATCAATATTGCGTAGGCGTAGAACCGTGATACTTTATTATTTACTAATATTTTATTTTTTATTGATAGTATGCGTTTCATTATCATTCTCCTGCCATTATCCCAATTTATTTGTGGTCGGCGCAATACGTTTTTTCTTCCATACTTCTCTATTAGTCCTCATTTCGGTTTTCACCCCTTTCCTACCCATATCATCATTCACAGAGTCCATCTATCGTTTCTTTGGTATTCCCCTACTCGTATAGCCATCGACATTCACACTCAAGACTTTCCTCACCACATTTTCCTAATTCCTCCGAATCACATGCCCATACCATGACAATCTATTTTCACACAACTTTTCAGTCACCGGCGCCATTTTTAAACTTCCTCTTATGTAATCATTTCTTTGTCTATCCATATCTTCTTATTTTCTATTCGTGTAACACCACACGTCCCTCTTAGTGCAGCCTCATCTCAACTGGATGCAATTTCCTTTCATTCATCCCTTCACTCTGATCCATACAAGGCAGCAGGTCTAACCATTGTTTTATATATCTTCCCCTTAAGTTTAAGGGGAATGCGGGAATCGCAGAAAATGTATTCAGTTTTGGTTCTACTGATTTTCAAGGCAACTATCTCCAGCTTCTGTTGCCATTTCTCCAGTCTACTTTGGATCTCAGATCCATCTTCACCAACAAGAACTATGTCATCAGCAAACAGCATGCACCAGGGTGCCTCTTCCTACATGTCCGACGTTAGAGCATCCATAATCAACAGGAAGAGGTAAGGACTTAAGGCCGATCCGTGGTGGAAGCCTACTGCCACACTGAACTTGTCGGTATTGCCAGTAGCTGACCGGACGTAGGTACGAGATTAACTGTACATATCACGGATTAACAATTAATTAATTAGTCAGATAGGAAACGTCGACCACATCTAGTTTTTAAAATATGTTTGACGTGTAAAAGTGTTTGTTCAAACCTGCTTACAGAAATAAAATCATTTATAATTAACTCTACGTAGTTCCCAGGCAAAACTTTCTCTTTCAAGACCTACCACAACACATCCCGAGGTACCCTATCATATGTTTTCTCCAGATCAATGAACACCATGTGGAAGGTCTTGCACGTCTGTAGTTCTCGCACAATTGGCGGAGTGCAAAAGTGGCGTCCATTTTTCCTCGACCTGACATAAACCCAAACTGGTTCCGGGTAATCTCACTCTCCTCTCGCAGTCTTTTCTCTATTACTTTCTCCCATTCCTTCATAGTATGTGACATGAGCTTTATCCCTCGATAGTTGTTCCATTACTGCACATCGCCTTCATTCTTAAAGATGGGCACTAGCGAACTGTTGCTCCATTCTTGTGGGATCTCTCCTACATGCAACAACTTATTGAAGAATAAAGTCAGCCACATATATCTATCTTCTTTTAAACACTTTCATACTTCTACTGGTATATCATCTGGGCCCATAACCTTTCCATTTTTCATACCTTGAACTGCCTTTCTTACTTTATCCACGCTAATTTCCCTCACCAAACCCATATTTACTTGTACCTCTTTGAGCACGCAATTCAATTTATTATTTTCTTTCATTAGCTTTTCAAATTAAACAAAACAACATCTTCAATGAGACAAAATCTCTTTAATATGCTATTACTATGAAAGTGCCTGACATTTCTAAATTCCAGTTGGTTGCGATAGGTAACCTAAAGATTAATGCTCAGGAAGTTATTCTACAGAAAATCAAATGATGTTACGAAAAGGCGTGAGATACAGGTAGATCTTTTATGTTTCTGGTAGAGATTCGGACGCGGACACATTAGACGCGGTCTAAAGTGACCAGCTGCCTTGCATAGTTTTTTGTCTAAGCCCTCTCTTTAATGTGACTGTCGTGAAATTACTTCAAATCTGAAATGTATTTCAAAGTACAGCTTATCGCGCCGGTAAATAATGGCAAGTCAAGCCGCACTGAACTTTTAAAAATGTCTATAGACGCGCGAGACTAAAATGATTCTGCGAGAATAAGACCTTATCTAAAAATAATTGATAGGTTACAAAATTATGGACACAGGCATCGGGGTCAGTGGGTCGTCTTAGGGACGGAGTTGTAAGAGTTGAAGTATACGCTTAGGGGCACTATGAGCAGAAAATAATAATTAAATAAAACTGAATATACTTCTGAATGGTTAAAAAAAACTGACTACGAAGGGGACGCTAAGACTTAAGGCTTCGCTCGCTCACTAGAACCCGCCATCCCCTTCGAACCTAACCTGTCCGAGTCGGGGTACTCCAAGTTTTAAAAGGACCCCTTCGACATAGTTTTTATGTCAAACGCCTGGTCGGAGACAAAAAACACCAAGACACTTTTAGCTTTATATTTAAGACGCTTTTAGCCTTATATTTAGGACACTTTTAGCCTTATATTTAAGACACTTTTAGTCTTATATTTAAGACGCTTTTAGCCTTATAAACAAAGGATTTGTGGAAAAAAAAATGTTTTAAATTTGTCTTTTTTCCTCGATAAGTTAAAAAGAATATTCGAAGGCGTATTTCTCGGAAACGGTGCGTCGTAGGACCATGCTTCTCAAAAGACATATGGCTCCTATAGTCAAGGTTAACCCGATACTGCAATAACATTGGTAAATTTATGAAGAAAAATAAAATAATAAAAATCCTGCGCCCCTAAAGCTAACACACCAACCGGAATCGGTAAATTTTAGATTATGTTCCTATCGGTTTTGTTAGTAGATTATAATTAAAGCAATTAAGCAGTTGGTAACTGCAATATCTTAGCGTAATATAATAATAACCTTAATAATAGTCTTTCGACCTTATTTCGACTTGCTTATGAACGGTTCCCTTCATGTCTTGCCTGAAGAATCTTTGTGATGTTCACAATTTATTGTTATTATACTCAGTGACAAAGTGCCCTTATTATCTACTCAGAAACTATACGTTAAGGTAAGATACTTCACACCTACTTATCTACACTTTGATCACGATAATTATCTCTAATGAGCGTTCGCTAAATTTATTTATTTTAAGTATCGTGTGTTTGGACCAACATGCACACTAACTGCCGCACTCTGAAACATCACTTTAAAATAATCCGTCATTAACTTTAATTGTCAAGTATATGTTGACTGACCAATATACTTACTGTCTTGTCAATGAGAGATAATAATTGATTAATTATTTTTAAGTGGTGACGTTTCTTAGTGCAACAGTAAGTGTGGTACACAACTTTTTTAGTTACCTACCTACCTACTTTTGTTACTGAAACGCTAAATAAAGCTTATTTATTTTTGTTTTTTGTTTTCCCAATATCCAGTCGTACACTACGTGCGCCGCGAACACGTCGACTCCTAACGTGAGCATCGTGCCCCTCATTGCATGCTCCACGTCCACGTCTATGCCCAACTTAGCAGTCACAGAGAGAGTGCGTTTGTTTTGTTTTTAATTAGCTTTGATGTCCGCCCCGTCCGAATGAGTCAGGTTGTAATTAAGAGTAGCCAATTGTTGTCATGTTGTTTGTGTTTAGGATTGACCTTCTTTACTACGCCTCCTTATTTATAAACGTTGTTTAAAGTTCAGTAATCATTAACGTCTGCTTAACCATACATTACTGTCGTTTAAACGTCTCCAACTTCCAGAAATTTCTGTATAATAATAAAGGTGATTATTGGTACAGAAACAAAACAGTTAAGTAAGTTCAAAGGCACGGTTCTTGTGACTTAATGCAATCAAACAAAAAATCTTGGGAGGCATGTATCCAGCAATCTGCTGAAGAAGACTGATGATGATTAAACAGAACTTTTCTAATATACAGAGTCAAATTAAATTAGCTAGCGAAACTCCACAGACGTGATAGGTATCGATATATAAACATGATAAAACAAAAATAAATTATGATGATTTTTTTTGTGGGGTCTTCGACCACATTTAGTGTATTCACTTGAAATATCAATTTAAAAAATCAGTTTTTTTTGTGTAAACTTCACAGACGTAATTGGTACCGATATATCAATAGGTAAGCTAAAACTTATATTTTCAACTAATACTTCATGATATTTTATTATTTTTGGAAATCTTACAGCTAATCAGACACAATGGTTACAGAGTTTTAACATGATGATGGCCAATTACAAGTTTTCACACGTGACTAACAATTAACTATGTAGGTACTAAGTAGCAGACAGTGTTACTTTCGCGTTCTGTATATTCATATATAATGCAAGGGCTATGTTATTTTGTCGAAGAAGTGATTGTAAAGAGCCTTCTTTAATTTAGGCACACTGGTAGTAAAAAATCTATATCAACTTCCTGGCAGGTTTCATTATACATGCGGCTCGCCCTAATCATGTAGGAATTTTGTCTATTAGACAAGACAAGAGATTATTCTTGTTATTGGTACGTGCAACAAACGAGGCTTACGCAAAAATGAGGAACATACACGCGCCCAATTTTGCTCAGCAGCTCAGGGACGTCGTTAGATACGTTTACAATTTTGAATAAAAATGCTAAATCAGAGATTTTTCTTCTTTCATAAAGAGGCAGAACATTAAATTTTTTACACCGCAAGTTGTGATTAGATAGGTATGTTTTGGAACGAAATTTGAATGTACCTTAGGAATTTTCTTTGTAGGCCCTCTAAACGATCGATATAAGTATTATAGTTGGGGTTCCAGACCTGAGAGGCATACTCGAGGCGACTACGAACCAAGGAGCAATATAATATCTTGAGAGTTTATACTTTTAAAATGAGACGAGACCCTGCAAATAAAGCCTAGTGCTTTCGACGCTTTGTTGACAATATTATTAATGTGAGTGTCAAAAATAAGCTTTGAGTCACCCCGAGGTCTTTGATCGCATTGACCCTGGTAATTGGGGTATCTAAGAGTTTGTAAGGAAAATGGAGAGGGTGAGGTTTTTCGAGTGAAAGAGCACACATAGCATTTGGAAACTTTTAGGTCCAACTTATTAATATTGCAGTAGGATTGAAAGGTGTCGAGATCATCCTGTAGTAAGAGAGCAACCTGTTTCATGATCTTCACGTCATCAGCATAAAGCAGTAGTTTAGAATGACGGAAACAGGAAATCACATCATTAATAAAAATATTAAATAACAGAGGCCCCAGTAACGACCCCTGAGGAACTTCCGAGGGAATACGCATAGCTCTAGACGAGTAGCTGTTCAGCACCACAATCTGACATCTGCCCTCAACATACGACGCGAACCACCTGAATAGGTTACCCCTGATACCCATGGATAAAAGTTTACGCATTAAGATCACATAGTCAATTCGATCGAAACATTTGCTGTAATCGGTATATACATGTATAACGTCGTATAACGTCGAACTGGGACCGAAGGGACATGGACTCTGACAGAAAATCACTACAAATAACTAGGTTGGACGTAGTACACCGACCTCTTCAGAAACCGTGCTGATGATCACTGAGACTGTGTTTGACAGCCGAATGAACTTGTGTATAAACAATTTTTTCCAGTATTTTTGCAAACACACACAATTTGGAGATCGGTCTGTAATTCTCGACGGAAGTTTTTGGCCCCTTTTTGTGTATTGGCGTTATATATGCCGACTCCAGATCGTGGGTACCACACCCGAAGCAAGTGAATTTTTGAATAGTATCGAGAGCGGGACAGCAAGACTATTAGTACAGTTCGCGATGAAAACCGGACCTGGAGGAAAACCATATAATACTACCTGCGTTCGTTGACCACAAAAAAGTAATATCTTTTATTTTTTTATTCTATCTTGTTTAAATATTCACCCACCCATCACGTCTGCGAAGTTTCGCTGGCTAATTTAATTTGACTCTGTATATATATTTATTGTGTTAATCTACATCAATATTGTTCACAGTCCACATCGGTCCCGGTCCTGGTATCAGACGCTTCGATAGGTGACCTATACACTCACTTCAAGAAATGCTGTACATCCAAGAATGAAACGTTCCAAATGAATACTATGCGCTTTATTCGTCCCTCCAAGGGTTCTCCCACTTGTTCCCCAAGAGAATTTTCTAGGAGTTGTCCTAAAAATGCTCCTAACACATGTCCTTGCAAGGACTCTCTTAATAACTTTCTCCACAAGGACAATTTTAGGATCTGTCTCCGCAAGAAGTTACCTAGGATCTGTTTCCCCGAGGAGTCTCCTAGAACTTGTCCTCCCATGGAGAGGACAGGTTCTAGGAGTTCTCTTAATAACTTTCTCCGTAAAGACTCTCCTAGGACCAATGTGCCCAAGAACCCTATTAAAATCTGTCTCCCCAACGAGTCTCCAAGAAGTCAGACCTCTCCTAGGTCCTGTCTCAAGCCCAAAAAGACGAGATTCAAGTGTGAATGTGGCAAGTCCTTAGAGATACTCTCTAGTGATGAGGCAATAGTGACGGCAGACAATAGTGAATGTGTTGAGGAGCTATATTTCAATGATGAAGCAAAGAAAAGCGGCGGTTCGTCCCCTAGGTGAGGCGTTTTTTTTTTGTTGATTTTCATTATCAATTTATGACAAATATTTGGAAAATCTAATGCAGCTCGCACGTTTAATGATGAAGACATTATTATAGCGAACTTTTATTAATTTGAACTACAGAAATTTTGTTACTGATCTGTGCCTACTCACTCTTCCAAAACTTCCTAGTATCAGTGCTAATATTATCCAAGTTGTCTATTTAGACAGAAATAAGAGAACATACATTTTACTGTAGTCCATTGAGACATTTACAGCGTTTATTTGAATTTTCTCCTGTAACCTAATCCCATAAACAGCTATTCAATATGATCAACTCTAAATATAACTTGCAACATGTTGCTGGTGGCACAAGTTGACGCGTTTCTTAACGACTCGTGGACGTCTTTATATCGGCGACCTGCTTTCAGGGGTCACAGCAGCAAAGAGAGGAGCTCCGATTTTCTGAAGGTGGGTATGGACCAAAATTAATTTTAATAAAATATGTTTGTATACTAATTTTGAGATACTTTCCGTCAAAATATTTTTTAGAGTAGTTAGGCAACCGTGGCACTGTGGTTTCGTAAAGAATCAAGTATGCCTAAGTTTCTGATGAGTACTTTAGCTCGGATATTCGCTGCCGGATTAGGAACCGGCGAAGTGCGGGTCGGACTCGCAGGTACCGTACCTTAAAAGTAAAAAGATTTTTGGATCCGACCCATGAGGCTGGGCTGGTTGTGACTACTCCAAAGCTAGTCGTGGCTAGTCCGAAACTAGTTGACTGCTAGTCCGAAACTAGTTGACTGCTATTGTTTGCCCTTGGATAAGTGAAAATAAGAGTGATCTTTTATCTTGCATTACTGTAATTGAGACCGGTGAAGCAAAACATCGTGAGAAAACCTCGAGTTATAATTAATATAAGTCTGAAATCGCCAATCCGCTTTGATCAATGCTCATGTTTTTTTTGAGAAGAGGCCTTTGCCCTGCAGTGAGACACTAATAATAGGCTGATATTTTTATTATTTACTTTATCAGCGATCGATATTGAAAAACAATTTCCATTGAATACTGATTATGCACTGAAATACGAGGCTTTTGGCTACTTTTTACTAGTGTATGTATTTTGTCTAGATTTTTAATATGCGTCTTGTCTGTGCAGAATAAATAATTTTCTTTCTTTTTCTTTCTTCTAAAAGAAATGTTTATTTATTTATTATTTCAGATTAAACCGGCGTGTTCTACGGAAACGTTAAAGTGAGTTTTTCTGTAAATAACGTTAGCTTGTTAACTTTTACATACATAACGTCACGCTTGTAATCTCCGAAGGGTTAGGAAGAAGTGTAGGTACCTATAGTACACCCATATTGCGCCAGTTATGTGTCAGTCCTGCGAGCCTATTGCCATCAACCCGGAATGTTACCACTTTATTAATATTATGTTTATATACATTTGAACTAGGTATTATAATGTATTTCTTTATAATTTTCTTATGCTGCATTGGTTGCCTTCATCACGTCAACGCCGGCTATCGCTGAAAACCAGCGCTGGGGCTCTGTCTCGCATAGGTTCGTAGCAGTATGCTGAGCGATTGCCGTTTTGCGTGGATATGACGCATATTTTCCCCCAACTCGTTCTTTTTTGTATTTTTTCTTTGCGTCATTTTTACCGCAAATAAACGTATTTTCTTTCTTTCTTTCTAACCCGGCACAAATCCAAACTCTGGGCTGCTACTGAGAAATTCCTATTGGAAAAACCCAACGTTACATATTCAACGTTAACGTTTACATATTCTACATTATTGCATTCCAATGAACAACATTGTATTGTTTCAGGAAAATAATAAAAGATGCGAAGCGTCGATCTTGCGACAGGGTTCCAAAGGTAATAAATTAAAACAGTATACTTATTAATGTTTAAATAACTAGGCATTGTAGCTCTACGTTTCTATGGTCAGCATCAGGAATTCAAGAATGTATTGTCGATAGCTTTGGTTTCGCAAGTGTACTCTTTCCATTCGTGCAAATTCTGTCGCTTCGGTTTCACAACCTAGAAAATTTAGTATGACGGAATTTTTGATATTCAGTTCGATGTTTCTATATTACAAGCTTATGCCCGCGACTTTGCCCGCGTGAATTTTTTGTTTAGACGATTTTCAGTAAACTAAGTAGGCATACATTGTGCGAAGCCTCGTCATCTCTCGATGAAGACTTACCAGAATTCATTGTCGAATGTCGATGGTGAAATTCAGTTCTTATACAATCAATGAAAGAGTCCTAATTCGTTATTAACGACATAATTTCGGAGTGTTGTTAAGTCTATGTTTATCTCGTGTTGTGACGAAACAGGCGGACGTCGCCGGCGGAAACCGACGCCTAAGCGACGCGGTTTTTAACTAATGAACCACCTGCATATACAGGCTGCTGTTTTTGTGTCTAATAATGTTTTCCTCGTAAGATTTGTCGTATGTACGTCTTTTGTCTGGTGTGTCAGACGGTCTTTTAGGTAGTCGTCTTGATATGTATAGTCTGAAATCCTGAAGGCAAATTGTGTCTGAAATTCCATTGGATGGTAAAAAAACTTGCTGATCTTCTTCCTGTTTAATGCGTTTGGAAAGAAAAATAATTAGGTCGGGGAAACATATTTTTTCTATTTTATAGGTATAAAGTTGTAGCAAAATCTCTTTGGCTGTACTGTTTCTATCTGGCTGGTTTTGATACCATTAAATAAATTACATTAAAAAAAAAAAAGCAAATGCTGTTTCCCTCCATTTTTCAATATAAAAATTGTTTGTTTTTCTGTCCCTCAAAATGAGTGAATCTAACGAAGAAATTCGATACATTTTGAAGTTTTATTACAAAAAAAAATGATAAAAGCGACACAAGCCGCGAAAAAAATATGTGACCTTTATGGACTTCGCAGTATCTGTAAGAGTAGCACAAAGTTGGTTCAAGCGTTTTCAGTCCGGGAATTTTGATGTCAAAGATGCAGCTCGGTCTGGTCGCCCTGTTACGGATAAAATCGATGCCATTTTTGAAAAAGTTGACCTAGATCGGCATATCATCACGAAATAGCTGCCGAGTTAGGGGTCGACCACAAAAAAGCTTGATATTTGGGTGCCACGCGAGCTCTTAGTCTTGAATTTGTATATAAAATACGAAAGAACTTTTTCTCCGACCTAATAAGATAATCCGTTAAGTTGAAATTGAGAATTAAACTGGATTGATTGAGAGTAGGTTCCAAGAGGTATATTTCAGGAACTGTTCTTTTAGCACATTTTTCCCTATATGCACTTTTCCCTAATAAAAACACGCTGTCAACCCCAACAGGTTTGCTATGAAAATAAAGAACACAAGTGGGCCACCGTCCCTTCAAAAATGACTATTTACGACGATCTAAATATAGGCGCTTGCAGCGTCGCGGCGCATCCATTCGCGCGCAGACAGCAGCGCACGCGCACGTTAACTGTTTGTCAATAACTCTTTAGTGAGGTATCGATATTAACATGATGTTCAATGGCTTGTTGATGTGTGCGGATTCCGACGCTAGTGATGTTACTAAAGTAAGTGTGGTCTAGTGTTGTGCTTCGAGTTTTGTGGTAAAAATAACAGTTATGGTTTGTTGTGATGGACGGTGAATATTGGATTTGGTTTACAGTTCTTTTTTCAGTTTATTGAACATGGAAAACGTTTTCAGTTTATATTTGATTATAACGTAAATGTTTAAGCTACGATTTATGTTTACATAAATAGAGGTTTATGTTTATTCCTTTTACTACTTTAATTTTATTAGATCAACAAACAAAAACCTTTTTGTCTCAAGACTGTAAACTAGATCAATAATAAAGCATATTCTGTATCTCATATTCATACCATAATATTTATTCTGTAGCTCAGAAGTTGCAACAAATGATTCGGCGCAACTGAAGTTAATAATTTTTATTAGATCTTCAATTGAGAGAGATATTTTGATCATCAATTTACTGTCTTACCACTTAAGGATGAGATGATAATACTACTACAAACAATTTAACATTAAGGTATGCGTTAAAATTTTTATTGAAACCATTGAATTGTAACATTAAAACAAAACCCTATATTTTTCATTTATTCAGAGGAGAAAATTTTTGTAAACTGGCGAGCAGCCTTTGGGATTTTTTGTTGTCACACTTTTAGCGAAAAGCCCTCTCCTTGTTCCTTGCAAACCTCTCTGAAGGCCACTAAGAGATCACTTAAGTCCAGGTACACACGACCAGTTCACTATGTAAATAGTTCTGCACGACTAACTATTTATTGTAGCGGTTTAAAAGGCACATCTCTAGCAATGGTCGCTAAGGCGTGTTACACACTTGTTCGGGTCCGGCATTATCGGGCAGGAAAATCAAATACTACAATCGAACACCCAAGGCCGACTTTGATGTTGAACAAATAGGCCGAATAGCCGATCGCCGTATTCCTACTGCCGGATCAAATTTGTGACCCGGACAGGTGTATAGCATCCCTAATGGTTTATTTATTTTCGAACTTTTACTTCTTAAACCACAAACACTACAACAAAACCATGTCCGTCGGGCGCCGGCGCCGTCCCATCCGTCTAATAGATCTGTACAGTCGTAACTCTGGTTTATAAGCTCCGCTATAAGAATGGGCACTTACGACTTACCTTTGATCAGTTTTATCGCAACTTCAATTAGGAATATTTAGCTTTTAACTGCCTTACCCTTATGCAGTGGTCGTTAACGATTTCCTGAACATCAACGTTGGTCAAGAGATTATTTTGGTTGTGTTATCTTCATTCCTGAAATGCTTTTTATTGGGTTCATTCGCATTGGCACTTTCGGTCGACCCAGATCACCCTTGAAAATGGTAGATTCCTCCATTGGTGTTTCTTTGTCAACACCAAATATTGACGAGGTTTGGGATGTATCAAATGGGGGTTGAAATCCTAGTCTTTGTTCTGTACATCCTCTAAAGTTCGTCGAAGAATAAGTGACATCATTCTAACTTGTGAAAATGTAACGTAGGATTCGTAGGTGCGTAACATTAATCCTAACTAATATTATAAATCCGAAAGTAAGTTTGTTTGTTTTTTTGTTTGTTACCTTTTCACGCCTAAACCACTGAACCAATCATCCTGAAATTTTGCATATACGTTGCAGGTGTACAGAAACGGACATAGGGTACCATTCATCCCGCAAAAAAGTACTGTTCCCGAGGAAAACAACAATAACGTTCTTATGATAATAGATGGCGCCACGAGTCTTTCGAATCATGATTGAATTATAACCCGAATTGATAGTCAGTCTACATTAACGCGAGCGAAGCCGCGGGCAAAAGCTAGTTTAATATAATTATAAAAATCTTGTGTCACAGTGTTTGTTATCGAACTCCTTCGAAACGGCTAGACCGATTTTTTATGAAAATTTTTGTGTATATTTGGTAGGTCTGAGTATAGGTCGTGAAGTGTATATTTCATACCACTGAAGGTGAAACCGCGGGGCGCAGCTAGTTACGCCTATAAATTTTTCTCACCACAACGTTTCACCCGACATCTTACACCTCCAGGTAAACCAAATAAAAAATCAAGACAGTGCTGTGAACAATCAGTGAAGCATGCAAAACTACGCCTTGCTCTATGCGTACGCGCTCACACGCACACATTTACAACCCTATTTACAATTAAACTACACCTCAGTTAAGTGCACATATTGTCATGTTTATGAAACCGGCCTCACACCACTGTTGACAGCAATGTCTTGATTTTTTATTTGGTCTGAGCCTCAAGGGTTCTTCAGACTCCGCTTCACTGAACCATGGGAGAGTAGGTACTATAAATAAATAAATACTTCCTACTTTGAACAAACATGTGGTAGTGATCATGTGTGATAGCGGGGCGTGGCGCAGCACCTGTCGGCAACGCATTAAGAACTCTGTGGTTTAACATGAGGGTAATAATGTAAGTTCGTGATTGATTGTTTATTAAATAACTGAGCAGCGGGCTTGGAATTCTGTCCTTTGTATTTTTTGAAGTGAAAACTTCTTTAGATGCCCTGAGCGATTTTTGGGAGGGGAAAATCTTATGGGTCCGCGTCACCGATATGCTAATGTTAACAGTATATCTGCAACTATGGGTATGACGTTGTGCGCTTGGCTAGCTGTGAGAGCAAATTTTATTTGAATTTATAATTAATCATTTTGATTTACTTCTATATTATGAAATTTTGATTTTACACAATTAATATTGAAAATTAAAAAAATCACTTATTTCACACTTTTAAGTATTCACTTCTATCGACAACCCCATGACTGCCTATGTTCCAGGTTCGTTGGTTTCTAGTCCTAGATTAAACTTGCATCATCAGTCCTTAAGTCTGTCTCGACAAAAGATTTTTTATATTGTAAAAAGCCGTGTGTCCGACGACATTACCATCGGCAAAAAAGGCAAACTTTCATTCCCTATTTAAACCTTTTAGGGGGTGAATTTTCAAAAATCCTTATTGCTCACCTTCGTTTTATAAGGAACTAGGATACTTTTTATCACGGTAGTACGTTTCCGTGGGATAATTTCCGCCCTCTACGCGGGCGAGGCCGCAGGCAAAAGCTAGTTACTAATAATAATAATTAGATATAAGTAATATTGAGTTCTGTTTGCACAGGACAGTGGCGCCACCAGCAGCTTGGTGGACAGTACAAGCGCGACCTGTGACGCAAGCGCAACATACTACCACAATAAACTGTTGGCTACACTGCAGATTGTGAGTATACTCTATCTGCAATGTGCTGCAGTCTACTGCTGGACCTTTGCCCGGCAGTGGACTGCAGCACATTGCAGATCTGACTCAGACTCTCCTAACTGTTATGCAATTCACTAACGACTTTTATTGCTAGGCGGAAGCGTCATTAACTTGAAGTATTTAAGAGGGCGCACACGGGTCCACTAGCGCCACTCCTTTAAAATAATGTTATCTCGTGACTGAGAAGGAATTTTGAATAACGGCTCAATAAGCACCCTCGGTAAGTATGTCTAGAACTTTCTAATAGGGTACCTTTTATAAACTTTCATATTGACACACGAAGCAACAAAATTCGATCTAAAGAAAAGCAGCCACATTCCTCTAGATCGTATTTTGTTGCTTCGTGTCTCAATATGAAAGTTTATAAAAGGTATTAGAAAATTCTAGACACACTTACCGAGGGTGCTGATTGAACCGTTATTCAAAATTCCTTCTCAGTCACGAGTTTTTTTTTTTAAAGAGTGCACTATTGGACCGGTGTGCGCCGTCTTAAATACTTCAAGTTAATGACGCATCTGTCTAGGGACAGTCTCGCCTTGCCCAAACAATACCTTCGCAATGCAACCACATTGCACCTCCTTTAGTCAAATATTATCAAAACATTTCGCAACAAAACCTCTTAGGAGTCCACAACATGATTATCCAAAAACTGACCATTTGAATGTATCTGTAACAGTTGCAGAATAAAGAGGAGACGATCAGCGTGCAGGCAGACAGCTTGGCAGTCGCGGAAGAACGCATCGCCACGCTGAATGAGCGCGCCAACGAGCTCAAGAAGGAACTGGATCGGAAGAACAAGGAGGTAATGCAGCATCTGAGTAGTCAGAAGCCTGAAAGTCTGACAACCAGTCTTGTCTTGTTGTGCAGGTCAGATAGGCAGTCGCTCCATGTAAAGTACTGGTGTTCAGCTGCATCCGGTTAGACTGGAAGCCAACCCCGACGTAGTTGGGGAAAGGCTCGGCAGATAATGATAAGTAGTTCTCATTCGTATAAACTGAGCAATGTGATCAATCCTGATATCTAAATGAGGAGTAAACTTGTGCCAAACTTAAACCTCGAAAATTGTATGATAAATACTGGCTTATACTGGTTTTAATTAAAGGTACCTACTCTGCGTGTATTAATAAGGGGGCTAGAGACATACGTTACTTTCTCTACCTTTTTAATTTAGCAGTTACGTAAAACATAATGTAATTATTCAAATAGTGATCAAACGTATCTTATTGTACTTCTAGTACTCGAGTCTGCGCAAGTCCGTAGACTGCTGCAAACCTGTTCAAAAGGTGGACGTATGCCTCGTCACTGACAGACCGGTAAGTAACTAGGCTAAAATGCTGATAAGTACATACCACAAATAAAAAAAAATAAAAAAATTCAAAAAAAAAACACTTTTTTTTTCAAAATGGTTGTGAGTTTCATATCAAACAATTCATACTAACTTGATTTAGTTAAAAAAAAAATGTCGTATTCAATATGAAAAACAATTTAATAATTGATTTCATTCATGATAATAATAAGGTATTGTTTATTTGATAACTACGTGTGTCCGTGATGTGCTTGGAATCGTTCTAGATGGAAGATCAGACAGACATAGTGCACACGCTGGAGAACAACTTATGTGTTATAGAGGACCTCTACAGGGAGTGTTTCTATGAGGTAAGATACATACACAAGTATAAATAACTTCTGAATGCTGTACTTGAAATTAGAAGTTTAGAAAATCTTTTTTTTTCTGGTTTAAGAACTTTATTTCCTCATAAGAATTAACAATAATTCACTTACTGAGAAACAAGATTTACAATTTATGTTTAAATAACAAGCGTACAGAAAAAAAAAAAATTTTAACGGGTAGACACATAACACAATGAATATCACCAACCGAGCAAACACGGATACAAAAGTAAAAGTTACAACATACTAGATGTGGCATACAAGGCAGCGTACTGACCAATTGAATATTATTATTTTATTTTTGTATTAGTTTTAAGTTTTTAGATTTTTGAGTTACTCATAATGTGTGATTTTAGTTGTTTTTTAAACGTAGACATACTTTTCTGTTCTTTTATAGCCATCGGTATTTTATTGTACATGTTGACACCCTCATATTCAATGTTTCTTTTTCCGTAATTAACTGTTCTGGGTGGGCGCGTTACTAAGTAGTTGGAGTTTCGAAGTCTGATTTTTTTTTATTATTTTTTTTTTATCGTCATTATTAGATATCGATATCCACCATGTCTGTGAAGTTTCGCTAGATAATTTAATTTCACCTTGTATATGTATTTGATTGTGTCACACGAGTTTTTACTGCCTCTAAAAATTATATCTAGATTCTTATTCTACCTATTTTCAGACAGCAAAACAAGAGAATCTCATAGAAATGCTGCGCAGTTCCTACCTTGACGTGCGTCTGATGGACAGACAGAAGGCACACCAGATCGGACGCCTGCAGACTGTCATCAACACACAGAAATGGTCGCTGGACAGGTGTCAGGTTTGTATGAGAAGCTTACTTGATGACTTACCCACGATGTTGGAAAGACGCGTTCTTAAGTTTAGTTATTCACTATTACTGCTACTGCCAGTTACCAGTCTAATTAAAAGCCAATATATTGAATTGAACATAAAACTGGATTAGCCAATAATGCACCTAAATGAGTGCAATGTTAGAAAATGTGATGAATATACAGATCTCTCAGGAACAAGAGGTATGCGCTTGGGCAATCATCGTCTTTCTTTAAAAATACGAACGCGCGATGATGAGATCGAATATAGAGTTGTTACAACCAGGGAAGTACCTACTTGCCTATTTTGTATTACCATAGTTAGAAAATTGTAGATTTACAACTCTATGCAATTCCAAAAAAATAACAAAATTTTTGAGGGTCAGATGACGAGGCGCGGCCGGATTAGGTAAACTGACAGAGTTAAAATTTCATACAAACACACAATGTTTGACGGGTGCTCTATTACAAAGCGCGGCTATACAAAACTTTGAAGCTTTGCCTTTGTGGGAGTTACTCTGTGGCGCGACGTTCGTGCTAATTCGGAAACGTGAAGATTACCGAAGCGCGTACCTTTTTCGGTTTAACTCCTACCTACTACATAGTTTAGGTAGGGGTCAGAGGTCTCCAATGAAAGACAAGGTAGCACATGTAGCAATGGTCGTACATGCTCGCAACCAGGGATTTTTTCACAAACATTTACTTCAAGTAAGGGGAATATTCATTGTGAATAATATTATTCATATCTCTGCAGGACATAGCTCTGGAAGTGGACGGCTTGAAGATGGAAATATCTAACTTTCTGAACAGCTCCAGTTCAACAAACAACGACTCGGTATTTCTCGATTCTGGAAATTAACTAACACTGCATTTTGGTGTGGCAACACTAACAAGAAAACATTGATGCAGAGGGCGCTACTATAGCTTGCTAGTAATGGCACTGTTGCTAGTAGTAAAAATAACAACTACAAGCAAAAATTACCGTGAACATAAAAAACTACATGCCTTCAAATTGAAGTGATGGATGACGCTAAACCAGATTGAAGAATAATATCATATTAATCGTGAAAAACGTACGGTACGGTCAATCGCACGTTACTAGTAACACTTGATTTAGGAAAGACCTTCCGTATTTGTACTGCTATGAAATAAATATCCTTTCATGATTACGCTAATAATCATAGACGTGCGGTTTACTAATATCATAATATCAAAACGCTGTATTTATAAACAAAATTGTATAACATACTAAATCATTTTACAACACTGTTATCATTTCTTTATAATAAACGATTTGACCCGGTATACTTATTTGCTTGGGCCAGGGTATGTGGGAGCGCAGTGAGGAGTCGTATGCACCTGCGCCGGGCGTGCAAGACGACCTGCACGACGTCAGGGAACAGTTGCTGAGACTGCAGGACTTACTCGCTGTAGGTGACGTGTGTGTGTGTGTGTGTGCTATAAGAAGGCCTGAGCCAGATCTTTTATATCATGAAATGAAATTGGTTATTCTGTAAATAGGATATCTGAATCACCTTTAAATCATATAAAAAAAAAAAAATAAGCTAGTTGGAGTCGACATTTCCTATCTGACTAACCTTGAAAAGAAATGGCGAAGCACACACATGGGATTATAATATTGGAGGGTAAACAAGCCACGATAAGTGGCGCCACCTATTTAAGCCGATATCAGGCGCTTCACTTTTGCAATTCGAACTTCATTTTTTCGATTATTCTGTGGTCTCTGTAGGCGAATTAAAAATTCCGAGTGCCGAAATCCAAAATCTCTATGAATTCATTTTTCACTTTGTGTTCAGACGTTTCACTTTGAGTGAAAGATGCCGAATGAAAAGCAAAAATTAACGAAAACATGAAGCGAAACATGAAGTGAAAGGAGCGGATGAACCGTTCATCTACTAATCCCAACTAATATTATAAATGCGAAAGTAAGTTTGTTTCTTACGCATTCACGTTAAAACGGCTCAACGGATTTGTATGAAATTTGGCACATGGATAGACCATGAGATGGGTTAGGACATAGGCTACTTTTCATTCTGGATCGCAGACGAAGTCGCGGACAGCAGGTAGTTCTTATATAATTTTGTCGGTATCGTGTGAACGTGTAATGAAACAAAATGAACCTTCACTCGAGTGAAACGTTCAAGTGAAGCGTCTGATATAAGCTTTGTAGGCTGCTATAAACAGAGGCATCGCAGAAGCGTTGTCACCGACAGACAAAGCGTACATCACATGTTTAATGTGCCTGGAACATGTATGTAGGTCTGTCTCAATAATAAATGGTGCATGCCTGACAGTATTTTTTTTTCAAAATTTCTGAATCCTTGTTATCATTTTAACTTTTAACATAGCTGCATAAATACAGGGTCAAATTAAATTAACTAGCGAAACTCTGCAGACGTGATGTGTATCGATATCTAAACATGATAAAATTAAAAATACATAAGGTTTTTTTGAGGGGTCAACGACCGCTGGTAGTGTTGTTACTTGAAGTATGAGTTGAGGAAATATGTTTTATCGTGTTTAAATATCGATACCAATCACGTCTGCGAAGTTTACACAAAAACAATACAGATTTTTGAACTGATATTTGAAGTGAACCAATATACTAACTGCGGTCGATGACTCCACAAAAAAGAAACATCAAATTAATTTAGTTTTTGTTTTATCGTGTTTAGATATCGATACCCATCACGTCTGCAGAGTTTCGCTAGCTAATTTAATTTGACTCTGTATACTTTTTATTTATGTTTTTGTTCAACTAGGTTTTTTTTTAATTTATGTTTTTTTTTTAATGTCATCTTGCAGTTCGATTCTTGTACATGTGGTTTAATTGAAGAAAATATGAAATTGAAGAAGAAAGCTGAGAGCCAAGAAGTGAGTATGGGTCTGACACTCTAAAGCACCGTAACCGAGTAATCAAGTGTTGCAGCTAGAACCAAGTCAATTAAACATCCTATGACCCGACGTCCGCGTCGGTCCATAATAGAGATGCTACGAGTATTCTGCTACTATTCGGTATTCTGCCTATTCGGCTCCTTTTTAATATTCGGTATTCCGCCGAATGTTACGTACTATTCAGCCGAATACCGAATACCAAATCATGAAAAAAAACATACGCACATGAAAATGTATTTAATTATAATAATAATAATAAATGTATTTATTGCAGAACCAGTCCATATGCATAGGTACATGTGAAATTAAAAATATTAGATACATTAACAATAGATTACAATTAAATAAACATTACAAAAGTCATCAATAAAAACATTATAAATTACAATTTTACAATAACAAAAAATAAATAAATTAATCACAATAAAACACAACAATAATCACAATTTTTTACATTGAATTCTTAAAATCTATCAGTGGTAAGTTGGAATGAATGAAAATATTTTTTCATTTCTCATACACGGAAAGTACTGTTTGTTTGATCTGAGTAGCGGGTGGAAGACGCTGTTCCCCGTCTTAGGGCGGGAATGACTCATAGTAATTACTTCCCTCTCTAGGGCGGGGATGAATTTTAAAAATAGAAATAAATTTGGTTAGGTAGTCGGCTACGATTTTTTTTACATAATAGTGACTTCATAACAGCCAGTGTGAATTAAAAAAATACCCATTAAGGGGGAGGCGCTAAAATTCAAATTTACTTAGTTTTTTGCAATTTGCAGTGACTCACCAGAAACACAATTGACACAGAGCTGCAATTTGCAAAAAACCAAACAATATTTGAATTTGGCGGGCTACAACTGAGGATCCACCTTAAGCGGGACGGCCCGCGGCGGTGAGCCGGTGTGTTCCATATTTAAAATTTAAAAAGGACTATCATTTGGCGGGATAATAACTCTGTAAGCTTCCTTAGCTTTGTTTTCTTCGTAATAATTAAACTAAACGTGACATTGGCTGAATGAACAAACCGTGCGAAGCCACAAGAAAAAAAAACTGTAAGCTGCACCGAAATTCAAAATATCAGTTTTATAGATTAGTATTTGATTAAAAATGAGTCTCAAATTATTATTATTAATTAATATTTTAGAAAAACTACTATTTTTACTTTCCTTGTATTCGAAATGAAAAGTAGAGTGTTTAACACGGGTGAAAGTCATCAATTCCTACTCGGACTATAGCCGCCCTCGCTGCGCTCGGGCGTCTAAATACCTCGTATGGGAATTGATTCCTTTCGACCCTTGTATAACAATCTACTATTTTTTCAGCATTTGTTGATAGCAAAAAATTTCACTTTTCCTCATAGACTGTACCTGCTTCTGAAAATAGTCTCACACTGTAATCTATCTGCCGGAAGACGGAGGTAGTAAATCTTAGCAAATTCTGTCATTCTTGGATACTGTTTTGCGTTTGCTGACCACCACTTGTAAGGGTCTGCGATCCGATCTAGGCGTACAGTTTTAAAATAATGCGTGTCGTGAAACAATCTACTCGCAAACGAAACTAATGATACACTTGTGGTGTCGCTTACCACACGTACTGCAATTTGACAGATTGTAACCTGTCACCCGCGAAATGTACACATTTTGCCGAGCATTCGGCCGCCGAATATCGGGTTCTTCGGCCGAGAGCGTGACCGAATATTCGGTACCCGGTAAAATCACTATCCGAATTCACCCCAGCAAAAAATAAACAAACGATAAACGGACGTTCGATGGGTATTATTTAGCAAGAATATCTAAAAGGGTCTTCGGCTAAATGAAAATAAAAAATAAAATAAATTCCAGACTCAAATGTAATAATCCTACATTTTGCAACGCTCGTCCATTTTCATCATCAATAATGTCTATTCCATTGCAGATAAAAGTAGGCGAGTTACGAGAGAAGATATGTGAGTTAGAATGCACCTTATCCAGCAAGTGGGACACCGACTCGAAGTGCAAGGCAGAGATCGAGTCGAAAGGACAAGAAGTAAGTCTGTCTTATTCACTTAATACGTCTCACCCATGAGCTGTTCTAAAAGTATCCAATGAAAGTGTAAACAAACCCTGTTCAGATTCAATTCTTACGCAATCACTCACTAAAGGGCATTAGTAACATATTCAACTGTATTTTTCAACTGTATTTTTCAACTTTATAGCTCACCACTTTTTTCAACAATTATTGTTTGAATAACACTATTACAAATTCAAAGTCAAAGTATTTATTTCAAATAGGCAAATAAAAGGTACTTTTTAACAAATTGGTTTCCGCTATCCGCAGGTACGTTTTCTGATCCAATTGTTTACATTTTTAGCAGATACTTTTGGAACAGACAGTAAATAGATCGCCGCGCCGGCGATAAATGTTTGAAAAAGTTCGATTTTTATAGCGTTGTCTCTGTCACTCACACCTGTGTGACCATCTCTTTCTTTCATAAGCTGGCGCGCATAAGAGAGCAGCTGCTACGTTCACAAAAATGCTCCATGGAGCAGAGCTCCACCGTCGAATCGATCTCAATACAGCTGGGGCAGACGAAAGGTATGATAATTTTAAAACTATTTTATTTGAGGGTATGCCCGACTAGGTTTAGATTTTTAATAGAAAACCCAATAAAATTGTGTCCGATAAACCTACCACTCCATGCTTAACATTCGCGTTAGCAACCAGACCAAGTTGCAGAATATCTATCGGCCTTGACAGTGAATATTCTTTGAATCTATATAAATATTAAGCCCGCATCATTTTGTAGCGTTACTGTGCGAGAAGACTGCGGAGGTGTCAGAACTGCGCCAAGAAAATGAAACGCAGGGGAACAAGATCAAAGAACTTCAGGAGGAGCTGGCGAAAGCAGACCACATTATCAAAGAGGTAGGACATAAAGCCTCTAACAGACGACGTCTTTAGGCGCGGTTGACGACGAAGTGTTCTTTTGACATTCTTTTTGGTCTTCACAACTGCTCGCTTTCTCGCAACGCGCGCACTTCCTCCGAAGACTTAATGTCGTATATAAAATTCTCTACTTGTATTGTCATATTTTTTCTGAAATTGTCTGATTAAGGGGTACCGTGTGAAATTGATCCCCGCTCCATGTAAAATACTGGTATTTAGCTGCATCCGGTTGACTGGAAGCCAAACCTCAAAAGGGAAAGCGGCCTGTCAAATTAATTTCAAATTATATACCTATTTATTTTGCTACTTGGATATTGTGTAGAACTGCAAGATGCGCAGCGAGGTGGCGTACCTGACGACACAGGTGCAGCTGTGGCGCGCGCAGCTCGACGACAGCAAGCGTCACGTGCACGCGCTCGAGACGGACCTCGCGCGCACGAGGTCACATGCCGCGCACATCGACACGTGCTATAGGTAAAATAGTCGGTTATTCACGAAGGGGATAAAGTAATGTCACGGGCGGTTTATTGACTCCCGAACGTTACGAAGAGTCTTAGTGCTCCCAAGAGCAGCGGGTTATCCTCGAAGGAAAAATCTACTTTTACAAGTTTTTTAGGTACCCTTTTAGTTGAGATTCCAAATTCAAACCATATTATATATTAGCGGGTTATAATGAAGTCACTACAATATTATCACCCGGCTAGGCCCGGTCTATAATGACTTACTTTTGGTTAGGTTTCATGACATAATTTGCCATTGTTTCTGCCACCTCCCCCCCCCGCTCACTGTCACAAAACTCGGTCAATCTTTAGGGCTATGCCCCGTAGCGGAAGGCTCACCGTGGTTAGGTCCCCCACAAGACATGGTGGACCGTCGTCGATGCACCTGGCAAAGGTCGCAAGCATATGTAGGATGCGGGAAACAGAAGCGGTCATTGTGGGGATATTTTTGAGAGGACTATGACTTTTGGGTAAATGATGATGGGGGCGTTTAAACTGAATAATTCGTTTTAAACTTGTAAGTTTTGTTCAGGGAGAAGGCGAGCAGCGTGGCGGAGCTGCAGGCGCACCTGGAGCAGGCGCACGAGCGCGGCACGGCGCTGTGCGGCGAGGCGCGCCGCGCCGTGTGCGCCGTGCGCGTGTGGATGCGGCGCATGCGCGACAAGCACAGGTATCGTGCCACGGAAGGAATGCCTACGCTAGTTGAACGTTTTTTGACCAACTGATTAAAAATATTCCTTGTCTATTTCCCTTAAAATATGAATATTTCAGCAACATAGTACATAACAATATTTTCACTTTTCTTACGCAATTAAAATTGTATTAAAAAAAATTGAGCCGTCGCGGGACGCCTGGCAGATGTGAAACATCGATACTATTTTGTATAGAAAATATAGCGTGGCGACGCGTCGCCACGGCATACGTCGCCACGTCAACAATCGGTTTTACCCGCGGCTATAGATGTTTCACATCAAAAACGGGGCATTCTGTCATGACGCTGGCTCGAGTAATTTCACTAAGGTCTATCTCACAAGAGAAGTCCCGCGGCATACAGTTAGCAACATTCCTACAACAGCCCTCCCGCTTCCAACACCTTTCTCTAGATGATTATGCGTTTTATTAACCAGTGTGTGTAAAATGATGTAGAGATAAAAAAATAAATGAAGATTTATGATTCCGTCGGATGGCTGTGCGCCGCGTCTGCGAGACTTCTTTCGTGAAGCTTTGAGACAGTCTTTACTTGCATTCTATCAAATCTACGAGTTTGTTTAGTGTTGCTCACTAAAAAAACTTCATTTATTACTTCTGTCGGAATATTATTAGCGTGGGGGATCCTTACACTTAGTGGTATGATAACGGGGCGATTCTATAAGGATGATGAAATAAAACCAACCGCCGTGAATGTTCGTTAAATACTGATTATATTATACAAATACTTACTGTGCCGAATGCACGGCGCTTAAGTCGGTAGAGAAATGTACGGTTCCGTCAAATTATTATATGGTAGGTAATGCAAAAGATGATGGTGAAGTCTTTATGTCTGACGCATAAGGTTTGTTTCTGTTTACATGCCATTCAGTGGCGTAGCTAGTCCTAAACGGGCCATGTATTGAAATTAGTTAGGGGTCCTTCAAAAAACAGTACCTACCCCAGGTATTGTTTTTTACAAAATAGCACACTGACTTGGAAACTAAAGCTATTATTGTGAGTTTCTTGCCCGTTCTTCTTCATAGATACCCTACTAGCTTTGGAATGGGCAACTAACTAGCTTCATCTTTCTGACTGACCAACCACTTGACAATTCAAATCTAAATGGTTTAATTGAAATAAACGCTTTGAGTATAAAATCACAAACTTCATTAATTTGATTTTGTTAATTAGGTACTCATTAATTACTGGCCTTTTATCAATAAAAATTACGGATAATATTTTACGAATTTTCACGTCGCGTCGGGGGGCCCCTGTAGCTTTGGGGCCCCGTATCATCGATACGGCTGATACGGCGCGCGGCGATAGCTGCGCCCCTGATACCATTTGAAACTGTCGTCTGGAAGTATTGACGTGTCACGTTCTGATTCGGGTTATATGTTACGTGATGGATTGCTTTATTTTTACGCAATTATTTATCAAAAATATTGATGTAAAATAATTTACAAAGTTAAGATGATTGTTCATATTTTAATTTTTTTTTTACTGTCATCTGGCCTATCCCAATAAGTGATTGACTGGCTTGAATATCTTTCTATGGAATTGAACTAAAATTTTCTTTCAACAAATCAAAACGTGTAATACGATGCGATTTGATGACGATGGCACACCGTTTATCAATAAAACCATTATTTTTCTTAACAGAGAAAAAGATAACGTACTCAAAGAGAAAGATTCTCTCATAGCGGTTCTACGTCGACGTCTAGAAGAAAGACAGAACGATTCGCAATGCACGAGTGTGAGCGAGAATACAGCATCTTGCTCCAAGTGTTTAACGAGCAGAGATGAGGGAAGCTTCTGTTCCAAGAGTGGAATGAGACGGGGGCAGTGCCGTGCGCCGAGTGTGAGCGAGATGCCTAGCTGTTCGTCGACTCCCGCGCCGATGCCGATGCGTTTAAGGAAGAAACAGAGTGGTAATAACGTGAGTATCTGCTGTACGCCTTATTTGAGAGAGATAGAGTTAATATCGATCACTCATCGATCTAATTAAGCTGAGTGTACAGTCGGAATTTTAATTAGTTGCAGTAAAATGACACGTCTTACTGTAATATTACTAAAGACACAATTGTTTAAACCATCAAGTGGTGACACATAAGCTGTCATTTTACTGCAGCTGATGAAAAGTCCGACTATAGGGTCTTCGATAATTTTATTTATGACGACACATAAAAAAAATCGCTTAGGCCGTATTTAACCGAATAATGGGCCCAACTGAATAATATAAACAAATCGACTAGTTTTTCGTGAGACCAACCTCCGTTCTCATTGCAGACGACGCATTCGGCGACTGACTGACCTGAGGGCCTAGACAAAGTAAAATTAGATTAGCGATAACGCTAGTAGGAAAGCCAAAAAAATTATGAGGTTGACATACGCCATCGAAATGTCACGTGATCACAGATCAACGAATAGAAATTAGCTAGAAAATGTTATCACCGTTCGATTCTTTGAAACGAACCACTTTTTTTTGGTTTGGAAATCATCAAATGACCTCTCCCGCTCTGGGCGGAGCGGAAGGGCGTGTCAGACTCTTACTGACTAAAAAAAAATCAAATTGTGGAATGCAATAAATATACTGAGTACATATATTTATTTGTATTGATCAAGTAACGCGAATATTTGGGCTAATACGCCAAGTGAAGTGTAAGCATCTACTTAATAAAAATCTTGAACCCATTAATTCACTGACAGACAACGCACAGCCTAAACCGCTGGGTCTAGGAGCATGACATTTTGTGAGTGGGTTTCTTATACAGCTAGAGTGAGCACTAAGGAAGGATTTTGAAAATTCATTCCCTAAAGAGGTTAAATAGGGAATGAAACTTTGTATGGAAGTTCGTCATTTTTACCCATGGGAAATCCCATCGGGCACGTGGCTTGTAATAATAGAATCGTGATGATGTTGGCAGCACGTGTGGATGTGCGACGCGGCGCTGCAAGAGCCGGTGCGGCGGGACGCGGGCAGCGACGCCAGCGACACCTACTGCCGCCACCACGACGTGCGACACGTGCGCCTCATACTCGAGCAGCCGCCGGTATGTATGACACACAGCGACACGTACTGCCGCCACCACGACGTGCGACACGTGCGCCTCATACTCGAGCAGCCGCCGGTATGTATGACACACAGCGACACCTACTGCCGCCACCACGACGTGCGACACGTGCGCCTCATACTCGAGCAGCCGCCGGTATGTATGACACACAGCGACACCTACTGCCGCCACCACGACGTGCGACACGTGCGCCTCATACTCGAGCAGCCGCCGGTATGTATGACACACAGCGACACCTACTGCCGCCACCACGACGTGCGACACGTGCGCCTCATACTCGAGCAGCCGCCGGTATGTATGACACACAGCGACACCTACTGCCGCCACCACGACGTGCGACACGTGCGCCTCATACTCGAGCAGCCGCCGGTATGTATGACACACAGCGACACCTACTGCCGCCACCACGACGTGCGACACGTGCGCCTCATACTCGAGCAGCCGCCGGTATGTATGACACACAGCGACACCTACTGCCGCCACCACGACGTGCGACACGTGCGCCTCATACTCGAGCAGCCGCCGGTATGTATGACACACAGCGACACCTACTGCCGCCACCACGACGTGCGACACGTGCGCCTCATACTCGAGCAGCCGCCGGTATGTATGACACACAGCGACACCTACTGCCGCCACCACGACGTGCGACACGTGCGCCTCATACTCGAGCAGCCGCCGGTATGTATGACACACAGCGACACCTACTGCCGCCACCACGACGTGCGACACGTGCGCCTCATACTCGAGCAGCCGCCGGTATGTATGACACACAGCGACACCTACTGCCGCCACCACGACGTGCGACACGTGCGCCTCATACTCGAGCAGCCGCCGGTATGTATGACACACAGCGACACCTACTGCCGCCACCACGACGTGCGACACGTGCGCCTCATACTCGAGCAGCCGCCGGTATGTATGACACACAGCGACACCTACTGCCGCCACCACGACGTGCGACACGTGCGCCTCATACTCGAGCAGCCGCCGGTATGTATGACACACAGCGACACCTACTGCCGCCACCACGACGTGCGACACGTGCGCCTCATACTCGAGCAGCCGCCGGTATGTATGACACACAGCGACACCTACTGCCGCCACCACGACGTGCGACACGTGCGCCTCATACTCGAGCAGCCGCCGGTATGTATGACACACAGCGACACCTACTGCCGCCACCACGACGTGCGACACGTGCGCCTCATACTCGAGCAGCCGCCGGTATGTATGACACACAGCGACACCTACTGCCGCCACCACGACGTGCGACACGTGCGCCTCATACTCGAGCAGCCGCCGGTATGTATGACACACAGCGACACCTACTGCCGCCACCACGACGTGCGACACGTGCGCCTCATACTCGAGCAGCCGCCGGTATGTATGACACACAGCGACACCTACTGCCGCCACCACGACGTGCGACACGTGCGCCTCATACTCGAGCAGCCGCCGGTATGTATGACACACAGCGACACCTACTGCCGCCACCACGACGTGCGACACGTGTGCCTCATACTCGAACACGTCAATTTCATAAAGTTTAAATTACATTGCAATTGAAATTTAAGACCTTTTTATTATTACAATCATAATCAACTTAAAGGGGCTGCGCTCAGATAGCCCGCGAAATTCAAAATACTTACGCGTTTTTTGCAATTTGCAGGTCACTGTCAGGTTGTATGTTGATTAAAATATGATTCGCGGTCGTAACAAATATGGTTTAACAGAATTATAATTAGAATCAGCAATACAACTCCTTACGTTAGAATTGGCTTCAAATGTCATGAAATAGTCATTCAATAGGTTAATAAGAACTTAGAGAGACGTATTGATGATTTTTATGATTATAATTCTATAAAAAATATTTGATACGGCCGCGAATCATATTTAGATCAACATACAAACTGATACTGACCTGCAAATTGCAAAAAACGTAAGAAAATTTGAATTTGCTACCATGGCGCATCCCCCTTAAGCCCACATAACGTTAAAGCTAAAATTACAATTGGATAATTATTCAAGTATATCACTGTCTTTCCTTACATTACATTATTTTAAAACGAACTGCAGGTTATATGACAAATACGTCGACCCTTTCGCTGTTTACCAAATTACACTTTGGCAGTTTGGTAACCTACTTCCGCCACCGCACTATTGACATAATGCGCCAACCGCTGAGTCTACTTTTTGCTTCGAAATGATGCAATACTAGTTTTTGAGGTTGTCTATGTAAAAGACGTGTGTTAAAAAAATTGGCGTATCCGTGTACTTACAAAGTATATTTTATCTATCAGCAATCCGGACCAAAAGCATTGAATTTAAACAAGGAATCATTTCATCACTGCCTTGTCTTTTCTTTCCTTGTCAAAATAAAACGTTATATCGGTTTAACATGACCATTCCCTTCTTCCTGAAGAATTAAATTAAATCGTTCCAGCGTGACGTATCACCGACTGAAGACCTGCTGCTGCGCGTGGAGCAGCTGACGGAAGCGCTGGCCGAAGGCAACCGCCACTGGGCGCCGCCGCGCCCCGCGCGCTGAGCGCCGCGCGTGGAGCAGCTGACGGAAGCGCTGGCCGAAGGCAACCGCCACTGGGCGCCGCCGCGCCCCGCGCGCTGAGCGCCGCGCGTGGAGCAGCTGACGGAAGCGCTGGCCGAAGGCAACCGCCACTGGGCGCCGCCGCGCCCCGCGCGCTGAGCGCCGCGCGTGGAGCAGCTGACGGAAGCGCTGGCCGAAGGCAACCGCCACTGGGCGCCGCCGCGCCCCGCGCGCTGAGCGCCGCGCGTGGAGCAGCTGACGGAAGCGCTGGCCGAAGGCAACCGCCACTGGGCGCCGCCGCGCCCCGCGCGCTGAGCGCCGCGCGTGGAGCAGCTGACGGAAGCGCTGGCCGAAGGCAACCGCCACTGGGCGCCGCCGCGCCCCGCGCGCTGAGCGCCGCGCGTGGAGCAGCTGACGGAAGCGCTGGCCGAAGGCAACCGCCACTGGGCGCCGCCGCGCCCCGCGCGCTGAGCGCCGCGCGTGGAGCAGCTGACGGAAGCGCTGGCCGAAGGCAACCGCCACTGGGCGCCGCCGCGCCCCGCGCGCTGAGCGCCGCGCGTGGAGCAGCTGACGGAAGCGCTGGCCGAAGGCAACCGCCACTGGGCGCCGCCGCGCCCCGCGCGCTGAGCGCCGCGCGTGGAGCAGCTGACGGAAGCGCTGGCCGAAGGCAACCGCCACTGGGCGCCGCCGCGCCCCGCGCGCTGAGCGCCGCGCGTGGAGCAGCTGACGGAAGCGCTGGCCGAAGGCAACCGCCACTGGGCGCCGCCGCGCCCCGCGCGCTGAGCGCCGCGCGTGGAGCAGCTGACGGAAGCGCTGGCCGAAGGCAACCGCCACTGGGCGCCGCCGCGCCCCGCGCGCTGAGCGCCGCGCGTGGAGCAGCTGACGGAAGCGCTGGCCGAAGGCAACCGCCACTGGGCGCCGCCGCGCCCCGCGCGCTGAGCGCCGCGCGTGGAGCAGCTGACGGAAGCGCTGGCCGAAGGCAACCGCCACTGGGCGCCGCCGCGCCCCGCGCGCTGAGCGCCGCGCGTGGAGCAGCTGACGGAAGCGCTGGCCGAAGGCAACCGCCACTGGGCGCCGCCGCGCCCCGCGCGCTGAGCGCCGCGCGTGGAGCAGCTGACGGAAGCGCTGGCCGAAGGCAACCGCCACTGGGCGCCGCCGCGCCCCGCGCGCTGAGCGCCGCGCGTGGAGCAGCTGACGGAAGCGCTGGCCGAAGGCAACCGCCACTGGGCGCCGCCGCGCCCCGCGCGCTGAGCGCCGCGCGTGGAGCAGCTGACGGAAGCGCTGGCCGAAGGCAACCGCCACTGGGCGCCGCCGCGCCCCGCGCGCTGAGCGCCGCGCGTGGAGCAGCTGACGGAAGCGCTGGCCGAAGGCAACCGCCACTGGGCGCCGCCGCGCCCCGCGCGCTGAGCGCCGCGCGTGGAGCAGCTGACGGAAGCGCTGGCCGAAGGCAACCGCCACTGGGCGCCGCCGCGCCCCGCGCGCTGAGCGCCGCGCGTGGAGCAGCTGACGGAAGCGCTGGCCGAAGGCAACCGCCACTGGGCGCCGCCGCGCCCCGCGCGCTGAGCGCCGCGCGTGGAGCAGCTGACGGAAGCGCTGGCCGAAGGCAACCGCCACTGGGCGCCGCCGCGCCCCGCGCGCTGAGCGCCGCGCGTGGAGCAGCTGACGGAAGCGCTGGCCGAAGGCAACCGCCACTGGGCGCCGCCGCGCCCCGCGCGCTGAGCGCCGCGCGTGGAGCAGCTGACGGAAGCGCTGGCCGAAGGCAACCGCCACTGGGCGCCGCCGCGCCCCGCGCGCTGAGCGCCGCGCGTGGAGCAGCTGACGGAAGCGCTGGCCGAAGGCAACCGCCACTGGGCGCCGCCGCGCCCCGCGCGCTGAGCGCCGCGCGTGGAGCAGCTGACGGAAGCGCTGGCCGAAGGCAACCGCCACTGGGCGCCGCCGCGCCCCGCGCGCTGAGCGCCGCGCGTGGAGCAGCTGACGGAAGCGCTGGCCGAAGGCAACCGCCACTGGGCGCCGCCGCGCCCCGCGCGCTGAGCGCCGCGCGTGGAGCAGCTGACGGAAGCGCTGGCCGAAGGCAACCGCCACTGGGCGCCGCCGCGCCCCGCGCGCTGAGCGCCGCGCGTGGAGCAGCTGACGGAAGCGCTGGCCGAAGGCAACCGCCACTGGGCGCCGCCGCGCCCCGCGCGCTGAGCGCCGCGCGTGGAGCAGCTGACGGAAGCGCTGGCCGAAGGCAACCGCCACTGGGCGCCGCCGCGCCCCGCGCGCTGAGCGCCGCGCGTGGAGCAGCTGACGGAAGCGCTGGCCGAAGGCAACCGCCACTGGGCGCCGCCGCGCCCCGCGCGCTGAGCGCCGCGCGTGGAGCAGCTGACGGAAGCGCTGGCCGAAGGCAACCGCCACTGGGCGCCGCCGCGCCCCGCGCGCTGAGCGCCGCGCGTGGAGCAGCTGACGGAAGCGCTGGCCGAAGGCAACCGCCACTGGGCGCCGCCGCGCCCCGCGCGCTGAGCGCCGCGCGTGGAGCAGCTGACGGAAGCGCTGGCCGAAGGCAACCGCCACTGGGCGCCGCCGCGCCCCGCGCGCTGAGCGCCGCGCGTGGAGCAGCTGACGGAAGCGCTGGCCGAAGGCAACCGCCACTGGGCGCCGCCGCGCCCCGCGCGCTGAGCGCCGCGCGTGGAGCAGCTGACGGAAGCGCTGGCCGAAGGCAACCGCCACTGGGCGCCGCCGCGCCCCGCGCGCTGAGCGCCGCGCGTGGAGCAGCTGACGGAAGCGCTGGCCGAAGGCAACCGCCACTGGGCGCCGCCGCGCCCCGCGCGCTGAGCGCCGCGCGTGGAGCAGCTGACGGAAGCGCTGGCCGAAGGCAACCGCCACTGGGCGCCGCCGCGCCCCGCGCGCTGAGCGCCGCGCGTGGAGCAGCTGACGGAAGCGCTGGCCGAAGGCAACCGCCACTGGGCGCCGCCGCGCCCCGCGCGCTGAGCGCCGCGCACACGCCGGGGCGTTGGCGAGGGCACACGCTACAACTTGTAGGTAGGGTCGCTAGATAATTGTTAAATGGTTTGTTAGGAAAATCAGGAGTGATTTACGGAGGTTGTCATCATAGTTTAGTGTTACAAGAGATGTCGTTATACGCGAATAGTTTCATCTTATTTTCGCTTTGGTTCCGTAGCGGGTCACATTCGGGTTATTATGTTAGGTACGTCTGCTTGCGGGAAGATGATTTAACTTGTAATTATGGCTCTAAATACAAAAATAAGAAATGAACGAAGAATCGAATGTCAGATAAAATGTAATGATGAAAGTGTTTCTTAGCTTTTATCTGAAATATTGGAGATAATATGTATTAAAAATATTTTAATTACGGTTATTATAATTATATTTTTTATGAATTACTTTGTAATTGAGCTTTACATTAATTCATGTTGAGTCTAATACCGATTATTGTTTTACGCATGTACGAATGTGTATGTGTTTTTGTTGTGCGAATTTTAAATGAATGTAACCGAAATCGGACTTAACCAACGGTTGCTAACTATAAAATTTATTGATAGTGTTGCCACATTAAGGCATTTGTTAGTTTTATTTTAAAGACATTTTAGTGCATTTATTAATTTTTAGTAATAACAGTATTATGTACTAGTCTTATTTATAGTTGATTATATTTATTAATAACAATTTGTTTTGTTTACGGAGGTTGTTTTATTTGTTGTCTCACTGCACTGCTGCACGGGCAAGTTACTCTAAACGAGCCTAAATTACCCTTTTAGCTATTATAAGAATAAAATAACACACATTTTTACAAAACTATGTTGTATTTATTCGTCATAATAATTGCACAAAAATATAAAAAAGAAACTATTAATTTGTCAATAATTCGTTGAGAGTAACACTAAAGTTGACACAACCCGCTTAAAACTTAGTTCATTGTGGTTGTGCTCCAAGCAATTATACACATCAATAAGAACTTTACACCACTTATGAATAAGGTTTATTTTAGGATGATAGAATATGGAGCATGAAACTAAATATTTGCTGTAATAGTGCAGGGTAAAACTATTAACCCAAGGACGGCCGCAAAGTACATGTAACTGCATTTTTTGCAATTGTTTTCATTCGATTTCAAAAAACCATTTTCAGGTATGTACCTACTTACTTTTATTTTTAAGGAGTCTGTCGTTTAAATCAAGCTAATTGCTCTTACTAAAGCACAGATTCCTTTGGAGAAGAAATGGTTATTCTTATTAATCAAATTACTGCATAAAATATAGAATGTCTCTTTATATTTCAGATACTTTGCGGTCGTTGATTTTAATGTACGCACGAGGAAGCGCTTTCAGTGCCTTCGAGATGAACTCGCGTTATACAGCCTTGTGTGCAAGGAGAGGTCAGCTTATACTGAAATGTAATTTATTTATTTATTGTATTTATAAAAGTTCCAGCTAGGATACAGATAGTAAAACATTAGTGAAGGAAGCCAATTACAAGTTTTCACTGAAAATATTAGAGTAAGACAAGAGGGCGTGATATGTCGTGCGTACAGTTTCTTTATTATAAATAAAACATTTGCTATGGAGTGTTAAAATGTAAGTGTCAACCAACACCATCAAAAGTGGTCAACAAACGTCGCCAGAGACTCAATTACACTACTACAGTACAACAATTTTCCTCTTCCTCTTTATCTTAATGTCCCTCGGGAATCATCGCTTTTCTGAATACAAACGAATGCCAATTTCCATGTCCATCAATTATGATTAGATTTATGGTGTATAATAATTTGAATTCAGAACTAAGTACTTTATTGTTGTTTTGTTTTAACGTAACAATACAATGAAGTACTTCGTTCTGAATTACCTTACAAGGAACTAATGAATCAAAAAATTCTATCTCAAGAGTATACTTAAGATGATCTCAAACATGAGATCGTTTAGACGGGATTGTTTCGATACGATAAAAGTTTAATTTTATTATTATTATCTTAACTATGTGTTATTTACTGCTAGCAACATTTTCAACATAACCTTAACATGTTACTAGTATTTTAATTCCGCGTAAAATAGAGAAATCTCTGTAGCCTTTTTAAAATGGACTTAATTTAGCAATTTTAAAGCTTTCTCCAAAATCCTGGCTGCACCTACGGTGCTACTATCAAAAGGCTTTATCTCAATAGCAACATACATAAATAAACTCACGCCTTCTTCCCATGGGGGTAGGCAGAAACTACAGAACCCAAGCTGCTACGACCCTTACATACTCTTTTTGTCTCAATAGCAACTTTATTGAATAATCACCTACCTGGAGTATAAGGCTGCCTTATCATCACGGATGTGCGAGGTAGCCTAGCGGTAAACCGAAGCTACGAAACTATGTGGCTAATTCTACCAGAGCTAAGTGGTGTAGCGAAGCAGGTAAGATGTACCATGAAGAAGCGCTTTGCGCGTATTTTATAACTTTGCTTCGTTAAACCTTTTGCCACCAGAGTTAAGCCAAGCTACGCTATGAAAATCCAACGATCCTATTTGTTGATAGCTATCGCTAAGCAGCTTAGCACATATCTAATGGAAAGGCAGCTTTAATTTGCTGACCATACTCTTCTCGCCGACATCGTATTCCGTGAGATACATATAGTGGTATAATATGTAAGTGCGTTGTGTTGTGTGTGTGTGTGTGTGTGCGTGAGTCGGCGGTCACTTGGTGAACACGCGCCACATGGAGGCGAGCGAGGCGGCCGCTGACGTCACGAGCGACGCGGGCGGGGCCGACGACGGAGGGGTACAGCTTAGTTCTTCCATCTGAAAAAAATCAAGTTAAAAATGTAAAGATTTTGATACTAAGGAGTATAAAACAATGTATAAACTCGACATTTTTTAAGTAGAAGCGTGTGTTAATTTGATTTAAAGCAGAAAACTATAAGATTAACTTGCAAAATTGTCTGATTGTCGATGGATAGACCCCTGCTGGCCATATCATGTCATTTCAAGTTCAACGGTCAATACTGTATTATCTATGGTGAGTTGTGTGCACCTCCATGGTCTCGGGCCAGTGCAGATGCTCGGGCGGCTCGGTGTCGTCGGTGTCGAGGTCGCCGAGCGCGGCGATGGCGTCCGCCCACACGGAGCGCACGGCCGCCTCGCACGACGACATCCACGATTCCACTCTACAATGAGGAGGTTATTCAGTTACAAGCCCGATAGGATTCCTCATCGGCAAACATTACAAACTTTCATACCCTATTTAAGCCCTTTAGGGAATAATTTCTAAAAAAACCCTTGCCTGTTCAAAAATTCATGTTTTTAGGCCCAACGGTTTCGGCTTTGCGTTGTCTGTCAGGCTGCCAGTTGATGAATTAATGAATTTAAGATTTTTATTAAGTAGATTACAAAATAGATAAGGAATATTTCTAAACGAATATGTTAATCCATTTGAATTTGACTTTTGACTGAGCATCCTTCCAGGATCAATGTTTACTGTGGCAATTTTAACAGCTGAACTTAAAGTGTAGTGTAGGTAATTAATCATGGCATTGTCATTAGTAGAAGAAAATTGGCTGCAACCACTCAGCCGCGGTCTCAGTATCGATAACATCAATGTTGCTCAGTAATAATATTATAATAAATGATTACTTGTTAATATTTTAGAAAAATCATCTAATTTTACAATATTTGTAAATATGTGAGCACCATGTATCTATCACATAATTAATTTACCTGTCATTGCTTTATATTTAATTCTTTTTACCTATTGTCGTATAGTAATTTTATTCTAGGTGCATCGTCTTCACAAATAATTATTATAATTAATGTATACAAGATATTGTAAAACATTTTAAATAGTAACGGTGGAGTTTCTTGCCCATTATTTACCAAACGAAACTACCTTTTGGAAGGGGCAACTAGAATCAATTCAATTTTTTTGTAAATGTTGACGTTCAAAAGTGCTTTTTATGTGCCTATTTGAAATAAATGATTTGACTTTGATTTTGAAACTTTTTTTACCAATATTCCAATTAAAAATATAGAAACTTTTAAGTCCTGGCCCACATACTACACAGAGCACACTGAAAGTTCTGCGCTCCTGGCCGCATATAAATGTTTGAATTTCGAATGTTATATTTTTTTAAACATTAGAAACTCATTCATTGATTAAAATCATTTTTGGCGGGAAGTCGCGTGTCAATTGTTTTTTTATCACAAGTTGAAGTTCGTCGTCCGTAGCAAAATGGAATTAACGCGAAAAGATTTTAGGGCGATGTTTTTTATGATTTTAAAAGTTTACTGTCTACGCAAGCTGCACTGCTCGTTATCAAAATGCTTTTGGGAGGAAAGCACCTCATTTGAGCACAGTAAGGCGCTGGTACGCAGAATTTGATCGTGGCCGTGTTTTTCTCCATGATGAAATTCGTGAAGGTCGGCCCTCAACTGCGATCACTGAGGAAAATGTGGCTACTGTCAGGGAACTAATTGAAGAAAACCGGCGTATCACCTATGAGGAGATTCGAGGACATTTGGGGATTGGTATGAGCCAAATTCAAAAAAATGTTACATCATCCTTTAAAAGTTAGAACACTTTGTTGCACTGTATTCTTCATGAACTCACTCCAGAACAAAAACGGACTCGAATTGATTGGTGTAAAAAAAATGTTGTTAAAGTACAATCACGGACGTACAAATGCTGTGTATGACATTGTGACAGGAGATCAAACATGGATGTATTGTTACATCCCGGAAAGAAAGCAAAAGTCTTCTGTATGGGTGCTCGAAGGCGACTGTAAACCAACAAAATTGAGGCAAGCGAGAAACGTAGACAAAAAAAAACACGTGTGGCACTCGGGGACTGCCGCGGTAAAGCTATTGCATAGCATTTTTTATCAACTTATGCAATTATAATTTAAAAAAAAAAAAATTATGCAGTATTTTTTTTTCTTCGATATTAATTCAAGTACAGTCGTACCATATACATACACGTTAAGCGAACGCTCGGCCGAGCTACATGGTAGGCGGAGTGGGGGGTGTTAGGTTTTATTTTCGTTACGGAATTTCTTGATTCGGTCGCCGCGCTCAAAGCCCGCGATAAAAGCTATGCAATAGCTTAAAAATTATTGCGTTTTTTTTCCCAGACTGGTCCTGTCTGCACGATCCCACTTGAAGAACAAAAGACAGTTAATGATGAGTGGTACACCACCATTTGTTTGCAAAGTGTCTTTGAAAAAGTTAGGGAAAAACGATCAAGAAGTCGCATCCTATTGCACTATGACAATGCACGCACACCGCGAACAAGACAGTCATTTTTGGCTTCTGAAAAGGTAGAGCTCGTAAGCCATCCCGCACATAGTCCAGACCTAACGCAATGCGATTTCTTTATTTTCCCAAAAATCAAAGATTTGATGAGAGGTTTGACATTTACGAGGCCAGAAGAGGCTGTGATAGCTCTCAACCAGCACGTGTAAAACATGCCCTCAGATCAATAGTCCTCATGTTTTTAAAAATGGTTAGAACGAATGAAATATTGTTTAAAATATAACGGAGAAAGACTTTGAAAAGCAGTAAATATATTACTTTACATGTAAATTGTTTTATTTATGAGTTACCAAAAACTTTCAGTGTACCCCACGTATTGATTTATTAAGAGCGACTGTTTTGTGCCTGTTCTGTGGAATTTAAATTTAATAATAAAAACTCGTGGTCATTGAAAAGGCACTTAAGTAACTTAAGATCACATTTTCAGAAGATAAATAAAAAATGAATAGCATAAAACGTTTATTTTCTCTACACAAGTTATGGACTTACAGCTAATATTCGACAATAGTGCACGAACAAGGAGCTCATTTTGTGAGGCTTTATGATTTGTGGGGCATGTCACTAAAGTTTGTCAATCCATTATTACTAAGCTTTCATATTTAATTTGTGTGTTGATCACGGGGTATTCCCTGATTAAATGAAGTACAGTGAAGTTATTCCACTTTTCCTATCTGGGGACAGCAAAGACACTAATAATTATAGACCCGTATCGGTTTTGCCTGTTTTCAGCAAGGTGTTTGAAATAGTAATGTTAAATCAAATGCTCAATCATTTTAATCGTAATAACATCCTACACGATCAACAGTATGGTTTCACCAAAGGACGTTGTGCAACAGACGCCGGTGTCAACTTATTAAAACACATCTTTAACGCATGGGAAGAGGCATAAGAAGCAAAAGTCATCTTTTGCGACCTATCAAAGGCATTTGATAGCGTGAATCATTAAACACTGCTCTTGAAACTTGAGCGACAGGGTCTGGATCGGATCGGATCTTTTGATAGAGAGGATTGGGTAAAATTGCGTTTAGCTTAGTAAAATCATATTTGAATACTCCAGTAAGTTTAAACAAACGGTATGAATTCATTGAGTTTAAAAGTCAAAATGGGTATACCGCAGGGCTTGCTATTGGGTCCATTTCTCTTTTTAGTATATATAAATGGTTTAAATCATTTACTGGAAAAAAAAAACCGACCACAAATGGTGTTATTTGCTGATGACACATTACTGATTTTTATAGTATACAGCCATGCACAGGAGTTTGACGATGTAAATAGCGCTAAGCTTAAGGTCCGTGGAGTTTCTTGCCCGTTCTTCTCCATAGGTACCTACTACGCTTTGGAATGGGCAACTAGCTCTTTCTGTCTGAACGACTCCTTGACAATTCAAAAGTGCCTGTAACTGGTTTAATTGATATAAATGCTTCGAGTTTGAGTTTGAGCCCGACAGGTTGCAGGTTTGTTGTGCCCGACACAGTCCATAATGATCTCATCAAATTTTAAGTTACCACCTCATTGTGTTTGTGTGTTGTTGGTCCATGTGATCTTTGTAACTATTATTAAGATCTTGTACACACATGGGATATGCAATAAAATTTGAGTATGAAATGCAATAAATGATGAAGTACTGAGCATAACCTATTTTTAGGGTTCTGGACCCAAAGGGTGCCAACGGAACCTTATGACTAAGGCTTCGCTGTCCGTCCGTCAGTCTGTCACTGGGCTGTATCTTTTGAACCGTAATAGGTAGACACTTGAAATATTTTCACAGAGTGTGTAATAATATGGCCGCAATAACAACAACTAATATACTCAGTATTAAAAAAATGTTGTCTTAAATATTGTACGGTGGTACAGAACCCTTCGTGTGCGGGTCCGACTCGCACTTGGACGCTTTTTTTGAAGTGTAAAAATCAAGCAGTCCATTTGGTAAGGATACAATTTTTATGGGTATCAACTTAAAGGCGTCACTTTGAAAGTAGACTCTTTAAAATTTTAGGAACTCGTAGACACTCACCTGCCAAGCATGGGGTCGTCTGTATTCGCTGCGACGACTAACGTGTGAAGCGCAGCCAGCGCGTGCGGCGCGGGGGGCGGCTGCGGCGCGGCGAGCGTGCCCAGCGCGGCGTGTGGCGGCGCGGCGTGCGGCGCCAGCGCGGCGCGCGCAGCTAGCGCGGCGCTGCAGGCGGACAGGCGGCGCGCGCGCCACGACACGCCGCCCGCCGACACACGCCAGTTGCAGTACTCACTGGAAGCAACAAACATAATCAGAAAATACGTGTTTGTACGACTTGGCTTCGACCTCTCGTAAGCCTTCCAAAGATCCGGGACCCCGGGGTCCTGAGAAATGTCAGAGATAAAAACTAATAGTAATAATGAATGTTTATTTTATCTACCATGTTGGTGCTTTTTCATTTAAGTACTTTCTTTGGAAAACCGGCCAACGACCTACCTAATGGAAAGTGGTCACCGCATCCTATTATTATTATTTGTTAAAACACACTAGTAGCTAATTAGCTGATGACTGTGTTTCAAATACCTTCGAACTATTTAATCTGTCCAGTCGATGCTTGAAGCAGTTCAGTGTAGGAGCCATCACAACATTTTCTGGGAGCCATATTACATGCTGTTAAAATTCGATTAGGCAAGAATTGTTTCAAAGGCTTTTTTCTTTTATGAATTTTCCCATAGCTTTAGGGAATAACCAAGCAAAATGTTTGTTGGCATTCAGTGTGCGAAGGTCTTAAAGGCTTGGGTAATTCGTAGTGTTCCGTAAATATTTTGTACGTCTCAATGAGCCTACTTTTTTGTCTAAGCTGTTCCAGTGTGATAGGGCCAAGGTATTTAAGGCGCTGTTCGTACGGTAGATAATAGATTACACATGGTGCGAACTATGCGAAACTATGGCAAAATATTTGCCTATACGTAATTAATCGTTAATTGGGTATTTAATACAAAATCCACATTAGATAATAAGAATACTTTTCTATGTCCCAATTTCGTTGACGCAGGAGTTCACAGTTCACCTCCTTTTGTAAATACTTATTAATTATTACAAGCGGAACTTAACAAACACAAACGCATTTCGATTACAATAAAATTAATGACATCATATTATAATAGGCCGGGGAAAAAGTATTTCGTATTTTATAGGTATAAAGTTGTAGTAAAATCTCTTTGGTTAGAAAGAATAAGACGAAAGAAAAATTGTTTATTCTGCACAAACAAAACGCACATTACAAATGAATGACATTAATTAATACACACATACAAAAGAGCCAAAAGCCTCGCATTCAAGCTATAAAAGTTTGACAATTTTGTCTATTGCTTGATGTTAGGGCCAGAGACCAAAGATAATACACATTGCTCTGTGTCACAGATAACTATATACTAGTCAGAGACTCTGTGTTGCGACACTGGCAAATAACAACAAACAAACGATCAAAACAAAAACAAAATGCCGATTGCAGTGTAGAAAAATGACTGTACTGTAATGTTTGTACTGTTTGTATCTGGCTGGTTATGATACCATTAAATAGATGACATTAAAAAAAGAAAAATAAGAAGTAAAACGATTTCCCGACATTTTTCAATTGTTTTTCTGTCCGCTAAAGAATTCGATACATTTTGAAGTTTTATTACAAAAAGGAGAAACTGCGACACAAGCTGCGAAAAAAATATGTGACTTTTATGGACTTAACGCAGTGTCAGTAAGAGTAGCACAACTCTGCTTCAAGCGTTTTCAATCCGGGAATTTTGATATCAGATGCAGCTCGCTCTGGTCGCCCTGCTTCGGATAAAGCCGATGCCGTTTTTAAAAACCGGCCAAGTGCGAGTCGGACTCGCGCACAAGGGTTCCGTACCATTGACTAGGTAAACAACAGTAGGTACACAAATTAGGTGCCTACCTGTTAACATTTATTGATATCGAGCAAAAATAGGCAATAAATGGCGTTTTTTGTAAGTGAGTCCCCTTAAATATTTATTTTATTTTGTTTTTAGTATTTGTTGTTATAGCGGCAACAGAAATACATAATTTGTGAAAATTTCAACTGTCTAGTTATCGCGGTTCTTGAGATACAGCCTGGTGACAGACAGACGGACGGACAGACAGCGAAGTCTTAGTAATAGGGTCCGGTTTTTACCCTTTGGGTACGGAACCCTAAGTAGCTCCGCGCGCACGAGTGTCAACGACGTCTGCCCTCACGTGTCTACCCGCTCGGGTAAGCGCAGTCGGGAACCTGCACCCCGCGCGCTCCGCACCCGCTACCGATCAAGCCACGCCCCGCGCGAATTATAATTATTATTTACTTAGGCACCTATTACAGATTATTATTAGAAAATAATGGTTCACGTTTTATGCATAAGGTTTATGTTTATGAAATTAAATATTTTTTTTAAATTTTTATATTTGAGTTAATTGAATGAAAGGTAAATTGCGGTTTATGATTTATGACGTATTAAAAAAAAAAAAAACTACTTACTAAATCTCGTTCAAACCAATTTTCGGTGAAAGTTTACATGGTAACGTACATCATATATATTATTTAATTTCATCATTTTCTTATTTTAGAAGTTACAAGGGGGGGACACACATTTTACCACTTTGGAAGTGTCTCTCGCGCAAACTATTCAGTTTAGAAAAAAATTATATTAGAAATCTCAATATAATTTTTGAAGACCTATCCATAGATACCCCACACGTATGGGTTTGATGACAAACATTTTTTGAGTTTCAGTTCTAAGTATGGGGAACCCCCAAAATGTATTGTTTTTTTTCTATTTTTGTGTGAAAATCTTAATGCGGTTCACAGAATACATCTACTTACCAAGTTTCAACAGCATAGTTCTTATACAGTGTGAGTCTTTATAATCTGCACATACTGAATCGAGGGAATCTTTGCTTAATTTTATCGACGGAAAAAATGATAAAAAAATTCTAAATATTTTATTGAAATTTTTAATGGATTTTTTATTTATTTTTTCGTTTCTGTGACTCCAGTGTATACAAAGCGGTGTAACTTTTTAACTCGATGTTTTATCACGATGAAACAAACTCCATAATGATTGGAAGTAATTAGGTGTCCGCATTAAATGAAAATTGTGTAAAAAAACTGCCACCAATTAAAAATAAACACGTTTTTCCCTCAAAAATCTGATTTTTTTTCATCAATTTTTGCAATAATCGTAAAATTTCTCAATAAGATGCCCTGATTACCTTCATTTTTTATTACTTTAAATTATTCCTCATCGTATTAGCTACCTAATAATAAAAATTGTATGCTTTTAGCTCAGACAAAACACTTTCTATCAAGTGTTAAAGATGGCACTTCGAACGCGCTATTTTTGTTCTCTTAAGGATGATTTATTTGGGTTCAATGAATGAAAAAGAGTTCAATTAAAACATTTATTATTTTAAAGAAAATTTAATGCATTAGGTTCTCAAAATGTCCACCTCGTTGTTGTAGGCACAAAGCCGCGCGAACTAAAATTTGTTGTGTCGCTCTCCTTATCATTTCGGGATCATTGCGAATATCATTTGCACAGTTAATTATGCGATCACGCAAATCGACCTCACTGTTGATGGGAGTACTGTAGACGCGTTGCTTCATGGTCCCCCACAGGAAGTAATCAAGGGGCGTTAAATCGGGTGAACGCGCAGGCCACCCTACAGGTCCTAGTCGTCCAATCCATTTATCACGATAATTTTCGTTTAAAAATGATCTCACATTTGTGGCATAATGGGCAGGGCATCCGTCCATCTGCAGAAACATCCTTCGACGCAAAGACAGTGGTACATCTTCCAATAACTCAGGTAGATCGTCAGTCAACAAACTTAAAAATCTTTCACTGTTCAAAGTTCTCGGCAGTATGACTGGTCCAATCAACATGTTATCGATAAGACCAGCCCAAACATTTATTGAAAATCTTACTTGAAAAGTCGATGAACGTTTCAATTTCGGGTTTTGACCTCCAGGGCACCATCTGTGTAAATTTCTACAGTTAGTAATACCATCTCTGGTAAATGTTGATTCGTCCATCCATAGTATGGTTTTCGGAAAGTTTGGGTTTGCTCTGATATTTCTTTGAATCCAGGTGGACATCACACACCTTGGACGCCAATCTACGTCTTCATGTAGATGTTGCACTCTTTGGTAGTGGTAAGGGTGCAATCCTTCTTTCTTTAAAATACGCCACGCTGATTTTTGTGATATTCCGTGACGAAGAGCCAGTCGTCTAGTACTTATGGATGGATCAGCAAACAAATCGCTCAGTACTGCTTGTTCCAGAACCACATCAATAATTATTTGAGGCGGCTCGCGACGATCTCTACTTGATTCAAGTCCAGTGATCGACAATCTTCTGTGAACTTCCTGGAAGTTGCGGGCAGATGGCACTGGTTGCCTGTTAGGAAACGCAGCTATGTAAGCTGCGCGCGCAGCTCTGGCACTTCCTCGTCCCATCCCATAGTAAAAATGAATGTCGGCAATGTGTGCCGGGGAGAATTCACTTAAGCGCGGCATCACGTAGCAGCGAACGAAAGTCACGAAACTCAGGTAGCAGTGAATGAAAGTAACGAAACACATGTAGCAGCGGCGAATAATTCGGAGCGACTGCCTGTCTGTCATCCCTTCTGGTCCCTTCAGCTGGCCCTACCTCCCCGCACCCCGACCCGCGCACATTCTCAACAAAAAAGGACGTCTACCTGCTAAACAATTAGTGCGTAGCCGTGCTCTAGGCCTTTCTTTGGCTGTTGATAAGAAATGATGGGATTGAGTTAAACCCTTGCAATTTTTACTATTGGATAGCTAATACGATGAAGAATAATTTAAAGTAATAAAAAATGAAGGTAATCGGGGCATCTTATTGAGAAATTTTACGATTATTGCAAAAATTGATGAAAAAAAATCAGATTTTTGCGGAAAAAACGTGTTAATTTTTAATTGGTGGCAGTTTTTTACACAATTTTCATTTAATGCGGACACCTAATTACTTCCAATCATTATGGAGTTTGTTTCATCGTGATAAAACATCGAGTTAAAAAGTTACACCGTTTTGTATACACTGGAGTCACAGAAGCGAAAAAATAAATAAAAAATCCATTAAAAATTTCAATAAAATATTTAGAATTTTTTTATCATTTTTTCCGTCGATATAATTAAGCAAAGATTCCCTCGATTCAGTATGTGCAGATTATAAAGACTCACACTGTAGTTTCGGAAAAAAGGGGCTGTGACATACGGACGGACAGACAGACAGACAGACATGACGAATGCACAAGGGTTCCGTTTTTTGCCATTTGGCTACGGAACCCTAAAAAGTGGATCAAGATCAGCGTATTAGTAGTTACGACATAGTTGAAGAGTTAGGGGTTGACCATAAAACAGTTTTGACCCATTTGAAAAAGTCTGGGTAGGTATACAAAAAATCTCGATATATGGGTGCCAAACGAGCTCTAAGTTGAATATAAAATACGAAAGAACATTTCCCCCGACCTAATAATATGTTACGTTACGTCATTGTAATATTCTGTATTCATATTCTATTTGTTCAATTGTACGCGAGTATATATAAAATGTACTCTGTGAGTATAACTTTGTTTGCACAACACAACACTTTTAATTTCAAAAGCCAGTAAAAATAAATAGTCTCATTTTAAAAATAATCAATACACTTTAATGACCTCATCATACTATTATACTTGCTTTACTATGATTTGTCACTAATAAAAATACCGAATAATGATAAGTGATAACAGTTTTAACTTCACTAATACTAATCAACATGCAATATAATAAAGAAGCTTAAAATAAAAGTAAACCGAACATTTACGGAAATAAATAAACATAAATTACAAAAAATAAACTGTGGAAAAAATACGAAAGCTTTAAAAAATACACTTTGGTACGATGCCTCCAGAGAGATTTGAACTCTCGACCCCTGGTTTACAAGACCAGTGCTCTAACCCCTGAGCTATGGAGGCGTATGACAACACTATCTTATTTAGCACCTAATGAAGTGGCATAATTGTTTTATATCTCTTAGAATTAACTTATAGCTTCTTGTAAAGAACAGAAACCAGTTTTATAGAAAGCTTTTTTGTGCAGAATAAAGGTACCCAGCTCACTGGTGGAAATTGCAGCATATTTTATAACTTAAAGTTCTATAATACCGGCTTAAGACTTCAAGAGGCAGTTTTAAGTTGTAAATTTGCTTCCGATAACGTCTGTAGCTACAAAAATAACCAAAGAGGGGCAGTAATGGAACCAAATACTAATCTTGCCTTTATAATAGTTCATTCCAGAGCCCATTTTATTACTCACGGCTGTAACAGAGAACTACAAAGGGCATTTGGTCACTGTAAGCTGCTTATGGGATTCTCTTGTAACTGTTAAACGCCGCTTAATTGCATAAAAGAGTTCATTGTAGCCTACTTAAAAAAGCTGCATAAGAATTGATATAACCACTGTTTTCTGCTTAAAGTTCTGGTAATAGAGGTAGTAATAACTTATACAGACTCAAGTTCCAGAAAGTCAATACATATTACTATAGCATACTTTGAACTTTAGAAATGGGAGCAATGCTCTCTTGAGTAGTTAATAGAGTAAACCAAATCAGCGGAGACAAGCCCAAATGATAAGTCAACTTTCATAAATACGGGTAAGGGTTCAGGTTGCAGGTAGATTTTATTCAATCAATAATGGTGATTCCATTATTGATGAGACGTAAGTGTTGGTGTATTATATAATTATATAGAGCAAGATTTTGAGACAATTTTGGAAATGAAAATGATACACCATGTACGCTACTCTACTTTATCCAGGTATAGGGGATATAACGACTATTTAATGATTTATTTAGGTACTTTGTATTTGTTAATCCAACTATTTTAAGTATATTTTGTGTTTGGTTTTAGAAATTTACCAGAGACACCAAATGAGGCGTCCAGTTATAAATATACAGACGAGGGTTCTGCAGATATATTTCATTCAACTAATAATGGTAATCACTCCGTTATACACTTTCACGATACTTATGGAATTAATCGAACGAAATTTATTACATACCTTTCACATTTTGATGGTAACATAAAAACGCTTCAAAATTAGTCGAAGAACGTCATATATATGCACAGTACATTTGGAAGCGTTTTTAGCCGCAGACATTTAACACATAACAGTAATGCATGTAATGTAAACTTTAGTAATAATATTTTAATGATGGCGCCGATGGTTGATTGCAATAGAAACGCTTCAACATTTTATTTTACGGACACACTAAAAACACTGAACTGGAATCTCATAAAGTACAGTCATTCGTTCACTCGCGTTCACAAAAGTAGTTCGTGTGGCGTTAATCATTCGTTGCGGCACTTGAGGAACTTTTGTGTCACTGTTGTGCAGTTGAAATGGAGCTCAGAGCTGCATCAAATTGTGCCCAAAATGGCGCTAGAGTTGCTGCATTAGGCCTGCAGAGCACGCTCTATCACTTGGGTCTTAGCACCTTACGGAATAATCAGATTGGCTCCAAAGCTTTTATCCAGTAAATTTGTGTTACCTAAGTAAGGTTCCCTGTCTGCTAATAACAACATACGGTAATTAACGACTTGACTGGCAAATGTAGTAGTTTATAGAAAAAAGGTAAATTATAAAGAAAGGCGTAGATGTGTTTAAGTGAAGTCCCAGAAGTTGTGCGCCTTCTCCCAATGTTGAAGTAGTAAAAGGTTCTCTTTGGGGACTGTCTTATGTAGTTTTTAGTGTAGGGTACATGCGCAGTTCATATTTTTTCTTAAGTTCCTACATCTACATCATTTGATTTCATTTGACGACTCCTCTAAGGCTATGACCATTATCCGCAGTGGTCAGTAAGAGGCCTAAGGTTCGGCAGTTGACGTATACATTATTATTAGTAAAACTTCAAAAAGAACTTCAAAGTTTGATGCCTCCAGAGAGATTTGAACTCTCGACCCCTGGTTTACAAGACCAGTGCTCTAACCCCTGAGCTATGGAGGCGTATGATAACTCTACGTTATTTAGCATCTAGTGCTGAAATTCGATAAACATTGTTTTATTTAGATCGGAATGCTGATTGCAGTCTTTTTATTGTTCGTAATGTTATCGTAATTTTCCAGCTAAGTGGGCTAATTGACTATTCGCGTAACTTATATTGTTTATCGAAACACACACATTATCCGTCGTCGCGTGCTATTTCAATAAAACTATTATTGAATGTTGAATAAGGAAAAAAATCAGGAAGGTTTAAGAGTTAATTCTGTAAACTGGATCATTATAATTAAGTAGGTACACGCTGACCGGCATCACGCGACTGAAGTATGTGTTTCCGGGAAATGAAGCTATTCAAATAAACACGAAAACATTTTGCATGTATTGCATGCTGTATATTGGAAAGATTAATATTTTACTGTAGTGTACATAAAAGGCAATTTTTTGCAACAAAGACGTCACAGGTCTTTATTCGGGAAGATCACGTCTACTTCTTTGTATGTCCCATTCGATGTGGGGAACGTTACATTATTTTCTGCTCGCTAAATGCTGACTTCGCTTGGCGTATTTGTCAAAATATTCGCGTAACTTAGGTAATACAAAATAGAGGGTGTAAAAAGAACCATCACAAAGCCGTCATCTACGCATTCTGTACATCAAAGTAAGTAACTTTGTGCAAAAATAATAGTTGGGAATCGAGTTTTATTATGAAAATTCGTTGTTTACGATACTGTGCGGCAGGCGCGCGTCCAGCGCCCACGCCAGCAGCGCCAGCAGCTGCGCGCACAGCGACAGGGTGCCAGCACTTACTTGAGCGAGATGGTGTGCGGCAGGCGCGCGTCCAGCGCCCACGCCAGCAGCGCCAGCAGCTGCGCGCACAGCGACAGGGTGCCAGCACTTACTTGAGCGAGATGGTGTGCGGCAGGCGCGCGTCCAGCGCCCACGCCAGCAGCGCCAGCAGCTGCGCGCACAGCGACAGGGTGCCAGCACTTACTTGAGCGAGATGGTGTGCGGCAGGCGCGCGTCCAGCGCCCACGCCAGCAGCGCCAGCAGCTGCGCGCACAGCGACAGGGTGCCAGCACTTACTTGAGCGAGATGGTGTGCGGCAGGCGCGCGTCCAGCGCCCACGCCAGCAGCGCCAGCAGCTGCGCGCACAGCGACAGGGTGCCAGCACTTACTTGAGCGAGATGGTGTGCGGCAGGCGCGCGTCCAGCGCCCACGCCAGCAGCGCCAGCAGCTGCGCGCACAGCGACAGGGTGCCAGCACTTACTTGAGCGAGATGGTGTGCGGCAGGCGCGCGTCCAGCGCCCACGCCAGCAGCGCCAGCAGCTGCGCGCACAGCGACAGGGTGCCAGCACTTACTTGAGCGAGATGGTGTGCGGCAGGCGCGCGTCCAGCGCCCACGCCAGCAGCGCCAGCAGCTGCGCGCACAGCGACAGGGTGCCAGCACTTACTTGAGCGAGATGGTGTGCGGCAGGCGCGCGTCCAGCGCCCACGCCAGCAGCGCCAGCAGCTGCGCGCACAGCGACAGGGTGCCAGCACTTACTTGAGCGAGATGGTGTGCGGCAGGCGCGCGTCCAGCGCCCACGCCAGCAGCGCCAGCAGCTGCGCGCACAGCGACAGGGTGCCAGCACTTACTTGAGCGAGATGGTGTGCGGCAGGCGCGCGTCCAGCGCCCACGCCAGCAGCGCCAGCAGCTGCGCGCACAGCGACAGGGTGCCAGCACTTACTTGAGCGAGATGGTGTGCGGCAGGCGCGCGTCCAGCGCCCACGCCAGCAGCGCCAGCAGCTGCGCGCACAGCGACAGGGTGCCAGCACTTACTTGAGCGAGATGGTGTGCGGCAGGCGCGCGTCCAGCGCCCACGCCAGCAGCGCCAGCAGCTGCGCGCACAGCGACAGGGTGCCAGCACTTACTTGAGCGAGATGGTGTGCGGCAGGCGCGCGTCCAGCGCCCACGCCAGCAGCGCCAGCAGCTGCGCGCACAGCGACAGGGTGCCAGCACTTACTTGAGCGAGATGGTGTGCGGCAGGCGCGCGTCCAGCGCCCACGCCAGCAGCGCCAGCAGCTGCGCGCACAGCGACAGGGTGCCAGCACTTACTTGAGCGAGATGGTGTGCGGCAGGCGCGCGTCCAGCGCCCACGCCAGCAGCGCCAGCAGCTGCGCGCACAGCGACAGGGTGCCAGCACTTACTTGAGCGAGATGGTGTGCGGCAGGCGCGCGTCCAGCGCCCACGCCAGCAGCGCCAGCAGCTGCGCGCACAGCGACAGGGTGCCAGCACTTACTTGAGCGAGATGGTGTGCGGCAGGCGCGCGTCCAGCGCCCACGCCAGCAGCGCCAGCAGCTGCGCGCACAGCGACAGGGTGCCAGCACTTACTTGAGCGAGATGGTGTGCGGCAGGCGCGCGTCCAGCGCCCACGCCAGCAGCGCCAGCAGCTGCGCGCACAGCGACAGGGTGCCAGCACTTACTTGAGCGAGATGGTGTGCGGCAGGCGCGCGTCCAGCGCCCACGCCAGCAGCGCCAGCAGCTGCGCGCACAGCGACAGGGTGCCAGCACTTACTTGAGCGAGATGGTGTGCGGCAGGCGCGCGTCCAGCGCCCACGCCAGCAGCGCCAGCAGCTGCGCGCACAGCGACAGGGTGCCAGCACTTACTTGAGCGAGATGGTGTGCGGCAGGCGCGCGTCCAGCGCCCACGCCAGCAGCGCCAGCAGCTGCGCGCACAGCGACAGGGTGCCAGCACTTACTTGAGCGAGATGGTGTGCGGCAGGCGCGCGTCCAGCGCCCACGCCAGCAGCGCCAGCAGCTGCGCGCACAGCGACAGGGTGCCAGCACTTACTTGAGCGAGATGGTGTGCGGCAGGCGCGCGTCCAGCGCCCACGCCAGCAGCGCCAGCAGCTGCGCGCACAGCGACAGCGCCGCGCAGGCGCGCGCCGCTGGGCTCGCGCCGCACGCCGGGCCCGATGCCACGCACTCCTTGTTCTGACGCACTGGGTAAACAATGGCTTATTTAGAACAACCTCACTCGAAAGGAACTCTAAGGCCCACTTGCACCACATATCAATATATACGCGCTAAATACACAAAATGGTATATCGACGCACAACCTGGTACCATAGATTCAGTACATAAATCTGAACCTCCCTGTGTTGAAGTTATTTGTCGGTTATTAAAAAATAATATGCTGTATAATACATTTTGTCCGCGTAGGTATTGCACTTTTTTATGATACAGCAGATTTATTTTTTGATAACCGACAAATAATTTCTCCCCGAGGGGTTCTAGAACCATGTCTTTAATTCATGGTAACAGTTTGCGCGTCGATGTCCCTGCCACCCTGTATTTAAAATATGTGTTCTGTCAATCGTTTGAAGATGATAGACATAAAGACGTTTTCGATATGTTTGGCGATTTATACTGCAAACGGGCCAAGTCTCTGGAGCCAATATTTTTAGTGGCAATGGGCCGGCCGTATGTGTCGAAGGATCGATGGCCGTTGGAGTGGAGACTGCATATTAGCAAGTGTAGTTATATAATAGCTTTTTAGGCACAAAAGAGATGCATTCGTGCCATGTTCAATTTGAAGTCGACCGACAGCTGTATGCCATTATTTAAAAAACACAAATTGTTAACTCACGCATTTGTTAAGGTGAAACAATTTCTATTTCTACATTGGCTGACAACTTCCCTCGTAACAGACGCGACGTGACAATAATCAACTGTGTTCGCATACGTCAAAGACTGCATTAATGGGAAAAAGCGTTTTCTGTATGGCTCCTAAAATTATAATAAATTACCACAGTCATATAAAGCATTGCCGGTAAATTTGTTTAAAAAAAAGATTCGAGATTTATTAACAGACAAGTGTTATTATAGTATAATTTGACTTTTTGAATGACACTATCTGACATTTATTATTTTATTAATCCTTCATTTTTGTGAAATTTTATGATTAATTTATTTGACTGACTTATTAATGTTTATTATTTATGATTATGATTGAAGTGCCTTTAGTAATTTAGTCTTTATTTTGTAATTTAGTTAATGTGTTTTGTTTGTAAATTTAATAATTTTGTACGCCTTACGGGTGAAACATATACGTACCAAATATTAATACTAACACATCCTGCATGCTTAATTTGCATGTATTCGTATGTTTTGACAACTAAAATTATCTTCATAATATAGTGTGGAACGGCCCTGAGCTAAAAATAGACGTCGGAAGGCGGAGAACTAGATGTTATGGCGCAACTTGGGAGAGGCCTTAGTCCAAGACTAAGTTTTATGCTGGAAACTGCACGGTAAAATTAAATTAGCTAGCGAAGCTCCCCAAATGTGAGATCAGCATGTAAACATGATAAAAGAAAAAGAAAAGGATTTTCTAAATTCATATTCAAAGTAACTACACAACCTGCGGTCGTTACCCCAAAAAATCATCAATATTTATTTTGGTTGTATCATGTTTATATATCGATAAACATCACGACTGTGGAGTTTCGCTAGCTAATTGAATTTGACCTTATATTTGACAAAACTTGAAAAAAATTGCTGTGATTTAGCAATGCTTACGCCAGTCGGCAACTTGTGAGAAGTCGCCGTCAGTGTTGATCCACGGCGCCACGATGTGCAGCTGCGGCCTGTTCGGAGGCTCCTCCTCATTGTCGTCGCCAATGAACTCCATATCTTCTATACTTTCACTGTAATTACAACAAAACCGATGCTTTTTATGTTGTTGGGTGGCAAACAGGTCAGGCGGCCCATCTGTTGCACCTACGCACCATCCCAGAGACACAGCTAAAGTAGCTGTGTGCCTGTGTTTACCTTAGCACCTGGCACTCATCAATGATCTAACGGGAACAGCAACTCTGCTTGGCTAATGGCGGCAGAAATAGGTAGTACCAATGTTGCAGATTAGACATATTAAAACGATGCATAGCCTGCCTTAACTAAGCCATGCGTGTTTTATTGACCGTGAGTGAAGTAAATAAGCAAGTGTACCCCTACATTAATCTTTAAAATAGCCATCTTATACCTATTATTCCAAAAATACGTACAAGTACTTCTTACTTTTTGTAAAATCAATGCACAAATTAAACTATCTAGATACCACTATTTCGCGGATATTGGTGTGGGTTACACGTTTACCTAGTTTTTAATTTACTCTGTCACACTTAAATTGTAATGAAAAAACAAAAAGTATATTAAAAAGCTTTTATTTGTGGTGAAATGCTGTTTTACAATAAAAATATTACTTCTGCCAAACCAACCAAAGAAAGTCAACCCAATAAAGTAAAATACATAAATAATAGTAAGTATAGACTTTGAGAAGGTGGAGTCCGGAAATAATAGTTTATTTGTGATAATGGTTCACTTTTATGGTTATTTTATGAGTAACATTGCACCCAGATATGTGAACAAAATAACATTATGAAAACATAAGCAATTAAAATTTTGTTTCTTTGACTGATAGTGTAGTGTAGACAAATTAAGCTATAATTAAGTATGAGTGTATAGATATGTATACATTCTATATTGTCTTATCATTACACAGTTATAATGGCCCAGATAGATAATGTTGATAAACTCAAAACTCAAACTCAAAGCATTTATTTCAATTAAACCATTTACAGGCACTTTTGAATTGTCAAAGAGTCGGTCAGTTAGTCAGAAAGTTGAAGCTAGTTGCCCATTCCAAAACGTAGATCTCTATGGAGAAGAACGGGCAAGAAACTCCAAGGACACTCTTTTTAAATCAAGATATTACAAAATCCTGGGTACATTAATCGTGTTGCTTCTATATGCGAGAACAATTTTAAAAAAATATATAAAAAAACAATTCAAAATATAAGATTAATAATAAAAATAAGCCGTGGCAGTTAAGAGATGACCAGTCTCAACTGACGGCGCCCGTTCACGAACATGACGCGTGGATCAGCACCATCCAGCTCAACCATTTTGTAGGGAACCGAATGATCCAACACACGCGCCACCAACAGTGAGACATTTAAGTGAGCATGACATAGTCTCTACTGCCATGCTGTCAAGTCAACATAATTATATAATAAACGAATCCATTGTACTCACATTTACAAAATTGCAATATGCTTCTAAATTATACAAAACTATAGTTTGCTATGTATTTGAGCAATGAATAAAATTTTACTACATAAAAGAAAATAATCATTAAAATATCTATTGAGTTATTCAATAATAAAACATATTTTATAAAAAATAAACAAACATTAAGTTCGCAATGTCAGAAAAATAAAAGGGGGAATAAGAAAGGAGTATCTCTTCCAAACATTCAAATTTTAACTAGTGCGCCCGGCTGTGGAGCAGGACCAGCATTAAGCCAAGCATTTTTATCTACTATATAGTCATTGAACTTATAATATGCTTGTCTACATAGTGTGCGTTTAATGCATGTTTTAAATTTCTTCTCATTTAGTTGAAGAATATCAAGTGGTATTTTATTATAACATTTTACACAGTACCCCATAAAAGAAGTACCTACTTTAGATAACCTGAAACGTGGTTGATCTAATTTGTTCCTATTTCTAGTGTTAAAATTATGCCTGTCACTTATCTTACTAAAAAGATGTAGATTTTTTCGAACATACATAATGTACTGATAATGGCCTTAATGCCTCAAAATTATAGATTTTCTGGAGAAATATTGAGATTATTAGAATCTTCCTTTCATAGTGCTCTACAATTTCACTGTTAAATGTTGAACTTTGAACCTTAAAATACAAATTACATCAATTAATCTAAGTAGAGAGAATATCTTGGCCAGCTTGGATTAATAAATAAAGACAGAAAAAGGTTGAGAAGAAAGGCCAACTTACCTTGTATCATACGTCATATACACCGGAAATATATACTTGGTGAGCTGCCGTATGCGTGACCTGCGTAAAGCTGCCAATGACTCTGCTTGTTCGTTGTAGGTACTGACTTTGTTCTCCAGCTCCATTCGCTGCATCTGAGCATGCTTGCCGAGGCTTGACACCCGTTTGTGATATCTTGGTAATTTTAATATTAACTCATTGTTATGACTTTTTAGTTCTGTTAGTTCTCTCCGTTTCTCCTCAATATTGCTCCGTCTCTGTTGTATTGCTAGTCTGAGGAGGTCTAGTTTGTCTCTGGATTGCTTTGCTTCTGTCAACAATGTGTCCTTCTTCAGTTTTGATGCTAATAATTTCTCACATCGGTCCAGGACATGTTTTCGGTTGACTTTTACACGGAGTAGTTTTCCTTGTTTTTCTGCGTATCTGTGGAATAACATTTTTGACCAATATGTATCTACATAGTGTATTATTTGGCCTTACATCTATTAATTCCGATTGCTGGTTTGACACTGGCACTAACACACAAGTTTGTTTACATTGAAAGGTCTACACAGCAGTAGGTTTGTTTACTTTGGGAATATTAAGTAGAACCTGTTTATTAATTACATTCAGTCCTATGAACAATACTTCAGCTTTTTAGTAACTATGTGTCTACACTTAACTAAGTTTTATCATAGCAGAAAAACAAAGAATTGTATGTTTCAATGCACAATATTATGAAACTTCAAATAGGACAGATTGAAAAGAAAATTTTCTTAAACATTTTAACAATCCTTTTGTAATCTGTGTATTGGATAGATGGTCTAATAAAATTCTAATAAGAATGATATAGCTAGTAAAAGTATTTGGCTCCCAAGATATTCTAAGATTATTATACCATCAAACGGGCTGAACAGGGATGCAGGGGTGAATTAGGACAAAACTTTAAAAAGGATTTATTTTATCATTGAAATAATACAGTTTGTTGCCAAAAAGGAATCTAATGTGTTTACTGTATTATAATTAACTATTAAGTGCCCTTGTTGGCAACAAACTATATAATTTCAATGTCAAAATCTCTTTTAAAGTTTCGTCCCGATTCACCCCGTTTGTACAGTATTCAAAAAGCTGAGTCATAAAGTTGAATGCTGAAGCTTCAACATGCTAATAACGACAACATTTACAATTCAAGGTTATGTAAGTTTGTAAACACGTCCAATAATATCTGCCGCCACAACAATGACTTATCACATCGTGTTTTTGCAGCAAATATTGTACTTCCTACTTATCTCGATGCTTTCAATCAGTGCAAACAACATTTCCGCATTGTTTACACATAAATTCGACGCATATGGTGACTCAAACAAAACATAACGCGCAAATGGCTATCTCTTTTGCCATCGAAAATGTAATTTGCAATCAATGCAGAGATAGTCTTACTGTGATAAATATAGAAGTTCATTGATATTGCTGCGTAATTAAAGTGAAAGAACCAACCTGTCCGCGTAAGGCATTGAGGAATGCACGAAATTGCCCGCCCTGACGCAATCCGAACAGTAAAAGTTCTTTTTTACGGTGTAACAGAGGAGGCATTTCTTGTAGTGACCATCACTCTCCGTGGACGACACTCGGAAGTCCCGGGGCGCTTCACTTTCATTAAAATAACTCAACGCCATTGCATCCACAACACTTTTTCTCGTATTTATTTGTAATGTTGAAACACAAAAACTTGTCATTTGTCAATGTCAGCTGGCGTTGTGCACAGATAAAATATTATTTTACGATTTTACGTTTCGTTTTGCTGAGAAGTAGGATGTTAAATATCTAAAACTGAAAGAAAAATAAATAGAAAATATGTGCTATGCAAGGACTAAAGACATTTTCTACAATCTAGTTTAAGGCTAACAAACAATGTGTGAGGTGTAGATTACAATATATTTCAGTTCAGAACCTAAGGTAACTTAGGTACCTACCTACAATTTAATTGTCAACTTTAAACCTATGATGTCCGAGTTGATTTTTGTGTAAGCATTTGTATTAAAAAGGTTCTATTTTTTTTAACCGACTTAAAAGGAGGAGGTTTCTCAATTCGACCGTAAATATTTTTTTTTTAGATTTGTGTTCGCGGATAACTTCGTCGTTTTTGAACCGATTTAGATGATTCTTTTTTGGTTGGAAAGGAAATATTCCAAGGGTGGTCCCATGATAAGGAAACCAGGATCTGATGATGGCATCCCAGATAAATCGAGGAGAACCTTCGAAAATTGTAGGGCAACTACTGCGTTTCTTACTTTTTTCATTAATTATTTTAAAGCATTACCATTTAATGAAGGTCTGGAGTCGATCTGATGATGGAGCCGAAAGACAGTCGAGGGAACTCCTCAACGATTTACAGCAGTTACCTTGTGTTTGGGCTTGATTAATTTGTATTAATGAGAACTTTACATCTAAATGGGTTGTGACTGTCATTAGGGGTCTGATAATGAAGACGAAGGACAGTTAAGGGAACTCCTCAATGGTTTACAGTAGCTACCTTGTGTTTGGGCTTGATTAAATGATAAATGATAAATGATTTTATTTCTGTAAGTAGGTTTGAACAAACACTTTTACACGTCAATCATATTTTAAAAACTAGATGAGGTCGGCGTTTCCTATCTGACTACTCTGAGAAGAAAGGCCGAAACAAACTCAGAGGTCACAGTCTCTTTTAAAGTCCAGACATAATCTTGGTCAGATCATGTGAAGACCATGTAGATTTGTGTCTGAGATGGTCTTTTGAGGAAAAACCACACAGATTGAGTGGACCTGTCCAGCCAGTGCACGCATTTGTCAGTAATCGTGTAGCTCAACTCAGAACTTAAGGAGCTCAACGATTCGACGAACAATACCAAAGAAAAGACATTTGGGTAGGCCACAAAAATTACTCAAACTGCCAGACCATGATTAAAATTAACTAAGGAGAGAAAAAAAAAGCAACAATGACCCACATAGTCTTCACATTCACAATATTAAAATGATAATCAATGTAGCCTGAATGCTACTCACATTCACAGACAGTTTACTCTTTAAAAGTCATCAAAAATACCATAAGTTATTATATAAGGACATCATCAATTCTAAAACACTCATTCACAGTATAAAAATGGATTGTTGCTTGGGGGTACATTGAAGTGGCTTAGTTAATCCCAAGCCTTTTTGTCATCCAAGTAATCTTTAACTTTATAGAAACCTTTTTGACAGAGTTTCTGTTTAATAAATAATTTAAATTTATTGAGGCTCAGTTCTTTAACAAGACTTGGGAGTTTGTTGTAAAAACGTATACTTTGGCACTTAAATGAATTACTAATTTTTTGGAGCCTAGTCGAGGGCACAATAAGTAATTCTTTGTTTCTAGTATTAATGTTATGCACGTCGCTGTGTTTGGAATATAGATTAATATTCTTTTTTACATAAATCAGGTTCTCATATACATATTGAGATGCGACTGTCATTATGTTTATTTCCTTAAATTTATCCCTCAGTGAATGCCTACAACTAAGGTTATAAATTGCTCGAATGGCTCGTTTCTGCAGCACAAATATAGCCTGAATGTCGGCTGCATTTCCCCACAGCAAAATGCCGTACGACATTACACTATGGAAATAACTAAAATATACTAATCGAGCTGTTTCGACATCAGTCAAATGACGGATTTTATAGACCGCGTAGGCTGCAGAGCTTAGCCGCTTCGACAATTTGGTTATATGTGGGCCCCACTGTAGCTTCGAGTCCAAAGTAATACCTAAGAACACAGTGGTGTCCACGAGATCCAATTCCGCCCCATTAACTAGTACATTGGTTTTCACCTGCTTAACGTTAGGTGTCAGAAATCTAATACATTTAGTCTTTTTCTCGTTTAAAAGTAAATTATTAACACTAAACCAATGTACTATTTTAGCGATAGCATTATTTACATCATCAGTAATTATCTGTTGTCGTTTAAGCTTAAATAAAAGTGATGTGTCATCTGCAAATAACACTATTTCATGACTATTCTTTACAAGGGAAGGTAGATCATTAATATATAAAATTAATTTTTAATTATTAATTAATTAATTTATTTATATGATTAATTTTTATTGATGAGAACTTTGCACCTAAGTGGGTTATAAGTACCATTACAGGTCTGATGATGGAGCCCATAGACTGTCGAGGGAATTCCTCAACAATTTATAGTAGTTACCTTTTGTTGGGCTAACTTCATACGGTTCCATATGCCAGAATGTTCAGTTCGTATAAAATTAATACCTAATTAAGATTGAAGTTTTACATACGACAACCACTACCTACCTACCCAATAATTTGTTTGAATCTAAGTCAGACAACAATATTCCTTCTATGGTTTTAACACGACTCAGAGCAACATACACCTGTCCTTTGGCGAATTTTTTCTTGCCTAGATCTATAACAGCTTGTTTAACAGACTTCAAAAACAGGAGGAGGTTCTTAATTCGACTGTCTTGTTTTTTTATTATGTTTGCTAGCTCAGAAGTTTTTTCTAGGTGAACCGATTTGGATGATTATTTTTTATTTGAAAGCTGGTGCTTTTCCTGTGGTCCCATATAAATTTGAACAAGTTCTGACTAAAAGTTTTTGAGTTATCCTTAATACTGCGTACTTTTTCCACTTAGTTTACATTGATGATGTTTTACTAATTTCCTATCACTGTTATTTAAATATCAAGTAATAGTATACGAATTTATGTGGGGTGTAGGTACCACAACAAAAAAGTGAAAAATTATATTTTTTTTACAAAAAAATCAACCGACTCCCAAAAAAACGCTTAAACACTGAAAAATTACTTAATTTCGGAAGTCGGTGGCAAAAACGAAAATACTAAACCAAAGACACCGATTTCCGAAATTAAAGTAATTTTTCACTTTTTTAGCGTTTTTTTGGAAGTCGGTTGATTTTTTTGTAAAGAAGTTTCTTTGGGTGCAATCGAATACGAATTTTGCCATGCATCGCCAGGGTAACCCGCGAAATTCAATATTTCTTACGTCTTTTGGAATTTGCAGGTCATCAGGTTGTATTTATGTTGATCAAAATATGATTCGCGACAGTAACAACTATTTATTAATAGAATTATAATCAATAAAATCATCAATAGGTACAACCAAGTTCAAATTACCCTATTGAGTGTATGGTGGTAATGACTGCGTAATGATAAAAAACTGCGCCGCTTTTTTTCTGCAGTGAAAATTTTTGTTCGCTTCTCCTGTGTAAACAAAACGGTATAACTTTTTAACTAAACGATTTATAACGATGAAACAAACTCAGTAATCATTGGTAATAACAGAGCATCCTCGTAGGTAGAATATAAATTAAAGAAAAAATCGCCCGCAATTGAAATTTAAGGTGGTATAAAAAAAAAAAAATGATAAATTTTCCTTTTTACTTTAAAGTATTATATACTAGCTGCGCCCAACGGTTTCACCCGCATTTATCGCGCAACTTTCTTCTTACTTTTTCCCGTAAAACCAAATATTAGGTAACTATAAAAAAAAGATGGATGAAATCGGTAAAGTCGTTCTTAAGTTATGGCGTGACCAAGGGAAATAGGGATTCATTTTATATATATATAGATTATATTATACTTAAAATTATTTGCATTAAGTTATTAGCTTTCTAACAGTAACGATAGGTCACGTTTTTAACTCAATCACAACATTCCTATAAACTGTTAAAGAAAGGCCTTGCGTTACAGACGGCCACGAGCTACATACAAAACTTTAGCAGGTCAGATCCTTAAAAAAAAAACCAGCATATTTTCCCTCATTTCATTAAATGCACATTATGAAGACTCACAATGTAGGTTTATGATTCGGCACAATCATGTGCTCTAACGTGACGTACGTGTAAATTAATTATTTGGCGAGGTTGTTCAAGTCCATTCATTTAAGTTCATATTCTCAGGCCCGTATTACAGAACGTCACTCAACACTCAAGCATGACTTAAAACTAGATTCATTTCATTCTTAGAACTAGATTTGATTGGTTTTTTTCTCTTTGTTTTTAGTTTTAATGATAATCTGGCAGTTTGAGTGCTTTATGCGGCCTACCCAAATGTCCTTTCTTTGGTATTGTTCGTCTAGTGGTTGAGCTACTTAAGTTCTGAGTTGAGCTTCACGATTACTAACTAATGCGTGCACTGACTGGACAGGTCCACTCAGATCTGTATGGTTATTTCCTCAAAAGACCATTTCAGACACCAATCTAACATTTTCCTCAAATGATCTGACCAAGATTATTTCCGGATTTTTATATACCTATATACATACATATACATTACTTTTTATATACATTGATGATTTTTTATAAATACATTGACATGAATATTTACTTTGTAAAATAGTATATTATTTTAATTATTGTGAATGTAAAGACTATGTGGATCATTGTTTTTTTTTCTTCTTGTCAATTAGTTTTAATCATGGTCTGGCAGTTTGAGTAATTTATGCGGCCTACCCAAATGTCCTTTCTTTGGTATTGTTCGTCGAATCGTTGAGCTCCTTAATTTTTGAGTTGAGCTGCACGATTACGGACAAATGCGTGCACTGACTGGACAGGTCCACTCATTGTGTGGTTTTTCCTCAAAAGACCGTTTCAGACACCAATCTAACATGTTCCTCAAATGATCTGACCAAGATTATTTCCGGATTTTTATATACCTATATACATACATATACATTCCTTTTTATATACATTGATGATTTTTTATAAATACATTGACATGAATATTTACTTTGTAAAATAGTATATTATTTTAATTATTGTGAATGTAAAGACTATGTGGATCATTGTTCTTTTTTCTTCTTCTCAATTAGTTTTAATCATGGTCTTGCAGTTTGAGTAATTTATGCGGCCTACCCAAATGTCCTTTCTTTGGTATTGTTCGTCGAATCATTGAGCTCCTTAATTTTTGAGTTGAGCTGCACGATTACGGACAAATGCGTGCACTGACTGGACAGATCCACTCATTCTGTGTGGTTTTTCCTCAAAAGACCGTTTCAGACACAAATTTACATGGTCTTCACATGACCTGACCAAGATTATGTCTGGACTTTAAAAGAGACCTCTGAGTTTGTTTCGGCCTTTCTTCTCAGAGTAGTCAGATAGGAAACGCCGACCTCATCTAGTTTTAAAATATGATTGACGTGTAAAACTGTTTGTACAAACCTATTTACAGAAATAAAATCATTTATCATAAAGGCTCCTTCAAACAGGCGCGACTCGCGACTCGAATCGCATGCGACACAAAGGCACCGCTCGTCGTGCGTCGCGCGTCAGGCGGCGCCTTTGTGTCACGTGCGATTCGCGTCGCGTGTCGCGCCTGTTTGAATGAACCTTAATACTAGTCGACAAAGAAAAAGGAAACCCCTACCCGTATCCCTCAACGCGGTCGCAGAATGATTGCGGAGCCGTGGAAAGACAAAGGGTGACATAAGATAGGTATAGGTAGGTACATAGAAGGATAAGGGATACGGTAAATGCAATTGAACGGTGAATCCAGCTACTTACCTAATTTTAATTAAATTAATTAATTGTGACAAGTATCTACACCTCAGCAGGCAGCTACGGCTCAAATTACTGCTAATAGGATATTAATCATACGCGCAGGACGCTACGTCGGTAATCATTTAATCAATTCATCTTTTTCTTCTTACCATTGATACCTATCGAAATATTTAACACGGTAATCTACGCGTAGGTAGGAATAAGTAGGTATAACATAATTTAACCGGTGAAAAATAAATACGTGGAATTGCGCAGTCTTGGCGTCGTCGACGAAAGGGTCAATGTGAATCAGCCAGATTGGATTACCGTGTGTCGGAGTAACGAGCAGCCATTTTGTTTTTATTTTGGCGGGAAAAAAAATCGTCGCCGACCGCCATTACGTAGGTCGTTACAGTTCAGGCACTGAGCTAACTTAGTTAGCAATACCCTATCACGTTCCCAACGATACCTACTAATTAATATTTTGTTTTTGTCACACAGATGTACTTACTGCTACATCGTAATGTATTCCTCGGAGAGATAGGCAGAAATGTGTTTTATAACACACTATTGCGTGTGGCAGAATGTAAACGTTATCATGGCAACCCAGAGTGCTAACCCGGCCGCCCGTCTGAGGGCGCCCGCGAAAGCTCCCGTAAGTTCTCATTTTCAGTATAGTATAAAGTACTCTGTGGTTCTCATGGTAATCGTCAGTCAAGTACGCTACCAACCAGCGTGTGAATGTGAGCGCGCTTTAACCAAAAGGTTCTGTTAGATTGTAATTTGTGTGATCTGAATGATTACAGTGTAAGTCCTAAGCACCTGCGTTTCTCTTATACCCGTTCCCCGTCTATAACATACACTACGCCAGTTATAATAATAGTTTCATATAATCCCAGGAGACGAGCCTATTGAGCTTAGCACAAGTGAAAACTTTATGCTGATACTGAGAATTTCCTAATGGAAAAACATGCTGACTGAAACATGAAACATACTGGTCCTGCTCCATAGGACAATCTAGAGTCTAGACAAAATCAAACTGGTTGCTAATTTAATTGTATAATTTATAATTTCTAAGACACTGATTTTTACATTATGTAACTACTTTAACTCACACACTAAATTATTACTTGTTAAAATTTTGGTAAAATCATCTACTTTTCAATATTTGTAAATATGTAAGCACCATGTAATCATAATCATAATCATTTATATGTCAGAATATGGTACATATATTTTTTTTTAATAATTATTTTATGGCCTGGTTGCTAAGACCTTTTAGCCAAGTCTTTAGTTTATTTAATTTCCTTCACTAAATTTCTTCGAAAGTATTTTTAATATATTTATATATTGCTCGATAACAAGTCTTATTTTTTTAATAATTCTGTCAAGCCGCGGGAGGTATTATTTAGCACGACACTTTCACTACACAATTCACTTAATTCACTCGCTTTGTTTGGGCTTGATAATTTAGGTTTCCACTTTTCAAGGTACAAACTTGATACAAAGAACAAAGAATATTTAGCTATTTTAGGTACTTATTTTCATATTTCTTGACAATAATTTTCATGACGGTCAATTTTTTTTTTTATTTTTTTTTTTTGGGCGGGAAATCATCAAATGACCTCTCCCGCTCTGCGCGGAGCGGAAGGGCGTGTCAGACTCTTACTGACTAAAACCCACCCGTGTTCCTTCAGTTGCCTGTGCGCCAGGGCCACGGTAACTCTTTCGAACAATCCGCAGCCCCGGCAGGCATCGGTCCTATCGGACCCCGTCAATTTTGCTGACATCTCTTTGAGGCGCGCGTGGAACACGACGCGCCGTCGACATGGGCCTGGTCCTTACCGGACGGCGAGCTGCCCATTGCTCGCCGTCCGCAAGCCCGCGCCTACGGTGGCCGGGAGTCGGCAATCGACTCCCGACGCCCAGGGTGCCTCCTCCTCCTGCGGCGGCTAGGGGCGCGAGGGCGCAGAGATTGCCTCTCCTTTTCGCGCTCCGCCTCCTCCTTCGCGAGCATTACTGCTTCGCAGAAGGAGGTGACGGCTTCCCATTCCCTCTCGCTCCGTACCATGGCCTGAACCAGGGCCGGACGCGAGAGGTCGCCGCCGCCGATCGCCGCCACGAGGACACGGCGGTGCTCCGCCCAAGCCGGGCAGACCTCCACCGTATGCTCCACCGTGTCCTCCGGTCGATCCACGCAATGATAACACCCGGGCGTTTCCTCCCGCCTTATACGAAACAGGAACCTCCCGAAACAGCCATGTCCGGTGAGGACCTGCGTCAGGCGGAAGGTGAGGACGCCGTGGCGCCTCTCAAGCCACTCCTCAAAGAGGGGTCTTACCGCCGCAATTGTGGCGTGCCCTGCGCTGGGTTGCGACAGTCGCACTCTCCATGCCGCCATGAGATCCCGCCGGAGCTCTGTCCGCTGTGCCGTGATTTCTCGCGGCAGCGGAGTTACGCCCCGGCGTTTCGCCTCCTCGCGCCACTCCCAAACGTGCGCGAGGACCTTTGCCTCCAGATCCCACGGCGGCAATCCGGCAAGGAGGCTCGCCGCCTTGCAGGAGACCGTGCGGTATCCCCGTACCATCCGGATGGCCATGACCCTTTGGGACGCGTTCAACCGGCGGGCTGGCCGGAGCCTCAATGAACGCGCCCACACCGGTGCCCCGTAAAGGGCCATGGACCGCACGACCCCCGCGTAGAGCCTCCGGCAGGAGGCGTTTGGCCCCCCCAGGTTGGGCAAGAGCCGCTTCAAAGCAGCCCCGGCCCGCTGCAGTCTGGGAGCCAAACGTCGGAAATGCTCGACGAAGTTCCACCGGCTGTCGAGGACGAGTCCCAGGTACATTTTTTACTTTTTTTTACTTAGGTTTTCGTTTCCTTCATGTTATTCCCGCCATTTTCGATTCCCCACCATCAATATGGTACATTATAATGGTCTTAAGATTAGTCAGTGGTATCATCACATTCTGCCAAGTATGGCGTGCAAATATTAGGTACATACATTTATTACAGGACAGAGATTATTAGTTTAGTATTAACATTATTGATTGCCTATTACGAATTAAAATTACAATTTGAGGTATGTCGGTTAAGAATAATATAATAAACACACTATTTATTTAGGATTTCAAAGTATCATTAAATGTCAGAGTATTAAAGAGTAAGATGTCAGAGTATAAAAGATTACAATTAGGATGTCAAAGTATCATTCAAATAGTCGTTTAAATTATAATAACATTTATTACATAGCAAGTCTTTAAGTTTACTTTTAAATCCATTTAAATTTAACTCTTTGATTAATTTAAGAATTTTGTTATAAACTTGCGGAGCTTTGCAGAATATGCTTTTCCACATTAGGGCTGTTTTGGCTCTCCGTCCGCGTAACATATCATTCCGCCTGTAACGTTTAACGGTATCTGACAGGTGAGGAAACAAATGTGCATTTAACTTAACAAATAGGGCAGTTTCATGAATATACAAAGAAGGTTGTGTCAGGATTATGTATTTTTTTAAATATGGTTTACAACTGTCCGTTACTTGTAGTCCAAACATGGTTCTGATGGATCGCTTTTGCGCTTTAAAGGCGGCTTCTCTGTTTGTTGAGTTACCCCAAAATATAATACCGTATCTTAATATAGATGCCACAAGACCATGATAAGCTGTGAGTAGTGCATCTGTGTTAACTGTTGGAGCAAGTTTATACAGGGCATAGGATGAACTACTAATTTTCTTACATAGCGCTTCAATGTGATCTTTCCAGTTGAGCCGCCTGTCAATAATCAAGCCTAGAAATTTTGCACTATCTACGTCGTGAATTTTGTTACTTTCGTATTGGACCTCCATTTTCGAACTGAGTTTTTTATGGCCAAAGTGCATTACTTGGGTTTTTCCAAGATTAATTCTTAAATTAATTAAGCCAAGAGATTAATGAATTGACCGCGTTATTGACACCGTTGTTACCGTACTATCGTCAGCAAAGAGTGTTATGGGGAAGTCTATGGCATTGGGCAGGTCATTAATATAAATCAAGAACAGTAAGGGACCCAATACACTGCCCTATGTATGTATCACATAATTAATTTACCTGTCATTGCTTTATATTTCATTATTTTTACGTATTGTGGTATAGTAATATTTTCTAGGTGCATCGTCTTCACATATAATTATATTATTAATGTATACATAATATTGTAAAACATTTTTAAAACAGTAACGGTGGAGTTTCTTGCCCATTCTTCTCCATACGAAACTACCTTTTGGAAGGGGCAACTAGAATAAATTGTATTTTCATGTAAATTTTGACGTTCAAAAGTGCCTTTTACGTGCCTAATTGAAATAAATGATTTGACTTTGACTTTGAAAACCAATAACACTGCCCAAACAGAGGATCGAATCGAGTCGAGTTGAATCGATTGTAACATTGCCAAGGTGGTGTAGCTATAGTTACCAGTCCGCGGTAGTTTTAGTTAAATTAAGTTGAAAATTGAATGCTTTTTTACTTTTATGGAAAGATAAACTGTACCTACCTATCTCCTTTTTTCGTGTTTCACGTTCAAGCGTAATCCAGCGCAAACAGCGCTTTCCATCGTGCGAAAGCGTCCAATTTTGCATATTATGATCTGGCAAAATTTTAATTCTATTTAGCGGGGGCTGGCAATCACGGCTTAACGAATGTAACGTTATATAACCGACCGTACATTTTTACACACGTTTTCTATGGGGCTTTTTCGGGACAACCCTAAAGCTATTAACATTGTTATGAATGATTATTTTTATTTCTGTTTCCAAATTGGAATGACTTCATTCGAGTTGTGTGTTTTATATAGTATAAAATATATTTTCTCGAAAAATAAAATCGAGTTCTTATTTCGGAGTGTGTAAATTGTGATTGCAATTAATTACTTATTCATCTGAGCAACATTCTACATATTGCGATCTTCGACGAGAATGTAAATATTCTCAGATATCTATTTATAAAGTTAGTACCTGTTTAAATATAGAACGCCAACGTTTCCTTTGACCTCACTAATTAAACGTATTAGACACAAGAAAAATGCCATTCAGCTTTCCCGTGGTCAGTGTAATTACTGCTCTCTACGAAGGTTGCGGAATGCACGGCGGCTGATTTCCCTCGGCGCGGGACGTGGTTTCCGAACGTTGTTTGCGTGGAATGAAGACGTCTGTGGTTTTCATTAGGTGGGATTCGGGAAATCTTGTTTCGTTTTGGTGTTAAAAAGTTCAGAATTGAGGTTATGGTTTTATTAAAGTATATAGTTATGAGTTTGGTTACGATTCATAGAAGTTTCGGCAGTTTTAACGTTTGATGAAGGATATTGACGATCTTATTACGAGTACCTAAGTATGTAGAGTTTAAATGAAACGCACAAAAACGCGGTTTACGGTTCGCTATGCCATACCTATACTTAGCATTTTCTTGTTCCTAGATTTTATTGTAGTTTCTTATCTTTTTTGGCGTGAAAGAAAGAAAACATTGAAAATTGCAGTATTTTCAACCGTGCTGTATCAAATCCCAATATCCCATCTCCAGAATTTTCGTCGCACCTAATCTAAATTTCGTTTGATAGTGATCGGTACCTACTTGTGCCTTTAGACACATTCAAAATCAAGCGTCCGATCGATAGTCCATCGCATCAGGTGCAATTCCTAACAACGTTCGTTATAAAGCGAGTATTTTACACTCGTAAAGTTTCGAGCGTCTATTTGGGACGCATTTTCATCTATCTCCTAGTTGGTTGTCATAAAGAGAAACACTTCTGCATTGCGGACGCTACGTGTCGTCTTTTACTATTCTATTTCATTTAACTTTACTGGGCTTTATTGTTAGCTCTTTGACTGAAGATAGAGGTATTTAGGAGTACCTACGTGCATATATTGGGAACCAGCATCATACATATTTGCTAAATAGCTGCCTGATGAGCGCGTGTCTGCTTTGGTATTATTTGATCTCATATGAATTCACGTCACACAAAATGAATGGTTAGGTGCTGCACCCGCAGTAGCGATGCACAGAATTACAGTTCTTCTACAATTGGTCTCCGAAAATTTATCAATATGGCACATCGAGCCTTAGTGCGAAATTCACCAATGAAACTGAACGCAAACTGCACTTCTAAACCGCGTTCAGAACTATCTGTGTCTCAACATTACAAAAAAAAAAAAATGCATTGACTGCTTTTGAACGCGGTTTAGATGTTCTGAACGCGTTTAGTTTCATTGGTAAATTTCGCCCTTAAAAAAGGTGCCGCAGCTGAAAGGTGCTCATACCTGTCTCTTTCTGAAGCTAAATTTGTCATATATTTACGTCTGGGTCAACTCAACAGTTGCTGACGGTTGCTAAATATTGATCAAAAACACCTTTCCTCCAAAATAATGTTTAGAACAGAAAATAGACCGTCTTCCGCAGCTAGAATCACAATGCTGCAGCTAATTTATTCATTTCGGCCGGACGCGACGTCTCGTGGGCGGCTTTTGGCTCCCAGCCTCCTATAATATGCTAACACGAGGTTTTTGTTACCAAGGAGATGCATTTAAGCTCTAGCGGAATCTGGTAAATCTATGTTGCAGATGTGTACTTGAAAGTACAGTAGCTACGAGAATGTTGACTGAGTGGATGCTTTTGACGAGTATAATAAAAGGATCTTAAAAACGTTTCAAGTTACTAAAATGATATGTTCTGTAATTCCACATTGATCTGATAGTGTAAAAAGTCTAGATTTAGAGTAAAGTAAACATATAATGTTAAACTTTATCTCAAGATCCAAGGTGTTGGCGTTAAGTGTGCCTGGTAATTTATTCAGGGAGCTGTTCCGGCAAGTCTGAGTGATTTCCCCGCGGACCACGTCGTGGCCATCATTCGGAATGGTCCACCTAAGACACGTGCACTCGAACTTGACGTATGGGAACATTTTCTTATAGGTAAGTTTTGAAGCAATCATATTATGTTTTAAGGAATTTTTAGTTTTAGCTAAACTTTTTGAGGGAAGATTTTAGAGTTGTATGACCAACAGCAAAATAAATATTGCAAGCTTTGCGTTAAACTGAAAATAAATGTCAATGTAATTCCAAAAATCATTTGGCTATGTCCTAAAACGGTTCCCTATGCATTTGCATAAAATGTTAAGACCTAATATAACTTAGCATAATTTTGTTTGGCATAATTATATTTTCGCATAATATAATTACGCATAACAGCTTACGCATAATTTTTTTAAGCATAATTTCTCTAACCATAATAATGATTAAGCATAATATTCTAAAGCATTAATTTATTAAGCATAAAGTTCTAAAGCATAACTTTTTGTGAACAATTTTGTGGGTTTTTTTTTCGCTGTAGGAAGCATGAAGCAAGCAAGCATACAGCATGCAAGCAAGCATACAGCATGCAAGCAAGCATGCAAGCAAGCATGCAAGCAAGCATGCAGCAAACAAGCAAGCATGCAGCATGCAAGCAAGCATGCAGCAGGCAGGGTTTCTGTCACGGCTCTGGCGCTGCGGGCCCCCGGCGGCCCCACGCGTGCTAATCGTCGCAGACGGCTTTCGGTCACCACCGCAGCTTCGGCTTGTTGGCCGGCTTCGCCGGCCAGCCTCAGCCGCGGCGGCTCGCTCGCAGCCGCCTGCTCCACAGCCCGCGGGCCGCCTCGCCCCTACGCGCCTACGCGATTTTAAATTACACTCTAGGGGTAGGACAAACAAGACTACGTGGAGTCGGTTTTGCAGCAATTCGGTTCTGTCACTAACTTTTGTTGCACAGCATATTAAATTTTTAACCAACAATATTATGCTAATAATCATTAGGCCTACTAACGTTATGCGAATCAAATTTATGCCAAAACAAATTAGTCTTTAAGATGATTATGCCAACATAAAATGTATGCCTAAAAAAATTATGCCGAAGTATTATTATGCCAAAACAAATTGTGCCAAAATCGTTATGCCGAAGTATATTAGGACAAAGAACATTATGCGAAAAGAAGGGATCCCTCCTAAAACATTAGCAGAGGAATAGCGGCTCTACTAGACACTATATAAGTCTAGATAGGCAAATTCAAAATACTCGCTTTCAGAATAGGGCTATTGTATAAATGACACTAGTTACTCCCAACACAACCAAAGTGTCACCTTTTAATAGTCCTAATTTATAACGAAAGTGTAAGTATCGCTGACATTCGCCAGACGACACATTGTGACAGTCGGACGGATGTGGACATACATCTTGCAGATTTCCCCTGGGCTGGCTGCATCTTAATACAAGTAATGTTCACAGCACAGATTAATAAGTAAATGGACTGCTAACACATACATCCTCCCAGAATTCGCATTAGCTCGCGCATTATGTAATAAATGCATTTTTAAGGACTCAGGCAGAGATCTATAAACGTTACTTAGCACGTACTTTGGCCAGTCATTATTCCTGTCACACAGTCGCACAACTGTCAAACTACTAGTGCAAGATAGACACAGTAACACGTCTAAGTCAAAGCACGAGATAAGTGACGTTTGTAGATCTTGGCCTCAGACACCAAGAAATGTCCTACTTCGGATATTTATGGTCCTACTAGTTTTATTAACCCCTGACACAGATTTCAACGAGTCTGCCCACTGCACCGTATCATAGCATGACCGTGCTAGCAACGTGTCAAGCAATAAAATCAGTCTAGGGTAATTTAGGAACAGTAACATGTGGTGCCGTATTCTTTGTATTGGATCGTTCCGTCACCGAACAACACCGTCGTCGCGTGCCATGCACGGAGCGTCAACAATTGTCGGCGAGAGAATTTTGCCGGTGCCGATACGCTCCGTGCATGGTTCGCAACGTTGCCAAACCCGTTACAAACGGATTATATAAACGTGTTCCCAACTTGTCTTGCCATTAAATTCGATCCAGCCTGTCCCATCTTGCTGTCCTCCCCTCAGTGACGCCCTAAGCCGAGGTTCGTACCACACAGGGGGTGCCCTTAGCGTGCGGTAACCTAGTAATATAAGAAATTCGCCCCTGGCTGGAGGCTTTGAGTTCGCTTAAGGCACCCACAGGATAGTCTGGTTAAGTAGCGACGACCTCTAAGGGTCAGCAAAAAGTTAGAAATCCAAAAAAAAATATGTCTTGCCACTTTGTTACCGTCAGTTCAACAAGACGCACGTATGCATTCGATGTTAAAATAGAGGACGAAAAACTAATTGAAATTGTCGGCAAACACGAATTGAAATATAATTTAAAATCTCCGAAATATATGGATAATATCAAGAAAGAAATTGCGTGGAAGGAAATTGGGGACCAAGTAAAACAATGCGGTAAGTATTTTATTATTTATTTTCGTATATTTAACTACGTGTAGGTATTATCAAGTATTTCAACATGGTACGAGCCGGTCAAATAGAGAAAGGGATTGAAAATACAGTGTGTTTTCACTGCATAATATTTTCATTAGTATAAATTAATGAGTTTATTTATAAACATTGCGTAAAGTTAAGTGACGTTTAAATGTCAAAAATGTTCGCTAAAAATTTAATAGTCGCTAATCCTACTAATATTATATATGTAAAAATTTGTGAGGATGGATGGATGGATGTTTGTTACTCTTTCACACCAAAAACTACTGAACGGATTTGGATGAAATTTGGAACACAGATAGTTTATAGCCTGGATAAACACGTATCATACTTTTTATCCCGGTAGTACGGTCCTGTGGGATAATTTCGGACATCCACGCGGGCGAAGCCGCGGGCAAAAGCTAGTCATTACATAACTTTCAAGCAGCGTTTTTAAATAATAATATAATAATAATAATAATAAAAATACTTTATTCATAAGTTCACATATAAATTACATAGAAGTGACATCGGTACAGAGTTACATATTAAAATTATTAAGCAAATATTAAACTATGCCTAAAATAAATCTAGTGTAGGTATAACTTATATAATATATTGGATAAAGGCCTAATGAAAAACAATAGCGACCTGCCTGATGTAGGTTTATTCAAACCTGTGTTTCAGGCCTTCACGTAACAACGCTGAGTGTTTTATTGGACTATTAAATTAATGTACATAGAGCTAGCATTGATACATAATAATTATATTATTAAATAAAAATTGCCTTAACATTAACAAACTTATTGCATGATTTCTAGCAAAGGGCTTTTCTAATAAAGGGGTTTGTTACTAATGTGAAAAAAAAACACGTGTGGCACTCGGGGACTGCCGCGGTAAAGCTATTGCATAGCATTTTTTATCAACTTATGCAATTATAATTATTTTTTAATTTTTTATTTATGCAGTATTTTTTTTTCTTTGATATTAATTCAAGTACAGTCGTACCATATACATACACGTTAAGCGAACGCTCGGCCGAGCTACATGGTAGGCGGAGTGGGGGGTGTTAGGTTTTATTTTCGTTACGGAATTTCTTGATTCGGTCGCCGCGCTCAAAGCCCGCGATAAAAGCTATGCAATAGCTTAATATTTATGGTTTGTTTGTAAGTACCTACCTTCTACGTTCTACCTACTTATTGTGTTTTTCGCATTGTTGTTTTTCGATGTAGGCAATAGGTAATATAGGTATAGGTAGGTATTTGTCGTCTATAAGTAGGTACAGAATGGTGTGAGTACCAATATGGTAATAGTGGTGTGTGTGGGGTGGCAATAGAGTGTGAGTGGGAGACAAATAGGACTAGGTACTGATATTTATAAGGCTTGTGTTTAAACGCCTACCAGAAAAGTATCTATTTTACCACCAAAAATTCGAAATACTCACCAAATTGTGTCCACCAGAATGGATAAATGCTCACTAAATTGTGTTTCATAAAGTATTGTAACCTAAAAATTAACCTATTTTCCCTTTTTATTTATAAGGCGTAGTCGACGGACTACTTCTGGTGGTGGAGTACTTCCGGGTGGTTTAAAAAAAATAACCACGAAGGGAATGGCCGGGTCTGGAAGACCCCGCCATCCCCTTCGTGGTTATTTTTTTTTCAACTAAACGTCGACCTGGCAAGGGCGATAATTAAACTGGTTTTTCTTAGGGTCAGTAAGTAATTGATTGCTGTGATGGATAAAGTCTTAACAGGTTACTTTTTAAAGGAAAAGCTTCGTCTCTCTTACACATGGCATCTCTACCGTCGACCCAGGAAGATTTTTATCATCAGGAATATTGAAGTTATTTTTCAATATCACTTTTGCCATTTATGATCGAAGTTGTTTAATGCGGCTTGCGGTAGGAGTAAACTGGCAGAAACCTTCACGCGTCAACGAAAAAGCGTTATGCCCCAAAAAGTTAGACACTTGAAACTGAGCCATCTAATAAGGTGGCTCTGTTTTAATACGTAATAAACAGCGTTCCAATCTGGTGTTCCATGACATTTCCCGACTTTTTTATTTCGACATAATACCGCCATCACTATCTTTACCGAAAGCGCCTACGTTAACGGCAATGTAGTTATAATTCGCGTCAACCAAAGCCAAAAGTACTATGGAAAATGTTTATTTTATCATTAAAATACAGGGAATTTTTTGGAGGTGCTAGAATCACAAATGTTTCCCGCCAAGAGAACTTACGGAAATTCCACTTATTCCAAAATTCACTTCAATATTTTGTTCCCATTGCTTTGTAGTGGGCATGGGAATCATTTCCCGTAACATTGTGTATATTATAGTACTAGCTTTTGCCCGCGGCTTCGCTCGCGTTAATTTAGACTTTGACTATCAATTCGGGTTATATAATTCAATCATGATTCGAAAGACACGTGGCGCCATCTATTATCATAAGAACGTTATTGTTGTTTTTCTCGGAAACAGTACTTTTTTGCGGGATGAAAGGTACCCCATGTCCGTTGCTGTACACCTGACAACGTATATGCAAAATTTCAGGATGATCGGTTCAGTGGTTTAGGCGTGAAAAGGTAACAAACAAACAAACAAACTTACTTTCGCATTTATAATATTAGTTAGGATATTCACAAACTTCAAAAACTGTATGTCTTTCAGAGCTTAGTCCCATAGTACGAAAACGATGTTAAAGTGATTGAAGTAAACCAATCACCAGCCGCTAAATACCTGTAATGAAGATAATTTATAATTAAAGGAAATCATAATGTTTATTGAATTCTTCACAAATAATTAAAAATAGGGTTCTTTTCCTTCAAACTTTTTGTTTTGCTCAATAGTATAATCCTACATGACTCTTGGACCTCAGATGTCATTTCGAGAAAAGGATGAAAACGATGAAAGCGTGATGAAGAGATGGAAACAAACTGTCTCTTGTATCCCATAGTTTTCATGCTTTTCTCGAAATGTCATCCGAGGTCCAAAAGAGCCTTGTCGGATTATAAAAATGATTACACATATACATGTGTTAAATGTGATAAAAGGTAGGTAGTAATGCAAGTCGGGCTTGAACTATGGAGCGTAACCGTTTTTACTTTGAAGCAAAATCAAAAAGATTGAAAATAAAAACGCCAGATTACATCCGGAACGACTGTTTATCCTACTTAAATTATATTGTGATAGTTTGTATGTTTGGATGTGTTACTCAAAAACGGCTGAATGGATTTGGATGAAAATTGGTACACATTTTAATTCTAAAGTACGTTCCCGTGCGATATTTTCCCATCCGTGCAGATGAAGCCGGGGCAAAAAATAGTTCATTATAGCGGGTGTAAAAAGACATTTAACGAAGCTGAGAGTCACTTGTACTCCCCGTCATTGTAATCATTTATTTGTACTGGACCATACCTGGGAACCTTCTGGTTACGGAGATATTGAAGACCAAAATTCCAATATTACTGACGTTTATTAAAATAAAAGAAGGTTTTAATGTTATATCACAACTTTAAATACCCCAACGAGTCGTGTTCCGTTGCATGCACCCATTATCACAGTGTTTTGCGTGTGTTACTTTGCGCACTACCGCGAACAGCGAATTTTTATACTACAAATAAAAGTCGTTTCCCAGCAATTATTTTTGTTCAATGATGTACAGAATGCTTAGTTGACGACTATGTGATGGGTTTTTTACACCCTGTATTTGGAGAAAAATTGTAAAATGGACCGTAAGATTTTGTTAAATGGCTCTTAATATTAAGGATACTTTACCCACAGTTCGTCTTTACTACCCTTAACATAAAAATCCAATGTTGATAAATATTAATGGTATAATGCAATTGATTAGTTTGACATTTTATTTTACAGTTGTTGCTTGTAAATAACGGTGGCAATGCCTTAGAGATGCATACAGGAGGGCTTTAAATAAAAAAAAGGGAAAAGCGGACACGCAGCCAATAATATGAAAAAATGGAAATATGAAAATGAAATGGCGTTTGTGGCTCCCTTTTGCATGGAGAGAAAAACTAAAGGTTCTGTCGAAATTACAAGCGATGATGAACTGTCTGAAAATGCCGATGAAAACCATACGATAGAATCCAACGCTTCGGAAAAGCCCAACACCGACATTGAGGTCGACGACACTCCTGTTGATGTTAGTGATGCTAATAGTACTAGAACATTATGCGAAGTTCCTCAAAATGAGTCACAACAAAAAAAAAATATCAAGAAGCTAAAACCTCAGCTAAGCTGTGACCTCTGATTTTGTTTCGGCCTTTCTTCTCAGAGTAGTCAGATAGGAAACGCCGACCTCATCTAGTTTTAAAAATATGATTGACGTGTAAAAGTGTTTGTTCAAACCTACTTACAGAAATAAAATCATTTATCATTTAATCAGTAAAGAGAAAAGCAGTCCAATCAGAGTCATCAGTATTTGCTATATTAATGGCAAAATTGCTCGATTACCAAAACAAACTTGAGCCACCCCGGGGACATGACGAGCTAGATCGCTTTTTTTAAATATTTCTGAAACTGTTAAGAAGTTCCCACCGTATGTACAAGCACTGGCGGCAAAAAACAAGATCTTTTCTCTGGTGTCTGAAATGGAATTACAACAACTTGCCCCACCTAGCTCAACTCTATACGCCTTCAATCCGTCCCCGCAATCTGTAAGTATTAGTGCAACGCCAGCAAGTGCTGACAACGGGAATGATCAGAAACAATTTGTTTTTCCATAAATTTAATCCACCTAAGCAAACTAAAAAATAAATGAATATAATATCATATTTAGTATTTTACTTACCGTAGACACATTGCTAGCTTTTCTCTCGGTGTAAGACTTTCTCTAGATGTGGTGTTTCTTCTAGTGATAATATTCTCAATCTTTCTCAATAATTAAATTTAACGTCATACGACAGTACCTACATATAACATTTTTCTTCGTCATTAACTAGGTGGCTAAATAATGTCCAGTCCCTCGACTTATTTTTTTTTTAAACTACGTGAACCCAGTAACGTCGTGATCGTCTGATGTTATTGTTTTCTCTTTCTTCCTCGTCTAAAACCATGTCTATCATTGCTAATTGCCTCATTGACAATTTTCTAATAGCCTCCATATAGGTATAGGAAATAATTATTTCAACAAAAATATTCCCTTGCTCTTCCCGACGTGTCTGCCTCACGCGAGGATACGCGGATGCTACGGTCACTAAAACCGTTATGCACGGGTATGATACGCTGTTGATACGTTCTACTGAGCATAGTAGTCCGTGTCATGTTTCTTTCCGTGCGGTAAATTCATATAGGTATTTATCTGGTTGTGTCTACTCTGTGTCGAACTCTAATGTGTCTGATCGATAAGCATTCCCTCACTGGATACGTTGTTCAGACGTGTGTATGATACAACGATGGAACCTAGTTGTTACTAATTTATTCATAGCGACTGTAGGGGTCTTTATTGATTTCCCTTGAGTAGGTGCTACAGATGGAGATTGATTTTGCAATACTATAAAAGCAGGCAATAAAGACGTGCTGTATAAAAAGTATGACCAATATTGATTATTATCAATAGACACAATCTTATTAGATTGTGGCCAGGATGTAGGTAGAAAAGAAAGCCGTATAGGGAAAGGGAATCTAATAATAATAGAGTTGCTTAAAAACTTTGACCTATTGAATGCTAGTTTAAAAGTAAGAAAGCTGTGACTGAAAATTTGTTCTTAGTATTTTATGGATGGAGCCCAGTTCATGTTGTAAACATAGAAACTAAACGAGGATTTAACAAGGAAAGCAACAGTTTTACTCTCTTAATAGTTTAAGCTTATAAAGTGCAGTAATTAAAGTGCAGCTCATTTATTAAGAAGCCACCGCTTGATTTCCCGCGAGCGGGCTGCTCGCCGGCAACATCCGAGATTGCTGATACACAGCAGACCAAGCCACTCGGTCTATTGCTCTCAGTAAATACCTATGTATTTTTATAGGTAATAAATGAAGAGTTACGACTACGCTATTACGGGATAACATCATTAGGATGAGCAGGGTAGCACTCCTTCTAAATGAGCACTTAATATCAACACATGACTGATGGCAATCATCAATGCGTTTTCGGCTCAATAATAAGTAATGGTGGTTTTCACATCATGGGTCATTTCTGTTTATTAGATCGTTAAATGGAGGCCAAAGTTCAGCACACAAGACTTCTACGAGCTAATAATACGAGTATCCCTGCAGCCTCCACTATCGACCGCGACAGCCTGCAGCCGGCTGCAACTTTAAACTTAGCTTAGGTTTATGACACAACTACAAACTCAGTTTTAGTTGTCCGAAGTTTACAACGAGCGAACTTCGTCGAGACTTTTTGTAAAGTTGTTACAAGGATTGAGTTACAATTTCTGAGAAAGATAACATTGTCTTTGGGGAGTTTCGTTATGAAATTCAACGGTTTTGGTTATTTTATAATAAGCATGGCGGGCAGGTTGAGGTCGGTTACTTAAGGAGGGTCCCGGAGGAGTGGAGTGACAGATGTAGAGGTCAGGATGAAGGATAACTATTTAGTGGATGGAGTGGGGTTACTTACTTAAATTATAATTTTACGGTGACTGCTTCGTCTCTCCTTAAGAGTTGATTTGGGTGCAATTATTTAGTTGTTGGTGCACGTTTGGGCGATATTATAGCATTGCATGTTTGCGAGTTTTAGTTATGAATATGCGTTATTGGTATGAAGTTCTTTGACGCGGCTTGCGGTAGGAGTAAACTGGTAGAAATCGTCACGTAACGAAAAAGCGTTATGGCCACTCCATGCGACTTTCTCTCTCTCTCTGTCTTTTCTATTATATACGAGTGTGTGTGCGTGTGAGTACCGCTTCGTTTCTGTTGGGGTTGTACCGACCGCTCATGTTTTTTTTTACCTGAGGGTATACAGTACCATATCTGATTCCTACAACAATACAGGACATAGTAGATAAATATTGTTATAGTATGTAGGTATAGGTATTCTAATGTAACGTTTTCTTTATCTTTCATTTAGCATAAGTACCTATAGGTAAGCGATTTAGTGTTCATATAATTATTGTAAGCTCATTTTGTATTTAAAATAAATAAATAGTAATAAATAATACCAACCAATATGCGCATAAGCATATCATCATGTTTTTTTCTTCAGCGGTTTTCTAGATTTACGTTCTCCAAGGGAACATCCCGCTTACCGCTGGTTCGAACACTGCTTATCCCGGCGAACACGACCGTGATGAATGTTCTTATATTTTTAAGTCAGGGCTGCCAACTTAGAAGTTTTCATCTCGTCATTCAATTAATAATTCCATTTACTTGATCCGTCTAGTTATTTAACAAGGTTTACTTCTACTGCTGCACACAGATGCCTTAAATTATTTCAAGCGGACGTAGTAGAATTAAAATCTTTCCCAACTGAGGTATTTAAAAAGGTCGATAATCACTATATTTAACTCCTTGATCTTTCAAAAGGTAACTACACCCACCGTCAACATCATAACTCACATTTTCACCAAAATTTTCGGTTTCGGCAGCCCTGTTTGCAGCGAAGAAGGAATATTTTAAAATGTTGGCACCAACCCGGGTTCCTCCAGCAACATATTTCAAGCATCCATTTAATTTTGTATCAAAGCGAGACATTGTTGCTTTATACTTTTTAACTTGCGTTATTGCTTCTCCGAGGAAATAATATAACTTGGTTATGTCTGCGGTTGTAAACGTAATAATACATTGTTCAGTTTACTGGTATTTTTATTGGATTTCTAGAAATTGTTCTGTCAATTAACTAACTGAAGTAACTTCATAACTATCTATTTGTATGTATACGCCTACCTACTCATAAAAAAAAACTACTTTTTTTAAATAAATATGAAGCGTCAAATAAATGACACTCTAGGGATAATAAATATTAATTACGTAAGTAATAAATAAAAATAATAATAAGTAAATATAACAATAATGAATAATTTAAAAAATAAAGGGTTTTTACAATGTTACTGAATAAATAAATTTATAAAACAATCATTATTATGATTCTTAAATTCAATTCTGTATTAATAAAACAATATAACTTATTAGCTACTTAACTAATAATAAAATGTATCATATTAAACAGCCAGTGCTATTCCTCCTCTCTCCTACTTGATCTATGCTGTGCCCGACAGGGTCCATAATGGTGACTAATATAATTATTTCCCTACCAACTATATACATTTTGGTTTGCAATAAAGAATTGAAAATTGAATTGAATTGAATTAAAGATTTTTCAAACTTCTATGCATCAGTTTTTTGTCCCGGGAAAGAATCGTGGGTGTTGCGAGAAATTGAGTTGCGATGACATCAAGGGGATGGGTTGCATCGACATCCAAGAAACTAGGTAAACCAATACAAATGTGTATTACCTAAAGCAATTTTTTTCTTCAATATTCTAATGAACATTCTTTTAATATCGACGAAATAAACCAACACCTATTTAGCATAACTAAAAGTAGAATTTAAACCCCGTAACGTAATTCCACGACACACTTAAAACGTCACCAAACGTTCCACCGATCCTTACTCAACACTGCAGTTATTTACGACCTACTCTCTCAGCAAAAGAGATACCTTCCTAGAAGTCTAGATATAGGTTCCTCCTTAAGCTCAATGGAGCGGCTCTGAGAGCGTCTGCAGAGAGCCAGGCGAAGGTTTCCGATCAGTGACCCTTTTCACCTCGCTTCACATATGATGCACCGTTGAGACGGCTACGATAAATTAAGATGCTATTCCTAAGCAAGGAAAGGTAGATAGAGGTCACGAGGAATTGAAACAATGGTTTAATTTTTCCTTTTACGACGTATTAAGTCCATACCTGGTCTTGGTAGAGCGATCCTCATCATTCTGTAAAAAAAATGATAGGTAAAGTTTCCTGTCTTATTTCACCGGTACCTATATTTTTTGTGGTATGATAGTTAAAGCTCCTACAGACAGGCGCGACGCGGCAGCGCTACACAAAGGCACCGCTCGTCGCGCGACACGCGGTGCCTTTGTGTCGGGCTTCGCGTCGCGCCAGTGTGTACGAGCCTTTATACTTTCTAAACCGTTTGTACACACTACCTACTTTTTAATTTTCAATAGAAATTTAGTTAAATACCACGACTGTTCTGTGACTGTTTATATTCAAGGCCCTCATTATCTACCAATCTCGATCAAAGCATCACGGCCTAGATTTCAATACTCAAACTACAAGCTTACGAACTTCGGACCGTCGCCGTCGCCGTCGCCATTCATCTGCCGTTAACACATCCGACGGAACCCGCTTGCCGAGTACTTCCTACTATTCCCTTGCCAAATGTCGCACTCTACTGAACCCTAAACTTTGCTCACCACATAACCTCTATTTGCAAAACTATAAGGTCGTATTTTCCATGGAAACCGGCCCTAATAACTTTGCTAGAACAATTTCCCTGTGACGGTGCTTTCTTTATGCGCACGTTCCTTCGAGACACTTTATTGGGCCTCTCTAATGCGTTCCGAAGGACTCATGAGGGAGAAAAATGAGTCTCGTAATGGGAATAATTCTAAAATACGAGTTTTTCAATGATGTGTACTGCATTACAGTCACCCCTATACTTTAGAAGTAGCAGAGGTGATTAATTAATGTTGTAATACCATCATGTCGTGGGAGTCAATTTCCGTGCTTAATTTTTTAGACTCCTAACGGAGAAAACTGACAACGTAAAGAGAAATAGGCACTGTCTCCATTTCAATTGGATAAACATGTATAATCAAAGAATAATTATTTTTGCTGTTAACAATTAACACAAATGATTTTAGCAATTTGACCTATCTCTGTTGAGATAGGTCAAATTTCATACAATCGTAAGTCAGTTCCAGGGCGTAAGCTATTTCACAGCGGGCCATAGACCTTTAAGTAAAGTTCCAATAAGACAGCAAAGAGTCAGAAATAGAAGAGATTTAATTACGTGATATAGCTACCTAGCTCCGAAACATAATGTCGGATGTGGAGTACGTGCGATTGCAATTAAGTGCCTGGAGTACTCCCCCGACTTTAATGAACGCGAATGAGGACGAATTTAGATGAAATAACGTGAATTACTTGTGAGGTTACGTTTTAAATGTACATGCTGTAGACCTAAATCTGGTACACACTTAAATGTAATATAATATTGTAGGTAGGTCAGTTGATTTAATACTTGGAGTCATTAAATGAGACAGTTATCGAGTACTTATATCAAGTCATTTTCATGTTGGTCCTTGGTTATAATACTTGGGTATTAATGTATTAAACCTACTTGGAATCAACAGGGAATCGAAATGAGGAACTTGCGAGACAGTTTCTTGACTTAATCTCTTAAAAATGCTTTACAAAAGATTCTTATCGGTGCCGGCAGGGTCAGCGATAAAGGTCGATTTGCACTGCTACTTTTACACATCATCTGAACTCTAAATGGACACACAAATATTATATACATTGTATTTCAGCATTTCCTATAATATCTAAGAGGTTTTTTTTTTTATAGAAACTTTGCCCCACACTAGGAATTTCTCCTGTATTGTCCTGTATTCTAATTTTAAATCTGTTTCGATTATAATAACACTTTTTGTGCAATAATTATTATAAAAATCTGGCTGATTGTACGTATTTTTGGTCATGAAGGGAATAGAAAGGAGGGATACGAGGTATCGTCGAGGTGTCGAGGTATCTTCATGTTATTATTGTTATAATCAGATTGTTCAGAGTTATGTTGGTAATCTACAGGTGCCTACCCCGCATGTGGATAATCCCTTAATCTCTCCTGACGTCAGCTGCCGGGGGAAGAGGCACTGAAGGTTAGTAGAATATTTTTCCGTACGATTTTAATAAGAGAATATTTGAGTTGTTGTCTGTTGCTTATGTGAGTAGTAAAATATGACATTTTATTCAAATTACTTATTCTTTGAAAACAACAACTTTTTCTTTAGACACCAAGTTGATTCTACGCTCAAAAGTACTTCGTTTCATACTTTCAAACCAGTAGGTCCCTGATCTACCTATCTCTACATTGTCAACTCATGCCTATGTTCGTCAAGAAAGATTACGTGTATTTTCATACAATATTCCATATTTCATACAATGCTCCAATAACAGTCTATATACTTTATTGTATATTAAGTTTTCCGCTAATCTATACATACCTATAACAGAATCGTAGCGAAGTCAAAACTGTACGTCGTTTTTCCTAAAAGTAATTTTTGCGAGGTTTGTGAACGATTCTAATGGCGAAATTATAATTTTTAGAATATTTGTCCGTTTGTCTGAATGTATGTTCCAGCATCACGCAAAGACTACCGGATAGATTTTGTTCAAATTTTGTATAGATATTTTCTATAAATCTGGTCAGTTTGTAGGCTATAAATTATCACGCTATTTGCTATGGGGGATGAGCAATATTGCATTTAGTTCGTATTCTTCAATAGTTTACCTCAAATTGTAAAAAGACGAGCCAAAATATTGCAGATAGTTACAGATTTAACCTTTTAAATGATTATCATCACGCTTCACCTTTATGAAGCTAAGGAGTCAATCATGTTCATGACATATACAGGATAGATTTTTTAAATGCGACTATAAGGGCAGGTACCATTTATCGTTGTCACTCAGAAAGAAAATGGGCGACACGAAAGAAATATTTTGATGCCAATCTATCCTATTTCTTATAAGAATCACTCTACCGGGCTGACTGAGGTTTGAGTACTAGAAAAGTCAGTATTTGCAAAAGACTTCCCATAAGTTTCCTAGGAAATGATACTGAGATGAGAGAGAATACAATATAACCAGTGTACGACAACAGTCGAATTATTCTATTACTTCACTGCGCTGAATAGAGAACGAATGTAGCAGATATTTACAGAATCCTTTTAAATGATTATCATCTCGCTATACCTTGAAGGAGCTATGACATAATATAAGAACGACTATTTTAGTCAACTTCCAATAAAGCAAATAGCTTAGCGGTGCCAAGACTGCTTTACAAACCTATGTTCGATTCCCAACAATAGATATTTTTTGTACTTCCTTTTTTTACATTTTAATATATTTACTATATATGTATTATGATAGTTCGTAAAACGTCCACAGAAAAACATAAAGTTTGGGCCTCTTCTGTCATCTTGGGTTATAATAAAAACAAATGTCTGTGGTTAGGTGACTGTTAATGAGAAATCCCGTGTGTTTATGTTATTTTTGTGATAGCTGTTCGTCAGGAATAATCTGTAAGATATTATCAGTCAGTGTATCAGTGTTGTGCCATCAGGTAGTATATACAGGAACGCAGGCGGTCATTAATTCAATAAAATCAAAAACCTTCGCAAGCAATGGGAAATTCCTACTGAAGGCTGAGGGTGTCGAACTTAGGACGAGCTGCTTCTCACACGGACAACTGTACGTCGCTTGTTCCCGCGTCACCAGTCCGGACTATCTTCATATTTTGTCTGCTGAGACCTAAACCACAAACGTAGCATACAGGAAATTTTATAAAAATGTGGCTATTATTTTAGTGTATTGTGGCGTCTTACGACTTCCACGCGAACGAAGTCGCGGGCAGCAACTAGTAACTAATAATGATAACCGTACCATCGTATTTGGGCTCATCTTTTTTACGGGACTGAACAATTCAATATTATTAACACATTATTATTATACATCAGTCAAAATTGAACACAACTACACTCGAATATTTTCGACAATGTTTACTTCAATTAACCTTCGTGGATTTAATCGAAACAAAATAAAAACGGAGTTTATTATAAAACACAACACCGTAAAGAATTACCCGTAGGTAATTGGTTTATTCATCGCGGAAGCAAACAAAGTGTACGCACATAAAGGACGTTTATTTAATATTCAAACTCGAATAATTTTTCAATGAAAACGTTTCTGATTGACTTTTTAAATATTAATGGTAGAGAACATTTATTTCGTAGCGAATGTAGCCAGTCGTGCGAGCAGGCTTGATAAATGTATTTAAATAGTTAACACAATTGGTTCAATAGTAAATTGTATAAAATACTCGTTCATAGGTTGAGTAACTTTCAAAAATGTAAGATATTTGTCCAGATATAGTTTATGAGATCAAATATCTGGAAAATTTATTTCACTGAGAGTTCTTGCGCTCCTCAAAGCAAAAGGGGCCCAAGTGCCAACATACAAAAAACTATACTATTGACATAATCCCATAATAACTACGCTACTAGCTGCGTTGTAACTCAATTATATTTAACAGTGGGTCATAAGCCACCGCCATTTTAAATAAAGGGAAGGCCACTGAGAGAGGCCCGCGGAAGCGTTTTGGGATTATCAGTAATCCTGGGGCGCGGGGATTTGAGAGTTGCTTTTTGAGAATCACAAATAATCGCTAAGTCAAGATGGGACGATGGATGAGGTAGGGGGGCATTATTTTGATACTCCATGGAGGTTTTTCTGTTGTTACAAGGGTTTGATGGAGCATGAATAATTCTGTTCACGCATAGGAGTTTGACTCTTGTGTTGAAGCAAGTTCAAGGCAGTATGTTGGGGCACCTGAAATATGTACTCAGTGACTGTGAATGGGTTTTCTATTTTTCTGCTCAGAGGACTCTTATGGGCGAATCCAGGCTGTATTCTACTTCCACAGCAGAAGTTCATTCAGCCATTAAGTTTCGTACTCATAAAGGGAATGCAAGTTTCTACGTCCATAAATTAGGCCACAAAACAAAAACACCAAACAAAAAAACAAGTCACAAATGTGGGTCATTCTGTAAACTAATTTCAGCAAAGCCGGTTCTCTAAAAATATTAAAAACTTGGCAAATCCGGCCATAACTAACAAATTACAATTTTCCCGTATACGGCGTCCGGGTGCCGGGGGCGGTGGGATCCGGAATTAAAACCGTCCACTCTGATACAATTGCCGGACCAGCAATAACTGCGGCCGGCGCTGGTCGCCTCTTTTTGTAACGCGCGAATGTCCATTGTTGAGCACATTCCACGGTTTAATATGATAACAGTACTTATATTATTTTTGGTGCCCTTTTTCTGTCGGTTTTCAATTTAAAATGAAGGTAGTAGGAATTTGAGCGCACTGTGCATATTTAATTGCTCTCCTGTAACGCGGTAATTGAAAGACTATATAGGTTTTTGATCCTTACGTCAACACTATAAAGATATTTAAAGTAAGTTTCTTTTGGAGATCTGAATAAGAATTGCAATCACATTTAGCACCCGAAGTTAAGAATAGGTAACAAAGAAGGACCACCCATTAGCCCTCCTCAGTGGCAGTGCGTGGCAGGACCAGCTGGTCATACCCCACTGACTTCCTGAGGATGACGTTACTGTCATCAGCAACAACCTGGCAGTCAGTTAGCAGTTTTTTTGTCAGTACATGCAGTAAAACTAAACAATATTCTTTAAACTTAGTTTATCCCATAAATAATGTTTATTTTTACTCCCCCGACATTTCACGCTCACCACGGCAGCTAAGCGGCCAGCGCGAATATTTTCCGGCAATAATTATTCATAATACTTCGCAATCAACCCTCCGGAGCTTTGCGGAGGGTAGGGGAGAGGATTGATTTGTTTCATTCAATTAGCCTTACCCTATTTGATTGGGATTAATCATGTTTGCACTCGATTCGTTACGGAACCTTATTAGTTCGATCGTTTGGTGTTGTACACGCTACTGTTTGAGTTAAGTTTTAATGATGCTGGTAATGTACCCTTTTCGGATCTCGATTAGCTATACGGATCCCTGATTTCTCTATGAGTGTACAATTAAGTAATAGTTAAAGGGTCGATTGCGACTGAAAGGTTGTGTGAGTCGATCCAATTTGTTTTCCTTTTATAACCGTCAAATCGAAAGCTTTTGAAAATTAAACAGGGTGCCATATAAAAATAAACAAATCTTCAATCTCATTGCATAACAGCCCATCAAGGGTATTATTGCCATCTAAATTGTTGCGAAAAATCACGAAAATTTAAATAAAACGCATAAAAGCTGGCATCGTTAAAAATACTGGCTGTCGCAAATGTAAAGCCTGCTCGTAAAGCAGAGTTTTACGAATTATTGTCATCCGCGTGTCTTCTGACATGCCAGTTACAATGTCCTGGCGTTGGGGAATGTGGCGTGTGTAAGTATTTTTGTCAGCTAGTAATTTTTTCATGTTACGGTTTGGTGAACTGCCAAATGGCCCATCAAATGAAAAGTGGCACCTGCTATGCAAAGGGCCTTACTGATGCATTCCCGAAAGCTGAAAAGTTAACCACAACCCTACGAGTCTCATCCCTTGCTATATACTTATTATCTTATGTAGAGGTGTAAGGGGGAGCACATAACAACCGGACTCCCCAAATGTTAACCTCACATGCGCGCGGTATACCCTTTTTTTTTTTTTTTTTTTTTTTTGTTTTTGGTTGGGAAATCATCAAATGACCTCTTCCGCTCTGGGCGTAGCGGAAGGACGTGTCAGACTCTTACTGACTAAAACCCACCCGTGTTCCTTCAGTTGCCTGTGCGCCAGGGCCACGGTAACTCTTTCGAACAATCCGCAGCCCCGGCAGGCATCGGTCCTGTCGGACCCCGTCAATTTTGCTGACATCTCTTTGAGGCGCGCGTGGAACACGACGCGCCGTCGACCCGGGCCTGGTCCTTACCGGACGGCGAGCTGCCCATTGCTCGCCGTCCGCAAGCCCGCGCCTACGGTGGCCGGGAGTCGGCAATCAACTCCCGACGCCCAGGGTGTCTCCTCCTGCGGCGACTAGGGGCGCGAGGGCGCAGTGATTGCCTCTCCCTCTCGCGCTCCGCCTCCTCCTTCGCGAGCATTACTGCTTCGCAGAAGGAGGTGACGGCTTCCCATTCCCTCTCGCTCCGTACCATGGCCTGAACCAGGGCCGGACGCGAGAGGTCGCCGCCGCCGATCGCCGCCACTAGGACACGGCGGTGCTCCGCCCAAGCCGGGCAGACCTCCACCGTATGCTCCACCGTGTCCTCCGGTCGATCCATGCAATGATAACACCCGGGCGTTTCCTCCCGCCTTATCCGAAACAGGAACCTCCCGAAACAGCCATGTCCGGTGAGGACCTGCGTCAGGCGGAAGGTGAGGACGCCGTGGCGCCTCTCAAGCCACTCCTCAAAGAGGGGTCTTACCGCCGCAATTGTGGCGTGCCCTGCGCGGTATACCCTGCCACTGACAGACGAGGCGCTGGCGACCGACCGATGGCGGTATTTTAACCATCCAACAAAGCCAACAATGACGGGTAGCGTCCTCATCGCTGCGAAAGGATTGGCTCTGCGGTCAGCAACCCGCTTGCCCAGCGTGGTGAATACGGGCATTCAATCTGTTATGATTAAAGTGCCAAATCAACGGCCCCCAGTTCCCGGTGGGGCCGCTATTCCTGGTTAAGATATCGGTCACAGTAACGGTAGGACGGGGGTGCGAAGAATCCCCGGGTTACGGCTACACTACACTACGACTACATCTGGCTATGTACAATGGACGTTTGATGAGGCTGGACCATAACCTTGCCGAACTTGAGTTAGAGTTAGTTAGCATTAACTGGCATATACATGGGTTATCTGAAGTCCAAAGATAGGGGGAGATCACGATAACTCTGGAGTCAGGCCATCTATTCTACTTCCGCGAAGGTAATCAGCAAAGTCAAACCATTTATTTCAAATAGGCACATAAAAAGCACTTTTGAACGTCAAAATTTACAAAAAAAATGAATAGATTCTAGTTGCCCCTTCCAAAAGGTTGATTCGTTTGGAGAAGAATGGCAAGAAACTCCACCGTTACCCTTTTAAAATATTTTACAATATTATATAGGTACACATTAATTATATAATTATATGTGAAGACGATGCACCTAGAATAAAATTACTACAGCACAATAGGTAAAAAGAATGAAATGTACTCGTAATGCAATGACAGGTAAATTAATTATGTGATAGATACCCAAGTGCTCACATATTTACAAATATTGAAAAGTAGATGATTTTTCCAAAACTTTAACGAGTAATAATTAGTGTGTGAGTTAAAGCAGTTATGTAAAAATGAATGTCATAAAAATTATAAATTATACAATTAAATTAGCAACCAGCGGGACATAGTGTGAAGACGACCATCGAGCCGAATTACACGTCACTTCACGGAAGATATCCCAGATGTCGATCAGTGCGAGATCCAAGAGGGAACAACGCTCGAGGCGTGGAGTAGAGGTGCGGTGGTTCTGTTCTACAAAAAAGGTGACAAAACCTTGGTGAAGAACTATAGACCCATCTCATTACTGAGTCACGTATACAAGCTGTTCTCGAGTGTCATCACGAACTATCTCGCCAGGAGACTTGATGAGTTTCAGCCACCAGAACAAACCGGTTTTCGAAAAAGCTTTAGTACCGTAGACCACATCCATACTGTTCGGCAAATTTTGCATAAGACCGAAGAGTACAACCAGCCGCTGTGTATGGCATTTGAGGACTACGAAAAAGCCTTCGTCGAATATGGACAGTTCTGGCCTCTCTGCAACGATGTCGAATTGATTGGCGATACATCGAAGTGTTGAGGTGTTTGTATGACGCTGCCACGATGACTGTCCAGATCCAGGATAAGAAAACCAGCACCATCAAACTGCTCAGGGGAGTGATACAAGGGGTTGTAATATTCCCGAAACTGTTCATCAATGCATTGGAGGACGTTTATAAGACGTTGGACTGGACTGGACTGGACAGGGTATAAACGGGAAAGGTGAGTACATCTCACATTTTCACTTTGCCGATGACATCGTCATAATAGCAGAGACGCTGGTTCGGAGGGTCTGGACGCTGGAGACACAGTTAGACCAGATGCTGCATAGCCTAAATGGAGCCTTTCGGCGGGTTAGCTTCGGTATGAATTTGGACAAGGCGAAAGTCAGTCATGTACAATTCGCAAGTTTTGCCGAGTCCAATCCACATCGAAGGGTCGCTTCTCGAAGTTGTGAATCAGTATATCTACCTAGGGCAAGTCATCCAGCTTTGTAGACAAAACTTTGAGATAGAAGCCGACAAAAGGATCCAGTTGGGTTGGGCAGCGTTTGGAAAACTTCGTCAAGTCTTCTCATCGCCAATCCCGAAATGTTTGAAGACTAAGGTCTTCAATCAGTGCGTCCTGCCCGTTATAACATACGGTGCCGAAACGTGGACACTGACAATCGGCCTGGTCTATAAATTTAAGGTGACTCAGCGCGCTATGGGGCGGGCTATGCTCGGTGTTTCTTTGAAGTATGAAATCAAAAGCAAAGTTATTCGGAGAAGAACCGGAGTTACCGATATAGCTTGCATACTAAGCAAGCTGAAGTGGCAGTAGGCTGGCCATGTTTGTCAAAGGACCGATGGCCGGTGGAGCAGACGAGTCCCGGAGTGGAGACCGCGTATCGGCAAGCGTAGTGTGGGACGCCCCCCAGCTAGATGGACCAACGACCTCAAAAACTCAAAAAGGTGGGTGGGACAGACTAAATGCGGAAGGCAAAGGACAGGGTGTTGTGGCGCAGCATGGGAGAGGCCTATGTCCAGCAGTGGACTGCGATAGGCTGAGTTGATTGATTGATTAATCTCATGTATAGGTATGCGAAAGTCAGTCTGTTAGGGTGTCATATCGTATTCTAGTCCCTTACTATGGTCTCAAGACTGCAGTATATCGAAAATTGGGGCTATACGAGTATAACGATCGAAAACTATGCCAAAAAAACACCCCACTAACTTAAAATTCTCCACAGAACCATTTTCCCATTTTTCATTCACGATGGAAGCGAACATCAATCACGAGTTCTATCAAAACTGCAAGCTCCGGACAATAACATGTCGGATTAGAACATGTCTTCGGCAGCAAATGGTAGGAAATGGGATCCGCGCGAGCTCAGCCGGGCCGAGGTAATGACCGGCGATAGGAAATCATAACAACAGCGCTGTTCGGGAAATAAGAAGACTTGGGAGAGAAGTGCGATGCTGCGTGGATATGGTATTTGAGCTTTTGAGACCGTCAATTTGTGATTCTTGAATATTTAGCGATATTAGACGATTGCTAGGTAAAGTCGAGAGGAAGTTACTATTATTATGATAAGTCGTTATTATGATTAGAACCTAAGTATCATGTGGGAATTAGGTAAAAATCTTCGATAGAGAGTTGACAGTGATGATGGTTGGGTCTGGTGGAGATAAACAAAAGCTCGGTCATTGATAATAGACGTGATGTGGGATATGATAGTGCTTTGTATTTGAAAATTCAGATGGAGAAGACTATAAAGATGCAATGTTGTTATTAAAATTAATTGTGAATTATTTAAAGGATTTGCTTATCATTGGGTGAATTTAATTAATAATTCATTCATTTATTCATTTTTATTTCTTATTTGACATATCCTACCGAAGATTCCAGAGTTCCTTAGCATTATGGATCAACCCAGTTAACTGCGATACCAACAAAAACCTCCCTGAAGCCGTATCCAACGCTTCATGGCTCCACAATCGATACATCGCTCGTATAGTGGTCCTGATTGGATCCCCTTCAAGAAGCGTCGTCGCTTGTCGCGCGGCCGACAAATTGTCCGAGCGCCGTCGGTAATTGGACGCGCGTCCGATGGGATGTCGTGCGCAACGCCATGCAAGTAATGGGTAATTGGTTCGCGGATGCATGCGGGAATTAAATAGTGAGCATGCTTGAGAATAATTAAAAGGGTAGTGATTGAACTTGGCTCCCGGAAAACGCAACGAAAAACGAATTTAACCAACACAAAATGTTATGAAAATAGATAATTAATTTGCGCTTGGAATAGCCAAGAGTGTTGACGAGAATTCCGGGCATTTTTTATTCAATTAAACATTAATTTATCACATATGTACATTGTACATGTCCTTTTACAAATTAACTTTATTTGTTTGGCGAACCTACCTTATAAGCTAGACAAACACTAAATTAAATTAGGTAGATAGAAGGCTTGCCGGTACCAATTAGGTACTTACAGAAGTTAACAAAAGCCGGATTGGTAAGCCGTGGACGAACCGGGCGGGCCAGACGCGCGCCCGGTCCGATTAGGAGGCGTCCGACTATTCAAAGAAAATCCGGATTTAGAATTCTTTGCTGCGATTGGAAACGTTCTTTTCGCGTCTTCGATGGTCGTCATGTCGCTTGTTTTGTAAAGAAAAACTAGTCGAGTGTTTTGTTGGCTTTCTGAATTGAAACATTCTTGAAAATAAATAAGAAGGTATTTTTGGGAGGCACGTGTTACGGGTAAAGATTATGTTTTTGTCAGGTTGTCAAAGATTTTAGCTGTAGACGTTTAATCTGAAAGTAAAATGACTGCATGGATTTCCCATGTACAAAAAAAAACACAATTAAATTGATATCTTAGTCAAGAGTAATTACTCTTGACTAAGATATCAATTTAATTTGTGTTGTACTTTACCTATTTTGTTTCTTTCTGTCAAATTTGACAGAAAGAAACAAAATAGGTAAAGTACAAGACTAGACTGAAAGCAGAACTTAAATATTGTTGAGTTCATCGTAATTTAGACCGATTTACCATACCCCGAAGTAAGCTGTGATAGGTCATCTGTGCGTTTTCGTTTAGGCCCCTGTCCTTGGCATGCAAGGGACAGAAAGCGATATAACATGGCGTCCGTGACCGTGGCGTGACGCCTCAATTTATCACCGCCTTCAGAAACGGGCGATATCGTGACAACCATACGCTAGGGTAAAGCGTTTATAGTAAAACTTAGCGGAAGTGTGTGTCAGTTATGTGAAAGGTTATAAGCACGGGAAATATTATTATGTCGGTGAGTCGGACACTTTTGCTTGTTAGTTAAAACTTTGGTCTCCGATTATTAATCCTATTTTAATAAATAGTTTTTTGTGACATATTCATCATTCAGGAAAACTAAATATTAGTGGAACTAGGTAGGCACGTAAAAATTTCATAAGCGAAATACATCTCTATTATTTAAAGAGTGAGCGGAGAAGAAAATTATTACATTTGGAGGCACAACAAGATAATAATTCGATTAAAGTAAAGGTGCGTCCAGACAGTGCGAGGCATGTGCTTCGAATGGTAAGCCAGGCGTGTGACGTATGAGGCATCTGGTATACAACTGAAATATAACCCTGGACCTAAGGTCTGGACGCACCTTAATGTTTCTCAAGATTATGTCTGTTCTGTAGGAGAAAGATAAGCGTTTCAACCGCTACACGCGTCCCTGAACTTATCTTGATCCGAGTCTGATCCCGTGTTATTTGATTAGCCAAGTTTCTGTGTGAGGCGCTAATGTAGCTCTATCGAGTTGTTTTGTTTACGGAACAGCACAAATGGGATGAAAGAATAACTTAATAAAGTCTCCAGCGTATTATGCTAGGAGACAGAACCTACGTTATTTTTTGTGTGTTTAGGTTAGTGCTAACTTTCTTGTCTTGTAGTGTCACAATATTATTAGGAACTTACCTGAAATAAGGCCTATAGCAGACACAATACTTGACCTGAAAGGTCAATACAGTGACTGATAAAAAAACGATTACTAAAACGAACGCAGCGTGTCGCCAAAACGCGATTACGCGAAGCAGTCGCCAAACCGCTAACCGTTGATAAACCTATTGTGTCTGCTATGGCTCTAAACGAAGGGTAGTTAATATAGCTAACGATTAGCAGCCTAAATAATTGCAGAGATACTACGTCATTGTTTTTAAAAGCCTCTGCTTTTAAATTTGACTCATTGACAAAACTTAGAAGAAAATGATGATTGACATAATTCTTTATGTCAAAGATTTTCCTTGATTTTTGCTAATTTTCTTCTTAGCTCCGTAGACACACAGAGCTTGAATCTGGGCGCCATCTTTATACAATATCTTTTATTTACTGCGAGGCATTACATCTGGCATGGAGTCAGGGTCGCAGAGCTCAGTTCGTTTATTTTATTTATAACTTAGTTTATTTAAACAGGGACGTTTAACTCTGAGAAATTTACTGAGGTTGGCTGTATTTAATTTAGATAAGTTGAATTATTTTTGAGGTGTTCTATTTTCTGTTTAAAGCTAGAAAATTACTTTTAAATGTGCGGTAGGACTGATAGGTGCAGAATCATCCTTATCTAAAGGAGTTAGGTGCATTCAGAGTGACAGCAGACAATCAAGGACACGATGTAAGTCGATTACATTTCAATCAATTATTTCCTATGGATTTCAAATGTATTTTTTAATCCTAATCAAATGTTCAATATTACAATCCCTGTTAATAAACCGGCATAGGTTTCTACCTTTTACAAAATTTAATCTAATTCAGTAAAGTACAGGTATTCGCGGAAAGTGCCACGTGATCTTATTAAAGAATTTCCATGAAATATCAGGGCAGTCCAGTCGCTGCCAAATTCCTGAAACGAATAGGCCGTTTTTATTAAAAGTGAAAGTGCTAAGATTAAACAAGAATAAATAACTACAGTCCAAGTGAAATAAAACGTTTCATTCGTCAAGAATTTTATTATGAAACTTTATGAGAGCGAAGGTACAACAGTGGTAGCTAGGGGTGCCGCAAGCTGCGTCTACGAGGATTTTTTTTTGGATGAAATGCGGCTTTTGAGAAGTCTATCTTTTCTACGAAGCAATATGATTGCTCCAGCTCAGCATCACTGCAGGCTGTCAAATCAAACATGATTGGATAAGCAACTAATCTTCATTGCTGCGAAGTACTTTAGAGAAATTTTGCTTTTCTCCTTGATTCTCATAAAGTCATGTCACCCAGTAACGATTGGAGCATCACGTTATGACTAAGGATTTGTTCTCGACCCCAATGAAAACACAACGTCTTTTTCTGTCAGTCAGTGCACACGTAGTACAATCATAGTCGATTCATAGTCGTCGTTGATTCGAGAACCACTTTTCCAATTCAACTAAGTGAATTTTCTTTTAATTATTTATAGATAATGTTCTCTAGCTAGATGTTAATAGTGTGGTAACCCTGTTGGTAACTCGTTCACGAATTAATGGTAAAATTCCGCAAATGACGATTGTTCTGAGGTGTAAAATGTAATATCCCCAGCGGGTGCCATCTACGACAACTTTCTTAGAAGTACAGTTGCAAGAAACTTTGTGAAGAGAATGAAAAATGTTCCCTGTTTACCGGGCATGGAGGGTTCAACCCTGTCATAGTCAGGCATGCAGACGATTTGCTGATAGCGGTATTTTATGATTAGTACTTGCCAGTTCGATTTTTCCCTGAATTACCTAGGTGCCTATCTTCAAGGCAAGTAGTTATATGAACAAACACACACAACTCTTTTATATACATTTCATATTTTCTTTTACTCTCCAAAAAGATTCGCCGCTTCGCGAAATACATAAAAATGATTTACAAAATGGCGTTCTCTTGACTTGGTCTCGACTCATATTTATTTTTGTGTTAAGCTGGGAATACTCGTTATTTATTGTTTACGTTTGTTGTACATATGTATTGTTGAGGGAGATTTCTATTTCGATATTAAACACAGAAAATCGTGTACTTTGAATAGACGATTCTATTCAAAACGATTTTCTGATCGAGATAAAACGATATAAAATTATATCATTAATAAGATCAGTGACGGTTGTAGATAACAAAGAAAAATACTTCATCATCAGAATGGTCAAGCTTTGCCTATCTGGTACATAACATAACATAACATCACGCCCGTTTTCCCCGATGTGTTAGGCAGAGATGTTGGTACCTATAGAACACCCACATTTCGCCAGGTATTTTTAAGAGGGCGCACACCGTTCCACTAGCGCCACTCCTTTAAAAAAATAGTATCTCGTGACTGCGAAGGAATTTTGAATAACGGCTCAATCAGCACCCTCGGTAAGTGTGTCTAGAATTTTCTAATACCTTTTATAAACTTTCATATTGAGACACGAAGCAACAAAATACGATCTAGAGGAATGTGGCCGCTTTTCTTTAGATCGAATTTTGTTGCTTCGTGTCTCAATATGAAAGTTTATAAAAGGTATTAAAATATTCTAGACACGCTTACCGAGGATGCTTATTGAGCCGTTATTCAAAACTCCTTCTCAGTCACGAGATAATATCTTTTTAAAGGAGTGGCGCTAGTGGACCCGAGTGTGCCCTCTTAAGTCCTATGTAATAGGGGGCGACCCTGTTACCATCAACCAGGCACAAATCCAGAGCCCGGGCTGCTACTTAAAAATTCCTGAAAACCCAATAACACTTTGCCCAACCTGGGGATCGAACGTTTGCTCAGCAGTCACGCAGGTAGGTGGGTTAGTTTATGGCTATTTCCAACCATGGTCGAACCGAAATAAATACTTACACAGGGACTTACTGTCTCCGAGTCCGTTTGTCTCTAAACTTAAAAACAAGTAACTACGTAAGTTGTATAAATCTTCGGCACAAGGAAGTTCGTTAAAGACATCGAACAGAATGTCTTTAATTGGCTAGTTCGCTCCGGGTGGTACTTGTGTCGCCCGGCTGCGCTCGTAATTGCGAGAAGTACTAGTGTACTTATTATTATAGTTAATACCTATAGCACGTGATTGGGAAGTTATCGGAACTCGTTGTAAGTCTTGGAAGAAGTTGGCCATCTTCGTTTCTTCTCTTGAAATTATTTACGTCTTGAAACTAAAGGTATTTTTACTTTTGGTAGCAAATAGTCTCGTGAAGGAGATCGTTCAGAGTTCAGACAATTCTTTTTACAACTAACATTTCTCTACATCTGTCGCCTAGTAGGTAGCCTTGCTGCAGATTTCTTTTAGAAGTGCCCTTCCAATTTCTATAATCATCTTCGTATCACAAAACGTCGTAGTGTTGTAGCGGCATCTACAACGCCACATGCGAGCTACGCGTCAGACTGACGTCACGCAAAATCCTGCATCGCGCAATCAGAGTTTACCGCGCAACTAGCATATATACAACATCCCGACATCAAACGTTGGGCAGTTGCCCACCAGACACGACACCCGTCTGGTCGGAGGATCCTCCCTTTTCTATAGAGTATGAGTGAACTTTACACCCTGTTCCTCATACCTCTATACTGGTGACCCCGAACATGAACGTCAGCGCAGCCTTCGTGCATCTACATCAGCGTGACGTCATCATCACTTCCTTCAAGCTTTCGAGCGGCGAGTCACACAGCCAGCCAACACCCACGGCTTCAACGGGTATCCTGACCACCAGCATGCAGCGACCGCGCATACCTGGTCATCACCCTCAGCCTCATCAGCAACCTTGGCACAGCACACTGCACTTTCGGCCGGTCCACAAGCAGAGCCTTCAAACCCTCTCCTGGTCGACGCCAGCAGTCAGCCTCAACCCGGCGCTGTACCACATCCGACGCACTGGAGCATAACGCAGCGCCACCCCGACTCACTGGGGAATCTTCGCAGACAGTTCCGACTCACCGCGAACTATGCGACACCCGGTTCCGACTCACTGGAACCTCAACTGGCCCTGGCAAGCATCGCAAGATACAAGACTCAGCCCACTATCGACCTCCGGTCTCCGGGGGGGAGTGATGTAGCGGCATCTACAACGCCACATGCGAGCTACGCGTCAGACTGACGTCACGCAAAATCCTGCATCGCGCAATCAGAGTTTACCGCGCAACTAGCATATATACAACATCCCGACATCAAACGTTGGGCAGTTGCCCACCAGAGTGTCAACTGCACTTTTGGAGGGTATTGGTTAAAGCAATAGGTAATATTTGTGGGCCTGCTATGCCGTTGCTGTGGCGTCATTCGAGTCAAGAGTCAATCATTTTTACAATGCTTAGAAAATATAATATCCGTGAAACTAATTACAGTCATGCAGTAAATACTCGCGATCCCGTATTGACTCTAGCCGTATGTTTGTCTGTTTGTCCATTTGCCGGGATTAAGCGCGGCGTGTGTTGGCTTTGATATCGACGCGCGTCGAGGACCCTCAGCCATCGAGAATATCGGAGAGGCTCGCGGGAGAATGGGGAGAAAGTGAACGTTTAATTGATGGTGGGTGTGACGTGAAGTAAATTTGAAGGTGTTGGCTTGTTGAAAGTCAAGCCATCTCACGCAAGTGCGAAACTTACGGTTCTTATACTAAATCTGTTAGAATATTTTCGTCTCTATACAACAATGATGGTATTCTTTGTAGCAATTGACCAGTAATTTCAGTTGGGGCAATTGCCCCATTGGTCCCGTTGTCGCAAGCGCGACTGCTGAGCGCGGGGTCTTGGGTTTGATTCCTAGGTCGGACAAAGAGTTACTGGGTTTGCCATTTCTCAGTAGAAGCCCGGAGTTTGGATTTTTAGTTAGTGGTGTGATACTCCCGTGTCTTGGAAAGCACGTAAAGCCGTTGGTCCTGCACCTGATCTTTTTTCGGTCGTGTCGGATTGCCGTCCCATCGGACTATGAGAGTAAAGGAACAGAGAGAGAGCACGGTCTGTGTTTGCGCACACACTTGTGCGCTAAAATATCTCCTGCGTACCCAGCTAATGTCCGTAGAGATTGGCCACCGTGTCTGAAATCGGTCTGGAGGTTTCTTTGGAGGTACATTTTGTATAATTTGTTGTATTTTCTAGCATCTAATGGTTTAAGTTATAAACACGGTGGTTATAAACGCCTGAGAACGCTGCTGCATCTGAGTTGTCTCAGTCAACACCAGTGAAGTGGAATCGGGGACTAAAATTTTATGCCTTTCTATTTTTGCACGATAAGCCTGACACCAAATTCAAAGCAACTTTTCATGGCATGCTATTGTAGAATTGATTTCTATTTCAGTTTAACGCAAACATGCAGTTTTATACTTTTATTCACCGTTGCTATTTACGCCACGTTGCACCGCCACCCTCAACTCTTGATAATAGTTGGTAAATATGGCGGTACAGCTGCTGTACGTATGTGGGCGCTTTACTAGAAAGTAATGTCGTAGACTGATATTATTGTGAGTCGTATTGAGTTTCTATTCAACGCTACAGGCTTATCTATGGACACTGGACAGGTTTTATCTATTCTTGATGGTGGAGGAGATTATGGGCGATCACTTTTCTTCATTCTTCAGGTGTATCAAACTAACATTTTGTGATGGAGTTTATTTTATGTCCGTAGGTGTGTCTTAGGTATTACAGCGGGCCCTATCAGAATACCAGCGCTGCGGTATTTGATTTTTACAAATATTATGCTGAGATAGGAGCCTTTTAGTCCTCGCACAGGTCTTATTTTTTTTTGTTTTTACTATTTTGTTAGTTTTAATGTTCTTTTTTTTTGTTAAATTTCCAGTGCATTTTCCAAATAAATTATTTTTCTTTCTTTCTTTCTAACAAATTATTGATGAAATCGGGTCAAAAGTCAGGTCATGTAAATAAATTATTCAAAGTCAGTACATACTAAACTTGAATTAGGTTATCCATTTATTCAACTTCCTTAAAACTAAAATAAGCTATAAAATGTACGAGTCAACCCATAACAAACATGGCCGGCCTATAAATTGTCTACGTTACACTAAAGAACTGAGCTTGAACTAAGTGGTATACATTTTTACCCATTCAGACTTACTAAGGCACTCCTACGAGATTTATTTGCGTACAAATTGTTTTTCTGGGTATTTATTTACCTGTGGGCCTCCAAATAGTAGCGAATTTAAGTGGTACATATTCTACATAATATTAAGGGAGCCAATTCACTCACAAGTGCCTAGTATGTATATACAGTTAAATAGAGAATCTTTAGATTATATAATATGTAAACACGAACACTATCGGTAGGTTGCAGTTTAAGGTGCTCTTAGCAGTATCTTATTCAGACTATTAGCATTCTATTGAATATTGCATAAACAATGGTAGTTTTGGCAAGCACGGAAACATAGAACTTCACAAACGGAGCAAATATTTTTGCACCCACTTTATTTCCAGTCTTCCAGAGGTAACCAAAAAGAAGCACTCCACTATTTTCCCTCGCTTCAGACATCATGGGAATACGAAAAGAGATTTCTGGAAAAAACTACCTCCCAAAAGTCTATTTTCGCGCGTGTGTGTCTATGCACGTTTATTTGATCCGGGACGCCTGCATTCTGCGCCACGATTCGCGAGAGTATTCTCGAAAATATGCTCTTTCGATAGAGTGTTCGGTTCGATATACATATTATATATTTTATTGTGTCCGCGAGTTGAATAAAGGAATTTGATTTCGATATTCGTGACTCAATATATGAGAATTGTTGCGTTTCTCTCGATCTTGAGTTGTATTGGAGATGCTGGACGTGTCGCGAGGTTTCGATATTATTCGGTTTTGTTGTGAGTTAGAGTTTTGTATTTATATCTAGCCTTAAGTTAGTAGAATAAGCCAGTACTTTAGCATCGCTGTAATTTGTGCCGACTTCCGTATGCTATGCTCATGTCATGACTAACTTTGCCAAGTCAATCAAACCGTATTACAAATACATACAATTTCACAAAAAGAAATGTAACAGGCGGCAAAACTTTACGAGATGTTATATTTTTCAAGTTTTATCATCATTAGATATATAGATACCAGTTTTGACAGTTAATTTGATTTGAGTTATGTGTAAAATTTTAACAAAGGTGTCGAATTCAGAAAGATTTTCTGTTTTTAACTACAAAGTTTGTGTAAAAAAATAGTGACGGCAACGTAGTGCAAGCGTTTGCCTGCGTGTACCTTACTTTTTGTTGCGCAGCGTTACTTTTTGTTGCCGCACCGCTAGTTTTTGTTTCCGTTGTGTTACTGTGGACACGCGGTGCGCAACGACCACCACAAACAATAGGGTTAGCTGTAGTAAGTCTTGTTCAGACGGGCTGCCAGTTGTCATAGTCAATTATTTTTCAAAGCTTTGATCGCATACTTAAATTATAAGAATTCTGTATCACGTAGAAATTTATGAATCTAAATATTCTTTGCAAATCTATTTTGAAACTCGTTTATAGAATTCTAAGAATAGGTTATTTCACACAGTGTATTCTGTAGGCTAGCTGCAGAGTTGCTTTAATCCCTAGAAACAATCTGACAAAAAAAAAGTGCCCTGTCCCGTCCCCGTACAGGAATGTGTCCCCGTATGAGCCTGCCATTATCTGCGCCACAGTTATATCCGGGCCATGAAAGTTTAGTCACAAAATAAACAGCGATGCTACGCAACTATGTCGCAGGCGCCTATTTGAAGGCCGGACACATCCGTAGCGTTTGAGTGAAGCACTATTTTTGAATGGATATTTTGTTGATTTAACTTTAACGGATCGTTTTGTTATTGGCATGTAGGTACCGTAGATAGGCTAAAGTCGGATATCTATGGGCTAAAGGCTATTTAGGCCGTTAGCTACGTCTACCAGCGAAAGGATTCAAACTTAGAAGGCATTTAACAGTTTTATTTTTCTGAGGATCAGAGTAAACAAACGACAACAGACTGCAGCAATCAACGATTCAAGAGAAACTTACAATACCTAATCATTCTGATTGGAATATTGGTGATTTATCGCAGTTTACTGTTGATGAAACGATGGTCCAGCTCATCTCCTTATCGTTATTCCGTTGCTGTTCACATTGCCCACGGTTGGGGAAAGGCCTTTTTTATGCGCCACGACACGATACTAAACACAAGTTAGCACAGTCTCAGTTCCAGCCCAACGTGTGCTCACACAAAGCGGCTGACCGGAAATATTTAACCATACGTCAGTCACCTTGATGTTCGCTGACACTCAATTTATCTCGCGCTCGAGTGTTCTGACACTCTGATTACACTGCGGAAACTCTCGTCAGGACGGTGCTGAGATTACTTGTGAAATATAGAGGGAAATATCCACTCTTGAACATGGACCTTATGTTGACAACTGTGCTGCAGCAAAAAGATCAAGGGACATTGCTGTAATCGCCACGCCTGGGTAATAGATTGGTAATTGGTATTTTGGCTTATGAGAGCTGCTGCCCTTAACAAGTTCTTCTTAACATAATCGGCTAATTTAGAAAAGGGGTAAGACTATTCTTTGCCAGGTTACAGCCATGGAACCAAACCATAAGTTACAAGACTTCTTTCCGTTGTTGTGCAATTAAATTACCTCTTGTTTTACAAACTTTACATGACTCGTCCCGCTCTCGTTTTGTAGTCAACCTCAACTGACTCCACTTCCTAAATTAAAAACAATTGAGAATACAGCTTCTGGAAAGCAATGCATCAATGCATTGTTATATTGCTATGGGTTAATACCTGAAAATAAATGATAATACTTTCAGGGGCAGCACTTGGCTTTGGCCCGCGATACCCTAAAAAACCGGCAAATCAGTGCCGAGATACAAAAATGTATACCAACAAATAATAATAATCAAAGCCTTTAGCAAATTAATTAATGAGTCATGCGCACAGAGTACACGTGTAGTAAAATAATTTAGAGACAACTAAACAAGGGGGAGCTGTCAGCGTGGTGTCGCGTAAATAAACGGAGTGACCGCGCACCGCCCGCCGCGCGCCCGATCGAATGCACAATCGATATGCGAACAGCGCAGCTCTACGGTCAGGGGTGGCACGACCACTATTAAGGTTATTATAATATAATGCTTGTTTTTCTACTAATTAAATATATATGTCGGAAATACGTTAAATAAATCTTTTGACTTTGACTAATCGGGACTCCAGCGCCAACAGGTGGCGCTCGATAGAGTCTATAACATAACGCTTGACCAGAGTAAAAGCAGAGTTTTTTGTTGGCGGCTAAGCAGTGAACACGTTTAGAAACTGTCGCGCGTTCTGTATAGTCTGTTGTGTCGTGTACCAACAGTGTGTGTTTAATTTGTTCGTAAAATTATAATTTGATTTGAACTACAAACGGTTTTTTTATTGTGCAATAACCAACATTACCCATCGTACGCCCGCAGTAGTTAAAATATGGCCGATGTTAACGAGAGAGACGTACCTTCTCCGTCATATACGTTGCGTTGTAAGGAAACCTGGATTAAATGGTCTGACACGGTGTGTAATCGTGGTGGTTATCGGCTACTTCGAAAACAAGAAGGATAAATATAGTTAATTGAAATGAAAAAATAACGTAGAGCTAGTTATCCGTTAATTTCAGCCTTACCAACTCATGTTGATAAACGAGGGTGAGTCTGAGGAAATCTCGCTGCAATGTTCATCTTAATAACGACATTGCGTTCCGTGTTTCTGTTTACCGTTTACGGGGAATCCTTTCTGCACTTTTCATTAAAATATTCGTATGATGTTCGTAAAGAAACGTTATTATTTTTCTCATTATTCTCGACTCGTTATATAAAACTCGCCAGCCGTGATTTTATAATGACCTTTCTTGTGAGATACGTAAAAAGGTTTTCCAAGTGGTTTTCCAAGTTCTAGGCTATTAAATTCTTATGCATATCTCACTATATTACTACTGTGGAAATTCAAAATTAATTAAGCTAAAGCGGTCAAATTTTTATTAAGTGAAAATTAATCTCAATATCCCATACAAGTATATTCATTACTTTTTACAGACAACCCTATTTGAGTGGCAAAATTGTCCGCACCGTGTTCCGCGCTAAACACGACCAGGCACTAAAATATCACTACACTACACAATTAGTGTCCTCATTATCTATTAGCACGTATGAGGCCATAGATTGCATATTCTCTTGTACGCAGTCATCTAAATTACCACCAAAATTGCGTTGGACCACAAATGTTATTTAGCAGGCTATTAGAAAAGCAATATTTGTTTTAAGGTTATTTTTACAAGCTTTTATTTTTTCTCACGAAGATTTCTCACCGAGAAAAATCGGCCTATAAACATCGCCCGATGACGAGCCCTGCTAGCAGTACGCATTTTGTATGAAATTTTGTCGGATCTTTCTAGCAGTACGGTGACCTTGATTTTGAATTTGCGCTCGTCGGAAGTTTTAAACATTTGGTTAGTGCGTGTATTGAAATAAAACTCATTTAAGTACTTTTATAATTTTAATAATAATTTAGAGCACATTTATCTAAGATTAATTATAGGAAAGGAACTATAAATCTGTCACTTTGGTATAATTAAGCCATAGAAATTGTGTCTGTATAGTCAACAATTAATAAAAAGGGAATGTGTGACGACGTACTTACAACAAAATGAAAATCAGGATAGTAAAAAAAAACTTGATTACGTAGGAATACCGAAATGTTGACGACTCCATGCGTTTTAAATAACCGGGTGTCGAAATAAATCGCGAGAGCGCGTACGCGCGCCCCTGTGTATAGTCATGCGCCATCGCGTGCTAGTTGTGGGTCAGTCGTGTGTAGCAACCGTTTTTTGTACAATGTGAAAGAGACAAATACCTATAGGTAATCAATTTTTTCGAGCCAATTTGAACTGTGACTGAAAAAAGCAGCGTCCTTCCAGAAGCACTCAAAGTCCTGCAGGACGCCGGGTGATCAATCATTAAATAAGTATAATGTGGAGATAATAATAATAAAAGAAAATTTCATGCAACGTGACATTGCAGCGTGAAATGGTAATAGGAAGCTTTCTTTGATTTCTAGATGTATAATAATTTAATTATATCAATTAGCGTATTTAAAAAATTAAATGTATTTTTCTATAAGTGCCAGCCCTACAGTTGCGGTAAAATTTACCGCGCTCGGCCGTTCAGGCGCGGTTCGCTTCAGCGGCTAAACACGTTTCGGCTCTAAAATATACTTGCAATATTACTGAGTGGACTTGCGGTTCGCACTGTGATTAGAACTGCCCTGTCACACCTCTCAGAACACTGGTGACTACGCAAATGCATGTATTTATAAGCCAGGCAGTTTGTTTACCTTTAAATAAGAAGAAGTATCGAGATTCTACAGAACAAGAGGTAACCGTTTCTTTAGCGTATACAATTTAGGTAAGTAGATAAACTAGCCAATATTTTCCCTAAGACATTTCAATTGTTGATCGTTGCACTTGTGATATTCGTACATGATAAAACACAATCATGCTTTTGTAAATACAAAATCACTGAACGATACCCGCGTAGTGTTTAGCTGGGCGTGACAATTTATGTGGAACGATTTGTGCGTATAAACCGGTGTGGCTGTATCGACGCGAACTGTTACTGACTCATCGATTTAATAATCACGTATTTATTTCAGGTAGGTAGGTTACCTGCTATTGTTACCCGCGAAATAATTGTAAATTATAATGTTCATATCAATGAATTCCCAGAATTCAATATTATTCAGTACAAAATAAACAGTTAACAATTTATTTAAGCATAATTTGGTTTAATTTTAACTGCACGATTATTTACCAGTAAGTTTTGGGTGAAGTGTTTCATTTGTGAAACTGGGACTGTGACCTTTGAGTTTGTTTCGGCCTTTCTTCTCAGATTAGTCAGATAGGAAACGCCGACCTCATCTAGTTTTAAAATATGATTGACGTGTAAAAGTGTTTGTACAAACCTACTTACAGAAATAAAATCATTTATAATTATTTTAATATGTATTACCTATCAAACACGTCGTAACTCTAACTCACTGCTGTCGCACTCAGTGCAGCGTGATTGAATCAATTTACCAATGCAAATTTAATTATATTTCTTCTTAATTTCGCTACTAACTAGGTACAGTTTTAAACCTAAACACAACTGCATATTTATAAACCCGACTCAAATCTAATAGGACTCCTTCACACTCGTTTCTGTGCGATTGCTGCTTCCATAATATCTTAGTATTTACTTCTCGGTTGTATAATCAATCACGCAAGTCTAAACACGCGTCGGCTCTAACCCGGCGCCATCACGCACACAGCAGTGTTATACTACAAAATAGATTGTGTACAGAAGGTCCAGCTCTATACAAAAAGTGAAAACACACGCACGCATAGACGCGAGTCGGCGTTCAGGGAGTGTAGGCGCGCTTGCGTCTGGCATATTCGGCTATCAAAGTTTGAGATTGCCGTACGCACTCAAAACGATGAAATTTAACATCGTGTGGAAACCAGCATGTGCTTCGACCAAAAAATCGAAGACATGTGACTTCCACCAACTTGCACTGGACCCGCGTGGTCGATTACGGTCCACTCCTTCTCACAGAGAGCAGGCCTGTGTCCCAGCAGTGGGAACATTGTAGGTTGATTATAATGTACGCACACAACGATACATCATGCTATATATTTTCAGTAGGTATAAGCTGACCTCGCATTTTATAGGCTTTTCGTACAATGAGAGATCAGCCTATTCTAGAAACCTATAGCTTGATGTGTTTTTGTGCGTCTATCGAAGCGTGCACCTGTTTTCGCTCGTTGTATGGAACCGTCTTAGAGGGGCTCGTGGCTAAATGAAAACAGCTGCACCGGTCGATAGAAGGTTAAGCTACTCTTGCCACGGTCGGTTTGTGGATGGCGGACCATCTATTACCTACATAGCGAGACCCCTTCGTGCTTCGGAAAGCACATTAAGCCGTTGGTCCTGGCTGTCATTCGTAGGTCTTTGACAATCATTACGAATAGTCAGAAGTCCAAAAGTCTGACAACCTGTCTTATCCGGAGGGGTATCGTGTTACCCAGTAACTGGGTTGTGGAGTTCTTATAGGCAGTCGCTCCATGTAAAATACTGGTATTCAGTTGCATCCGGTTAGACTACAAGCCGACCCCAGATTATGGTGTCGGAGCCGGCCTTCTGTTCCTTTATATTCCGTGGCGCTGCACCTCGGCCGGTGTATCGACGAGCCGTAATAGTGCGGTGGCGGTGGCGACGCGCCGCTCCGTTATGGTTCGCAGTTCATTTGCTTCGCCCATTTAATGCATCGTTTGCTCTGTTATTATAGTAAATTGTTATAATAAAAGGTTTTATTGCAAATGGTTTGGTTTAATACTTAATGATAGTCGTGCTGGAACCATCCGTGTCTTTGTCATGCCTTTATGTAGATGGTAAAATGATATTCCGTTCGATATACCTCTTCACAGTTAATGTTCACTATTTAACTTCATTTAAACATAATTCTGTTAAAAGCCATGTTTTATGAAAAGAACCGCTGAAACTGAAGCTGTCGTGCCTCGTGGCTCGTGGTTAAAACTCCTTTGAATTAACAGCGGAGTGAATTCTGGCTAATTACACCACATTGCATTTAATGAACGTTGTATAAATAAGCTGAGCACTCAGACTCTAACAAGGTTCTGAGACGTGGGTGGTTTTACCAGCGGTACCTATCGCAATGGTTTTTGGTAGGTGGCTTCGATTCCCTTACGGTGGTAATATTTGCGTGATGTTCGAAGAGATTGATTGGCTGTAACATAGGTACCCACGATTGAATAGAAAAAGACAAAGACTTCAAAAAAAAAAGGAGGAGGTTCTCAATTCAACTGTATTTTTTATGTGTGCTAGTTCAGAACTTTTTTCTAGGTGAACCGACTTGGATGTTTCTTTTTTATTTGAAAGCGGGTGCTTCTCATCTGGTCCCATATAAATTTGATCAAGTTCTTACCAGTAGTTTGTGAGTTATGCTTAATAGTGCGTATTTTTTCCACTTAGACTATATTGATGTTGTTTTAATCATTTCCTGTCACTGTTATTTACATATCAAGTAGTGGTATACGAATTTTTGTGGGGTAGCTACCACAACTAAAACGTGAAAAATTTATGATTTTTATTAAATTTATATTCGTCTATGACTAGGGTCTGTACGTACTTATAACATAAACTATCTCAAGCATTACTTAAAACAGTAATTAACACAACTAACTATTAACACTAGGTACTAAATTAAATTACTAACTATCTAACTATATAAATTAATACAAAAACAAAAAGACACCAGCACCCTAATTGCGTAACACACTATTTATCACAATCTGAATCATTTTGAAGCCTATTGCTAATCCATTGCTTCATATGTTCGAAAAATTATCTGCTCAACAACGTAAATACCGCAATGAATGTTGTTGAACTGTCAAAATGAAACCCATTCCTACTGATAGTGCGTTACGTAATTACCCCGCAGACCAACTTGCACGTTTAGTTGGGTTAAATTAATAAATATAGAGTTTTTAAACTCGGAGTTAAGTAATTAAACTCTTATTACGCGTTGCGACACTAAAAAGTAACACCGGTTTAAATCAGATATCTGTGTTTTTTGAGTTGTAACATTGCAGTTCAACCGACGAAACATAAAATAGAATTGCAATGTCTGTGCCCTGATTTGTAATACGACCAAAAATTTATGGACGTAAATTGTATACTTACTTACCTATCTCTTTTACACTACATGTCGATACGTAAAACTTTCTTGTGTTTGAATTTTATAACATGACATTTAATTTTAATCGTATTGTATGTGGTTTCCATGGAGATTTAGTTTATTGATTGAAGAAAACGTCAGATAAGGATAAATATGTTTTAAGTTTTGATAATTTGTACTTATTTATTTTTTATGAGTTCATGAATATACTGCCTGCTGATATAGTACCAAATTTTCACTTACTACAGTCGAACAATATAAAATACAAAATAAGTTATCAGCGGTACCTCATAACGTCAAATTATTTTGAAATTACTAACACTAACCTAGAGTTTAGCGACTTAACTCTACCACATCAGTGGGTCATCAAGAACCACCAAGAATTAGAGGTAAACTTAGAGTTAAACTTTTAAATATTTATTAAAAACTTTAACTCTAGGTTTCCCTCTGATTCTTGGTGGCGTAAGATGAATTGTTTGAGTTAGCTTGTGAAGTTCAAGTTATTTAGGATAACCCATGACCGCGCAAGTGGACCTGGGCGTCGAAGTACTCATCCGCATCGCTGTCATCTGAAAACTTGCCCAGAAGATTGGCAGCATTGCCACGTTGAATGGCAGTTACTTAAAACTAGTTTCAACCAATCAAATGGCTTTAAAATAGTTTAAAGTAATGCTTGAGTCTTGAGTGAGGTTCTGTAATACGGGCCTAGGACATAATCCTGTCGTCTTCACCATTAGGTACGCTACAGAATATCCATTATTATCCACAGACCAGGCGTTGTGTCCTACATTTCTCAACACAACAGATTTAATTCTCTCCCTCGTGCTAAACTCATTATACTGCAGGTGTATTGTGTCTTTTCATGTCATCTCTGATACTTGAACGTCTTGAGAGGAGGGTGAGGCAGTGCACAGTGGGGGGAGGGGTATTAGTAAAGTCTCCTTAAGGCGATGGCTCGCAACTTTGCGAGAGCTCGGAAACTTTTAGTTTGATTTTTATTTTCCTTTAAGTTTAAGAGTAGCTATTGACATATTTAGTTTGTGCCACTTGGGGGTAGTTTAACTAACTAATTAAAGATTTTTAGGTCAAAAGGAAAATGAGTGTACATTTTTATGCAGGATGATTTTAGATATACCTAAGCAGCTTTTTAACCAAGGTTTAGGTATTAACAAAGGTGGGGCCCTGATGGCATACCGCCAATATTTATTACCTACAGCTTGCGCGGCGGAGTTAGTGTGTCCACTTCTGCTCATATACAGCAAGTCCTTAGTTCCTGGCATATTCCCTTGAAAATGGAAAATGGCAAAGGTGGTTCCTATACATAAATCAGATAACAATGACAACATAATTAAGTCACTACTCTGCCCACATTTCTAAAACCATATAAAGCTATTCATTAGCGATTATCAGCACGGATTTGTTTGATCACGATCAACAAGTACAAACTGGTTCTATTTACTGAACTTTTAATTGGGGCTGTTGATGCTGATCATCAGGCTGACATCATTAATACTGACTTCAGCAAGGCTTTTGATAAAGTTTTTCACAAAATCCTTTCTTATAAGTTGCGTGCTCATGGTATCTCTGTCAGCTTCGAATAGGTGATTTCATATTTAGCAGATAGATCTTTCTTTACCGTGATAAATGGTTATCAAGCTATAATATCTCCTCTGGAATCACACAATGCCCATCTGAGGGCAATTTTGTTTAACTAAACGCTAACTATCTCAATAATTTGTTATTATATTTTATTTTTCTGTTTTTTTTTTCACATGACTTAATTGTGGTCTAACTTTTTCAGTACTGATGCATCTTAGTTGCTCCTTATTTAACTAAGAGTCCTTGTTATGTTCATTGGAAGAGCACTGATTTTTAAGATACAGGTTTTTGTTTTTACCTAGTTTGGAAATCAGGAGTTCATTTAGGTTGTTATATGTTATGTTTTTAGTATTGAAACTGTAGTAGGCTAAGTTCTGATCTTGTCCAATAAACGTTATTATTATTATTTAATTAATGACATTCCCAGCTGTTTTCGGCACTCCGAAATTTTTATGTATGCGGATGACTTAAAGTTTCTCAGAACAATTAAGTCTGTCAGAGACTCCTCGCTCTCACAGATGGATCTTAATAGTCTGATTCAATTGTACAAAACAATGAAATGCATTTGAACTAAAAAAAATGTTACTACGTTAAGTATACAAAAAAAAAGTCTTATAAAGACGATGTATTACATTACTGTGGACAAAGTTAATTAAATAGACACTATACGTGACCTGGGAATTCTGTTTGTCCAAATATTAACTTTTGCACCACACTTAGACCACATAACTAAAAAGCGTCCGGGTTTTGTCATACATATAATTCAGCATAATGGTTTTCTTCTAAAGTAAAACAAAAATCTATAGTATATAATATAGTTTGGTACATAGCATATTAGAATACTGTGGTTTGGTGTGGCGGCCGCACTTTGCTACGAATAGTTAACGTCTAGAACGCTTTCGAAAACGCTTCGTTTGGCATATAACTTTTCTGTTATCAAAGCTAAAAAAGCTTTGCTAACAGAAAATACTTAAAACAACAAAAAGACCTCCTTACAAAAATAGATTGAAGTTCGCCAACATAGGTACACACTTAAGAAGAACGATGGTGTTCAAACGACGCAATGTTTGTATGCAACATAAGCAAAAAAACAACTTTCTTACAAAAATAAATTGAAATTCTCCAAAAGACACACTTTAGAAGAACGATGGTGTTTAAACGACGCAATGTTTGTATGTAAAATTTTTAAAAGAATAATCGACTCTCTTTGACTCATGAATTCTGCGTAGACCTATCACTCCACTTTGTCCTCCACAGAGAAGAACAATTTTGGGATCTAACTCTCCATAAGTTAGGTTTTGCAAGATTTTAAATAGTTATAGCGATTTATTCAATTTTTCCTTTTGATTCCTTAAGTAATCAGAAAGATAAAATTACTGTTATGAGCTTTATATGAGCTTGAGATAAGCTTTATATTTCGGACATACTACTAAAAAAAAATATGATATATTTCCATAGTATTAAGTTTGCTTATAAATTTGACATGTGGCCAAGTTGTTAATTCTCATAATTTAATTTTGGTCATGTGGTGTTTTCTTTTAAGTAATTGATGCACTATATAAAGTTTTAATTGCATGTTTAAAAAAAATTATAAGTAGTGTAAGCAGTTCTTGGTAAACCTAAATAAAAAAACAAATAAGGTCGTATTCAAAAAGGAAACTGAAAAGCGAAAAATAAAATAAAACTTTTTAACAAAAAATTTAACCGACGTAAAACTAAATGGAAAAGCAAAAATAAACCTTTAAGTCTAACTAAGCTCCTAAATTAATGTAAATTACTAATTTTGAGTCGGCGCCAAACACACATAAAGGCGCCGGGTAAAATGATAGCAGCTTGATTGATCTACGTTAATTGATCTGCGTTGATTGTTTGTTTAACGCCGACTCAAAATTAGTAATTTACTTTAATTTAGGAACTTAGACTAAAATGTAAATTTTTTGGTTTTCAGTTTTAATTTGAAGGTAATATAAAAGATTACGTTTAACTAACAGTGGCGAAGGCTGACGATATAAACTTTGTTGTTCATGTTCAAACGTGGGCAGTACCTATTCACATTATAGACGAGCACTGGGTACTTAATGAGCATTCTGTTGAACACACCCCCTTAACACTATCTCAGGCAAGAGGACGGTAGTTGGATAAATAGTGTAGACTATTAGCGCAGCGGGGGGAGAGTCTACTCTACAGTCAGACGGTGAGTGACTTCGATTGAGCATAGAGGTAAAGAGTGTCAGCTTACACCGCCCGACTGCACGATACTAACGGGCTGTTCTAGTACTGTGCACTCTTTCATTGCCACCTTTATTTTTGTGAGTCTTCTAGTGTGCCGCATACATATCACACAAACGTCGCGCAGGCTAGCGGCACTGCACAATTACTGTATTTAAGAAATTTATAAATTTGTTTTTTATGAAGGCCCACATAAAAAAAATCATCATTTTATCGCGTTATTGTTTTACTTTGTGATTTTGAATAGGAAATACAGCTTAAATTAAAAAAATACTGTGAATGCATCTAAACACGTGCGGCGGTAAGCGCTTGATTTATTGTGATCATTTGACAATGGCACGTCGAGGTTTTAGTAAAAGTTCGGGTTTGAAGAGCGATGTTTGCCACGCATTCCAGAGTGATCTTTGTTGATACTTCAGGGTCGTACCTACCTACGTATTTTGTTATAATTATCTACACTAATGCCCGGTTTCTGAGGCACTTTTAATGGTGGTTTATCTATCGAATAGCGCTATTGGTTCGATAACTTGGGAAAATGCGTTTCCGAACACTGCAATGTCGGATAAACTCCGTTCAAACTTAAGTTAACTTAACTAACCAATGTGTACCGTTTAGCGGTTCGATAACAATATTGGTCATCAAAAAAACGACCCAACCATTTTTTGTTTAATATTAATCGATTGTTTCACAGAAAAGCTGCTGAACACATGTTTGTTTTTTATTTTGAGGGTCGATATAATGACTGACGTCTTGTTTGTCATAAATCTTATTGCAATTATTTATTATAATTACTTCAAAAGTAAATTAATTAACTCCTATAAAACTTTTCATAAAAAAAGGTTAAGAAAAAAAGAACACTAGCATTCATTGTTTTTGCTGATTGTAGAACAAACAGGCACTATTTATTTATTTAAAAATCAAAATGCAATGCATTTATTCGAAATAATAGCAAGTCGGCGAGTTTCTAATAGTAATTTAAGCCACTTATTTACCCTCGAATAATATTATTATAGAAAAAACAAGTATTAAAGACGAATTAAAATAATAAAATTAATTTTAGACGCAATCTCTCATACAGACCCATCTAGCGGCAACTAAAGTTCTAGTTATCGGTTTCATAGTTATTGAATGGTTCGTTGCAGTTAACCGACGTATAACCTATGCATAACTTCATTGAATCAATAGCTAATGAGAGTTTATCTGGGAACTTCAGAAACCGGGCATAAGTAGCTTCATTATATGTTGTCTCACTGGAGAGGAATAATTATGGATTTTCAGTAAATTATGGTGAAAATATGTTAGGAAAGCGTTTTGACCACGTTTTTTTCCTTAATCAGTGTAAAACTTTATTCTATTCTTGAAAACTGAACACTTTTCCTAAACTAAGTTTAAGTTGCAGTGCAATCGTCGTCTGAATGACACCTTCGGGCGGCGAGAGCTTATCGACGCTCCTCAAACTTGAGTTATTTTCCTTCAGAAGAATAGCATTCTCTTTGTAAGAATACTTTACTTTAGCAACCTTAGAAAGCTGCGGTTTTATCTACAGTTCATTTAGTAATAAAAGTTTATACGATAGTTTGTTTGTTGTGTTCTGAAGTGCAGATTTTTTTTGCAAGTTGATGTGATCGGCAGGATAAGGGCAGGTACGGTGGATACCAGAGGCTGAGTTATTTGCAAAGGGTCCTCTTTTGACTATGGATTGATGTATGGTAATGAGATGCGTGAGGTGATGTGCTCGATTCCCGTGTTGAGCAAGCAAGGTTTTTCTGGAAGCAAATTCGCTGGGCTGAATTTAAGCAAAGAAATGTGGAGAATGCGCAAATACCTGCTTCTTCAAGGAATACAGACGTCGTGTGTTGTTTCATTGTAACGTTGTTATGTTATGTTTTTTAATTAATTATTAACATACATTATTATTATTGACATTCATTATTGACTTAGAATTTCGATTAAAACATTAAATCGGGCTTGGTCAAGGTTAAAAGTCTTATTTTAGGTTGAGGACTAGGCGTTGCACAGGCGGGGTTCCGGAATTGGTCTTTTAAGAGGAACCGGGACCCCCTCTATGTGCTGATGGTGATCACCGGGGTGGATTTAGTGAGGTAAAAATCCCACACTCCCCGACCTCCCTACCCAGAGGTCGGGTGCCATTTGAAAGTTTCCCCCGAAAACAAAAAAAAGGACAGTGAAATTAATATCTCAAACATTACGAACGTTATAACTTTCTCAAGGACAAACTTTAGTTTGTGGGATAGGCTTGTTTATCGGTAATTAAATTACAAGTTATTTGATCCTAGTTTCCAAACAAGCAATGTAGAAGGTAAGTTCATAGATGAACTGCTTATTAAAGTTACTAAAGAGATTAATTATAACAGTTTACTTCTATGATAATAAAGAGTATTATATTCTATTCTATGCCATGACACGTTATTTAGTGGAAGAACCAATGGTAATTTGACCATTAATACTAAAATGTTGGCAGTGTACAACTAACTTTTGGTTCGTTCAAAGTCGATCAGTGCCCAGTCGTTTGTTTGCGTTGTTAAAGTGCTTTGTTTACAAAACCTCACAATCTAAACGTGGGCCTCACAATGACTCGCCAAACGGAACACCGCGCTTCAAATGTCTGCGCAACAATGAAACCCAAGCAATATGCTTGCACTCTAGACTACCGAATGACACATAAATCCATCCTAACATCCACAAAACCTATCTAGCTTAGACTTTATATCTCAAAAAAGCTATTTTACGAATCGAAAGTCTAAAACAGCGAGTTTGGTCGAACCACTCTATCGGACAAATCCAAATAAAGTTGCTAGTCTATCAGAGTAAGGGGTCCGTGGGATGCAGATTTCACAGATGGAAAATAAAGGGTTCCGTATGCAGGCAGCCAGTGGCGGTGGGTCGCCGGTCGGTGGCAATGGGTTCGTTCAATTTTCCAATTTAAAGGAGCGTAAAGAGCACCCGTTGCCTGCGCTGGGAGGAATGAACGCGCCATGTTATTGCGTTCAGGGAATATGTGTAAGGAATAATAGAGATTGTGGGTATAATAGATGGGAAAATAATATGGTTTTGTTAAGGGTTGAAAAGATTATGAGTTATTTAAAAATACGTGATGCTTCAACTTTTAGAACAAAAGTCATCTTTGAATGCTTATTATTAAATGGGAACGCTAATTGGATGGTAAAACAGTACTTAATCAAAATCGTGCTTTCCAAATGCACAAAATCTAATGCTACATTCGGAGATTTGGTTGAGTGAGATACCTGAGCTGAGATACAGCACCCTAATTACGTAACACACTATCTATTACAATCTGAATCATTTTGAAGCCTATTGCTAATCCTTCATATGATCGAAAATTTGTCTTCTCAACAACGTAAATAACGCAGTGAATGTTGTTGAACTGTCAAAATGAAACCCATTCCTACTGTTAGTGTGTTACATAATTACCCCGCAGGTTTATTCCTAGTTCAGGTAGAATCCAATGATTATATACCTCTAGTTTAAGGCCCTAATGTTGTAGGTAAATATTTATGTAAACCAATTATTTGAATACCTACACAATTTCAATTTTAATTTAGGTAATTATTTTCGGTGCCATCAATAGCTAGACTATTATATTTGTATTATGTTATGATACCCGCAGTCAGGTAACATTAGGTGCTACGATAAGGTAATAGAACCCCGGCCACCTCGGCCATTAGATGTAAACTCGCATTCTACAGCGTTTCAATGATATTTCTATTCTACGGCAGTTCGTGCGCCGTGGTGCAGGTGGCGCCACTGGCGTGCCAGCTTCAGTGCCAATTAAGGCCCTAACTTTTGGCTAAACAGATGGTAAGCGATAAGTGTGAGGGGCACCTTGGTACAGTCAACTGCGTTTGACATTGACAGCACCTTTATTTCGTAGATTTTCGTATTTCATAACATCCTGTAATCCCCGAAGGGTTAGGCAGAGGTACACCCTATGGTACATCCACATTTCGTCATTTATTTTTTAAGTTTTAAGAAGAAGGACTGCCCTCACTGGAGGACCGTCCTCGAAACGCTAATAAGTACAGAACGCATCTGCTAAAGGCTTGAAAGGCAGATTGAAAGATAAAAATAAAAATTGTTTAAGTCCCATGTAACAGGGGGGCGAGACTATTGCAGATATAAATCTAGCCTCCGGGCTGCTACTGAAAAATTCCAGATGGAAAATCTAATAACACTTTGCCTGACCGGATACGAACCCAGGACCTCGTGCTCAGCAGTGGCGCTTGTATTTTCAAGTGTCAGTCAGTTTTCCGTATTTCCAGTGTTGCGTTTGAGTTGCGGTTGACCGTACCTTAGTGCCAATCAGTGTGGGGGATGTGTCTGGATTGGTTGTACCTTTGGAATAGTAAGCAGCTAAAGTAGCGTTTTGTACGTTACATAAAATTGAAGACGTTTTATGGTTTCTATTAGTACCTTAATTAAAGCAGACTATTCAGAGTCTGCAATGGTTTTATGGTCCATTCTATAACTTCTATTGAAATAGTATTGCGAGGGTTTTTTAATGAACTCTGGACTGTGATTACAGCCACTGATAGACGTTAATACTACCTAGATACTTGACACTTCAGGTTATAACCTTTAGCACAAATTTAATCATAGAACAAAATTAATAGTTGTTTTTATTTAAAACAAACCCCATGGTTGAACTCCCATACAAGTAACGTGGCGTCCAAATGGCTACCGACATACCTACGGCTAGTTTATGGTGTCATAAACCTGTTGTAAAATATCGGCCATTTTTATGGAAACTGTTGTTGGGAGCTCTGATATGATTTACTAAACGACTCGACTGTTGGTTTTAACGACTTTTGCAATTTTATTCAACGTATTGTATGTAGCTGAACTGTTGTTGATCCAATTTATTGGTTCAGTGGATTCGAGTTTTAAATTCCGATTCTGTAATTAAAATCTATGGGTACCTATATTTTATGTCATGTATAGGTACAGTCGACCTCATAATTGCTATACCTAACACTCTAAAGGCTTCCGCAAAAACAGGCACGACGCGACAGCGCGACGCGACTCTAGTAGAACAATTTCTATGAAAACTTCATGGATATTATTGTTGTTTGTTGTTGTGTTGTTGTTGTTGTCACGCCTGTCTGTGGGAGCCTTAATGGTCATCACACCTGAAGAAAGATGTGTCGCGTATCGTCGGTCGCGTGACGCCGGAACAGACAAGTCGATAATAAAACATTCAACCTTACACACTAAACGGAGGATGCGTAGTGCGTCCAGCGAATAAATAGACGCGGCCGAAGTTACGCCCGACGCATCTTCCGTCAGATGTGCGACCACCCTGTGGTTGAATGTCACTTGCACGTTATAAAACGCAAAGATCCATTTGTCTGTGTGACAGTTAGATAATATCAACCTTAGTGAAGTTCCAGTTTACTGGGAATTGTTGACAAAGTGATTAAGCAATAACGAGGTCGATCCTAGGATGATCATAAACATCATTCTCCTACCCTCATCCCAATTTATTTGCGGTCGGCGCAACATGTCTTTTTCCCCCACTCTTCTCTATTAGTCGTCACCACAGTTGACACTCCCTTTCCAGCCATATCATCTAATGTTCAGTTTCTTCCCGAGGAGTTTTCAGAATAAATAGAAAATACATTTTTTTTTTATAATTTCGTCAAACATTTTCATGTTTTCAGTATCGCTTTTCGTTATCATGCCTTGTTGCTTTTCTCCCAAAAAAACTTCTTTTTTTTTTGGGATATAACTTTACTGAACAGGAATATTTGAACCATAAAAACATAATAAACAAGTTATTATTATTATTAATTAGATCCTTACCTGTAGCCACACGACCATATAATTTGTAATCAAACACACATTCAATTACCACACAAGTACCTTGGGTACCTATTCAAAGTAATCGTAGATGTCTAACGAAATGATTAGTACACAGTAATTACGACCAACGTAGGGTTTCAATCAAAGCAACTAAGCTTCTAAGTCACTTATTGACGCTCGCGCACAGCTGTCATATACACAACCCTTTGTTCCCAGAGGGGTAGGCAGCAACTACAGACCTCCCGGCCTACAAGCGACAGAAATTTTCTGAAGCCATATTGAAATAGTTCTGGTAGAAGAGAAATGGTTAATAAAGATGATGAAGACTGCTCGTTTCAAAACGCAAATTGTTTCAGATGTTTTTAAGAATCGTGGCCGTTACCTACACATATGTACATCTTTGTAGGAATCAGAGTTTCATAGGCTGTGGCCCCATTTTGGGAAGTCGTTTAATAAACCCATCAGAAAAAAGCTGAAAATATTTCAGAACTGTGCATACGAAACGTAACTCCCCTAAGCAATATAGTCACCCCAAGCATAAAGCTCCAAATATTATACAGGGTGTATAAAAACGTGAAAAATAAAAGGTGTTCCATCAAGTTGACGGCGACAAGTAGCGATGTACGGCAGTCGCTAGAGCGGTGTCTGGTGTCAGTGTCAATATATCACGAGCATGACGCGCTGTCACGAGTGTCGTGTATACTAACGACATTACAGTGGCACCATGATGAAGTAGCTTGTTTTAGGATATTTTGATTTGTTATTGGATGGGAATATGGTTCTTGTTTCTTGGGAGTCACAGTCCTGCTTGATAGAAAATTAGACAAGAAATTGATACAGGCTAAAAATACCTAGGGTGATTTGTTCTCTTTTATTTTTTAACGAGAAAGCAATTAAATAGTTACTTAGCAGCTATTGGGTGGATAAAAGAAAGAAAGAAAGCAAGAAAAATATTTTACTTGGGACACGCACAGGAAATACAAAGAGTAAAAATAAAAAAAAGATACATACATCATACATACATACATAAACTCACGCCTTCTTCCCATGGGGGTAGGCAGAAACTACAGAACGCCACCTGCTAGGATCCTTACATACTCCTTTTGCCTCGTTTACGTTCATACATCTGGTCATACACGTACGCCGGTTGCGAGTACCACGCACCTGACCTTTCTGAAGAACATCACCAATAAGGTGACTATATGTCCTCCTAGGGCGAAAAAAAGATATGCATCAGATTTTACATTGATCGACTGCCTATCTGACCTCCATAACCCAGTAACTGGGTAACACGATACCTCTTGGCAAGACTGGTTGTCAGACTTTCGAGCTTTTGAGTAGTCAAAAGCCCGAAAGTCTGACAACCAGTCTAACCGCCGACAGCGACCGCCGCCGCCGCCGCCGTAACGATTGTCAAAGTCTGCAAATGTCAGCCGGACCAACGGCTTAACGTGCTTTCTGAGGCACGGGGGGGTCCCGATATGTAATGCATGGTCACCTATCCAGGGACCGACCTCGACAGAACATCGACCCGTGCGGCTGTTACTTTTTACTTTTAGCCACAAGATAGAGTAGACTCTGGCAGTAAATATTTGAACTGTAGATTATAATAATACGCTAAACTATGGTTACCCTACACAGGGGTAGAATTCGACTCTCTTGAATTGTTGTCGATCTTGTTTCCCAACGTATGATCAAGTAGCATCAAGTTTATTTTTAGTTAATGTCAAAAGGTCCATCTCATTGACCAGTGTTAAAGCAGAGTTTGTTGTTGGCGGCTAAGCAGTGAACGCGTTTAGAAACTGTTGCGCGTTCTGTATAGTTGTGTCGTGTACCTACAGTGTGTGATTCGCTAGTGTGATTAATTTGTTCGTAAATTATAATTTGATTTGAACTGCAAACGGTTTTTCTATTGCGCAATAACCAACACTTCCGATAGTACACCCACAGTAGTTAAAATATGGCCGCTGATAACGATAAAGACGTACCTTCTCCGTCATATGTATAAAGTATTTTACGAAAATCCTTTTGACCAAATTAAATGTGGTTTAGTGGTGTGGTTCAAGATGTAATTTTTAAACAAGGTTGCTATCAGCACTAAGGTGACCATAAATACTTCGATACGTTTCTACCCAAAATTAACTAACACGCACATATCACCAAATGGACACCATGGTCTGAAATAAAGTGTTATTATTATTATTATATCATAACTTCACGGCTTGTTTCCTGGTTAGGCAGAGGTACAGGAACATATCGTCAGCTATGTTTAAGTCCCATGTCATAGGAGGCGAGCCTACTGCCATAAACCGGGAACAAATGTAACATAACTGAACATAAATGAACATAAGTCGATTTTATTTATTTTTAGGGCCCTACTTGTATAACCAGTTTAACAGAGTGCTAAAGATTTATAGTTTAACTTATAATAGGTGTAATTTACTAGTACAGGAATATTTGGCAAAACTTAATTATGCAAACACGGAAAAACTACTAGAGATTTTAAAATAAAATTTCTATCTACCAACTCAAATATAAGTCTCTTCTTTTACCTAATTTATAATAGTCTTCGTTTTATCTACTTTAATATTATTTGCTAATTTATTTAAACATAATATATCTTACATAATCTAGTTTTATAATAATATAATCAATTAGTTACTCTTTAAGTCATTGAAAATATTATGTCTACTTTCAATTAAGCTTTTAATAAATTTATTGTTGTCATCTTTTTAAATGCTTGATGTAAATTGATGGCCTGAAACACAGGTTTTATAAACCTAGATCAGGCAAGTCTACATTACAATTAGAATTAAAATTTTCCTCGTTTGTAATTAATGTAAATCATAATTTTATTTTATACTTGAATAAATGTATTATTATATATTATTATTATTATAAATCTAGACTGCGGGCTGCTACTGAGAAATTGCAGATAGTAAAACCCAATAACACTTTGCCTGACCTGGGAATCGAACCCAGGACCTCATGCTCAGCAGTAATGCTTGCGACCATTAGACCAACGAGGCAAAAGAAATCAAGTTTCCATACATTTTCGAAACCATTTCACCTACGAAATGACAGCTTAGGTTTATGATTCAACGCAGAATGCAACTCTCGCCACTATATTTATATGACATAAGACACAAATTGGTGTGTCACGGTCAGCCGGTGTCAGGATATTGAGGACCGCTACCGTGATTAATGTATTTTGTGATTTTGCACTTTTTGAAGGTGCTGTAAATTGAGTTTTTGTTAAAATGGTGATTTTACTTTTAGTATGGATTGAGGAAATAATGTAGCCTTCAATGAGTAACCTAATCGTAAGATTTAGGTAATGATTTATTCAACGTCCATCGTGGTTTTTACAAATGTTATTTTTCATTTCAATTTGTAGCGGAAACATGACGTACCTACACTCAGATGTGTTTTTTGGTCATATCTGGGTATTGTAGATCACTGACGTACCAAATTCATAGTTTCGTATGTCAATCGAACCTTACAACATAACATCACGCCTTTTTCCCCGGAAGGGTAGGGCAGAGATGTGTACCCCCACATTTCGCCAGTTATATTTGAGTCCCATGTAATAGGGGGCGAGCCTATTGTATAACATTTTGCCCGACATGGGAATCGAACCCAGGACGTCATGCTCAGCACTAGCACTAGGCGACATCTAAATGTAACATGTACACTTAGGTGTCGTCACTTAGGTGTAGTGAAAACGGGCATAAGCACCACACCAAGTTGCTTCTACACTGCATTGTATGAAAAATTATCAAGACTTGTACCTAAAGTTCATTGAATTGTTTCTAATGCAGACAATGGGAGTCTCTAAGACTCCAATATTACTCAAAACAAACGTGTTTATATTAACTTTTTCCTTAACTTTATACAGTCAGGTTGAACATATTAAGTATGCACGTTGTTTTCAATAACCTCAACATTCAGCTCCAGCTGATAGCCGCTGTTGTTGATCATGTCGACGATAAAAACTTGTTTATGTGTTAACTTTATCGACATATTGTTTTCCCCACGTGAATATTAATACTGCATGCCGTTTAGTCGACGAGATAAAATGGGGGAATGTATTTTCCTGTCTCTGTAGCTAAAAGATAAAAAGTATGACAAAAATTGATAATGTTTTGGAGTTTCTTTATGTTATCTTATGAGCTACACGATTATTGTATTAAGCATTACAGCATAAACTCCCAAATTCTTCCCATGGGGGTAGGCAGAAACGGGTACGTATTACAATACCGAAATTTAAAAGACCGTATTTTAAAATACCTATGGATGTAATCCCGAAAAATTAAACGCCGAATGATTGTTTGGTCGAAAGTTTTAAATCCCGAAAGTTCATTTGCCCGAAAGTTTAAAATCCCGAGGATCCATATACCGAAGCTTAAAATCCCGAAGTTCTATATCCCGAAGTTCAAAATCCCGAAATTACATCCCAAAGCCTAAAATCTGTAAGACTATGACAAAAAAGGAGCAACCACCAAGAAAAAGGAGGACCAATAACATATAATTAAAACAAAAGTTTAAATGATAATCATACGTATAATTAGGAAAAAAAAGAACACTTTATTACAAATTAAATTATCTAATGATTTTTTAAGATATTTGATATTTCAACTATGTAGATATGAAATACCTAATGGACGACTCGCCTACAGTTTATTAAATTTAACGGATAATTAGACAATGGTGAAAACATTTCTGCGAGCAACTTGGAAGTAGCGCTCGCCGGCCGCTGCCGCGGCACCGCTCGCTACGCTCGCTCGGCTCGCGCGCGGTTGGTCACAGTTTTAACCTAACCTAACCTATTTCACTCAATTCAAAATGACGAATCATACAATTTGCCTGCGAGTGGATAATTATCCAATGGTAAAAACATTTCTGCGGCAGATTGTATGATTCGTAATTTTGAATTGGGTGAAATAGGTTAGGTTAGGTTAAAACTGTGACCAACCGCGCGCGAGCCGAGCGAGCGTAGCGAGCGGTGCCGCGGCAGCGGCCGGCGAGCGCTAATTCCAAGTTGCTCGCAGAAATGTTTTTACCATTGTCTAATTATCCGTGTTTTCGCAATATCCCTACGGTTTTCGCGAAAATTCGAATTAGCAAATCATCCAGTCAACATATACAAAATCTCCAGTAAATCAAACAAAACCACAGATTACGTAACCGTCATAACTGTGTTGTAGTACCATCTATGAGTAATCGCGGGAACTACGTCACCGCTCTTTGGGATTTCATCCATCGGTATATCGTCCATTCGGGATTTCGTCCATTCGGGATTTCATCCTTTCGGGCATATGGACATCGGTATTTTATGTTTCGATATAACAGCTATCGGCATTTAAAACTTTCGTTATTTTGAATTTCGTTGTTTTGGACGTCGGTATTTCAGTCATAGTTATTATGAAATTTCGGGATTTTAATACGTACCCGCAGAAACTACAGAACGCCATCTGCTACGATCCATACTCCTTTTTTCTTTCCTTTTTTATTATAGTCAATACTTTTAGACATTAGATCGCTCTTATTTCATTAAACTTTTAACAGCGACGCTTTATTTCGTTCTTGTGTTTTTGGAGTTCACATTGAACTTAATTCCTCAATTCCTATCGCTGAAAACCAGCGCTGGGGCTCTGTCTCGCATAGGGTCGTAGCATTATGCTGAGCCATTGCCGTTTTGCGTGAATGTGACGCATATTTTTCCCCAACTCGTTATTTTTTGTATTTGTGTGTTTTTTCTTTGCGTCATGTTTACCGCAAATAAATGTATTTTCTTTCTTTCTTTTCTTTAAATTTTTTATGGGTGGAGTTTTTAAAAGTCCTTCCTTTATATTCCGTTAACGCAAAGGTTAACCCACTGTCCATATATCAATTTTCTCAGTTGTTTTGGTCAGTTTTGTCTACATGCGTTGATTTGCCAGTCAGGCAACTTACAGATTGTAGGTACTATCTATTCTTAAAATAGTATAAATGCTGCTCAGATTTTACTTATTCTGCCGTGAATATAGTGTGATTTCAAAATGTATACCTGTAATGAGTCTCCTTTCCCCCACATCATTATTTTGCCCTTATCAAAATGTATGTGGGGTCGACGCAACTTGTCTCCATCTTCCATACATCAGTCGTCATCTCATAGTCATAGCTCTTCATAGCCAAATCATCTTCCACACAGTCCATCCATCGTTTCTTCATCCCTTTCATTCTCCATTTCCACACATTGAACCAAATCAATAACGTGGTAAATAAAAACCTTTATCAACTAACTACTGACAGACGGTTTTATAAGCTTTTCTATAGACTTTACATTATTATCAACCCTTACGTGTGCGCTCGCCGATGTGCGGAATAGATTTCTAGAGATATGAGCACTTATGGCATAACGTGATTCAAAAGCTCTGCAAGCATTATTAGATTGTATAGAATCTATTGAATATCGACGTGATATTGGCTAAGAGTAACGTGAAGCTGCGCAGTAGATAGCAAAGATTGGGGAGAAGTGATTCATAAATAGGAGATTATGCATGTTCGTGTTCAACTCTGTTCTACTATATTAGGTGTAGCTAGGGAAATGAGTTGTTCGCCAATATAACTCACTACGTCAATTTGCCGAATTATAGCCATGTCCTACCACTGTCAAAGAATGATAGTTGTGATTTGAATATACGGGCAATTTAAGTTGGTAGTCAATTTGATAAAAAAAATAATCTCTGACGTTACTTGGCAGAACTGTTGTCAAATTAAAATGATGTAAAAAGGCGAATGATTGACAGGGGAAACGGCTGGTATTTTTTTAAATTAAAAGTTAAAATCTTAGTCTGTTTATGATTTTTGGGCTGTAAAAGATGGTGGTAAAACATTTCTGTTCTCATGTTATTATGGCAAAAATCGGGAAAACCCTTCGATCTTTTACACCGGCCAAAAAGCACACAATCAGTCCTATTCGCACAAAGCTAACGATTCGAAGGGCGACATTCGGTTTCTCCGCACGTACCGTCAAATCGTCCATAAAAACGGAATACGACCGCATTCCACCGAACTGCCAACTAAAAGTGTCAAAGTTTAGCCGTATCACCCGGCTATCGCATTATCTGAGCGGCTGAGCGGCGGAGGCCGGGACCGGGCCGCATCCGGACATATTTACGGATATGCACTTACAATATTCCTAATAGTTATTGTTACTGTTAAAAGAGGAAGACACGTTTAGAAGGTACTTCGATGATTTTACGAGAATCGATAGTGATTAAAGGCGTGATTTAAAAGTGGAAGTGATCTTAAAATGACATTGGCTTCTGTTATTCAAGACAAGGGCGTTTTTCTGATACAGACTTAAGTCAGCACATTGACTTCCACGCTCTGTAAACACAATGCTGATTTCGGACCACAATAAATCAATATTTAGGGCCTAGAGAAGTGGGAATCGCTTTCAAAACGTTTCGTTTTCCTACCACGACTTTCAACAAAATTCGCAGCTTGTCGGTAGCGTACCATGTCAGTCCCATACATTTTTTCCGTCTCTTTCCGTTATCGTGTATAAAACGACACTTTATGTCTACATCCTCTTGTTTCCATACGTCGCTTTCTACCACTGTAAATCTGATATTAATGCATGAAAGTTATTAAAAAAACGCTCTACCGAAGCCCGAGTTTACGGGGTTGAATATGAATAGAATGTTAATTTTCTACAATACACACATGTTTAATTATTCTGCTTTATTGTCATTGTAACTTCGACCTCGTGTCGTGCTCTCCGATGGCACGGCGGAGTGAAATTTGCGACTCTGTAAATAATGCTGTAACGATGGCGGCGGTTACAGGGTGTCCCAACTTGTGTTATATGTTTATGGTCACCCCCTGTAGCTGCGTGATTAATTAACTTTGAGTACTGTTTGCAGTTTACGTCTGCTGAATGTAATACGTTTATTAGTCTGGCTTGTAGTATTTGGTTGAGTGGTTTTGTTTGCAAATGTTATTTTTTGTGGCTTGTAGATAAAAAAATCGTCAGTTTGCAAAACATTTCGTAAGTTGTACGCAGAAGTAAATATACGTATTTACCTCTTAAGGTTAACAGCTACAGGGGTTAACAACACAGTACAGAATATCATAAATAAGACTAGAAATCTGATAGGTAAATATTTCTTCCTCACCCTTAAGGGTCAATAAGTTCGTCTTCGATTACTAGAATTGAATTCGGCCATACATCCAGTATGGCCGAGTTCAATAATTGAGCGCTGAAAAACGACAATTAAATCTGAAGCATATTTTACGAAGTCCACCCTGTTGACTAAAATTTCAAGATTTTTCTACTAAAATTAAATCTTTCAGCAAAAACCTTAATAAGAAAGTTTCCATACCTTCGAGATCTGAAGTTCACGTACAATGACCCTCAATGCTGAAGTGACTCATAACGCCGGCCATACTTCATCAACTTTTACCAGCAAAACTAATTAGCTGCAAGCATCAGATGCATGACGTGTCGTCCTAGCTGTGCGACAGAAGCTATGTGATGCGACTCGATAATGAATAGCTGTTTCCGTGAGATCAGCTTTCATGGGAAAATATCAGAAAACAAGTTTATCAGAACGTGATCGCAAAGCAGTGTCAGATTGTTTTAGGTCAGTACCCAGAATGATGTTGGTGCTAATTACCTTGTTTCTATTGACTTGAAAAATAAGCATATTATTCTCTCAGATTGGCATGGCCGAGGAAAAAACATAAGCCAGAGAGCAAGGTCGTTAAAGGCCTCCCTGAAAGCAATTTTTAATTATATTTGCATTATTTCAAAAGTAAAGTAAAGTAGTAGTAGTTTTAAGTTTATGTATGTATGTATGTATTTCAAAAGAGTTAGATGCATCTATTTATAATAAATTAGCTTTTGCCCGCGGCATCGCTCGCGTGAGGGTCGGAAATTATCCCAAAGGAACGTACTATCGAGATAAAAAGTATTGTATGTCCTAACCCATGCCTTGGTCTACTTGCGTGTCAAATTTCATCGAAATTCGTTAAGCCATTAAGATGTGAAAGATAACAGACAGAGTTACTGCTGAATTAGTGCTTGTAATGTGTGTTATAATACACACATCAGAAGTGTCTAGGGATCAAACACGTTTTTTCTAGTTACAAAAAATCAGGTTTTAAAATTATATGTTTTGTAACTTCTATGAATACTTTTTTTTAGTAAATTTCGTCATTTGAAAATGGAATAGTTTTTGAATTTCGGTTAAAAGATAAAAATCTTCTGTCAAGTCGTATTCCTAAATAATCCTGCAACGGGTTTGAGGCCAAATCAGTAAAATTTCTTCCATACTTCTTTCTGAGTAGAATCAATACAAAAGAAAGTTATTATGGAGAGAAAACGTCATTTGAGCCGAGAACAAATGATCAAAGCCGTGGGAATGTTAATTGGAAGCTGGTTCTCGGCAACGTGTTGTGGCAATCGCTCTGGGCACTACGCACAGTGTTATAAGTCGACTTTGGATACGTTACCGCATCACTGGCAGCGTGACAGATTCACTTTTTGGTTGTGGTAACTACGTACCCCCATAAAAAATCGTATACCACTACTTGCTATGTGAATAATAGGCACAGGCATATGTACAGGCAGTTATTATAACATCATCAATATACACTAAGTGGATAAAATACGTATTATTGAAGCTAACTGAAAAACTACCTAAACAAATTTAATAAAATTTATGTGGAAGCACCCCTAAAGCATATCTTATCTATAAAAAAATTACTAAAAGAATTTTCGAAATCGATCCACAATTGCCAGAGATATCGAGTAACATCCACACAAAAAAAAAACATACAGACGAATTTAGAACCTCCTCCTTTTTGAAGTCTGTTAAAAAGAGTGGCGTTTTGAGTGTTTTTCTGACGAATCTCGCTTTGGGATGAGGCCAGATACTAGACGTACACGGTATTGGGGGACCCCTGGACGTCAAGAACGTTTAAAATCATACTAATATCATCGTCCTACCATGGCCTGCTCAATCGCCAGACTTGAATCCCATTGAGCACGCATGGGATATGCTTCAAAGAAGAGTTTTGCCAAATATGGATGCCGTACACACACCAGAAAATATTTTTCGCCTGTTACAACGGACGTGGGGCGCCATTCCGTAACGTGATTTGGATGAACTCGTATTGAGTAGGTATGTCGAATTGCTGCGATTGTGCTATACGCGTTAACAGCGGACATACAGACTACAATTTTTTTTTTTTTTTGGAACTTTGCCCCGCACTAGGAATTTCTCTTGTATTGTGGGTACGTTTACAAATATTTAAACTGACATACACAAACAGCTAGACCCGGAACTACTACTTGTAGGACATGAAATATTTGTTCCGTGCGGGAATCGAATCCGCGACACGCAGCGCAGCAGTCAATCGTTTAACCACTGCGCCAACCGTGCCGTCAATTGTTTATTTTCCGCAATAAAAGCCTATAAAAACTTTTATTTTTATCTTTTTGTCTATATTAAGTATGTTTGTTTGTTACCTTTTCACGCCTAAACCACTGAACCGATCATCCTGAAATTTTGCATATATGTTGTCAGGTGTACAAAACGGACATAGGGTACCTTTCATCCCGAAAAAAAGTACTGTTCCCGAGGAAAACAACAATAACGTTCTTATGATAATAGATGGCGCCACGTGTCTTCCCATCATGATTGAATTATAATCCGAATTGATAGTCAGAGTCTAAATTAAAGCGTGCGAAGCCGCGGGCATAAGCTAGTCCTAACTTCCTAACTAATAATATAAATGCGAAAGTATGTTTGTTTGTTTGTTTGTTACCTTTTCACGCCTAAACCACTGAACCGATCATCCTGAAATTTTGCATATACGTTGTCAGGTGAACAGAAACGGACATAGGGTACCTTTCATCCTAAAAAAAAGTACTGTTCCCCAGGAAAACAACAATAACTTTCTTATGATAATAGATGGCGCCACGTGTCTTCCCATCATGATGGAATTATAATCCGAATTGATAGTCAGAGTCTAAATTAAAGCGAGCGAAGCCGCGGGCATAAGCTAGTAAAATATATTTTTTAAATACCTTGATCCCTAGACACTTTTGATGTGGGTAAAAGTATAGTATGGATTGTATCGCATCCTATCGCTTTATCCCCCACCTAGTGCACCGGGTCACGTACGATATGTATAAGTTTGTGCTTGTGTGGGCCACGGGGAAGTTTGCATTGCCGGGGCTCGGAGTTCAGACTTATCTGATGTCTTTTGGAGAAGCCTGACTTCTGCGGGTTGGTCGTAGTTCTGGTAGAGGTTATTAGGTTTGTGAGAAGATAAGTTATGTGTGCATTGTGGACTATGAATGGGTAAACTTTCTTTGAGTTTTGTTATAAGTGACTTACGTGTACTTATTAAGGCAATTAGCAAAATAATCTAACTACTTATTAAGGTCACTTCTCTTGGTTAAGGTATTTTTCTATGGGCCTGTGTCGCCTGAATTAAATGCTATTATTATTGTTACTTCATTTCCAACCTACACCATATCTACTTGAAAATAAGTAAGTAAAGATCAAGAAGTTGTCATTGAATAATTTGAGGGCAGGACTTGGTGCAGTTGTAGACATGCTGATAAGATGATTATGATTATAATATACGAATGACATGAGAAAGAAACAGCTCATGCACCTAATTAGCGAGTCAGCGAGGTCGCAGCATGGCTGTCGGCTAAAACTATACGTACTTATGTCAACAAATGTATTCATTGAAATTATCTCTTGAATCAGCTCAGATGACGTTCGATCGGCATTACGTTGGAACACGCGGCGCCACGTACTACTGCATGTTGGAGTTATGTGCTATTAAGGTAATGGGGCCGCGCCGCAATTTGCTCCCGAATAAATGTCGTAATTCCGGGCCCTGCCGCTAATGCACCCTTATAATATCTAATGCTAATATTTCTTCTTCTTCGCGTTTTTGGCGTTTTGCCAGCGATCAATTTTGTTAAAAGAATAGATTGAGCGATTTATGTTTTGACTTTTTTATTTATTTTATTTTCGGTACAAAGAGAAGTCTTTTAACTGTCTGTGTCTACAAGTGGATTTTCTATTAATGTACCCAAAATATTGTCTCTGTCTTAAAATAAAATAAAATAAACTTTATTGTTCATTTTATTTTATTTTAAGACAAAATATTTTTAAAAGAGCATTACAGAATTCAAATAGTACTAATCTCTACGCTAGGATTCCCTGTGTCCTGCAGACTAGTTTCCTTCGTCATACAAGATTATCAGGTCCATAGTGGGTAGGTACATACTAAACATCGGCCGGTAAGATTTCTGAGGCGACAATAATCGAATGTTCTTCCAAATCAATAAATTCATGTAATTAATTTAGGTGTATTAAATTTAAGCGTGTGTAGGCTATTGTTTGCGTGAGTGATGAATGAGTGAGTTAAGTTGGGTTTAGACCCAACGAAGACAGAACCAGAGCAAGGGTAAGAGCACTCCTTTCCCGACATCCCTAACATATCTGTAGGTACGGATAGACTAACGGAAGAATACTCCCACTCCGTTTAGACAAAGGGAATCCGGTAAAGTGGGGACAGAATAAGCATTTGCTCGTTTGGTCCAAATCGACCTTTATGTATTAGTGTGATGACTGTGCGTGTTGTGCTTATAGAGGTATGAGGAACAGGGTGTAAAGTTCACTCATACTCTATGGATAAGGGAGGATCCTCCGACCAGACGGGTGTTGTGTCTGGTGGGCAGCTGTCTGACGATTGATGTCGGGACATTGTATATTATGCTAGTTGCGCGGTAATCTCTGCTTGCGCGATGCAGGATTTTGCGTGACGTCAATGTGACGTGTAGCTCGCATGTGGCGATGTAGATACCGCTACATGCTCATGGGTTAAGGAACTTCCCCGTGCTTTCATAGTCCATTCCTGCTAGGAATTTTCAACGGTTATTTTTGCATTTATTTCTAGTTATCGGCAGTATACCCATTTCACTATTGAGCTTGCTGTAAATAAATGGTCCCATATAAAGAAAGCATCTGTTGCCAAAAAAGAGTTTACATGTAGGTTTACGCCATTTGGGCTTATTTGCATTTCTAAGAGAACGCACTTTGGTGTATGTTACTGCGCTATGGGCATTTTTGTGGTACCTCAATGCCACTGCCATAATGTACAATTGACGCACACGCAGATCAGCAGTCTCTTGGTACAGTGTGTCAGTCGAGAAGCTTATTGGTTTCTTGTAAGTTACCTTGAGAAGAGCCTGTTCTGCGCGCTCCACTTTCATTAGATGGGTTATAGTGCAGTGATTGAGAACAGATTGGCGGAATGTGTAATAAAGCATTTTCAAAACAGTGTTGCTAGCAAACGGGCCCATTTTTTTTAATGGTGTTGTTGCTTTCTTACCCGACCACTTACATTACAATATGCTCTATTTGTTTTAAACAGTTAAGATGTCAGTCAGTGTGGACGCCGAGATACTTGATGTGCTTGACTTGCACAAGGCTTGGTTCATTAAATCACAGAAGTGCAATTTAACTGAGAGATGGTCCGGGCAGGCAGTTCTTATGCTGACGCTAAAATTCACAATCTTCGTTTTCTTTACGATAAGCGTCAGTAAACTTAAGTAAAATAAACGAGGTTAACTAAAAAAACTTTCTTCAAAAGAGCTTAAAGATTACTCAAAAATTACATAAAAGAAAGAAAATATAACGTTTTCCAATATAAATTCGAGCTAACTTAAACGAGTTTCCTCACAAATTGAAGTTTATAACTACTACAAAATTGTTTCGGTATACTTCATCGTGGATCGACGAAGTTTTGCGTTTCCTAACTGATTGGAAATTAAAAACAAACAGATTGTGAGGCAGATTGTTTTCTTCCTGTTCTTATCTTAAGCTCGTTATAGCTGTCAATCGACAAAAACTGATTAATTTTGTGCTCAAAAGTAAACAATTTCTTGCCCAACAAAGTTAGTATATGGAGTATAAAATAGTTTGAGCCTACTACGGAAATCTTTAGGTCATAAGTGCACGCGAGAGTACCTTTTTTGGTCAATATATAAATGCTTATAAACTCATACTTTATTTTTTTGCAGCCTTTACTTAGGCACAGAGTTCCACTTCCAAATCAATTGTAAACACAGGGTAATCCTTACACGCGTTCTTTCATACAACGATGTCTGAGCATATTAGGGGTAAAATATGAGTTGAGTGAAGGGCATATATTCAACGGTGGGGTAAGAAAGAGCGGCGGTAGGAACACCACGGGTCCAGCTTTGGTTGGACATTGTTCGATATAATGGCAATGTCATAATATGACATATGACATTCACCAACCCGCACTGGGCCAACGTGGTAGATAACGGCGCACTCTCTCCCACAGTGAGAGAAGGGCTTTATCCCAGCAGTGGGATCATTATATAATTATGGCATGCCATTAGGCCTCTACCTTTCTAGTCTATTTTATCTTTCGTCTGCCATCTCTCTCTGGCTTTTTGTAGGCTTTTCCTGACGGTGAAATTTCCTTTTGATTATAGTGGCTGGGAAACTTAAGTAAATAGTAAATAATTTATTTGCCTAAAACATGATATACAATGGTGATAATATAATTAGTATGGCACAAACATGTTCAGCTAGGATAAAACATAGCATGCAAAATTAAGGGTTTAGTCAAATGTTACAGGGCATCAACATTTTTATCCGTGAATTCTTTTAAACTATAGTAATTACATTCATTTAACTACTTAGACAATTTAATTTTAAATAACCTTGAATTTGATATTTTGAAATAACTTGGTATCTTATTATATTTACGCACGCACATTGGCCAGGCAGTTTTTGTTGTATTTGGCAAGTTTTGGCAAATCATTCAGTACTAATTTATAACGATCTCGTCTGTTCTGAGGATTTACAACCGTTGCTGTCTTAAATAGCTACTTATTCTTAACAACGAACACACACACTTCATAAATGTACAGAGATGGCAACGGTAACAAACCAAATCTCTTAAACATTGGTCGACATGAGTCATCACGTTGAAGTCCACATATTGATCGTATACATGTTTTTTGAGCGACAAATGCTATGGTCATATCGGTACTATAGCCCCACATTACAAGACCATAGCGTAGTGATGATTCTGCATACGCGTGTTATGATAATATATAGCTTTTAATGTTAGTAATATTTTTAACTTGTTTCAGAGCGTATACGAATTTATTAATTCTAGTGCTAAGGAAAACTATATTACTGGATAGGATAGCGAACAATGTAGGTTTTATGCGTACCTATTACCGAATTGACTTGAATAACTATCATATCCTCTAAAAATATCATTTTTGTCCTTTTCTGACCATCGACACGGTCACCTTAGTCCGGGGTAAGATTAACGTGGCCCGGTAATGGCGGGTCTCGCCTCTCAGCTGATTTAATGTTTACATGTGTAGTTGTGCCGGGATATCTACCGCTTACTGCGAACAAACCTGTGCCTCTGAGATTTTCTGCTCAGACTAATGGCGTTTGTACACGGGACAAGTTACTTGTGTACGATGTTGGTCACTTGATCATCGCTCTTATTTACAGGATGCATGTGATCTCCGGTAGATTAGGTACGAAACAGCCTATATCATAAGATACGTCAGCTTTCGACAAATACGACAATCGTTTTTCTAGCTGTTGATAAGACGTGACTGACGATTTGTAACGGTATTGAAAAGGAGGCTCGTGGCAAGTGGCCCACCTAATGTTGAATAGCTTATGGTCACACCTCTAAGATGTGCCCTGCATGTACTTGCAGTGCTCTTGCACTTTGAGCCAAAGTAAAAACATGTTAAAGTCTAGTTCTTGTGCTAATAAGAAAACCAGTAATGCATCAATATGACACTTTTGCGTTATCGTCCACCATTTTTATACAAGACTAACATCTGTAAAGTGCATGTTTACGTTTGAGTCGTAATTGCTCGGCGGTATTTTTCCGGACGCGCCGTTAAGGCTTTTCTGCACTTAAGTGAGGCAGGAAGCTGCAGTAAGTGAAGGCTTCGCGATAAATTAACTTGATGTACCGCCGAGCTAATGCGCTGCCTGCCAAGATGGCTGCCAGCTGATCTACTGCTGCGGCGGGAAGTATTGGAACAAGTTTGTGTTACGTGCTTCTTTATGGTGGAAAATTTGAAGTGTTAATATCTCGCAACAGATAGACGGACAAGAATGCATCGAAGTACAGGGTAACTTTCAAACAAGAATATTTTTGCTTACAAGTTGCCCTGGACCCTAATTCGATCCTTTTTAGTATGAATTTTGCTGTAGAAGTACCGCAATTAAGAACAAAATTTTCTGTAAAATGTAAGCTTTATTACATATGCTCAGACACGACTTATTTCAGAAGATACGAAACGTCCTAAAAATAAAAGAGCACCATTTCTTCGCTATCTCTTCAGCCATAACTCTTGGGTATCGTATGTGGCATGTCATCGGCTTTGCCCCTAACTTGAGGTTCTACCAACCTTCATTCTGATACCAGTTAGTTGACACTTGTTTTGATGTCATGCGGTGATAGTATAGCTACAGTATAACATCCGGTAATAGGGGAAAAGTTCTTAGTATTTTCTATGAAAAGGAACAATGTCCTGCGCATCTATACAGGAAATTGTTACCTAGTAGTAAAGATCTTTGTCAAAAAAAAAATATCGGAAAACAACTAGCATCTACAGGGTCAAATTAAATTAGCCACCGAAACTCCGCAGACGTGATGGGTATCGATATTTAAACACGATAAAATTAAAATGAAAAAGATTTGATGTTTTTTTACTGGCTAACGACCGCTGGTAGAGGAGTTACTTGAAGTATGAGTTGAAAATGTATGTTTTATCGTGTTAAGGTATCGATACCAATCCCGTCTGTGGAGTTTGCACAAAAGAAAAAAAAATTAAACTGTTATTTCAAGTGAATAATACACTAACAGCGGTCGATGACCCCATAAAAAAAAAAACATCAAATTAATATATTTTTTGTTCTATCATGTTTAGATATCGATACCCATCACTTCTGCGTAGTTTCGCTACCTAATTTAATTTGACCCTGCATAGTAGTACCTATCCCTTTCTCACATCAAACGGGAACTCTGCGTTACGATTTAAAGTTAAAGAATATCAGATTTTTTACTGTCTCTTTGATATGAACGCGAAATAATGTTTGTATTTTACCGTACACTGTGTAACGTGGACACGGCCTATAAAATATAACAGTTGTAATAGGCAAAGATTACCAAATAACGCTTCGAATATTTATCATATTGAAATACCGATTCCGTCAGTCATAACAAATCGTTTATCATAATATATATTGACAAGTGTACGAAATAGTATCAAAGTTATTGAAATTATGCAACAAAGTATAACTTTCTCACGCGGGCGTCCCTGTAGCATGGCTCCTCGAAATCGTTCTCAACTCGCGTCTAGTTTGCAGTCAAACAATTATTAATTGGCCCCTAGTGGGCTTCTCGATACCCACAGATAGAATATAGTTACAATAGGTACTCAGTATAGAAGAAGTAACACTTAAGTTAAGAAATATAAAAACTGCTTCATTGGTCTAGTGGTAGCAAGCGCTGCTGCTGAGCATGAGGTCCCGGGTTCGATTCCCAGGTCGGGCAAAGTGTAATTGAATTTTTCTGTCAGGAACTTCTCAGCAGCAGCCCGAAGTCTAGATTTGTGCCCGGTTGATGGCAATAAAGAGTATTCTATTCTATTCTAAAGACTCGCCTCGTATGGCATACGACTTAAACATAACTGGCTAAATGTGGGTGTACTTTAGGTGCACGTCTGCCTAACTCTTCGGGGATTTCAAGCGTAATGTCATGTTATGTTAAATATAAAATCTGAATTGTAGGATTTTCGTACTGTACTCAGTACTAATAAAACTTGTAAACAAAATGCCACAACATTCAGTGGGAGGCAATAAAACTAAATATCGATGTATGACGTCACATAGTTCGCTGCCCGCCGGACCGCCTGATAATATAACATTGTTCTCTATGACCCGTTTGAATGCGGATAGTTACTTGCTCTGCATTTTATCTAGTGATCTACTTTCGCTGTCTACTATGGGAGAAGTAGCGATTACTTTTTGTGAATCCTAACCTGATTTACATAACCATTTGCAGACCAAATAAACTGAAACGGTTTTATTTGCTCAGTGAACAAGTGACGTTATGAAACAAGTTATAGAAGACACACTTATTCCTGCAAACGCGGATTATGTGGGTCAGTATGGTTTTTTGCTTTTAATGCACGATAATGAATTTATAAGATACGTGGGAATTAAAAATATACTATGGTTTTGAGGACAGCCAGCTTGTGTGTATATTTTATACTTTATCAATCAATATATATAAAACACAAAAAAATGGTTCTACCTATGTCCGTTAAAGACTGAAACCATTTAAAACCATCCAACCGATATGCTCCAAACCGGTTTCATTAGAAAGGCTTTAATGCCAAGATGGTTTAAGACTACTTTTTTCACTGTTTTTATTAGCGTAGTAGCACTCGCCGGGTATCCGCTAGTACTATATATTTTTCTGTTTTTCTACTCTCAAATAATCTCTGCTAATGTTTTTGTTACTGTGTACGAGTAAGAAATCATTCCAGACAGTCAATTTACTCTACTAGTCACGTAACTCTGCTTCCGACTCTCCCACCTATGACTACAGTTCAAACGCTCCTCGGTATTGTTTCGCTATCTCGCCGATACATTTGTCGGTTGGCATTGTGTTGCTTCGCTCCCAGTTTGTTATTTACTCGCACAGCGCACAACCAACATATTTTTATTGTTTTATCATCGCCAATATACGAGGTGCTGTCTTAAATGCTCGGAGATAGAACTTTATGTGGGTATGGCTGTAAAAAGTTTAGTTGTAAAATTTTAACGCCAAGATGTTTTGACGTTGTCGTCGTCTGGCAGAGTCTTAAAATACACAAGAATGTTTTGGTCCAGCAGTTCATGGATGATGAATATCATACTAAAACTCGACATTCGTAAGTATTAATTTTAGTAACGATAAAATGAATATACAATAAAATTATGCTCAATTTCTACGAAACAAAACCTATATCATAGTGCTACGACGGGGTCTACGAAGTGCTACGCCTCGTAGACGCTGCAGACTTTTCGTAGACTCTCGTAGCATAACGCTACGCTAGGAGGATGCAATTATTTCCAGAATTAATGTTTTGTGTTATGATAGATATTAATGTTGATCATCGAAGATCTTTTTCGCCCTTTTTTATCGACGAGTCGGGAGTATTTTATGGCAATAAAACAACACCACGTACTCAGAACGGAGACATTTATTTATAAAATTCGAAGTCTCTTATACTTTGCGTGGTAACGAAACCATAGCGCGAATTTAAACCGGCCAACGCCATCTATCGAGACATCAGGTAAACTTTCGTACAAAATTGGTTTAGATTTTAGAAAATGCAATATTATAACGTTAACATTCCGCCCACCAAGGACCTAGTCCTTTCAAGCCGCCCACCATGACATAATCGTGACTAAATATATGGGCAACTTCAGCGTTTTACTAAAGTCCTTGGTGTTCGGAGACCACAATGTTCATATTATCTTAACATAAATACCATATACAAATAGTTCAGATTTTTCAACAGCATAACATTTTCAATGTGCTTACTTTTACATTTCTAAAATTAGTATCTGAGTGGACTGTATATTTATAACATAACAAAATAAAAATTAAAAAGAAAACAATAAAAATACACGTTTATCATTCATCGTTGACAGGCAGAATGCATAGCTTAGAAGTTGGACGTTTGACTCGGGAGTCCTTACACTGAAGGGTAACTACGCGCACTAAATTATCCTTGCCAGGGTGTAATTCGACTACCTTCCCGTATAACCACTTAGCAGGTGGTAAATTGTCTTCTTTTATGAGGACAATATCACCAACCTTCGGATCGCGCGTACGTTTAGCCCACTTGTGTCGTTGAAAAAACATAGTTAAATACTCCTGAGACCAACGTTTCCAGAAAGATTGAATCATTCTTTGTGTCAATTGCCAACGTCTCAAGCTACTGACTGTCACATGCTCATAATTATAATCTGGTACTGTTACCAGTGGCTGACCGACCAAGAAATGTCCTGGCGTCAATGGGTTTGGATCTGACGAGTCCACACTCGACTGTGATATAGGTCTGGAATTCAGACACGCCTCAATTTGGGATAAGACGGTACTCAGCTCTTCAAAAGTCAGTGTCGATTCGCCAATCACTCGTTTGAGGTGATGCTTGGTGCTTTTGATCCCAGCCTCCCATATACCTCCAAAGTTAGGAGAATGAGGCGGGATGAAATGCCATTCAGTTCCATTATTTGCCAATATAGGCGCAATTTCTCGGGGAAGAGATGCGCATTCATCGCGAAACATTGCTTTAAGCTCCTTTGATGCCCCTACAAAGTTGGTGCCATTGTCACTGTAAAGGTGACTACAATGACCCCGTCTAGCGACAAAACGTTTAAATGTGGCCAGAAAGCCTTGAGAGGTCAGATCAGAGACCGCCTCTATATGCACAGCGCGGGTTGCCATACATACGAACAGGCATATGTAGCCTTTGTAGGACTTATGTCCACGACCCCTTGCTGTTCTTATTTGAATCGGTCCCGCGTAGTCGACACCTGAATGGAGAAAAGGCTTACTTGGAGTCACTCTGCATGATGGTAACTGACCCATCAATTGAGTTTTTGTTACGGCTGCATGACGAATACACGGTACGCATTCGCGGATGTGGGCCTTGATCAAATTCTTTCCACGAATAACCCAATATTTTGACCGAAGAAAATTGTGTGTTAATTGGGGTCCGCCATGCAGTACACGTTCATGAGCATCAGCTATGAGTAATCGTGTCAAATGGGATTGATGAGGAACTATAAAGGGATGCTTCATATCATCACTTAGTTGCGAATTTTGGATTCTACCCCCTACTCTCATCAAGTTCTTATCATCCAAGTAAGGATTCAAAGAAGACAAACCGCTGCTTTTGCTGACGTCTCTTCCGGCTTGTATTGCCTTTATTTCTGTATAAAACCAAACCCCTTGACTTTGCTTGAGACAGCAATGCATGGTGTCCGAAATCTCCGAAGCTTCAAGGTAAGGTGGCAACTTTGTCCGTGATTCTCTGGCAATCTTTATTTTCAGGAATCGTCTGCAATAAGTGAGAGTCCTGATCAACTTACGGAACGATGAAAATCTGGACCACATCTGTTCAATCGGGTGAACGTCTATCTGTGCTGCATGAACCTTGACAGATTTTAGTTCCAGTTTAGTCATTATAGCCTTAGGTCTACAGTATTCTATGGTATCCTCAAGCAACCACGACGGTCCATGTTTCCAAAGTGAGTCGTCTAACAAAGATGTGGATGTTGTACCCCTCGAAGCAATGTCAGCTGGATTGTTTTTTGTATCGACATAATGACATTGAGTAGAATCAAGGGCATTAAGGATTTCAGACGTCCGGTTTGCGACGAAGGTTTTCCATCTACTTGGGTGATCGCTCAACCAAGCCAGCACGACCGTTGAATCAGTCCAAGCATGTAAATTGGATTTTTGGACATTCAAGACATAAGCCACTTCTAAAAGTAATTTGGTAACTAAAACTGCTCCACATAGTTCCAGTCGTGGTATGGAAATTTGTTTAATTGGAGACACCTTCGTTTTTGCAGTTACCAGATTACAGTGGACTCGACCTGCAGCATCGATGACTCTGATGTAAACAACCGCGGCATATGCTACGCTTGACGCATCAGAAAAACCATGCAGTTCAACCTTTTCATCGTCGCTTTTTCTTTTCAGCCACCTAGGAATTCTGAAGTTGTTGAGTATATGCAACCCACTACGATAACACTGCCACTCTGTTAAAAGATCCTCAGGCAGTTTGTCATCCCAATCCAAACCAGCGATCCATAGTTTTTGGATGAAGATTTTAGCGGTAATTATACATGGTGCAATCCAACCTAGCGGATCATATAAACGTGATATCTCTGATATAACTGTTCTTTTAGTTTCAGATGCAGACGGCGGCAACGACGACGGTGTTGAAAAGGGTAAGTTTACAGTATAATGGAATTCATCGGAATTGCGATTCCAGGTAAGTCCTAGAATTCTAGTAGTTTCATCTTCCTTTATTTCCAGATCTCTTCCAGTATCCAGCCTTATCTGTTTTAGCAACTCTTCTTTGTTACTTGTCCATTTTTGCAAAATGAAGCCTGTTTTATTCAATAGTTCATTAAACTCATGATAGATTTTTACAGCTTCTTCATCTGTCTGACAACCTGTCATTAGGTCATCCATGTAAAAATCTGTCCTAACCTTACTAGCAGCGCATGGATACGATTGACCTTCATCGCTAGCGGTTTGCTGCAATGCCTTGACTGCTAGGTAAGGTGCACTAGATGTTCCAAATGTAACTCTCAAAAGCCTGTATTCTTTTATATCAGAATGAACGTCATCTCGCCATAAAATCCTTTGAAAGTCCACGTGATCATCTGCTATTTTAACTTGGCGATACATTTTTATGATATCGGCTGCCAAGCATACTGGATGCTGTCGCCACCGCATAACTGTATGACGTAAATCAGCCTGTAAGGCTGGCCCTACCATTAAGGTGTCATTTAAGGAAATACCATCGGATCCCTTGGATGACGCATCAAATACCACTCTTAATTTTGTGGTCGACTTGTCTTCGCGGATTACAGCATGATGCGGTAAGTAAACAGCGCCAATCTTATTTTTGTCTTTTTCATTAGAAATCTCTTCCATATGACCTAGTGATAAATATTCCTTTATTACCGATGTATATTGTCCTTTAAGCTCGCTATTTTTTGCTAGCTTCCGTTCAAGACTGTATAATCTTTTTAACGCTATTTCCTTTGTGTTGCAGGGCGTTTTACTGGATTGAAAAGGCAGTTTTACAATGTAGCGACCATCTGCATCCCTACATGTGGAAGCAGCAAAGTAATCTTCACATGCTTGCTCTTCAGGGCTAAGAATTGACCTTTCAGAGCATGTTGGCTCTGCCTCTAGTTCCCAAAACTTTTTTAGGATTTCATTTTCTTCGATCTTAGCGTGCATGCTTAGAATTACATTGTGACAAGACATCACTCCATCTTCATCGCTGACTTCTCCCGATATGATCCAACCAAGGTAAGTATCTTGAGCCATTGTTTTACCTTTAGGGTCCTTGATTAAGCCTTCTTTTAAGACTTTAGTATAGACTCCCGATCCTAACAAAATGTCAATTTTATTAGGCTCATTGAAATTTGGATCAGCCAAAGCCATACTATTAAGCTCTGGCCAATCCACCAACGTAAATTTCCTTTCAGGTAACATTGAAGTCACCTTACTCAGCACATAAGCTTTTATTTGAAGGGTGAAGTCAGGATCCCGTAACGATTGAATGTTAAGTCGAACCATAAATTTTGACGTTAGATCGCTCTGACCTCCCCCTACACCTGAGATAGACGTTTTAATTGCTATCTTTTTTAGCTTCAATAACTGAACCGCAGATTCCGTAATAAAGGAAGCTTGTGAACCCTGGTCTAACAGGGCTCTCAAAACTTGTGGATACCCATTTTTCGATCTAGCCTTAATAACGGCTGTAGCCAGAATGACTTGACTATGAATACTTTTTGCAAAATGGGTTGAAATATGAGGTTCAGCCGTGGTCTCGTCCTTTGGCGGTTCCTTTTGCAATGGAGACACAGAACTGCTCGCCTGTGCTTCTGAATCAGTTTGTAGATGCAAGAGAGTATGATGCTTTCTGTTGCACATTTTACATTTGGTATTGACTCGACAATTAATATTAAGATGACTTGAGCGAAGGCAATTAAAACACAAACCACGAGATTTAACTATTTGACGACGCTGATCGACGGTCTCCTGTGCAAACTTTTTACAATTATACAAGAGATGCTCCTCGGAACAATATGGACAGGATATTTTTGAAGCAACGTGAAATGCTTTAGTACTACCTTTAGACTTGCTACTTTGAGGTTCTACAAATTCCAAAGCCCGAAAGCGTTTATCTAAAAAGTCCTGAAACTCCTTGAAGGTGGGAAGTTCCTCGCAAGAATGACTTACGTGCAATTCCCACTGCTTCCGAGTCTCAACGTCCAACTTGGAGCTAATCAAATAAATAATAATAATATTCCAAGCGTCCACTTGCACCCCTAGATTTGACAATTCATGTAAGCAATCGGTTGTGGTATCTAAAAGCTCTTTGAGAGCAATAGATGACTCAGCCGTCATTTGTTTTTGGTTGAGTAAGCGCTTGAGAATACAATTGGCTAAAAATCTCTTATTATTGTAACGACTGTTTAACAGAGTCCAACATTTCTTATAATTTGCATGCGTGATCGGTATGTGCTTTATGAGTTGTGATGCTTCACCTGACAACTGAGATCTTAAATAGTGTAAACGTTGTACATCATCAAGTGATTGATTACTATCAATTAGTGACAAAAACAAATCTCTAAACGTTGACCATTCCTGATAACTACCACTAAAAACAGGAATTGTTATTTTGGGCAATTTAGCAATTGACCTCATTTTCGGTTGGCTATGGTCTGGTGAGACATCACTCATTTCAGAAGACTGATATTTTGGTAAAGCATTTTTTAATTCTACTTTATAATTTATGAAAGTGTCTGTAACCTCTTCGAATACATCATTTTTGATGTAGCTGGTTGCACTCAATTCACTGTTTGTGTAGTTGACCAAAAGTTCTTCGTGTTTCCTTGTGAAATCTTCAAATTGTTTGTCCAATATTTCCAAACGTGAATCCACATATGCCTGATTTATTCTCTCTTTTGGAGATTTTTTGAAGTTACTAAGCCCTTTCTGAATACGACCCTTAATATCTTCCAACAGCCTTAGCTTAGCCTCCATGATTTAATTTGATGTGTCTAATTTGCTAAGTATCAATTTGGAATTTCACTAAATGTAAGAATGTCGTAATTTTTCTAAGTGTTCGAACTGTACTCTAATTCTAAGTGAAATCGGGCATAGATTCGGGGTCTCTTCAATTTTTCACGAATTATTCTAAGTCCCAAGTTTCTTCAACTTTTCTAAGTCCTTGCATTAACTTTAAAATTTTACAAGTCACTGACACTTGGAACTGTTAATTAAACAATAATGTACTCACAGTTTTTAAGTTGCACTTTGATCACTTTAAAACCACTTTCCTTTAACGCTCCACTTAAATTCGTCGACCTCGCTCCACTCAGCTCAGCTTCGTTGACCTCGCTCCGCTCAGCTCAGCTTCGTCGACCACGCTCGCTTTCTTAGGTCTACTCCAAACTTGCACCAATTCGACCAACTAACTGCTTTTTAACTCTCGACTTCGACACCAGAGGGCACTTTTAGCTTTTTCAAAAACCGTTCCGGATCGTAGGACCTTATGATCATCGAAGATCTTTTTCGCCCTTTTTTATCGACGAGTCGGGAGTATTTTATGGCAATAAAACAACACCACGTACTCAGAACGGAGACATTTATTTATAAAATTCGAAGTCTCTTATACTTTGCGTGGTAACGAAACCATAGCGCGAATTTAAACCGGCCAACGCCATCTATCGAGACATCAGGTAAACTTTCGTACAAAATTGGTTTAGATTTTAGAAAATGCAATATTATAACGTTAACAAATGTTTAATTGTATTTACGACTCAAATAAAAATGATATACTACACCAGAAATTATATAACTATGAGATTTATTGATATTACAAAATGTTTTGTAAGATTGCCAGGTTTTATTTTAGTTAATTCTTAGTGAGTTATATTTTATTTGACTTTCAAAAACAACAATCATCGTGAGGCAACCTGGACTTATAGTTAATACATTTTGAAATCGCTAGCCCGCCTTGAGCACGCTTGGTGATCAATGCTCGTGTCTTCTTTGCATGAGAAGAGGCGTTTGCTGGCACTGAGACATTAATAGGCTGGTATTATTAATTTATTATTATTATTATTTTATTTGAACTGATATTGCATAATCACAATCAAATAAAATATTTTCTTCTATTTAAGATTTTTTATTGTAGAATCAATCAACAAGATTGCCTACAAATTACGACATTCCTTGTTTAGACCTACAATGTGGTGTTTTACTGTTAACACTTAGTATTGAACAAACAACAAGCTAAGAGTAACGGCAGTCCACAATACAGAACAAACATGACGACCACGTGTTTGTTTGTCCTTTTGTCCGTACAACAAGAAATTACAGAAGTCTCAATTCTAACTTTGTTTGAGAAAGACGCTAATGAATGAACAAGAATACTGAGCTTATCGCAGTCAAGTTAGTTGTAGTCACGCTTAGGCCGAAAAAAAAAGTCAAAATTTAAAAAGTAGCTGTCAATAGGTTCCATTCCACCACAATAACTGCAACGTCAGGGGTGCCTCAGGGCTCAATTCTCGGACCTCTGTTATATGTATTTTTTACTAACGATATTGGTATGGGTTTTCTTAACTCCTAAGTATTTGTTTGACGTTTAAGGACGTCTTTGTAGCACAAGTATTGCCCGCCCTGTGCACGTTTTCCTTGGGCGAGCTCTGAGTAGAAAGCTGTTTTAGGTGGTCTACTGGTAACCATGCGCTGTATATAGCCACACCGACTCAGTTGGATCTTCATCAAAATCGCCTCCATGCCCACCATTCCAGCATGCAGCTTAGCGCACCTCCGTGTTGGGATCACAATCCTGCTAGTTTTTGCAAGATACCGTAGAAATGAGTCAAGCCTTTTAATATCACCTCTATAGAGACTTTACATTTCTGCGGCATAGGTGAGTATTGACAGAACTAAGGCTTTGTAAATGCATATCTTAGTTTGCAGTTTCAGGTCGTGAGAAGTCCACACAGGTTTGTTAAGTTTCCCAGAGGTGGCGGCTGCTTTAGCAATCCGTGCTGGAATTTCAGACGCCAGCCTATTGTCGTTGCAAACTTGACTTCCAAGATATTTAAAATGGGATACCTCTTCCAGTGGCTCAGAAAACAGCATAACGGCTGAGCTGTCAGCATCACATCCCCTTGGTGGCTGCTTTAGGATTTGGGTCTTTTTACGTTAATTACTAGTCCAAATCTACAACAGGAGGCTTGAAGATCATTCATATATTCTTCGAGTGTTTCCATACAGCCAGCGAACATACACACGTCATCGGCATAGAGCGCGTCAAGTGCGGGAACCCTAGACGTCTTTGTCCTCGCTCTGAACCGTGAGATGTCGAAGAAACTTTTATCGGTGCGGACGTTAACTTCAAACTGTCCAACACTATGCTTTAGTGCATCATTCAACACAGCCCGAGAAATATTAGTGCAAACAACGTGGGAGCCATGACACAGCCTTGCTTCACCACTGCTTACATGAATTAGGTCTGAAAAATCGTTTTCATGTTGAACACGGCCGTCATACCGTCATACAACTGACGAATGATGTTGACGGATTTCTCAGGACATCCAACATTTTTCAACACTTCCCAAAGAGCAGCGCGTGGCACGTGGTCAAAGGCCTTTTCTAAGTCAACGAAACGACTGTATTACTGAACTTCGTAGTTTAAAATATCGATGTTATTAATTCAGAATGTTCATAATCACGATGTACAGAACTTCGAAAGAATGTTATACTGAACTTCGAAGTTTGAATAGACATTCTTTCAAAGTTCCGTACATCGCGATTATGAACATTCTTAATTAAATACATCGATATTTTAAGCTTCGAAGTTCAGTAATACAGTCCAACGAAACACATGTACCTACAGAGGACGGTTTTTTTGACGCTTTCCTCATTATGTTATATAAAATAAATAAAATAGAAAGTATGGTGTGGTACAACTTGCCCTTAATACACTAGAGATCCTGGTCCTGCACATAGGACTATGTGCAATCGTTCCATTTTAATTATTTTCTTACATAACACTATTTAATTAAAATAAAAAAAATAAAAATGTAAACGATTTTATTATTATTTGCTACACATGTCTATAAATTTATGAAGTACTTACACACGCACATACACTATAAAACTGATTTACATCCACAAGACGACCTCGTAACATAAGGTCCAGCTGAAAACCAGCGCCAGGCACTAGTTTTCTGGTATTTATGCTGAACTGGGCCTATTTGACGCAGCCGTGAGGCACACAATACTGTTATAATTAAGTTTTCTGTTTCTGTTTTTTGTGTGTATATTGTGTGCCCTAACCTGGGTCAATCTTTTTTTTCCTTCTATCTTTACCTAGTGAGATACCCCGCCGCTTAGTAGTGGTGTCTCTATTCGAAAAGGAAAATTATAAATTACAAGTACTTACATGGATCTTTTGAATGACTTACGAAGAATAGCCATTGCCGTAGTCGAGTTAGTCAATGTCATATTATTCGTCATTTGAAAAAACTGTGAATGCTTCTATTCAGTATTATTTGTAAAATCAATGGTTCTGAATAAATTACATTATGGTTTTCATCTTTCTCAGCAAGTAGCTGTATGACGTGGTGTGACTTCTGTACCTTGTCTGTGTAGTAAAGTCTCAGCTGCGAGCCGACACCTAATCCTGGCTAAAAAGCCACCTCCAGTTTCTTGCGGAGCAGTTCAGTGTTGAAACTGGAGATTATAGCCATGGCAAATAGTGCTGTGATGTGTTTTATGTTCGGTAGTATTTATTTTTAAATATTAGCTTTGTGCAGTAAAATTTATTATAATTTTCATCACTATGAAAGGCCATCCTTTTAGCGTAATCCTGCACCGATAATCAGTGAAAAGTTCAGAGGCTGGTATTTTAATAGTAGTTGTAAAAAACCATAGATATCCCATACCTATTTCTTAAGAATAATAGCTATACCGATCATCCTGAGCTAGTGGGACTAAGTTCTTCGAATAGACTCTCGCTGCGCGTTTACACCTGTACAAGTTATGATACTTATAAAACATGTAATGGAGTTTTTTCACACATGGAACAATTTTGTTCACCTCTTTGTCATTTTCGTCAAGTTTTGTATACAACTGTGTCTTCACATTTTGATTTAAGTGTAAATGATGAACGTGACTAATAGAGGCAACATGTAGATATACGTTTTATACCTGGGCGTAAACGCGGGAAGCAAGAACTTAAAATTAAAACATACTGTTCGGTACGGTTTAATGATTCAGCATTAAAAACTATTCCCCGCAAAGAGTTTTATAATCTGTTTCAAAGTTTATTCAGTATCTCATCGAAATAATTTTGAAGTACCGAGTGATTGCTCGGATTTTAATAGAAAACTAATTGCTTCCTCTAAAATTCGAAACAGCTACGTTATAAATATCCGACACCCCTACAACAATAATAATTTAACTAATTAAAACAATTAAGCCGAAATTAATATTTCCGTCGCTCCCATTATTTTAATTGCTATAACCTTGATAGTTGGGATTAAATAATTCTTACCTTTATTATTTTAAATAGGGGTGGTCTGTTTTATTAAAAGGTGATGGTATGGCGAAAACTTGGCGGGAAGGCGATGGGCAAAGTTTTACCTTTCGTGCTAAAGATAGCAGTACGAGCTAGCGAACGAGTGGTCCTGCACTCGAATCTCGTCCGCTGTTCTATGGACAGGAATATACTCCAATCACAAGTATATTAGCTCGGATGGAAGAGATAAGTGAACTACTGGCAATCTGCCCTTCCTCCCTTCTTTTTCATTCTTCCCTCCCTCATGTTGGCCTGGTCGTAAACGATAATAGCTCATAGTAATAATGATCAGTCAGTTAGCAAGGTTGGTGTAGCTGACAGCCCAATATGCGCCGAAACTCATTAGTGGAACCTATTCTGATGCAACCCAATGATCTTAGTCATGAACTATTTCTCGATATACCTGCTATATCCAAGTGACATACTCTTTTTGAAATTCGATTTGCGTGCCCGGAGGCAACGGTGGAGCATACGGTGGAGGTCTGCCCGGCTTGGGCGGAGCACCGCCGTGTCCTCGCAGAGGCGAGCGGCGGCGGCCATGTCTCGCGGCCGGCCCTGGTCCAGGCCATGGTACGGAGCGAGAGCGCATGGGAAGCCGTCACCTCTTTCTGCGAAGCAGTAATGCTCGTGAAGGACGAGGTGGAGCGCGTGAGGGCGAGGTAATCGCTGCGCCCTCACGCCCCTAGTCGCCGCAGGAGACGCCCAGGGCGTCGGGAATCGAAGACCGGGATCGGGAAGCAATGGGTAGCTCGCCGGCCGGTAACGACCAGGCCCGGGTCGACGGCGCGTCGTGTTCCAAGCGCGCTTTAAAGAGATGTCAGCATAATTGACGGGGTCCGATAGGGTCAATGCCTGCCGGGGTCGCTGATTGTTCGAAAGAGTTACCGTGGCCCTGGCGCACAGGCAACTGAAGGAAAACGGGTGGGTTTTAGTCAGAAAAAGGCTGACACGCCCTTCCGCTCCGCCCAGAGCGGGAGAAGTTATTTGATGATATCCAACCCAAAAAAAAATGGGGTACCGTAATTCTTCTTTCTCATTAGCAGTCCGATAAGTCCACGTCTTCATTATGTCGCCGTCGGTTTTTCCTGCGGTGAACTATTGCGTGGGGGGTAGTGCAGCCACCTCAGGGGGGAGGGGGGTGTCGTCGAGGCGCTCGTTCGTTACAAACTTTAACACGCCCTGCATAATGGCCCTGTAGACAGCATAGCAGGGCGAGCTAAGCGAAGCGATGATGCCGCTGACTGAATCCAGTAGTGACACAAGAACAAAAGTAGACAAGGGACAGGATTTAAAATGAGAATTACTAATATAAACTGCCAACATTTTGGCTTGTGCTACTCGTAAATTTAGTTAACGATATATGTATAATATCGAGGAGTATTCGCTTCTAAGTTGGTTTCATTAGAGATCTCTGCTAGGATCTCTATTGGATTACACATTGTGCTATTTTTATGCAGTGTCCAGTTTTCTACGTTTAAGTATTGCACGTTCAGAAATTCGGCTACAGACCAATTAATTTCATCATATTGTTTAAAATACGTTGTACATAATTGTGACAAACGAAGCATAAACATCGAAATAGTAGAATTAGTACTAATTAATTCAATTGAAACTTTGTGCTACCTGAAATGAAGCACCAGATATAATTAAAATAGAAATACATTAAATTATCAGCTAATTTTCAATAGATTCATAACCGTATACCTAAATACTGAACATGCAAAGATTCAATAGATATGTAGAACAATAATTCAATGATAACCAAATAAAGGCTCCCGCAAACGTGCGCGACGCGACAGCGCAACACAAAGGAGCCGCTCGTCGCGCGACGAGCGGTGCCTTTTTGTCGCGTGCGATTAGCGTCGCGTGTCGCGCCTGTTTGTAGGAGCCTTAATGGGGTATTCGTATAAAATTAACTAGCAGATAATTTACTCAATACTCAATATCTTTATTACTTTACCATAATGTGTACTTAGGTGGTAACTATAGGTATAATTGAGATCATTATGGACCCTGTAAGGCACAGCAAAAGGCTAGGAAAAAATACAATACAATGAAATACTAAATAAAATGAGATGGTAGAACTGGTAAAATAAATTGTAACGAATATACCAAACTAACATCCTCAGTACTTAGTTGTGACAGGTACGCACACACACTGCAATATGTTATAGCTTAGGTCTCTTTAGTGGGACACAGACTTTACTTAACGAATGTCCTCAACGATCCTCGTTCAAAAAGGAGTACCTACTTGTTATTTTTCAACCGGTTTTAGTGTTGCTTCAGGATATGAGAAAACGGAATACTTATGTTCCGGACGCCCCGACGGTACATTACGTACTTGAAATGCACCGAACGCAGCAGGAGTGTTCCCGGTGAAATGCTTCGTTTTAGCTTACTGATGCATTTTTGTTTACCGCGCTGAATTCCAATGCGATGAAGTGAAGTGTTCGTTGTCAGGTCAATGAAATATTACCAATAACTGCTAATATCACTTGGCTGTATTAAATACATAGCGGTACCTACCGATATTCATCTATTTATTTCTGGTTACCAAAATCTACCAACATCATAAGTTTGTACCCTGTTTCTGAATTTGCCTAGTAGACTACTCATTATGGTACACCGTGTGCATAATAATATGTTCACTACTCCCACATGTCGTTACATACATACACACTTATACAAAACATTCACACTCAACACACATCCATCAAAACACTACAAAATCAAGTATTGTGAATTTGCACGTCGTCGCATTGCGTCGTCTAGCGGACACATCAAAATATAAGAATTATACTTAGTTAACATACACACATCAAAAGTGTCTAGGGATTAAAGTATTAAAAAAAATGCCTTATAGGAATTAAATAAAAATGTCTATTTAGAGAGATTAAATAAAATGCTTTCGTATGTGTACTACATCGACGAAGTACTCTCTGCTTTTGCATTAAAAAAGACTTTTCGAGATTTTTGCTTACGCTTGATTTTTCACCTTAGTTAATCCTGATAAAATGTGATAAAAAGTTAAAAGTTTTTAAAGGTTTTTTTTTTCGGAAAATAAACAATTTACTAATAATAGTCTCTGTATTTCCGCCGTTAACGCGTATAACAGAATCACAGCGATTGCCGCATACTCAATATGAGTTCATCCAAATCCCGTTGCGCAATGGCCGCCCACGTCCGTTGTAACAGGCGAAAAAGATTTTCTGGTGTGTGTACGGCATCCATATTTGGCAGAGCTCTTCTTTGAAGCATATCCAATGCGTGCTGATATTGGCTGGCAGTGTGTGGATGTGCATTATCATGCATAAGTAGAAATGAAGCACCAAATTGAATCCGAAATGGAACGACAACGTCTGATAGAATCGTTTTAGCGTAAATCTGTGCATTGAGATTGCCTCTGATCCAAATCAGTTCGGTTCTTCCGCCGATCCAAATATCCGCCCATATTATGATTGTTCCACCATTGTATGCATGGACTTCCTGGCATGATTTTAGACATTCTTGGTATCCAGGGTTCCTTCAATACCGTGTACGTCTAGTATCTGGGCTCATACCAAAGCAAGATTCATCAGAAAAACACACAAAACTCTATTCTTCTGCTCAATTTCTGTGTTCACGAGCCCATTGTAAACGGGCTCTACGATAGCGGGACTCAATAAGTGGTACACATAGCGGCCTTCGGGTACAGGGATTGACTTCATGCAAGCGATTTTTATGGTTTGATCACTTATTAACATCCCTGAAGAGCTAGGAAGATTCGTAACCAACATCATCGCGGTAATTGTTCGATTTCGTCGAGCAGTAATTTGTATGTAACGGTCTTGACTGGGTGTGGTGATGCGAGCTCGTCCTCCATGTCGCCCTGTCACGCTGCCAGTGATGCGCTAACGTATACAAAGTCGAATTATATTACTGTGCGTAGTGCCCAGAGCGATTGCCACAGCACGTTGCCGAGAACCAGCTTCCAACATTCCCACGGCTCTGATTATTTCTTCTCGGCTCAAATGACGTTTTCTCTCCATAATAACGTTCTTTTTTATTGATTCCACTCAGAAGTATGGCAGACATTTTACTTATTTGGCCGCAAACCCGTTGCAGGATTATAGGAATACGACTTAACAGAAGATTTTCATCTTTTAACCGAAATTCAAAAACTATTCCGTTTTCAAAGGACGAAATTAAGTATTCATAAGAGTTATAAAAAATATAATTTAAAAACAAGAGTTTAGTAACTAGCAAAAACGTACTTAATCACTAGACAATTTTAATGTGTGTAGTTGCTGAATGCGAATGGCTGTTCTAGAGACCTATTTAATTCATGTTTAGGCCAATCTCATAGTAACTGCAATCGTTTGTTGATAGTATTTTGGTGAACTACATAAGTGACGGAATAGAACTGACGACATAAAACCGGGCTTGAGTTGACTGCTTTTGACTGTACTGTTTCCAAATTATCTTTATAAAAGAACATTTCTCAACGGAATACACGTTGATATACAACATTCAGAACATAGGTCGTGACTACGCGTTAGTGGAGCCGCACAAAAGTGAGCAAACATTTGCACAGCAGAGCGCACGGACTGTGCAAACTGTGCAAACGGGCGTATTTGCCGGCGCGGCGCTCTAAACGTCGGTGTCCGGTGACAAGACTATTTAGGTATAATATGTGTGTGTTTAGACGGACAGTTCGGTTAAGTAGTAATTTTCATGTTTACGGAGAAAATATTTTGTACGTCAGTTGTTTTATAACATATAACAATAACATGTCCATGGAAAAAGTCGTGATCTACACCAGTGTATAAAGAAACAGACCAGATTATTACCGTAACTTTATTTACAAGTCATTACCCACTAGGGGGTAACCGAGAAATCCAAAGTAGGTATTCTTTGGTGCGTCACTATATTGTACTAGAACCTTCTAAATGTTCTCTCTACACCTTTCGGTGTGTGGGTAGAATACAATTTTTCCTTTCCGGCTCCCAAATGGCGAATAACATAAATTCTCGTCTCGCGTGAAATATCATATAATTTGTGAACTGCTGCGAATTCTTTAGGCTTTGTACTGAGCGAGAAGATGTGAAGGTATCTCAACGCTTCTATGTATGTCTGTAGTATACATAGGTATATATAGTACTAGCTGCGCCCCGCGGTTTCACCCGCATAGGTCTCGATCCCGTGGAAATATCGGGATAAAAGTATCTTATGTCCTAATCCAGATCATGGTCTTCCCATATACTAAATTTCATCCAAATCTGTTAAGCCGCTTTAGCGTGAAAGCGTAACAAACAATCATACAATAAATCAAATCTTTTTCATTACAATATTAGTTTAGATATCTGTAGTATAGATATAATAACCTACGTTATTTGTAGTAAGCTATTTTTTCCAGAGTCATTGGCCTGAAAGCTTTGTGTATAATTCCTAGAGTAGGCAAAGCCTTCCCCTAATCGCCATCTAAAGCTTACTTTTGTTACAGAATTATCTATAACATAATCCAAGTTAAGACGTGAATTATGTTATAAACACGTTCAACGCGGCACCAAATATTGGAATATTTGGGGGCCAGCTTTGTAGCTGTTGCGGAATGATCTCCACATTTCTCATACGCAACTTTACCAAGGTGCGTCTTGAGCATTATTTGCCCAAATTATCTAATATCTTTAAACCAAGGACTAGTTTATTCAGTGCCTATAATAGTAAAATTCGAACATTTTTTTTGCGGCATATTCTACTAAAGTAATAAATAAAAAGCAACAAATAAAATATTATAATAGTATTTCTTACTTCTCGTAAATTTCCTAGAAAAACTAAGGTATCGTGTCTGCGAGCTTACCGTTGTTCCAAACACTTTACTGTAGTTGTTTCTTTGATCTAAGTACAATGAAATATCACATTCTTGTTTTTTATGGAGGAGAAAAAAGGAATTTACTATTTAATTTTGTTTCAAATATATTCTGGTGAAATAACTGGAGGTATGAACTGCTCATGTACCTAACATGAGGATTGTATGAAGTTTACCATGATGTATGATTTCATGATGTTTTTACTTTGATGTGTGCACGGTCGATGTCAATAGGCTCGTCCCGTATGAGGCTTAAACATAACTGGCGAAATGTGAGTATAGGAACTACCCTCTGCCTAACCTTTCGGGGATTACAGGCGTGATGCTATGTTATGTGTGTAATGCACACTACGTTAATTGCACACTATGTACTATCAGTTAATTTTTATTATATTTACAAATCTTCTGTATTGTTTCACTAAGTAATTCAATCATGACTAAAGACTCACTTTGTGACTTGTCTGAGCCCTCAAGCCTGTGTTCACGCCGACCCTAAGGGTGCACGCTCATTGGTCAGACAGAGCCGGCCGTAATAGGCTGCACGCTTCATTGACCACGCGGCTTTGCTCACTAATCGCGTGCGAAACACGCAATTACACGCGTGCTATTCTATGCTTGATTTAACATAGACTATTCTAATGATTGTCTGTCTATAGCCACCTTCGAGTGAAAATCTCATTTAGTTTAATAGTTAGTGATAAGTATTACGATAGGTGATCGTGTTGGTGCGGGTCAATGGTCTCTTGTTTGCAGCTTTGTGATTGTGTTTTGAAGGCAAAGAAGTCTGTTTTTCGGCGCCAAAGTCTAAGCGATCTTCAAATATAAATTATCGCTTTCACTGATAAAATAATACTGGAGCAGTGTTGCCATAATAATATTAGAGCAGAGTTGCCATAATACATTTATAAATGTGGGTTCATCAAATGGAGGCGATAGTCCGGGAGCTGCCAGGATAAGGATACTCCTGTACGATAAAGACGGCTCGTAAAACGTGTTAGTGAGTGCTCAATTTTAGTTTTATCTAGCAGTGCAAAGCTTTCACAGTTAAAAGCAAAATTAGATGAAAACTAACTTTATATTAATAAACTTTACCATTGTTAGTTTTGACTTATGTAGTATATACCGGAAAACTTTTATATGTGTGAGGCAATTGACGGAATGTTATACCTACCTTTTATTTTATATTTCCGTTGGTTCGTTGGCCAAACAGTAAAGATTTAGTTCATTCAATCTGCAAATTGGATTTATTTACAAAAACAAAACGTTCACACAATCTGGGTGGGAAAGCGGACACTACATGCCCAAATGACAGTTGGTATTTAATTTATTAGCTTGCGTTTCGAGCTATGTGGACTGTCCCGTACCGTTCTGTGCAAATGTGTGAATAATTTCTGTGCCTCGTGTCCCGTCCGTGATGGGGCCGCGGCGCGACGTGCATTAAAATTTTTATGACCGCATAAATTACGCCAAATGCCCCAATAATAATGGGGGCGGAAGGCTCTTTAAATGCCTTCGTTTCAGGATAAATTATTATTAATTCCAGCGCTTATTCAACGATTGAGTTGCTGTCTCTGCCAAATAGTACGGATACAATATAATATTTCGCTTTAATGATATTGAATCCATTTTGTATTCAGTGCACGGATCGTATTCGCGGCAATGCTATATTTTAGTTATGAATTTTTAAACCAATGCAATGGACTTCTAGCGAACCGATAGTTCAGCTTCGGAGCGATTCTATTTCTACAATCGCTATCGCTTTCGCTAATGTTTCCATCATACGAATCGAAAACTAGCGATAACGCTTGTCAAAAAGTGCCACTTGGCTACGCATCTCTATGAAATTAATCGTTCGACGGTGTCGATTCGTGTCATAGAATCGAATGATGTTTAACATTGTCTAGCTAATTTCTATTCGTTGACCTATGATCACGTGACATTTCGATAGCTTAAGTCAACCCCATAATTTTTTTGGCTTTTCTACTAGCGTCATCGCTAATCGAATACCACTCAAGTCATTTATTTGACTAATCTAACGACTGAAAACTGAGCTTTTGCGTGTTTAGCAAACAATATCGTATTAGTAACAACGAATATCGGTCGGTAGCGGTTAAATACCTATATTGACCGACGGAGGGTGCACAACGCCGGGCGCCGCTTGCTCAGCCATTTAAGAAAATTCCCTTAAATTCTTATAGCCTCCAAGACTAAGCTATAAAATGGAAAAGCTTATAAATTGTATTCGTTCCAATCAGCACAAGGATATTTAGTGGTTTGTTTACTGCGGGAGACGACGAGGCCATTATTAGGCGGAAGCCGCGCCATTAAGTTAATTGGCAAGTCGCCAGGGATGGGACGTCAGTTGATGCGATTATTATGACAATATGCAACTTACAATACAGTAAGGTTTTATGATAACGATCAATAGGGGAGGCGGCTTTTTTCTCTCAATTTGATTGCTTTTTATTATTGTCTTTTTCTGGCACAGTAAAAGACAGATTGAAAGAGGATTGGTGGTGCCATTCAATCTTCCGATTTTATCAAGGCTTGAGTAATAAGGTTAGCTTTTAATTACGTCAGTGCCGTACAGCCTACCTGCCGTGTTTTCCCAATAAAGAAACACGTGTAATCACGCTTCTCCTCTGCTTTTGATTATTATTATGAAAAGAAAACGAGATACGCCAAAATTGCCCCAGGCTCGATGCACAAGATATGTACCTCAGATTTTAGAGTAATAACAGTAGAAATATTGTAAAGTATCGCTATTGTCAAATTCGGTGGCTAACATAGTTTTTTAGCCCGGAGAAGTTTCCTAAGCGCTAGATGTAAAATTGACAGTTTTACGGAAAAACTCCATCTTTCTGTGTTCTGTGCTTCACTAATATTGACAACTTAAGAATACATTTTTATATGTGGCATATAATTATGTACCTATATATTTATATAAAAATGCACAAGGTACTTGTTATTATATTTTTATTTTATTTATTCCACATTACATATAAATACATGCTTTAAACACAGTGTTTGCTTCGGCATGTATATTTTGAATAGAATAGCTGGAGCTGGGCGCGGATGTCTGGGTTAATTTACTCAAGTATTATTTGATACCCAGTATAGATAGAATAAGCATATAGATTACAATAAAACCATAGCATTTTATGTTAATATATGTATATTTTATTAAGTTTTGTTTATACATTGTTACAAGAGTTGTCTTAGTTAAGTACTTCAGTCATCCAAATGTATTAAAACTGACGCTATACCTATGGCCTGGTGGTCCAGATCATGTTCATTGTTTCTAGCCCAACCCAGATAATACATAACACTAATGATATGGGCGCAACTTCCAAGTGTTCTTTCACCATGATAACAAAAACAGTAATGTTCTTTAATTTCACCGATTCCAGAAATCGCAGTGTTAAATTTTAATAACAAATTCGTGTAGTATGTACGGTTTTCAATTTGAATCAGGACATTGTTTGATTGTGACTGCGACTTAACGACTTGATCATTTACTATGTCGTATTTTCTTAAAAGTGTAATTCTTACATCTAGCGCCTATGAAACTTCTCTGGGCAAAAAACAACATGTTAGGCACCGAATTTGGCAATAGCGATACTTTACAATATTTCTACTATTATTACTCTGAAATCTGAGATACATTTCTTTTGCGCCGAGCCTGCGGTTTTTTGTATGGGATTTAACGGATCTCCTTTATCAATACGCTCTTTATTCTTCTTTCTCTATTTATTCTAGTAGTCAAAATCTGAATTCAGAAATGACACTTCAAATAATCACACAGTTATTCAAGAACCCAAGTTTATTGCGGAAGAGGATATTATCCGACACTCATTAAGAGGCAATCCCGTCGCCTCTCCTAGTTATCATAAATACATATGTATTGCCACGATACAAATTTACTTTGATAGGATTTATGTCCCAGCCCGCAGGATTAGATAGCTCTTGAATATTCAATCGCGATCCACTAGTAACGGACAACGACCGCTGAATAAATAGGTGCGCACGTAAAAATAATCTACGGGTCTTAGTTGCGATAGATTGTGCAGTTTTATGCTGTGAAACTTACTGTGTTTTGTGATATAGCGCACAGATTTTCTGTATAAAGTGACGCGCCCCTGCTTCGCACGGTTCTTACGACTTGACAAAACTTCAATATTTCTTTATTATATGTCATGTTAATATTATTGAATTATAATATATAAACCTTGCGGAATGAATTATATAAATGAAGACAACGCGGTCACACAGACAAACAAGAAAAGCGCCTTTAATTTCAATATGTATTGATTGTCCACTCATTTTTGTTGATACTTACAAGATTTGGAGCAGTAGTGGTGGCCCAGTGGTACCGGCCCCGACGTCGGTCGTGGGTTTGAAGCCCAAGTCGGCACTTTATTTTGTGTTATTTCATCACAACGCTATCAAAACAGTAAAAGACAAAAGATCGGAGACATTTGACATATACCAACTCGCACTGGGCCCGCGTGGTGCATTACGGTCCACTCCTTCTGAAATAAAGGTCTGTGACCAAGTTTTGGGAAAGATAATAGGCTGATTATTCTTAAGGTATAAAAAGTACAAGATCTGTAGCCTAAACATTTGGAAAGTGTAACAAATCAATAATAGCCAGTAAGTAATCATGGTTAAACATCCGGTGGATTTAAGAAAGGAAAATAATAAATAGTAATAATAAGTTTATTGTACAAAGAGAAAACACATACTTAAAGTTAGTTAAACAAAATATAAGCAGGACTCTAGGAAAATCTCTATTTTATATTTTCATTCTTATTCTGCACAGCGTAATTGTCAATTTTGTACAAACGCTGAAACTGCTGACGGCAACGAAAAGTCAAACTAAAAACTGTAAAATAAAATGATCAAACGGGATCCAGCTGAAATGTAGCACAATCCTGGCTCTATTGTTATACAGATATCGTGGTTCTCTCAAGGTATAATATTTCTGTCGCGTAATAACCCCGGGATTGCAGCGGACAACTTTTCGAACCTTGTTCCAACTACTTTCTTAGGAAACTCGTATAAAATACGCGATTGGTACGTTTCTTCTCTGGATACGGGGTGTTTATTTGAAAACAAAATTGGAAGATATCATTGTGTGTCCTAGATCTAATAATTAAAAAAGTTTTGGGGGAGTCGCTCGATAGTTATTCTTGTTAACTGAGCTACATTTAAACTAAGAAGAAAGTATGCAGGTTTTCTGAAGACGGAAAATACCCCCAACCCTCCCAGAGCTCGCAACCCTAAGTACCTATGGTAGGGACCACAAGTCAAAAAAAATTATAGCTTTATTAAAAGTTTATAAAAAAAAAACAACATCTCCAATATTCTTCCCAGCTAATCCGATCCGAACTATCAATACTTACAAAACTTTTAACAGGAAATTGTACGAGTTTGTTGGACAAATAAGTCGATGGGCTATGTGGACTCAAAGTTTGGCTATAACCCTCCGGTAACTGCAGGCTAGTAATAGCTGCAAGGAAACGAGTGCTTCGACTAACAGATTCAAACAGATTCATTTGTATCGTGTACAATGGTTTTATGAGGTAAATTGTTAAGACCAAGTTGTGCTTGCGATAAAATTCACACCTACAAGTTTGAGTGTAAGTAGTTAGGATAAGTACCCCATAACATTTAATCCAGGTACCTACTAATACAAATGAAGGAGTTAACTTGTTCTGAAGCATTGTTTGGAACATTGTATTACCCGTTTATATATTTTAGTGTTGAATAAATAACGCTATATTAACACTTCAGTAAAAATCACCAAAACCATCATGTAATTGCCATAAAAAATATCTTCATACCTTAATACCACGGTTGGTAATCAGATTAGTATTCATAAAACAGCAAAAAGGTTATGGAATCAGGCGCTAGTTTGCGGAAATTTATGACCAAAATAAAATGTAAATAAAAACCTTTTTTTTTAAACAAGCTTTTAATGAACTAAAAAGTACTAAATAAAACTGACGTTAACATAGAACTTTAACATTTTCTTAAAAGCTTGCGGCTTATCTTAAAGTGTAAGAAGGACGTTCACGACTCAAGCTTTTAAAAAAATATGAAATGTGTAATAACACATGCACTAACTAAATTGAACATATAGAGGTATGAGGAACAGGGTGTAAAGTTCACTCACACCTCCATAGAAAAAGGAGGATCCTCCGACCAGACGGGTGTCGTGTCAGGTGGGCAACTGCCCGACGTTTGATGTCGGAACGTTGTATAGTCTAGTCGCGCGGTAAACTCTGCTTGCGCGATGCAGGATTTTGCGTGTTGTCAGTGTGACGCGTAGCTCGCATGTGGCGATGTAGATGCCGCTACAAACATCATGTTACATTCAACCAAGTCAAATACCCTGGTAATTACAAAATCTTCCCTCAAATAAAAACTTTACCAACAGACATGATCGTTTTACCTCAATCAGAGCTGGGTGTTATCTCAGTAGAACCTGGCAGTATGGATTGATCGCTAGAGCTTTTAATTAAAGTGTCAGTACGAATGGCGTCGTAAATCTCCCTGCTGTGCCTCGTATGATAATAGGCGTTAAGTAGACGGTAATTAGAGCTTTTTGGTGATTTTTGGCGGTTAACTGTCTGATAGATTGATGGTTTGGACGTGTGATTCTGAGGTAAAATGGATGATAGGAAATGCTTTTTCTTATTATTTTTATAGGTTCGCCAGGGTAGGTGTAATTGTTAACTTTGATGCAGAGATTGCACTTGGGTATGAGTCAGATGTGTCAAGAAATGGTCATCCTTTTACGCATTGACTGCAGTTGTAACTCTACTGCAAAGAGCGATTAATCCGGTGTGGTAATTGCGTAACACACTAACAGTAGGAATAGCTTTCATTTTGACAAATCAACAACATTTATCGCGTTATTTACCTTGTTGAACAGACACATTTTTCGAACATCTGAAGCAATGGATTAGTAATAGGCTTCAAAATGATTCATATTGTGATAGATAGTGTGGTACGCATTTAGGGTGCCGTGTTAACCCATGTTTAAAGCCAAAGTCAAATTATTTATTCGCAAATATGGGTGTAAGCACATTGATATATAATTGATATTATTTACAGCGGTATACAATTTGCTATCGCCATATTTTTACCATTAGGCATGCAAATTACAGGTAAAACAAAAAAAAAACAAGAACAAACATTTTGTAACGACTGTTTAACTTACCCTTATGTTTTCCTCCCTGTGGTTATTTACCATGCAGGGTTCAAGAGATAAATAAAAATAATGTTATATATTCAGACCCTTACTTTTCATACAGCATTAGGATAAAGATCTCAATAGATTTGCAATTGATAAAAGGGTTTTTGAGGGTCACTTCCTGTACGTTTTGTTATAAGACAACAAAGAGATGTACGAGTACATGTCACAATGAATAAAACTAATAACTGTAACTGTTTTATAATTGCCCAAAGAAGAATAAAGCAACGAACTAAACGTAGTCAATAGGAATGTTACGTTTTGTCAACTATGGAACTTCCCACGTCATCATTATCATCACCATCTTCGACAGCCCGACGTCACCCACTGCTGGGTATAGATCTGACTTTTCTTCCAACACGTTATGTGTGAATAACATTACATAACATCAAACCTGTATTCCCGAAGGGTTAGACGGATATGTACATACATTACACCAGAAAAATGCCCGATTATTTTGTTAAAGTATAATCAGAATAAGTAAAATGGGTACTAGGACTAAGTAGTGCGTGCCAAACCCCATTTGGGGAAAAACTTAAGTTATAAATGTACAAATAATAGGACTTGCTCTACTATACAATACTTGGCTGCTACTTTACTTGGCACTATTCCAACCACGGGCCATTATTAAGATCAAACGAAAATTAATCATACAAAAACACTGCAATAACTACAAGACAAAGTGATATATAATAAACACAAACAATTTAAGTGTGTCCATCCACGAGTCGCGCGGTCATTAGTGTCGCGCGGTGATCGATCTATCGCCGCCGTCACCGCTGACTGTAGCCACTAGCCACTGTCGCCGGTAGCCACTCCGAACTGATTACTGACGCTAATTATGACGGATGGCGGCGACCAAACATTGCTCATGTTTTAACAGAGTTTTCTTTACCATCCGTTAGAGTACTTTTATGGAGAGAACAGTTATTAAGGGACTGAATATTGGCTACAGGTGGTGAGTTTTAAACTGTTGTCATAACGTAATTTGTTTTTGGTACGCTTGGTTAGTAGTTCAGCGGCAGTTAAAGGGATCTCAATAAGGTTAGTGCGAAATTAGAAAGGGTGCCATTAGGTACGAGTAGGAGCCTTGTGCTCAGCAGTGAACTAGGTATTAGCTGTGGATAATGATTGTTACGATTTGAAGTTTTTCTTTAATTGCTTTATTGAGGTAGGTATATATATTAAAAAATAAATAAAGAATGATAACAATAAATTGCGTTTGAATATATATTCAAATGCGTGGTATTGCAAATCCAACGTTTTTTTAGTACTATATTATTTGATAACAGAATGGTCCTTCTGTACAAACCGCTATTTTGGGATAGAAATCCACTCATATAGATGTTATACGTAGTGCAGTATAAGATGTATGGCTGACACGTCGGAGGTCGAACCCTGACGTGATCTAGCAAAAAATCAAACACTTTATTAACTGCAAGAACACATACAATTTATTTGCTGTTCTACTGTATAAAATCACACAAAAAAGTAAAAAGAAGTAAAAATATGTATGTTGTAAAACAGCGAGGTCGAGCCGATTTTATGGGTTAATTTTAACAATTTTTTAAAATTAATATGCCGCGATAAAGTTTCTGGTTTGATTGCAATTTCACCTAAAATTCGCGGCGCAATTAACGCAGGGATCCCAAAATATGGAAGTTGGATTATTTTTCTTTGGTACATTAAGTATTCAGACAAATAACTTATGCCGAATTAGTTAGTAGGTAAAAGAGAAATTTATAACTAAGGTATTTTGAATTTAAAGTAGATGTAAAACAAAAGTAAGTTCCTGACGAAGGTTGCACTCCTGGACTGGTCTAACGATTATAGGCATGTCGTAGCGTCGGTGTCAACCCCCAGTTAGCCTCACGGGTGACGTGACATACCGCTCCCAACGGCGCCTATCAGCGCCAGGCGACGCCGGTGGTGCAAGGGGCGTGGTCTGTATTCCAGTAGCGGTACCTACTTGGGGCCAAAATTTGGTCTTTTCGACCGGTCTTCCTGAGTAAAATAACAGGGGTTTTTTGACCAGGGAATACGAAGGAAATTAAAGAATATCGAACCGATAACAGGAATAGATATCATACAAAGTAAATATTTTCTTTCTTTCTTTCTTTCTTTCTAATGTGAGATAAGCCGCACCAGAGATGGGCAAACAATGTAAACAATGCTTTATTGCATCCTACTCAGTTCACTGGGTTAAACGTGACAAGATAACTGTTCAAGTGGTTTTTACTAATATAGCATTTTTAGAAGATTTCTACCACGTACTCTTAATAATCAATTTTGAACGTGTCTTCTTTAGAAAAAATCTATCGAACGATTCTTATGTAAAATTTTTGACAAGCAAGTTTGGAAGAGTCGTCAGTTTGGATTTTCAAAAATCTATCATTAAAAATAAATCGCTGGTTAAGCGTGAAAAAAGTATCTAATCAGCAGTATTATGCTGCAGTAGGTAGGAAACATCTGCAGGAGCGAACAGTGTACACAATCTGCATTTGGTTTACAAACAGGAAAATTATCTCTACAGCGTAAAACAAAACATTTGCAAAATAAATAACAAAGAATAGATGAGAGAACTAACTAGATGGTCCTTCACAATGATTTCTACAAGCCTTTTAGCAGATCTCAAAAAGAACACTCCAAGTAACCTTCCATACAAATCTAAGCCTTAATATCGAACGATACATTAGCAAGACAGTCTTGTTTACCGTGGGCTCGTAATAAGCAATCAGCCGCTGAAACTGGGTTAGCAGTAACTCGGTTATATGTCGGACGATTGAGAGCAACACCGCATGTATCTGTGTGTTTGTAACGGCTCATGTTGTTTGTGGAGATAGGGTTAAGAAAGTGATCGGTATATTGACCAGTTTATTGACAATCAGTTAATGGAGATACAGACATACAACAGAAAAACACTTATGTTATACATGACTGTGTGTCCACATAAAGACACGACATGCATATGTGTCCAATTGATTACACGGCGTAATTACTTAGAGCCCGTTGTTTGATACATAGTTAAACATGACCAATAGTCAATTTAACAATTAGTCACTTGACAATCGTCATTAGCTGTCAAACTTTAACTACTGTGTCTGCGCACGGTTAACTTTCATAGCAAGTTGACAATTTTTTTAAGTGTAGTTAGCTTAACTATTTGTCAAACAACATACTTATGTCATTTTGAACAAATTGTTAGTTTAACTAACGTTGGTATTTTAACTATTAATATTTTTGACTACTGATCAAACAAAGGGCCCTTAGTGTCATAGCTAATTTTATAATCATTACCAGCCTATTATTGTCCCACTGCGGGGCAAAGGCGTGTTCCCATACAGCGAAGGCGCGAGCATTGATCACCACGCTTGCTCAAGACGGGTTGGCGATCTCAGACTTCTATTAACTATAAGTTAAAAGCATTACACAGGCGTAAGGACGCCGAATTTTCCGTCGCGTATTTTCCATAGAGGGTTGATAACAGTGTTAACATCTCAGGTTGTGCCGAAAGGACTAAAAGAGGAAAGGACTAAATCAAGAGTGATGTCTTGGCAGCTCTTGAATGAATAACGAACAAATTAGCTTAGTTTCAACAGTTATTAATTATTTACTTCTTAGAAATAGAGCATAAACATGTTCCAAAAGGCACGACCCTAATAAATAAAATGTCTTCCAAGAAATGAACTCGTAACAGTTACTTGTTATAATAATTAACAGAACTTATATAAAAGGGAAAGTTGTGCCAAATCTGACGGATAACTTCCGAGCGAGTTCGTGACAAGTTCGGATAAGATTCCGGCTGTGTTCGCTGAGATATAATTATCTCGCGCGGTGACGGGGTGCTACTGGCCTTATATCTACAAACGTGATTTAAGGAAGTCAATAGCGCATCAGGGATGTTTGCTGAAGCTCGCGTTAACTGCTTCTACACTGTGATGCGGAAGCGGTGCGCATCCCTGGTTAGTAGGGTGCGGTGCAGCACCAACAGCATCCTGTCTAGGGTATCAAGCAGGCTAGATTGTGCGTTTGTGAACCACTACTGCAAGGTGACAGGCCCAGCCGATAGGGCCTGTCACCTTGCAGTAGTGACAAAGATGTCACAAATTGTTTTCGTGTTAATGTTTTACTAACATAGGTTGTAAGTATATTGTTACTAACACTATGTCTTGTTACTTGTATTAAATGATTATTATTGTTAATAAAAGTTACATACATAGCCCATTTTATTAAATTGATTAGGTCACTAAAAAGTTTTCACTGCCTGAGAATTTTTAAAGAAAAGAAACCGACGCCTTACTTGATACCTCTATCAAAATGTTTCCAGAAACCTTTTAAGCTTAGACGAAAGTTGTTTACAGACTTCCCCGGATGAACGCCTTCGTTGTAGAAGTTTTAGATCTTTTCGACCGAAATTAGTTGCGTTTTATATTCTAAAAGAACAAAAACACAATCATAGTTTCTCCATCAACAATAACAATACAGCAGCAAATATTTTTATTCAACGGTTATCGACAACTTCCTAGTCGTTGACAACTTCAAAGTGTCGCTACCTCGTCAGTCTAAAAATCTAGTTCACCGCGCCAGCAATAATAATGAAAGTGCTAAGAGCCTAATTTATTTCCAATTATTCGCCGAACGTTAGGCAAAGACTAGGAGCGCTAGCCTCGTTTATTACTAAAACGTTCCTTTTCAGTAATTAAAATTGAGAACGATGCTCGGTGTAATGAGATGTCGCGTTTACCTGAGATAGAGAAAAAGAAAGTGTGTTTGAGCTAATGAAATTGGCTTTCTTGTTGTTGTCTTAAAAGATGACGAAGGGAGGATGGAAATAGCAGCTCAAATATTTAACTACTATTGTGCTTGTGTCAACAAACTATGGTAATCAGGTGATAGCAATATAAAATTTGGAGCAGTTTGAGAGTGAGGTAGACCTAACTCGTTTAATATCAAAACAACTATAATATAAAAGTCTATTCAAATATGAAAAACGTACCACCGAACTACATCAGTAATAGTTTGCGATCCAATTCCTGTATGCAAAATATTTAGGCCTGTAGCAACGATTTGTATTTAGTTTTTGATCGCTCAATTTTACAATACCTACGTGCCACCAAAATTGTGAATTATTTTATTCAGTGCCACCGCCGTCCTACGTGTGGCAGACGGTTCGGAGCAATGCGATAAATAATTCAGAGGACAGCCATCGAACTTCTGACGGGTTCAGAATCTCGCTAATCTTCTTACAAGTTTAAGTTACCGAACTTATTGGAGACAAGTTAAGGTTAGGTGACATTTTGTTTTGGTTCTTTGTTCATTGTTGTTCGTTTCAGGTGATGAGGTGTCAAACAAATGTATTGGTTCTTCGTGATTTTTTAATATGAAGTTGGGAAGATGTTTCATCAATTAGCTTGTCTGTCTGTACATAGAGGTCCCATAAAAAAATAATGGTGCCGATTCTCTTGTACACCGAACTAAACTAAACTATCACAAAAATTCCTTACTTTTGGCTATGAGAATCTTAAAGCTATTCTGTAAAAAAATATCTCTAAATTTAAAAATAATTTTGACGCAACTAAGATTTAATTTGACAATCGCGCCACCACGTGGTACTTGTTTGCCCTACCCCGTGAATTTTTTTAGAGTTTTAGGCGCGCGTAGCGGGCAGCCTCAACGTGTTTCCTTATGGAATTTTTCACTTTTTGTTTATGGAAAATATGAAAAATGATTACCGAGTTTTAGGGGTTTAAGGGTTTCTTAAAGGGGGTCGAAATTATCATTATTTTCGCGAAAAGACACACCATTTTCGAAATATAAGCAAAATAAAAATAAAAAAGACACAGTACTGTTTTTGCACATGAAGTCGAGGTGTTGTGGTGAATTTTAGCTCCTGACAACTAATTTTATTCCACGCCTTTTAATCGTAATTAAAAATAGCCAGATTTAGTTAGACAACCAACAGTTTTGGTGAAAAACGTCAAATTCAGAATAGCAAAATTGGCATTTTCACTAAACTAATAACTCAGTGCAATCTTAGTGCTGTCAAACTAAAATATAGTTAAGTTGTGTCACTTTAGTCTATTTCAGAATGAGAAATCGTCGTTTGACAGGAATAAACTAAATTTTAGTGATTTTTTGTCTAGTTTAGAGAATTTTGTGACAAGAGAATCGGCACCATTGAATAGTATTTAGGAGAATAGCCATTATTAGGTTTAGGGTTCACGTACTAAGGGGAAAACACGTAGAACTTAATACTTAAAACTACCGTACGTGAACCGCAAGCCTGGAGTTTACCATGACGTAGATATTTCAGTATTTCGTTTGTTATCGAGAGTCGTTCTTTGAATACTAGGTATCGGAATGTTTTAGTAGCCTCAGTTCTGCGAAATTTTCGGGCCAGAATGTAGGTACAAAGTTGCATTCTGCATGAAATTTCGCCGGATTTATCCAGACACGTTGAGACTAATTATTATAGGTATGTAGGCAATTTGCCTTTGTTTGGGTAGGTATCTATCATAGCGCTCCGTTTCCAATAATTTAGAGGAAATAGCGTAAGGCATGTTTTCATTCAAACCTAAATCGAATATCACCGATAATAACGCATGAAGGAGGCTTATAAATTGGGCGTAATAATAAGTTATCAGCGAGAAGATAATGTACTTCTAATGGAAACCATCCATAGCAGTGTCCGCCCACCGCTTAGGAATAGGGCTGGCAGGAACTACCTAGGAATCAAATAAATATTGCTATGGCTGCGCGGGTATTTGGGTGAACTTTTTTATAAATCCATAATCCTAACTAATATTATAAATGCTGAAGTAAGTCTGTTTGTTATGCTTTCACCCCAAAACGGCTGAACGGATTTGGATGGAATTTGGCACACACAAGACTATGACTTGGGTAAGGACATAGGCTACTTTTTAACCTGGATCGCAGATGAAGTCGCGGGCAATAACTAGTAATATTATAAATTCAAAAGTAACTATGTCTGTATGTTAGCTTTTCCCGACTAAACCACAGAACGAATTCGATAAAATTTGGCAAGGAGGTAGATGTCATCCTGGGGAAGGATATAGGCAACTTTTTGTCCCGGTAGCACGTTCCCGTGGGATAATTTCTGACATCCACGCGGGCGAAGCCGCGGGCAGGAGCTAGTAATATTATAAATGTGAAAGTTTGTGTTTGGATATTTGTTACACAATCACGCAAAAACGGCTGAACGGTTTTGCATGAAATTTGGCACATAGTTAGACTATGGCCTGGGTAAGGCGATAGGCTACTTTTTATCCGGGATCACAGATTAAGTCGCGGGAAACTGCAAGTGTTGTATAAAACTACTAGCAACGAACCAGAAAAGCTTTTAAAACCATGCAATACCTGTCAGGCTATTTCGTAAAAATCTCACTGCACGGCATTGCACCTGATGCTAAGAATTGACACTATTGACCGCTACATAACCTAATTAGTATAATATAGTACCTGGATATAGCTAACCAAAAAAAATAATTAAGTAACCCCCGACACAAAAAAGAGCTGATGACCTAGAAACGGATGAGCCGATTTTAATAAAACATGTCTAAGAACCACCGCTAGGAAACCTGTTTTCAAATAAAAAAAACCGCATCCAAATCGGTTAACCCGTTTAAGAGCTACGGTACCACAGACAGACACACACACATAGCACTCAAACTTATAACAACCCAAAACACCAAACTTGTAGCTTTTTGCGTCGGGGGTTAAAAATAAAATGTGCCACGAAAAATATCTAATACATTTTTCATAGACTTTTACTTTTCGGGCGTCGACCCTAGCTCGCCCAATTCAGCTGTCTATCATAATTATGTATTATCTGGTCTTATGTATCATCTGGTAACCGAAATAAAGCTCCCCAGATGTTCACTACATCATTACAGCGTGTGATATTGCTACGTTACAACCTCTTCAAATAATAACCTGCTACTAACTGCTGTGTTTAATATGGCATTTACTTTATGTTTAGAAGGTCTGTTTCAAATGAAATCATAAAATATCTGTAAAGTTAACCTTTAATCGTCCCACCTGGGTTTTCTAAAAGCAGGGGACTACTTTGTCATTTTCCTTTTGTGAGTGGGTGTCGCAAAATGCTACTAAAGGGTTATCGTCACGGGGATGAGACAAAACTAAACAAAAATTATGATAAAAAGGTGGCTCTTTCATAATTTGACGACCAAATGCAAATGACACACCGAAATCAGATCTGTATATTTTCAAAACAGACACACGTATGACACCATACATACTCCCTTTTCGTTACCCTCCCCATGCATATATCCTGTACCTTTATCACACAAATACTTGCCAAACCCTCTGCCAGACTTTGTGGAGCTAAGCGTGATGATTACATGCTGATGTCAAAGCAGAGGGTGCTATCAGGCCCGGCGGTCGTGCGTGATGCGACGTGCGACGCTCGCGTTTGAGGGTTGACTCAGAAATCAATCTGCAGAATGTATTGCTTTGTGCCAATGTGACATTGAAATGTGCCTAACATTCGTGCGGAGTGTTGAAAGGGTTGGACTTCGTGTCCTAGATTTTTATTTTCACATTTATTTTTACTGTTGCTGGGAGTTTAGTTGTAGTGGAGATCTTAAACGAAAGAGTTCGTGCGGAAACTGCTCCTATTTCACCAAACTACACCAGTACGGGTGCCTGTAAAGATATAGGCAAGCAAGTTAGACTTTTTAACCGACTTCAAAAAAGGGAGTAATTATTTATTCGACTGTATGTATTTTTTTATGTATGTTCATCGATATTTTCAATTGTGGACCGAAATTGTATTTTTTTTTAACTTTGTTACGTTAGCTTTATCTTAGTCTGCGGTATAATAATATACTCACATTCTATCAAACGGACAGTTGTCAACCACGTCCTAGGTTAATAATCTACATAGTTTCTGGTGTCGCGTCGCGCTATGGTAGGATAAATATAGTTTTTTTATTTTTATTGTGGAATGGTCCTGCTCTAGACCTCGATCTCGCCTGGTGGAAAGGAATGGATGAAGTCTACGATGGAACGAGTAAGCCCAGAAGATGCCCGTTCGTTCTTGCTATATTATGTTTTAAAAATAAAAACACTTTTAACAATATTATTGCAGGTAATAAACCAATCTAAACAGAAATATTATTGTTACCTTTCCTGAGAACTCACCCCCACAATTTGTTATTTTATCCCCTGCTCCAATCAGTTTTTCTTTCACCCCGATCACAAAACGAACGAATAACGTCGTAACGAATTGTTACAAATCCTGCTGATTATAAACAAACAGCGGCCCGACGGCCGAAAGCCGAGTTCAGGAATCAATTAAAAGTTATCGCAAGAATTGTTGTGATTTATACGGGAGCCACCCCATCGGTGGGCTACCTCACAAATTAGCTAAAGAAGGACCACTGTTTATTCGATATTTTTGTGCAGGAATCTGGGGACTGCCCCCGTCAAGACGAGCTCACAACAAAAAGCAGGGGCACTACCTCCTTTTTCTCGAAGTGTTTCGTCGTATTTTCAAACCATCATAACCTCGGCCTCGATAATGCTAGAGAGCTCAAATCAAACAATTTTCAGGATAAGAACCGAATTCCTAGGAAGCTGAAAGGTATGCAGGTTAGGATTTGCACACAAACTACAAAAAATTAAGACATTTGTAACTTTCACCCTCCCACCCGCGTAATGTGAGGTGCAGGTTTGTATCTACCTATTTATTTGTTTGTAAGTTTGTATGTAGGGGTAATCTCTGGAACTACTAGTCGGATTTGAAAAATTTTATATTTTTATTTCATAGCCCAATTCTTGAGGATGCCTATTGGCTATTTAACATCAAGCTAGGACCCTTAGGTGTTGTGCAAAAATAAAAAGTCAGAATGAACGCTAAGCGAAAACAAAGTAACAGCGCGGGCAATCTTTGCGATGCCACGGGGTGGGTCGGGGGAGTAAGAAATTTCCTCTACGAAGTCGCGGGCAGAAGCTAGTATAAAATAAATCCTATAGGTTTCTAGGGTACTTCCCGAAGTCCTAGGAAGCTGAAATTTGTTATGCAGGCTAGATTTTGCACACAAACAACAAAAAATATAGAAATCTGTCACTTTCACCCTCCAACTACCTTAAAGGGAGGTGCAAGTCTATATTTCTTACGGAAATAGGTCAGTATAATATCATCACTAAAATAAAAAGAAATAGAGCACCCTACAAAAAGAAATGAAATGCCACCAAACACATTTCATGTAAAATAGGTTGCCAAGATGTAAGGTTTGTAGAGTTAGACCTTGTAGAGTTTGGGGCTTGGCTCTACATTAGATTTGATAACTTTTTAACAGTGAAAGCGTTATGTAAGTTTTGGCAACCTACTTTACCTGAAATGTTTTGGTGTGATATGTATGGTCAGAAGATACTTGCACTAAAAAAAAAAAAGTGAAACCTTAAGTCGAAATATACAGTGATAACTGATAACAGTCGATACAAAATGTAACCGCAGTCATAATGAGGTATTATCAAACTTTTACACTGCAATTAGTTTAACCCCAAGCAAGTCACTAGGTTTATAGGTATTCCTTCAATAGCTCACAATTCCACAAGGACCAAAAATATATCTTGTATGCGGGAGGATTATTATGGCTTAGTTTTCGACCAGACACAGATTTTAAGTGATTTTTGAGAGGTTGTTCCATGTTCAGCAGTGGTAACACATTTTTGTTAAAGGTTTTAGAAGATTATTGTAGAAAGGGCGTGTTTGTGTGCAGTGGTCTTACTGTTATTTATTTGCCACATCGAGGTACTTAGTTATCGGGGTATCGGGGGTATTGATAAATGAATTCTCACTATTGTGCACCGGAATTGGGGTACAGTTAACAGTTACCATGTGTTGTATTAGCGAAATTGATTATTAGTTTGTGTACTGTTTATATAATTGCTTATTGGCGTTATAGCTGTATTCTCAAAAGGGTAGGCGCGGGAATACTGATTAGGGGTAGCCTATTAAAGTACTGTTGACAGTAGTGCTTTCTAAGGTTCGATTTCAAATTCAACGAATACGGCACACAGATTGTTGAGCGTCACAAGGCCTCATAAGTTTTAAAATATGTATTTTAATGTATTCAAGAAACTTGTAAAATCTTAGTGTTTAATAGCACTAACATTTTACAATTGATACTGAAATGGAACAAATATTGAACATATGTCGGTTTCAAGTCGTTTACACAAAAGGACAAACGTATTTTCATTACACGAAATTACAGGTCGCTACTTATAATACCTTCACGTGGTGGAAAGTCATTATGAAAAAAGAAAAAGAAAATGAAGAATGGTTTATTATTTGAACAAGTAAACCTTAACAACTAGTGATTGGAGCCTCCTTTTAAGCAGATAAGCTTGTTTTAGGAGACCCCGCTCTTCCAAAACTTAAATAAGTATCTTTTACTTGTTTTATACAAGCGTAGGTAAAGGAAATAATAATATATTTAAAAAAAGAGAAAATTAAAACTAAACACGCAGCACGCACGCAGACATGCGAGTGTGTGAGTGACACTGAGGGTGTGTGAATGTGGATGTGAGAGTGTGTGAATGTGAGCACGAATGAATCGGAGTGTATGCGTGGGGTTTAGAATGGTACAGGCATTAGGTGTAGGGTTATAATTTATTCCAGCAGCGCCTCCGTGTCATCAAAGGTAAGTGGTTTTATGCAATTAGTAAAAAAAAAAGTACATTAATTTTGTTTATTATTATATACGTAAATCTCTTTGTTAAGTCTATTGTACAGCTGAGCTGAGCGTTTAGTTTGAGGAACTTCCACTATTATATCTTTTCTTTTTTTCAAGATTACCTAAGCTAGGGCTCAAAAGAAAGAGTTGTGTGGTTCTTTAGAACAGTTTTAATTATATATAGTTTTCGCACCGAGAGTAAATCACTAATTTGGTAAAGACTTTGTGCGGGATATCTAATGTTTTTAAAGTAGATTAGTTTTATAGAGCCCGTTGTCCCCGCTCTAGTCTATGGATTTAGTCTTAGCCGCGACTCCCCAAATGGGGATGCAGTGCAGTAGGACGGACTGTACCTACTAACACTACGTATATTTCGTTAAGTAGGTTTCTGGAGGTTTTCGTCCTGGTGGGTTCTTTTATTGGTACAATATACTTCAGCGTTTTGAATAACCAGCTCAGTTTTCTGATACTGTTAGTGACCTGTCCAAGGTGGGGGTACCAAGATAGTCTCTGGCCAACAATAACACCAAGAAATTTAGTTTGTGACACTTTGACTAGTATTGGACTTTGACAGTTAATTGCATCATCGTACGTATGTACTGCTATGTTAAAATCTGTATTTGGTTGTGTTCTGTGTGATATACTAAAACATTATGTAATTAGTTTTAGCTGCGTTAAGTGTGAGCAGGTTATTTTTGAACCATTCAGCTATTTGGTTCATACCAGTTTCAGCACTTCTGGCAACATCGTACCAAGAATTCCCAGAAAAGGCTACAGCAGTATCGTCGGGATAAGAAAACACTCTAGCGTTATTGCTTTCAAGGTAGCAGAGGTCGTTGATCTAAAGCAGGAACAACACTATTGCTTCCTATAAGCATCAACAACACTTAAAAGTTTGTAGATTCCTTGCCTTCACAACGTACAAATGTCTCCTTTCAATTTTAAATCTAAATTACAGAAAACGCACTCGTCACGTCGCAGTAATTCACATAATAAGTAATCCCGAGTAACGACTACATTACGCCGAGTTTTATGACCGTGACACGCTGTACTGGTGTTAGTCGACTAATAAAATTGTAATGAGGCTCTCGAATGTGTGCCGGCCTTTAAAAGTGCGCTTTTGCAAGTCCCTGTGACCATGTAAAGAGAAATGGGCAGAGGGTACAATAAAAAAATATCTGTAAGTGAATACTCACTGCTTACCTAAGTTTAAGTTACGGAAAATTGCTGCAATAACTAAGCCAGAATTGGTGGTCCCAGTTACTTGACAAAAGGAGGGTAATACTACCCATCCTTTGTTGCCTTTTAAAGCACTTCATTGCTGGAAACCATTCGGTGGTCACTTTAGGATACTTACTTTTATATTTTTGCCGTAATAGCCATATTACCCGCTCTTTTAGTAGTTAATGTCCGTTTCCTTCGACGTGGCCGATGGAGTTAAACTTCTGCAAGTTTTTCTTTTATGCTTGGAAGTTAAACTAGGATTGCGTATTAGTGTGTACACGACTTTTATACACCAAATGTACTTTTTATGTTAAAAATGTTGAGGAAACAAAAGAGTTGTGGTGTTAACGAAGTTATAGCTTAAACAGCTAAAACTTCGTTGATTGTGATGTATCTTCACTGAGGGTCCCTGTGGGGTAGTTTGGGTTTATGAAGCCCACAGATGGGGCTCTATTACTAAGTAGCTGCTGCCCGCGACTTCGTTCGCGTTCCCACCCCGTCGCACTGTGGGCTTAATAATACTAATCGAGCTTCATGTGCATTTAAATTCTTTTCGCCTTTATTTTTCTTTTTTGGTTGTGTTAAGTTTCTAATGGCTACAACAGTCATGAATATATATAAGGAATATCATTTCATAGGTAAACAAAGATACAAAAAAAAATCTATGGCGCCAAGGTAAATATCAAATATATAATAATAAATATATATAATCCAAATATCTTCAAAACCGCTGTCTCAACTGTTAGATCCTAACAGATGTAAGGCTGTTCGTACGGCTGTTCTAAAAATATTGGAAATTTTTTGGTGCATTTTATATAACGCTGGCAACTGCGGATTTTTTATAAAATATGTAGACGTTATATAAAAAAATGTTTGAACTAAACTTTGTACTTGCATCCGAAAAACTGGGTGCAGAGAGGTGTCTGTATTTTAGAGAAACACTACTACATTATCAAAATTAAGAAATATTAAAACACATAATATTCTATGTAATTTGTAGTACTTAGTATGGGAATAATTTCCTGAAATAAATGATTATCTATTTTAATTTAATTTCATTTAATTTATTAACTATGGATAAAAATATGTGAGACTGGCAGCCAATTAAAAGTCATCACTTCTAAAAACATTAAATCATTCATTCAATTTAACCAATGATTTGGCAAAGCGACCGATTATTGTAATTCTTAAATTGATTATGTTTGGATAACTTATCATCAAGTGGTCCATTGCCCGGTATATTAAACCCTAAACAACTTTGTAATGACTAAATCCTGTAAGAACTTATGTTAATTGTACCAAATAATTCATTTACTCGAATAACAACATGATAAAATGTATTATAATCACATACCTAAGCTGGCGTTAGATTAAGGCGTTAGAAACACAAATCGTTTTTATTGCTTTAATTTGGACGTTTGAAAGTTTGTACAAATAAATAGAAACAACAACTTAATTCTCTAAAACCTATATCACTCACAAGTGGTGGTATCTCCGGACTGCAGCTACCGTTCCTCTCCCGGGACACATCTCACTGTGCCCAAGTTTTATTACAAACTAGTTGTGGCACCAGCCAGACATGGGGTTATACCTTGTTTAGTGTTGCCAGCTTTTATAACTAAAGGTTTTTGAGTACGGCAACTTTATAACTTGACATCATCATGCGTGTTTTCCCTAAGGAGGTGGACAGGGTTGTTTAGTACACCTTCATTACGCCTGTTATGTTTTAAATCCAATGTATGTAACTCCTAATGGATTTATTATTATTTCATTTGAATTATACGTAAAATGCCATGCATTGGTGTATTGTCTTAAAATACACTCCTGAAGGCTGTACAGGTTAAGGGACCAAAATTGGGTACCCGGTTTTGAACGTGTTTTGAACAAAGCACGGGGCAAAACTGTGAAAACATAACTTTTATACAATGTTTTGTTTTTGTTATTTATAATTTAGAAAAAAGTGATTCCGACTGCAATAATAATAAATGTTATTTATAAAACAGCAGCCTATTTCAGTATTTCATTATCATTTCAGTATTTGTAGCCTATTTCAGTTTATTTATATTCTTTCAAAGTGGTGTTTTTTTTAAATATGTCGCTTTAGCGTCCCGATTATACTCCACTTTCCCATACTAGGTACCTAAGTTGTGGTGTATGATCGTTCATTGACATTGACTCTGTACACAACAAAATAATGAATTCATTTTATTATACGTTCTGGGATAAAGCCACGTCACCGATGCGTGCAGATTATGTAAAGAATCTGTCGCGTATACACACAGGTTTATTTAAATGCGGCCCCGCGGTGTACGTTAAGTGTTGACGAGTTTTTCACGATAAATTTACGCATAACATGTAAATTTCCTTTATGCGCCCCTCCGCGAGGGCGCCGACTGATGGGATTAAGGTGGGCTGCAAGCGATGGAGACTATTCAAATTGGGTTTAAGGTAGTATGGTATGGTTTTTGATAACACTTGGGTCTGGAATGTTTTATAATCAAAAGGATAAAACAAAACGCACCTTAAACATATGCCATTAAGCTGTACAAACATTTTTGTCTCGTCATACACACCGTGAAGTAACTGGCATGTTCTAGAAATGAAAGTTCGATGATATATTGTGACATTCACCAACCTCCCCTACACAGAGAAGACGCCTCGCTGTGTGAAGATTACAGGCTGCACTATGCTATGTTTAGGCTGTAGCATAAGAACACACCTACTTGTAACTGAGAACCCTGTATCATTCCTTCTTTATGTTGGTTTTTCGAAATGGATCGAAGAGATTACTCGTGCATCGTAGCTCGTGCTGACAAAACAAAAGATCATCAAAGTTTATACCAACGTCAAGTAAGTTCGCTCACGCGGAACCCGCCTTACGTTATAACGAAACATAATACGCGCATAGAACGTAACATTTTATCACAACTCAAAGAGCCGATACGTACGGAAGTGCAAATTTCTCAAATTGTTACTCGTAACATGAAACAATTTTACTTTTTGTTTCTTAACAGGTAAATTTTGCCCTTAACTTCGTAAGCGGGTTGACGGGGTTATAAAATAAGTTGTAATGTTATAAATTTATTGCCTATCTATGTTTTGACTGGCATTTGTGTCGGAGTTCGGAAAAGCGTTCTGTTTTGTTATGCCGTGGTAAAAAGTTTTTATGGAAGATCATTTTATTTATTGCAGGTGTTTGACGTAGAACAAGGAACTTTGCACATATCTCAATTCATAGAGGAAATTGAATGTAATAGAATTACACAAACAAATAAAATATGTAATCATTTTAAAAGAGTTGGTTTGTTTACAAAAAATCTTATGTAAAAGATAGATTATGGTAAATACTTATTCTGTTAAAATAATATAGGCCTGGCAATCTACGCTATGACTGAGCAACTGAGCACAGTCTGCAAGTCTAACATTCGGCGGTTAACAACAGACGAGAAATTACAAAAAAAATACTAAGTAGTTAGAGTCCTATTCGCATATAATATGCTACAAAAAACCGCAAACAAACTAGGAGGATTTCTTGAAATAGTTTTCATTTGACAGACACTTAAAGATTATGATTTATCAAAATATCATACGGTACAAGATATTTACCAACTTATTATTTTGAACGTGACCCTCAACTCTACAAAATGCCTGTTTCATTGACATCCTAAATAATAGGTTCCACTGGACCCACTTTATTAGATCATCGTAATCGATTTAGTGTGATCGTCTCTGTCCTTATAGGAGAACTGACGGGAATACTAATGAGTCGTAAACCTGAAGAAGGTCACCCTGTTTTGAACCATTCGGAGGTTTAATACTGATAATGTAAAATTATCAAATACGTATAGGTACTACCTACTTATATTTATACTTGCAAAATATCAAACAATGTGTTGTCTTTTTCATATTTACTCCGTAGTGTTTATTTAAATTGGAAAACGAATTCATTACTTTTAATTAAACTGTATCAATTTTCGTTTTTCTCGAAATCCAACCCTTTCACGAAATATCTTTTTTACAGATATTTCAGAAAAGGTTTTCATGTTTATTTATATTTTGACTACTTATTTGCATGCACAATACAGTTTAATAATATGATGATAAAAACATTTTCACGTGAATCTGCACTCGACCGCTAGTGCAGGAAGTAATATAAAATACGATGCAAATTGTGAAATTGAAACACAATTGAACCAAATGTTAAAGTTGCATCGTAGCACCAACTGCTACACTCCTGCTGCGGATATTGCAAATACGTGCTACAAATGGTGCTTGTTAGCTACGCAGCCGCTACGAGCCGCTACGAGGCGTAGCGTTGTTGCTTCCAGTCGTGTTGAGAATTTGATTATGCAATTTAAGTTTGAGATATGTTTTCGATTTTTCTTGTTGTTGTTGTATCGGTTTCAAAGAGGAATGGAAACTTCTCATGATGATAATCTTAAACATTTTTATGGTTTTGAGTGGCCAACAACCATTCGGTCGATCTGAAGGTAAGTGGTCACTGCCATTAGATGCCTATAGACATTTGCAATACCAGAGGCGCCGCAGAAGCGTTGCCATTCCACAGACTAAGCTGAAATGTCTTGTGAACCTGTACGTACACCGACACCATACCATACTAAACAAAAAGATAAACTACCAGCTTATTAATAGTACAAACTTTTTCCAGTTTTACTTCCTAAGTTAACTAATTAAAAATATACAGAAAAATGTGAACAACATTACAAATTATTTATTTTGAAAGTTTCAGATGCAGCTGTTAATTATAGCCTTTTCAGTAAAAGTAGAACGAGTAGGAATAATAAATAATCTGGAATATAGATAAATCTGAAAATAAACGCCGGCCGTTATTCAATGGAACTGATTACTGATCAGGTCTATTCAGTGAATTACTGATTAATAAATTCAATAATTATTGTTAATGAATGAACAGAAATGTGCATTCATAACTAACCTTTATTCAGTGAACAGATAAAAATGTTTGCATTTCGACTTTTTGTGATAAGTGTGTTATCGGTAATGTTACATGTTTAAGCAAGTACTTACAAACTAATGAATGTTACGTTAGCAGCCATAACTAGCTATCGATATGTAGATGATCATACATACAGTCCACTGAAATTACTTGTCAAGTTAGTTGAAAATAAATTTTCGCGACAAACACACGTCTATGTTTCTAAAATTCCCGTTAAACTAAACACAACCTTATTGCTATAAACATACGGTCCTTCGAGCCGGATTTGTATCCGGCTATACCACATAAATGATTTTATTTCTGTAGGTAGGTTTGTACAAACACTTTTACACGTCAATCACATTTTAAAAATGGATGAGGTCAGCTTTTCCTATCTAACTACTCTGAGAAGAAAGGCCGAAACAAACTCAGAGGTCACAGTATCTTTTAAAGCCCAAACATAATCTTGGTCAGATCATGTGAAGACCATGTAGATTATTGTCTGAGATGGTCTTTTGAAGACAGAACCACACAGATTGAGTGGACCTGTCCAGTCAGTGCACGCATTTGTCAGTAATCGTGAAGCCCAACTTGGAACTTAAGGAGCTCAATGATTCGTACCAATTGTTTGAGCTTTAATACACTTCTAATTTTTATCTTCATATAATACGCAAAAAAGAGTATTATTGACAGTCGGACTGATTTTAAGCTGGTACGTCTAAATGTCTCGTAAGTAGTCGCTTTAAAGTCAAATTCAAGTCACTTAGATGTACGTCGGATTCGTAATTACTTCACTAATTTTGAAAAAGATCCTTAAGTTTGAAACTATCTACCGTCACCCAGACCAATAGACATTAGCGTTTTAAAAAGAGAAAATGACCTTCAACCTAAGGGTTATAGCACGTGCCTTTAATAATCACCGGCACACATACTTCTCAAACAGCTTGACAGCACATAAAATGGTTATGTATATCTTTCCTCTTTCAAAGGCTAGGAAAACAATAAAATCTGTATCATTTATAAACGTTATTAATAACTTCATCCATCTAACTCTCACATGCAAGATATTGAGTAACTTTTAAACAAACAATCTAATTATCTCTACCATTGATTTTAATTAAAATTATTTACAGCGAGCGAGCGAGCATTAGCAGCTCTTTATTAAAACCGATCTGCTTTGCAACTCCACATCCGGCCAATTACATCCGGTAAGGGGAATAATTCGAATAAATTGGAATAAACTCCATTATTCGAACCGTTTCGCATAACTAAGAGATATCGGCGCGAACAGACTTGTTATGTACTTTGTTATTGAGTTTCTTGTTCTGTAAGGGACGAGGAGCCTATTTTGTGGTTAAATGGGGTAAAGAGAGGGTTGTTTTTGATTAGTAGCGCAGTTAGGGTAACGATTTTGCGGTAGGAATTAGGCAGATTTTGTTTAATTAGTTTAATTCCGGCTGTCATTTAAGAAAGACAAATCATTTATGTGGTGAGGTTTTTTAGGTGAAGAAGAAGACATTTTTAAGGTGAGAACTCTTTAATGTTTTGGAGCAGAAAGATAACTTCATACCGAAGGTATTACTAATTTATACTAATACATATTATAAAGAGAAATTATTTAATTTTGATGTTTGTTTGTTACGCTTTCATGCTAAAACTGCTGAACGGATTAGAACGAAATTTGGTACCTGGGTAGAACATGACCTGGATTAGGACATTGAATAGTTTTTATCTAGATATTCCTACGAGGTCGAGACTTATACGGGTGAAACCGCGGACGCAGCTAGTGATAAATATTATGATGTCTGAAAATCCACAAAACAAGGACCGCTTGAGTCGAGATTTCAGGCTGTCTAACACGATCCTGGCCGGCAAGGAGACACCTGACACCATTATACATTCGCCTGCGCCCTGGGGAGTTGATGGCGTTGATGATGTGTTGCTAGCGTCACCGCGAGTGCCCCAGGCGCTCCATGTATGAAGGCAACGCCAGAAAAGGCGCCGAATAGGGTTAATGATGAGGGTTTCGTGACGATGCAAAGGAGGAAGCGCTGTTCGCGAGTGAACAAGAACCGCTGCGGCAAAGCACCTACGGATTCCGGAGTGAGCCTGCGTGCCGCAAAGCCGAACACACCGGTGTACATCTCCCGCCTACACTACAGCACTAAGGCGGAGGACATCGTGGAGTATGTGCGCCAGAAGACGAGGTACACGCCGAGGGTACAGTTACTGGAGTCGCGCCGCAACGTCAACTTCAAGGCGTTTGTGGTGCGAGTACCGAATTGTTACTTGTCCGTCGTCTTGGAAGAAGACTTTTGGCCACAGGACGTGGTGTTCCGTCGCTTCCGCGGGCAAATACCACAGGACAGCACAAGGACAATTAGCTAGTGAAGTGAAGTGCTACTAACATAGTTTTAAGTAATATATTTTATTAACACAAGTTTCAGTTTTATTATGTATTAGTTTGTTATTTTGTATTTTGTGTATTTTATCTATGGGCTTCAGTTGCCTGACAATAAAGGAATTATTATTATTATTATTATTATTATAACTAGGAAAGGTTACACGATTCGTGTCCTCCGCTCAGCGGTTCTCGGTCTTCACGGTTCTCGTGTGTAGCCATACATCACAGCCACGTCTCCGGGGACCAATTACGTGCGCTGTAATTGAGTGTTGCCCGCCTTATCTCGCCCCGAGTACAGTTTGCGCATCGTCGTATTAAAAAACTTTGTGCTTCTTCTATAATAATATTACTTTAATGTTTTCAAATTAATTTTGTTTTGTTGTTTTGTGTACTTAAAATTGTTTATTTTTATTGCGGTGTATGGTGTATTTATGGAATCTTCATCTGAAGTAGTTATTTACAAGTAGCGGGGCAGGTAAAATCGCTGTATGTTTTGATACCCGGCCCATTAAGGCCTAATTCCAAATACAAGAAAATCAAATAACTTAATTCAACATAATATATTTAGTTTGAACAGTCGCGCACTTCGAATTCAAGTTCCTCTACAGACAAGTTTAGCATCGTTTCGTCGCATCGCATTCGTGTAGTGGCACTCCTCGATATTGGGGGCGCGTCAACATGTCTCCCAGACGCGCGGGCGAAGAACCTAGACGTGCGGCTGTCGCGTCGTCTTGCGAGGCGGCGTCAAAATATATTAATTGGGTGTTTGAGATGTGTTTATGCATGAGTGCTACTTGAGTAAACATGCTCGTGTGATCTAATTACTGCAGCACCAATTTGGCAGTGTTTTAGTCACTTGCTATGTCTTTTATCATGAAACCGCGTTACGCAAATATGTGACTTGAGGCCGATACGACAGCGGTAGCCAGTTCTTCTATTATTTATTGAGTTGGCATTAAACGTAGGCCCACTTGATGTTAAGCAGTAACCTCTGCTATAAAAACTGCAGTAATCCAGTTCGCATGTTGTGAACATCACCGTTATCCGGAAATCAGAAAAGCCATTATTTTCATTCATTCAAACAGTAATTTCTGTATACTACAACAATAAACAAAATACAAACTGAAATAGGAAACCCCATGATTTTGATTTGTGCATACAAACTCACACAACAATTACTCATGCAATCTCAACTCATCTCATCAAACACTTGGCTCGTACCTACTGAAGTTAAATACAATTAGTTGTACACGAGAGCAAGGGAGAGGTAGCATCTATCGAACGCAGTCAATATTGCCTCACAGAGAATTGCTTCAGGTTTCGGGAACAAAGAAGGTTAGTTGCACGCGCAGTTTGCGATCCTACGACACAGAATGGAAACAGACAGAAGGTCGCCTCCATGCAACGATCAAAAACGCACGCAAAGATAGATACGCGTCTACGTACAGCGAGTGCAAGCGAAATAGACGCCTTGCCGGATTTCCTCATGAGACAAAACATTCGGTCGGTGTGGACGCGCCTGGCGAGCCGCGCGTGTTTATTCCTCATTTTTGTTCGAGCGTGTGGTTCGCGAGGCGGCACAGCCGGTGTGGCATTCGTTTGTCACAGTTTGTGGTTGCCGCACCAAAGCGTCAATGTGTGCGTACGCCTGTTTTCGCACGCTCGCTGTATGGCGCCAGCCTTCTGTACCTCATCTTGATACTGACGAACAGACGTGTATGTGAATGTTCTCAAATGTCTGTGTAGCTTTGTACACACATTTTCAATAGCGTGCTCGCTTCAACAATGGGTAATTGTCTTTAGGCGTAGTTCTGTCTTTTTTCCAAGTCGGGTCTTCATGCGTTTATTATTTTGTGATTCCTCGTTCTAGAGGAGTAGTGCAACGTGTATTTATGTAGGTAGTGTATTTTTTACGTACCTACGGCCCAGCAGACATGGCGTTCGTTCGTTGTTCGCGCTTTGTTGTCCATCTAAGATGAACCAAAGGTGTGTTATTTCAAATATATTTTCAAAGTCAAACATTGAGTTTGAGTTGTTTATTTTAATTAAACATTTACAGCAGGCACTTTTGAATTCTCAAGAAGTTGGTCAGACAGAAAGATGAAGAGATATTCTTAAACTCACATTAATTTAATCGGTAGGTGCGTGTTGTATACCTTCAAGTATTTTTGTATATATTATAAATAGCTATCTTCCTAGAATGCAACTGCTTTATATGTAGTGTTATTTATTATTTTCGTCTCCTTACTATGTTCTATACAGGCTACATTTGTACCTCCATTCCGCTCCTAAGACTTCGCAAAGTAACAGAAAGGACGCAGACCATAATTTAGTTAGCAACGGCGAAGTTGTCACGTACTTCCATACCTTGGAGAAGAATGCTGGTCCTGTGAGAGTATGAATAGCTTGTGGAGCGCTAATGTGATTGTGGGAACAAGAATTTAGAGATTTTGATGGCTTCCAAGCGGGTGGTAGGTTGGGTTTTTTTCATTTGCCTCTAAGCTGCAGTTCTGTCATCTTCAGTGCTAATTAATATCGACAGGACAAACTTATTGATGCGCCAAAGAAACAGTCCAAATATGACAGATCTAATAATGCATTTACAACACAAACTGCTTGCTTCGTATACTTATATCTATACCTACTCATGATTACAAAAATAAAAAAATCTTGTGTCTCTTATCTTGCGCGTTGGAACCTTGGGGCTCGCTGGAAAATTATTATTCATATTAGGTATCATTAGTCGCAGGTGAATGAGCTAAATCACGCATTTTGCGCTATTTGCTCCACTACCTACCGGGCTAGGTACCTAATCTTTTCACTTATATTGCTATCTCAAACTCAAACTCAAAGCATTTATCTCAAATAAACCAGGCACTTTTGAATTGTCAAGGGGTTGGTCAGTCAGAAAGATGAAGCTAGTTGCCCATTCCAAAGCGTAGTAGGTACCTATGGAGAAGAACGGGCAAGAAACTCCATGGACACTCTTTTAAATCAAAATATGGTTACAAAATATTGGTTACATCATTAATGTTGATATTATGCATGTGAGAACGAATCAGAACGTTAAAAGCGTCCGTAATAAAGAGATGAAAACAATTCAAATATTAAATTAAATTAAAATAAGCCGTGGCAGCCAAGAGATGACCAGTTCCCACTGACGGTGCCCGTTCACGAACATGACGTATGGATCAGCACCATTTAGCTCAACCATTTTGAAGGGAACTTAATGATCCAACACACACGGCACCACCATTGAGACATTTGAGTGAGCATGACATACTCTCAGCCGCCAGGGCACATTCAAGTCAATGAAAGACAAACCTAGTAAATGGTAGTTTTATAGTAGGTACATAGTACTCACACACTATGTATGCTGAGCTAACACAAGAGCAGGCTAATTTTTTTACATCACCGCTGATTTGCTCCAAAGCGCAAAGGACAATGTCCAAAATTGCCTTGTACAATAAATGCATTGGACATACACGATAATTAATTGTCTATTTTAGTAAATTAGTTGTAAATACTTTTATAATACGGACTAGCTGCATGCCAAAATGGACATTAAAAGTATTTTACGCGACTAATATCATTAATCGCCGCCATCTTCGCGAAACGTTATGTCATGTCGTGTCGAAGAAGATTAGGGATGCCCAATCGATTCTAATCAATGTTTTTTTTTTACTGTTGCATATTTTTTAATCTGAATCACGTTTTGAATTTAATTCGATTACAGTGCAAATAGAAGCTACGATAAATCATTCAATCACCATTCCATTATTATTATTCACAAAAAGTATAATAAATAGGTAGGTGGGTAGGTTCTAAATATGGTAGTAAGAATAATGCTGAAGTAAACAAAACCTACATTTTTCATCATGATATTTATTCAGGGTTTTCTAGAAAAGTGTGTGGTTTACTTCTAACTAAACGATCACTTACGAGTTCATGACAATTGATATAAACAAAATACTTATCGTTACTGGATGAATTATAAATATTTTCTTAAAAAAAAAACAATATTGCGGACTAGATACCGATGTTATTATTAATATTGTTATAAGTAAAGAAGAAGCAGAGAAGTATGGTTTTATTATAAGTAGGACTTTGTCATACTTGTAATGGCATTAATATTATCGGATGACAAAAGTTAATTGTAATACTGTTTGTAACGTATGGCCATAGTAAATCTTAGGAAATATCGTTTTTTAACGTATTTTATTTGTTTGGCGCCCCTATTTTTGACGTCGCTAAATGGTTACTTGTCACTAAAGATGGGTTAATACCGATATTTATCAATATTAGCTCATTTGAATATATTCGTCTAGTAATATTATAATATCTTAACTAATATTTGAGTATCACTGATATTTAACTAAGACCTAATACATATCACTGCCGTACTTGTTCATTTGTATGCCATTCATTCGTACACTTCACGAACAGCGCACTGAATCCGATCCAGATCCACAGAAAACATAATACTATTAGCAACCCGAGCCGTGCCGAATGAAATGAATCCGAATGATACTATTCGTCCTGCTTTGATTGGTCACTTTATAGATTATGTGAATATGAAATATTAGCGTAACAGAGTTCGTCGTATTACTAATACGTGAATCCATAGAGTATTGCTAATCTCTTAACTAATACTAATATAATAGGTCTTTACCTATGAAATTGCCGTTTTGTATGAAAAAATTTAAACGATTTTTTTTCATGAATTTTTTGTTTGTATTAATCGAAGTAATCACCCATGCAATCAATGCATCTTTGCCATCGCAGTGGCAGTTTATTGATGCCCTTCTTAAAGAAATCAGCTGGACGGGAGGCAACAAATTCTTCAAAGGCATTTTGTACTGCCTCTCGGGTATTAAATTTTTTTCCCGCCAAGAAGTTATCCAAATTCTGGAAAAAGTAGTAGTCTGTAGGCGCAAGGTCTGGTGAGTAGGGCGGATGACGGAGAGCTTCCAACCCCAGTTCTTGCAACTCGGAGACCGTCTGCTGTGCAGTATGAGGTCGCGCGTTGTCGTGCAGGAGCAGCGGAGACGAGCGATTGACCAATGCTGGTTGGAGATGCGCCAGCTTCTCCATCATTGTGTTCACTTCTTCACAGTACACATCTGCAGTAATGCTCACCCCGTTTGGTAAGAAGCTGTGATGAATCACACCGGCGCTAGACCACCAAACAGTGACCATCACTTTTCTAGGGGTAAGTTTTCGTTTAGGGCATTGTTTAGGTGCTGAACCAGGATCCAACCAACTTGCTGAGCGCTTACGGTTATCAAACAGAATCCATTTTTCATCGCAGGTAACAATGCGGTTCAAAATTCCTTCATTTGTGTGTCTGTTGAGCAGTGCAAGGCACGTCTCGACGCGTACTTCGCGCTGGCGATCATTGAGTTCGTGGGGCACCCATTTGTCAAGCTTTTTTACCTTGCCAATTTGACGCAAATGGACCAATATTGTTTTGACGCTAACGTCGAAAGCTGCTGCTAATTCAGCCGTAGATTGTGTATCATCAGCTTCCACAATCGCCTTTAATTCGTCATTGTCGACCAAAGTCTTCGGACGACCGCGAGGTTCATTTTTCAGGTCGAAATTTCCAGAACGGAAGCGAGCAAACCAATAACAGGTGGTGCGTTGGTTTGTAGAGTTAGCTCCGTAAACGTCGTTGATGTTGCGTGCCGCTTGTGCCGCGTTGCTGCCACGACGGTACTCATATTCCATAATTACTCGAATTTTTAACGTATCCATGATGACGAAAAAGATTGAAATGCGATGAAAATGTAACACTAATCAATAAAGAAATGACTACTTTTAGAAAAAAAAATCCATGTTTTTAAAAAAAAAAAAATTTGAAATTAGAATTCATAGCCAAACAAAAATTATTTTGATTTGAAATGGCCAGTACTGCAGAACGGCAATTTCATAGGTAAAGACCTAATATTATTAGGTACTATTATTATTTATTACTTAGGATTTAGAACAAAACTGCATACGTTATTATCTAGGCAGGTATTAAAATAGCTAAATGCTTTAGGATATTGATTTCAGTCTCTTAAAAATCACTTAAAGTCACGGAGTTATGAAAAACCATAATATTCGTGGTTCGATTATAACCCCAAAAACTTATACTTTTTTTATTTATTTATTCTTTAGTTAGTCCGCTATAAATATAACATAATTTAGGAATTTACTAATTATCGACAATACAACACATAATTTTCCCATGCTCTTGGTTCCAGGGCGATCAACGTATGTATCTATGTATGGGCGAAGAGCAATGTGCTTTGCATGCTTGTCTCATTAATACGCTAACCAGTCTCCTTTCACTCTCTCCCCCCGTACCCTGGCCCCCCTCGGTCCTCCTGTCAGATGTTTTATTAAGGGGAAGTTTAATCACATGCCCCTCGCGAGAAACTTCTGGAATTTCCGAATTAACTTGTGCAGGTAATGAGATCGCGAATGTGTGATGTGTGCGTGGAGGAACTGGTATTTGTGGCATTTTTTTAGCTATGATAAATTGGCTCGCCCTCTTTTACATGGGACTTAAACATGACTGGCGAAATGTGTATATCCGTGGTGTGTAGTATAGGTAATACTCTGCCTAACCCTTCTAGGATTACAGGCCTGATGTTTTGTGTGTGTGTGATCAATTGGAGGAGTTAATATTAGGTACAATACATTTCCTACCCACTCGTGATTTGCAACGGTCACCGTATATAAGAAACACGACAACAAGTCGTAGAAGGCGACTTAGAGATTGTGTCAAAGTGGATGGGTACCTACTAATCGGTGTCTCACCAACAATCTTATTCTAACAATGGTAAAATGTAAAACTATCGATCAGCTGATATTTTTCCTCGATTGGCTTTCAAAAGGTAAACCAATAAGAAGAATTTAATCAAAAGAAAATGGAAAAAATTAAATTTACTAAGAATTGTATTTGCAAAACTGTTTTGGTACTTTCAACAATTCGAACTTACTTTTGAACTAACTCTACACACTTCGCTGCCTACTTACTAAGCACTCCAACAGTAAGTAAACTCTGACAACAAGTCTTCTGTGTTCGCAGATAATGGCGTCCTACAGAAGTAAGTACCGGGAACACAATACGGACTCATATGAAGATTAAACTCGAGCAAACTTGTGAAAACTCCAGCGATGCTGATTAGATCAAATAAACTCAAGTATCTTGACACGTGTAAGAATAGCCTGCCTCGTTGGCCTTGTTATCGTAAGCACGGCTGTTTAGCGGTCTTGGGTTCGATTCCCCGGTCGCACAAAGCGTTATTGGATTTTGCTGTCAGGTTTGTGGCTGGCTAGTGGCAATAGGAACTCTCATGAAAAAAGGTATTACAATAATATTTATTTGCAAGAATACAAGTACAATAAGTTGAATACACATAGTCAATTTCCGTCATTGGTGTGCAAATCTTAATTGATGGTTGTTACTCATGACTTTCCTGAATGTAGCCCTCTGCTCTGCCCAGTCCTTTAGAGAATGTAGGCGTGATATTATGTGTATTGTTGTGTATGAAGTTTTGAAGATTATGATATATTTTGACAGCGATTGGGAAATAATAATACCTGGCAAAGATATTGGGTCAAATACGAAAAACTATAAGAACTTAAAGAAAATTGTACCTTTCACACAAAATTCTTGTAAATATAAACCTTTTCATAAAAATACTGTTTGTGGAGTGAGAATGAGATTAACGACGACTTTTATTGTTTCCCGCGTCAACGTTCGGCGCTTGCCCTCGATGTTTTGTTTGGCCAACTATTACTTATTTTATGACGTGAAAACTTTACTAAACAATAAACGACATTTATATTTTATTAGTTTTTTGGTTTCATTCGTTTTTTTTTATATCCGTAAATCGCGCGTCCGTGACGCCTGTCATTTCAAACATCGTAAAATTAAAAACTAATAGTACAATAACACACATATTTTTAACGGTACCTACTTTATATTGAAAGAGCCAGTCTACCATAGTAATACCTGCGGTAATACTCGTAATAAACCACACACACCTGAAAACAACGTATAATTTCGTACCCAAATTACATGTAGGTACGTTGAGGTATAAGTTCGGTTCAGTTAAGTCTGCGTCCCCGCGGATCGCTTAGTCGCTCATAAATTGAACGTAAAACATACCACAAGCCAGCCGCTCACATTACAGGTGCGCTCAATCGATGTGTGATTTCAAGTAGGGTTTGGGCTTGAGCGAATAGTGATCTGATTGTTTTTGGAAAAGAGCGTCATTATTTTCGTACCCAAAAATTAAAGAGCCGGCCAGAAAAAAGAAGCTGTTTTCTTATGGGACATAACATTTTGAAAAAATATAATACTACGACAAAGTCTACAATTAACCTGTTGGCTGCTGTTTGAGTTTGAAAGTACCAACAATCATATGTTTGCCAACAATATTTTGGACATTCGTTTAAAGACGCGACATGAACGTTAGGTATAAGTACTAAGGTATGATATGATAGGTATTAAAAAATATGTATTAAAAATAACGACAAAAAGATTAAGGGAAATGTTTTTGAAGTGAAAACTTCTTTAGCCGTGTTAAACGTTTTTTTTTTCGCGTCACCGGCGTGCTAATGTGACGTATTGCGCCAGACTGGCGACGCGCAGCGGCCTGTGTATATTTTGGTGCTTTCACTTCTCTCGCCAGTCCCCATGACTGCCTATTTTGTTATTACACAATAGCAGGTAGCTAGGCCGGTGGAAAACCCGTTCTTAAGACCCTCCAGAAGCTATTTGATTCCGTCATACCCGAGGGTAAAACGCCACAAGCAGGAACAGAGGGGTGGTGATACTCTTCTTTAAAAAGGGCGACCATGCCCTGTTTAAGAATTATTGGCCCCTCTAACTTCTGAGCCATGTCTACAAGTCGTTTGCATGAGTCATCACGAACCGTCTCGCGCGCATGTTTAACGACTTGCAAATGTTGCCAGACTCACTATCGGTAAATCGAGGCGTTGAAGTATCTATATGAAAACACTACTATGTCAGTCCGACTTCAGGAATAGACCTCGAAACCTATCCTTCTGCAGCGAGGTTTGAGACAGGGAGATACTATCACTCCACAACTGTTTTTTCCCCCACTGCATTGGACGATGCCTTCAAGGTTCTAGACTGGAAAGAAGTAGGCATCACAGCGCGCAACAGCGAATACGTCACTCAGCGTTGGTTTGCCGACGAGTCATGGCTGAGACTATGGAGGACCTCAGTATAATGCTCGATGACGTCACTAGACCTTCCGAAAGAGAAGGTCTTAAAATAAACATGGACAAAGCAAAGATCATGTCAAATGCCCATGTAACATCCATTGTCATGAAAATCGGTGACTCTACACTCGAAGTTATGGACGATTATGATTACCTAGGACAAACTGCCCAGTTAGGTCCGACTTCAAGAAAGAGTTTGATCGTCGGATCGGACTCGGCTGGGCAGCGTTTAGAAAGCTACGCAATAATTATCTTCTCGTCTCACATATTTACCGCAGTCCAGTGCGTGTTGACCTATGGAACTGGAACGTGGTCGCTCACAATGGGCTTATTAGAAGGCTGAAAGTCCCCTAAAGGGCAATGGAGAGGGATATGCTTGGAGTTGCCCTGACGACGTGATCGAATCAGAAATGAAGAGAACCAAGGTAACCGACATAACCCGAAGAATTGCCAAATTTAAGTGGCAGTGGGCAGGGCATATTGCTCGCAGAACAGATGGCCGACGGGGCCGGAAGGTTCTGGAGTGGCTACCGCATACCGGAAGACGAAGCGTTGCAAGGCCTCTCACAAGGTGGACCGATGACTTGGTGAAGACCGCAGGAATCCGATGGATGCGAGAATCACAGAACCGTTTGAAATGGCGATGCTTGGGGGAGACCCTTGTCCAGTAGTGAACGTATTCCGGCTGAAGTGATGATCATGATGAGGTAGCTAAGTTGTTTCTCGTTTTAAACGTTAATGTAATGCTCAAAACTATAATTATAATATGTCGAAATATGATTTTTAGTATTCATCAAACTTCAATAGCAGCGTAAGGGGTAATTGTATACTCACTATGTCATTGAAAAAAAAATTTAAGGTGTTATTTTCCATAACAAAATGTATTATTTTTGTCTGACCGGCTCTTTAATTTTAGGGTACAAAATGTTCGAAACCTGAATGATGTCCTTTGAATGAAAGGTTTTTTCGGGCAAACAAAAATGGCCTTATTCCTTTGAGAGGTGAGGTGAGGTAAATGGATAACGATCTTATCTGTAAACAATCATAAATATTTATTGACATTTCGCTCGAGTAAGCTTAATCACAGCACAGATAGACCCAGAAGCTTAACTTCAAACAAAACTACACCAGGCTCTTGGAAGATCAGTCAGGTGTTGGTATAAAAAGTTGTGTAAGTACCTACATTCTTCCATATCATGTAGGTACGTAGTAGGTACTTTCAAGTTATTCCCTACTTTTAACCCCCGACGGAAAAAGGGGGGATTATAAGTATAAAAAACACACAGGTCGCCCATTGTACCCATACTAGTTAAATATGTTTGTCTTCTTCGTGTACATGTGTTTAATAAATAATAGGTAGGTACTAGGATTGACTGCATCTACGAAGGTACCTATATCTGGGCAGAATAGTAGATTGTTATACAAGGGTCGAAAGTAATCAATTCCCATACCGCATACATATTTATTTAGACCGCTTACCGCAATTTGGCTATAGTTCGAGTAGGAATTGATGACTTTCACTCGTGTTAAGGGTTAAACACTCTAATTTTCATTTCGAATATAAGGAAAGTAAAAAATAGTATTTTTCTGAAATATTTATTAATAATAATAACCTGAGACTCATTTTTAATCAAATATTAGTTCATTAAACCGATATTGCACGCCTCATAAGCGAAGCGCGTGAGGTAGTGGTCTACTCTCGCCTTACTACAAAGAACAAGTAATTCCTTGAGCTAAAAAATTCTCTATTTACTTCATATCGCACTTGTAGAATAATATTCACACACAAATGTCAAGAAATAATACTAGTTTCAACACTCATGTAATTTTCAAAAGACAGTTTGCTATTTAAAATAATGAAAAAGCTGTTTAAAAAAAATATTCTGTGGACGTCCGTGTGTATGTATGTATGGATCCTGGCGTGGTCACGATAACTCCTGAAAAACTTACCTAACGGGGTCCATTTTTTTAAACGCTTCAGTATTATCGAAAACTAAGGTATTTCGAAAATCACGGTCTAATTCAATGTAGTTTCATTGTAATTAGTAATATATTTTTTTATAGAATTTAATGAGATTATGAGGCGTGCATTTTTGGATTTTCCAATTTTTTAAATTTCGGTACAGCTTACAGTTAGTAGGTATCCCGCCAAATTATATAAGTCTTTTTTAAATTTTAAATATGGAACACATCGCGTCACCGCCGCGGGCCGTCCCGCTTAATAGGTGTTTTTTTAATTCACACTGGCTGTTTATACACTCACAAGATCGCTGCATATTTTTTAAACGTTGTTTTTCTTACCTATGCTAAATTTTTCGTAGCCAACCAACCAACTAACCATATTTAGTTCTATTTTTGAAATTCATTCCCGTCCTAGAGAGGGAAGCAATTACTATGAGACACAACACACTGATAACACACGTTCAAGCAAATAAATATTGTTATTATTATTATTATTTCCCGCGCAAAGATGGGGAGCAGCGTTTTCCATGCGCTACTCGGAACAAACAAATATTACTTTCCGATTAAATTCAAAGTTTTGGATGGAATTGCAAAACACTCACTTATTCATATCATTGAGTGCAGTGCCATAGAGCTCTTAGATCAAAAAATAATAGTTATATGTATTTATAGACCTCCAAAAAACAATTTGGAAGATATTGAAAAGTTTTTTGGTAAATTAAATGATATTTTGAGTCAATTTTGCTACAAATCAAAAAAACTAGTAATATGCGGTGATTTAAATATAGATATACTTAAAAACAATAAAACAACTACTGCGTATAAAGGAATTCTTGCTGAATTTAATTTAAAGTTGGCTGTAAATTTACCAACCCGCTTGATAAGCAAAACTTGTATTGATCACGTGATTCACAACTGGAAAGGATGTAAGTGTGACATATTAGACTTTGGCCTCTCGGATCACACAGCCCAGTTGATTACTTGCCCAGTTAAATTTAATCCCAGAATTGATCATTGGTTTATAGAAAAACGAGACTATTGTTTAGAAAATATGGTAAAGTTTAAAAATTGTCTCAGTTCTCTTAAGTTTGTAGAAATTTACCAAAATCATGATCCCGAAAGTGCATTTCATAATTTTCATGAACTTTTTTGTATAACTTATGTTTTCCCATAATAAAAATCAAACAGTCGTTTCTAAGGCGGCCAAAATGGATTAGTAAAGGTTTAAAAAGTTGCTCTAAGCGAAAACGAGTCCTACTGTGGAAATATCGGCAAACAAAGTCTGCCGAAGACAAAAATAAATTTAAAATATACTCGTCAAGGCTTAACCACGTAGTTAAACAAACACAAAAGTCTCAAAATAACTACTACATAACCACTGCCAGTAATAAATCTAAAGCTAGCTGGAGTGTCATTAATAAGAGCAAGATGAACATTCCAAAGAATTACATCTCGCAAATAAATGTTGAGGGGAAAACAATTACAAACCCTATTGATATAGCTCACAATTTTAACAAGTTTTTTATTGACCAAGTCAGACCTATGCCATCGATTAATAACAGTACTAGTGGCAATACACATAAATCGACATGCTCCCAAAATAATTCAATATTTATAAATCCTGTTACACCTTTTGACGTCCACGAGATTATACAATCCCTCAAAAATACAAACAGTACCGGCTTTGATGGCATAGCTACTAAAATAGTGAAATACGTTAGCACTGTAATAAGTCCGGTACTTAGCCATATTTTTAATCTCTGCATAGAACATGGGCATTTCCCTAGTATTTGAAAAAAAACTATCATCAAACGGTTCTTTAAAAAAGATGATAAAGGGGATATGTCATGTTACAGACCAATTGCCCTAATACCGGTATGTTCCAAAGTTCTCGAGAAAATTATTTATAATAGCTTATACCAATTCCTAGAAAAATTTAATATTTTAGTCAACGAACAGATGGGTTTTAGGAGAAATAAAAATATTAATACAGCAATTTACAAGTTTCTTGAAGAAGTAATTAAAAGTGTTGATAAAAGGGTACCAGTTTGTGCATTATACATGGATTTAACTAAAGCTTTTGACTATGTGGACCATAGAATACTAAGAAGCAAGCTTTATGCTTATGGTATTCGAGGCAACGCTTTAAATCTAATTGTGTCATATTTGAGTAATAGGAAACAAGCCACATCAATAACGAAATTCTGCTCTATTAAAAAGAAAGAAACTGATTATGTTTCAGACTATTTAGAGGTGACATATGGCGTACCACAGGGCAGTGTATTAGGGCCCATATTATTCTTAGTTTACATTAATGATTTTCCGAAAACAGTGGACTTTCCAATGATTCTTTTTGCAGATGACAGTACTGTCATATTTTGTAACAAAGATTATGCATCATTAGAAAATGACATTAATACCACATTAGTACGCATTGTCGATTGGTTAAGAACAAACAATCTTCTAATTAATTTACAGAAAACTAATTTCATGATCTTCAGAAACAGGACTAATCCACCAACAGACTTAAACATAAATTATGCTGGAACAAAAATTAATGAGGTAAATGTAATGAAATTCTTGGGTTTGATTGTAGACTGTAATTTAAATTGGAAATCACATGTGGAATCTGTCTGCTTAAAATTAAATAGTTATTCCTATATGCTATACATGCTCACAAAAATTGTAAATTTATCCACTGTCATGACAGCCTATCATGCATATGTGGTATCCGCGCTGAGATATGGTGTAATTTTCTGGGGGAACTCGACGGAATGGAAGTCTGTTTTTAAATCCCAAAAAAAGTGCATACGGGCAATGTGTAGACTTAAGACCACTGATAGCTGTGAACCATATTTCAAAACACTTAAGATTCTTACCTTACCTAGCCTCTTCATTTATGAGATGGCACTCTTTGTTAAAAGTAATATGCATATGTATGAAAAATTCCGAAGTGCTAGATATAGAAATAAAGTTCAGACAGTGCCCTGCAGAACTTATTTAATGGATACCAGTGTATATTGCATGACATCCAATATTTATAATAAATTGCCATGTTATATTACAGACATTGACAACTTGCACATGTTTAAGCGGAAGCTAAAGGCATTTCTAACTGATAAAGTGTATTACAGTGTGAAGGAGTATCTAAAAGAGAATCCTTATGGCCAATCATTTATTAATCATATATTCAATAATAGTAATGACATGAAAATTAACATTAATTACTCACAATTATTATTTATCTAGGACATTTATTTATTTATTCACTATTGTTATTTGCATGACATTTATTTAATTATTGACTACTAGATACTTCTTGACATTGAAAAATAAAATGGTTAAAATGATTTTCCAATTGAATAATTTTGTAATATTTATTGTTATTCAGCATGTTATTTTGATAGTAGATTGTTAATTTATGTGTAAAATTTTGCATGCCCAAGTGACGGCAGAGCATGGAGAACATTATCAAAACATCTATAACATCTATACCCCTACCCATGTTGGCAAAAAAATAAATGATTTCATTTGAATGATTTGATTTCATAAAAGAGACTGTGACCTCTGAGTTTGTTTCGGCCTTTCTTCTCAGAGTAGTCAGATAGGAAACGCCGACCTCATCTAGTTTTTAAAATATGATTGACGTGTAAAAGTGTTTGTTCAAACCTACTTACAGAAATAAAATCATTTATCATTTATCATTTATCATTTATCATTTGATTTGATTTGAGTTTGAGAAATTAAAAATATCTTCCGTAGAACCTAAGTGCGTGTAATTTTCTTTGACAACTGGTTTGCTTCACGACTGTACGTACCAATGAACCTGCTGGGTCCTGAATGTTGTAGAGATTCAAAGACTTGAGCCTTTTTTGTCAAGAATGTACCTAGAGTCGCGGTGGGGTCTGCTTAGCCCGACGACACGTGTCCTTATATTGTTAATAATAATAATAATCAAGTATTTAATTTTGACACTTTTCTAATATTCTACATTAATCTACAAGTAATAAATACTTACCTAGATAAAATTTGATCATTACCGAGAGTTGATGTTTTTAATTAAAAATTATCTGGGTATTTTTAAAATCGCTAGTAAGTAGGTAACATATCCTACCTTGCAGGTGCAATGTATTGAAAGTAACCGTTTAAAACATCCAAACCCCTCGTCAAAACTACCACACGGTATTAACAACATGACAGGTATATGCACATCCCATCTGTTATTCGCCGGTAATGGAGCGTTCCTTCAGAACGTTAATCGTAGCGACACTACCTAATTTCTAATGATATCCGAATCTAGAATTTATCTCAAAATTGCTAACACACTTAAAATCCAGTTTATCTAATATATCAAAAATTCAAAGTCCTGACTGATATATCAAAGCACAGCCTAAACCGCTGGTCCTAGAGACATGAAATTTGGAGGGTGAGATCTTTATGAAGAGTAAATATCTATTAAGAAAAGGTTTTTCGAAATTCCATCTCTAGGAGGGTGAAATGGGGGTTAAATTTCTGTGAAACTTTTTATTCTGTTTCGATTGACTCGAAAATTTGTACACATACTCTTCAATTAAAATTATGAGAAAAGTGTATCACAGTTTTTCCAAAATCATCCCCAACAGAGTCAAATAGGGTCTTTCTGAGGTAGAGGTGTATCAGTAAAAAGTGACATCCCGATTTTCGCGTTGGCTCGTGATATGCGACATTGATAATGCCAGTATACAAAAATAAAAAAAAAGTAAGTAAGTAAGTTAAGTATGTAAATAGATTTAATGAATCATTGTCGTCACTGGTATCCAATCTCAACCAAGGTATAAAATATGTATATAATAATAAATATATATATGGTATATATATATATATATTAAATATGTAACTGATATTACTATGAACTAATATTTTTCTTTATTAGTAACTACGGGTCGCAAGCGCTACTGCTGAGCTTGAGGTCCTGCAATAATTATTGGGTTTTTTTCAAAAGGAATTTCTCAGTAGCAGCCCGGAGTCTGGAATTGTGCCCGGTTGATGGCAATAGGCTCGCCCCCTATTACATGGGATTTAAAACATAACTGGCGATTTGTGGGTGTACTGCAGGTACACCTCTGCGCAACCCTTCGCAGAAAAAAGGCTTGATGTTATGTTATGTTAAAGTGGCTAAGTAATATATTACAGTCGCACGGGTCGATCCATCAGGTTAAGTTACGCTTGCCAGGGTTGGTCTGTGGATGGGTGACGATCTTTACATACCGAGACTCCTCCATGCCTCAGAAAGCACGCTAAGCCGTTGGTCCCGGCTGTCATTCGTTGATCTTTGAGAGTCGTTATGGGTCTTCAGAAGCCCGAGAGTCTGACAACCAGTCTTACCTAGGGGTATTGTATTACCCAGTTACTGGGTTGTGGAAGTCAGATAGGCAGTCGCTCCTTGTATAAGACTCCCCGACATCAATCGTCGGGCAGTTGCCCACCAGACACAACACCCGTCTGGTCGACGCGGGTGAAGCCGCGGGCAGAAGCTAGTTATAATATTGAAATGGAAGCTAATTTACGTCGCTAATTTTTCGGGTCATCATTTTAATGAGGTGCCGATCGTTATAGCATTAGCAAATAAATCAATCGCAGATTGCCGACACGCGATCCAAATTGGCTGATAATTACCAGCTTGTTAGTGCACACAACATAAATTTGTTGTAATTATTAAACGTTATTGCTGTCATGTACATACATGTAAAAACATCATTGCATGTAATTGTACAATAATGTACTTGCAGATATTTCTGAATGTTAACATGTTTAGCAATTATTACGGTTTCAGTTTGTTTCAGGAAATTTTGTTAACAGTTTTGAGTGATGTTCATTTTGTTTTCATGATTAGACAGCAGCTAAAAGAAAAGCATGTCGAATATCTACTTGTTGTGCTGTGCGGTAGATATATTTAACTAAAGAGACAAGTTTTTGGAACGAAGTTCCTTATCGCACGGTACGGACTTGGCGGATGGGCGAAAAAAGTGTAAGAATTTTCCGTCACAACCCTTCCTTTATTTGTTTGTTTGGTTGGACACGCTAATCTCTGGAACTACTGGTGGGAATTGAAAAAATCTTGTTTTTTTGGATAGTCTATTAATGGAAGAAAGGCTATAAACCATCACGCTACAACCAATAGGAGCGGAGCATAAATAAAAAATGTTGCAAAAACGGGAAAAAATTATTCCTTTTGGGAGCTTCCGTTGCGTGCGCTGCGTCAACGGTTAAAGTTACGTAAAAATCATGTATCACGGAATTGTTCCCCTTTAAAAGTTCTAAAAAAAAGTCCGCAACAGCATATGTCTATCTTTTAAGGTTGACTCAATATAACCCTTTTTATGGTAATAAAATTTGTTTTATGGATGTTCTAAATATACTACGAAAGAAACTTCGTTCCAACCAAGTGTTCCACGACACTCACGCATTTTTAAGAATTATTTCATTAAATACCTACTAATTAGATAGAAACAAGTACTAATTAGGTAAGTAGGTACAGTACAAAATGGATACCAGTGTAAAGTCAGTTAAGTCGACCGCACCTTGTTGGTTACACTTTGGCCTAGCGTACTCGGTACTACGCTAGGCCAAAGTGTAACCATTAGTCAGAGTTTCAATAGAATAACACGCCAGCTTAGGACTGGTTTTGTTACCACTGACATGCGGCCTTCTGTACCAAGCTATTATGAACTGCTAAACAAAGTCAAGTCGATACTAGCCAACATAGTTTAAAGCCTGTGCGATGGTGCGATGTGCTTCCAATAATGTTCTGCATTATGCAAATATTAATAAACTTGTTATAATAATTATTGATCGTTGCTACGAGCGGCACTTGTCTGCTGTGTATATTGGAATGACCTAATTAAGCCTCTCAATTACCCTCAACTGTAATGATGAATAAAGGCTTGAGAAGATGTATCTAGACAGTATTGGAGTTCGTTAATGGATACTAGAACCTATTACAATCTGATAGTTTGAGTTATGGACGAGAGCAACTCTGCTTGCGCGATGCAGGATTTTGCGTGACGTCAGTGTGACGCGTAGCTTGCATGTGGCGTTGTAGATGCCGCTACAGAGTTAAGTAGATTGATTGAGATAGGTATAGATTTTTGATAAGTAGGTAGGTACTAATTCTAGTAGTAATTCAACGAAACCAAGCTCTTTACAAACAATTAAACTTTCATCAGAAAGCCAATCCCATCCCATTCGAGCAATATTAGCAAAGTGAAGACGACGTAGGTGACATAAGCTATGGATATTGTAAGTTATTTACTAGCCCGAGCTTACGACGGCCGCAGTTCCGGACGAGGCAGCTTTATAGGCTCGCCGTTAGGTCGGCCGGCAGGCGTATGCTTGATAATGGCGGCTGTACCCTTCAATAGCTGAGATAGACTTGGGGGCGAGAAAATTATGTTCAGAAGTAAGTTCGGCCGTCTTGTAGATGGTTCGAAGGCTTTTTAAACTGGGTTAAGTGCCTTGAAGGTGGTTTTCGCAGTTATTTTGAACGTAGAATTTAAATATTTACAGATTTTTGTCTATAAAGAAAGCAGTGATTCTACATAAATATTTACCTGCCTTCTAGAAGCACTAACTGCAAAAGGTACCCAAGAGTCAAATTCACAAACCCACAAAAAATGGCTCTGAAAAAAATAATCTACCTTATCAGTTCTTGTTTACATTCCTACGTTAAACTTTTACCACCCTTTGTTCGGTCCCAAATTCTTTCAATAAGTTACGCCGACCCTGTTTTTTATAAAGATTTTATATGCGAAAACAGCTATTTATAAAGATCAAGCGAAAATCGTCGTCTACAAATATAAAGGCAGGTAACGTGTGGCGGTAACGATGGGCCACATTTATCTCTGGCGCCGCCTGTCGCCGCTCACCACTCAACAGCGGGGCTCATAAACGCGGGTCTGGCAGTCGTCAGGTGTGTTGCGGTGAGCCATCAAACAGCCGAACCCTCGGCCGGATCGCTTGTCGATACTGCTGGCTAATCGCTCCCCCGGGCGACCCTCGTCGGCGCACATTAGCCCGGCCCGCTTTAACGACGCGCTGTAAACATAAAATCGTTAAGATTTTATACCCGAAATCCCTCGCTAGAAGTTTCTTTGAAGTATTTTCATTTTTATATGCACTTTCCTGGCGGAGGATGTGAAAAGGCTCTAAGTAAATATAATTGACCCAGTTTCCGCACAAAAGCATCGGGTCCTGACGTAGTGCCGTATAATGGAGTGAGCTAGCGCCGGTTAGCCTGCGATTGTTTGCGTGCCGACGATGTTAGTTAGCAGTTGTCTGAATCACACGTCTTGTCATTATTGAAATATGCGGTGATGCATATTTCAATAATGATACAAGTGTGATTACAAATTAAGTACCTGAAAACACAAAAATCATTTTATTTCAGGTTCAACGACACCACAAGAAGCACTGCTAATGTCGCTTTCATAGCTGACTGTAACGACTTTCGCGGGAGCAGTTGAGTGGTTCGAATCGGAACTGAGACCACATTTACACTTATCGTAAACATACAATCCAATTTACAGCTTTATTGAATGGATCTACTTTATATTTCCGCTCATTTCTCAGCAAATGGTAAGGCAATATTGTATAGAAAAATCTAAAAGCGTTCGGCGCAATCCAATTTCTTGTATAAGCCTAAAATGTTTTGAAAATAAACGGAATACCTACGTTTCAATCGGAACATCCAATACACAAAATAATCACGTTCCTTACTCGGATTGACGCAGACGCTCGTTCACTCACCGCTCCGCTCGATGGAATCCATTCACTCGTTCATTCGCTCAATCATTCACCCCACTTGCGAGTGGATGCATGCCTTTATGCAGAATTATTGAATTTCCGAATTCACATAGCGCCTGATACGAAGCGAGGCGCGCAGACAAAAATCCATTTGGCAAATATTTATACGCGTAACGATGGGGAAGGCACTTAATGTTCTTAATAAGTTTTGGAGCGTGCTCTTCATTCTGATTTCATATCATCAGCCAGCTTGGTAAGGTGAAAATTATTAAAATGGTTAATTGATATTTCATTCCAGGCTCCAGTATACAGTACTATTAGGTAGATCATGATGAACTCTAATACCTACTTTATCGTGAGACCCTTTCGATTATTTGTTTATGTACTACTAGTTTCTGAACGCGACTTTGTCCGCGTGAAAAATTATCGCCCGCGCTATTACTTCGTTTTCGCTTAGCGTTCTTTCTGATTTTTTTCTTTTTGCTCCGCTCCTGAGGGTCGTAGCGTGATGGTAAATAGCCGATAATCTATCTCAAGAATTGCGATATCAAATGCAAGAAGATTTTTCCAAATCCGACTGGCAGTTCCAGAGATTAGAGCGTGCAAACAAATAAACTCTTCAGCTTTATTATTAGACTAGCGACCCACCCCGGCTTCACATGGGTGCAAGGTGCAATGTAGATACTAACGGAACGTACCCATACTGACAGAGACATATAAAAAAAAAAACACGTGTGGCATTCGGGGACTGCCGCGGTAAAGCTATTGCATAGCATTTTTTATCAACTTATGCAATCTGCTTACGTATTCGTCCGATTTCGGAGCAGCTCGTCTCGATCCGTGCGAGCTTCGTACAGTCGTACCATATACATACACGTTAAGCGAACGCTCGGCCGAGCTACATGGTAGGCGGAGTGGGGGGTGTTAGGTTTTATTTTCGTTACGGAATTTCTTGATTCGGTCGCCGCGCTAAAAGCCCGCGATAAAAGCTATGAAATAGCTTAAAAATTACCCCTCTCCCCCTCGGTGACCACCCGTAGTATATGCCGAGATCCCCCCTTCCCCTCTAGTGTTCACGTAGTAATTCATAAAGGAGACTGAAACGATTACATACAATCTTGGGCCTGGATGTAAAAAGATGAAAGTGGTGTGAATTAGTAGCATAAATATTATCAACCTTTCACTGAAAATTCTGCGGATTTTGTCAATCTGAGAACAGCGATATAAGAGATTAAGTAAAAGTGAGGCTATGTTACAATCTTTAACTAACAGCTGATTCCCGAACTGCAAAATGTGTTCTTTTGCACTAAAAGTTATTATATTTAGTAGAAAATGTATTGACAGTGTATTACAGTGACCAGTTGTTATCCCACAATTCACACAGCGATCCATAGTTTGAACAATATCCAATACACAAGCCGGCGGTAAAATCCAAAATAACAATTCCAAGTCAAACGTGTGAGTGATCTTCGGTTTCCAGTGTGAAAGCAAGGGTCGTGCCATGGTCTAAAAAAACAAGGTCTGGCAGCTTACGTCAATATCCAGTTGCCACTTTATTGCAACAAAACAAGAAGTATGGAAACATTTTCAGTCACCATTCTGTTAAAAAATATATATCAAGCATTTAAATTGTCGTTTTGTTTTTCAAACGAAACAATTCAATTTTAACTTATACCGACGTAATTGTTAGTTAAAACCTCATTGATTTATAAGATTCGCACAGGTAATAAAGGCGGTTGGGGAGTTATTATGACACACTACTGGTAACACAGCGGTGATGACGTAGGCTTGTGTCACCCACGTGACCACTGTGTCTCGGAATGCTATACCTGGCGAAGTATATTATTATACCATGGCTCGTACAAGGTAGGCAGGGTCAGAATCCGTTAAATACAAAGCAGTGGTCGTGAATTAGCAAACATGCGCAGTCGGCAACTGTCTAGTATCAACGTCATGCCAGTGACATAGACTACAAATAGAAGACTGACTGTAATCGATATGAAATCGACAATCATTAATATTGGTTTTTCAGTAATTAATTGATGTTTTATTTATTAATATGACTGTAATTATATCCACTATATTGCATATAAGTATATATAGTGCATTAAATTACTTTGAGTTAGTTATTTAGTGTAAACGTTTTATTTTCGTAACTGTGTAATCGATTACTCAATCGATAATCTCACGAAAACTATCTTTCTCATATTTTTCCGCTTCTAGATTGAGAATTGAGGTGATTTTTCATATTCTACGATGATAAAATATGACTAATTTTTTAGATCATATCTTAACTTATTACATTTGGGCCCACCGTTTTCCATCTACTTTGGTTTTAATAATTTCTTGCAGAGACAGTAAAAAAAATATTGACTCATATTTGTCTCTAATAATACAGCGCTTGCCGCATGACGCCAAGAGTTTTCACATTTACGAAGAAATTGAGGAGACGAGCGCTTTTCTTAGCCCCAATCTGACATCTGAGTGTAAGATGCTCCAGCTCCTTTGGATTCTTTTTGTACTCATTCGTTAAAGGCACCCAAAATTCTTTTGTCTTTTTTTGTATTCCCTGCATCGACAAGGAATCCTTGTGACATTTATTAGACGCATTGTACAGCCGATCGTACAAAAACATTTTTGTACCAGCACGAACTCTCGTCGACTTGCTTGACAACTGCACTGCACTGCACTGCAAACTGTCAGTTTTAAATCAGTTGACGTCCGTGTTGTCAGTGTTACCTGTGAGTTTAAAAAGCGCTAAACGCTGCGCGCCATATTTGAATATAACTCGAAAAAGTGCGAGATTTCCATAAAGGATATTGACTACGTGACGAAAACCTAAGATCCCCCCCTCCGCCCCTGAGACCAATCGTGGTATTTTTGATGACCCCCTCCCTCCCTGAACGGGTCACGTAGTATACGTAGGTACGTTCCCTAATATGGTGTCAGTGTAGACTGATTAATAATATTATTATGTGATTAGACTATATTAATAATATAATCTTTACATACTAGTATGAAACAAAATCGCTTTTCGTGTCTGTACGCTTCGATCTTAATAATTTCGCAATAGATTTTAATGCGGTTTTCATCAATAGACAGAGTGGTTCAAAAGGAAGGTTTATATGTATAATACATGCATATTATAGATACAAGCCTAGAATTTCAAGGATTTGTAATGTTGTGTCGGAAAAAACAGATTTTTGTGCGCTTACATTGCCAACGTTGGCTAAACCTTACGAGGTAGATAAAAATAATGTACTACGGAATTGTATATCTTAAAAAGATCTACAAAAAAAATTCGGGATGGTATATGATTGATGGTATATGACTATGTCCTGAGGATAACCCACAGCAACGATTTAATTTTTTTTCATATTACAAAAAAAAAATAGGTTATTTACGAAACTATTTTAAACAATACAGTATTAATCCTTATCCAATTAAATAAGATAGATATTTTGTGCACTTAGTGTAGATCAAAATTGCCCTTAACAGCATATCATTATAATGAATATCTTAGAAGATATCACAGATTTAAAAGTGTAACATCCAACAAGGGGGTTTGATATAGACCACTTTGGGTATCATTGGGTAGTCATATTTAAGGTCCAGACAGCACAGCAGCAGCAGGTAAAAAAAGCTGTAAACATTGTATAAAAAGATATATACAATATTCAATCGATTCAAGTGGCTCCATATAAACTCTGTCTTTAACATAGCCCCACAAAAAATTATCCGGTGGTGTTAATCGCAACTCACAATCCGTGACGCGATTAACGAAATAATCCGCCATTTTGCCAAAAAGTGATTGAACATTTTGATGAAAGAATCAACATCGGTGAGCGTGGTCGTGGTGGACATTTGTCCTATATCAGTTTTCATTCCTAATTGCCAAACCTTACTCTTTCTAATACAATAAAGTTTGAATCATTTTCATATTCTTTGTTTTATTTTGATTTAAAAAACATAGTTCTTGTTAAAAACCCTGTAAATATAACTTTGTTCCACTTTTATTGCTAATTGCACTCGGCTAGATATTTTAACAATATCTAAAAACCTTTAAAAAAGAAACAACCGACTTTCAAAAAATAACCACAAAGTGAAAAATAACTTTAATTTCTGGAAGTCGGTGTCTTTGGTTTTGTATTTTCGATTTTTGCCACCGACTTCCAAAATTAAAGTTATTTTTCACTTTGTAGTGTTTTTTTGAAGTCGGTTGTATTTTTTTTGTAAAAAGTTTAAATTTTTCACTTTTTAGTTGTGGTACTTACCCCACACAAATTTCTATACCACTACTTGCTATGTAATAAAATATACTTAATGTAATTATTAATTTTTTAATTTTTATTTCTCGGTATTATTTGTGGGTCGGTTTGTAATTTATCTAAGTTACAATAGCCTAATGTCAACTGCTCATCACCTTTTACAAAATATTGCTTTTCCGGATGAAGGGTCGTTAATTGTTGAGGAGTTCTCCTGATATTTCACCAGCTCCACTTCACCATATGCATTGTGACGAGCATAAATTGCTTAGCAAACATATAAAAGTAATTGAATCACCACCCGTGAAATACTTATTATTGAGTAGTTCCGGTGGCTACATCATCTGTGGTCTTCATCATCACATCGTCTCGTCTGGTCTCGTCATCGTATTCATCATTTTCTTCATCATCACTTACCCAAATAGTGCTTTCCAAGAGCAAATGCACGAGTTACTACAAAAAATACCCAAATCACTATAGGTGTGCTTAGAATATTTGAAGAGTTCCGTCGATTTCTCCAGGATCCCATTATCAGAACCTGATCTGATGACAATGGGACCACTTGGAAAGTATACCCTTTGAAACAAAAAAAGAATTTTCCAAATCGGTTTAGGCGTTGTCGAGTAATCGGTGAACATACATAAAAAAATATTCCGACGAATTGAGAACCTCCTCCTTTTTCGAAGTCGGTTAAAAATGTAAGTAAAAACCTTTTAAAAAAAAAGCTTTTAATGAACTGAAAAGTACTAAATAAAACTAATGTTAACATAGAACTTTATTATTTTCTTAGAAGCTTGCGGCTTAACCTAAAGTAGAAGAAGGACGTTCACGCCTCAAGCTTTTAAGAAAATATTAAAGTCGTAAGTTTTATTTATTACTTTTCAGTTCAATAAAAGCTTGTTTTAAAAAGGTTTGTACTTACATTTTATTTTGTACTTTTTAGCACTAGAATTTGTTTAAATATCCGTTCTATCACCTTCTCTTGAAAGGTACTTGTAAAGACATTTCCAACGAACCCAAACACGCCTTTACCCAAGTCATGATATAAAGCCATCCGAGTTGCACTATCCAAATCATGCCAGACTTTAGAATGGATAAACGAACGAACGGATTTAGATAATTGAATGAGTACCTACTTATACAATATTTCGTGCCTGTGCTGTTGACCGCTGAAGAGATCTCTCGTATGGCGCCAATCCTGGGTGCAGCAGCCAGATCATGGTAAACTTTAGAACAAGCTATCATAATTGTATGCGTATATAAAATGTTATGTCTCTGCTGTTGACCATTGAGGAGTTCCCTTGACTGGAGCCAATCCTGTGTGCAGCAGCCAGGTCATGGTGGACTTTAGAATGAACTAACATAATTAAATGCGTTTATTAAATTTCGCGTCTGTACCGTTGACCGTTAAGGAGTTCCTTTGTTTGGAGCCAATCCTGGGTGTAGAATCAAGTCATGCATCAAAAAAATGCATTGTCTTCGAAACGAAATCAACGTGTGAAATTTCAACTCCTTATGATAAGAGGAAGTGGTTTTAATTCAGCTTGCAAGATTTGACCCGAATATAGATTTTAAACATTGCAAGTTAAATAAAAGCTTGCAAAAATAACTTGTTTGTTGCCAAAGGATTCTAATGTGTTTACTGTATTATAATTAACCAATGAGTGTTCTTGTTGCCAACAAACTATATTATTTTAACGTTAAAATCCAATTTAAAGTTTCATCGCGATTCACCCCCGCACCCGCATTCCTATACACCCAGTTTCACACACGGCTACATATCAATCTATACATATCTAGCATAAGCTGACCTCTCGTTGTACAGAAATCCTATACAATACGAGATCAGCTTATACCTACTGCAAATGTATAGCTTGATTTATGTAGCCATGCGTACCTACTTTCTATAAAACCTAATTATAAAAGTGTTGCCACTAAATTATAAAATACAATGTGTACAAAATATTTATTAATAACTGGCAACACTTTACATTTGCTGTCAATGCTGTCATTGTCAACGTGAAACTCCCGCGATGGTGGTGTAGCGTCCCTGTTTATTTTAAAATTAATATTTGTTTGGCTAAATAACTTTATCGAATAAGTGAAAAACCAACGATAGTGTTATTGTGAGTTGTCAAGATGTTGGTGCTGTTCGAAACATCGGCGGGATACGCCATATTCAAGGTAAATTCAACACGTGTGTATTCTAACCTCTCAAGTCTGAACGCGATTTTCATTCGAAGAAAAATATTATAATTACGTCTTCATTTCACTACTGATAATGATGAACCTGTTCATATTTAATTAAAATATAAGATTTCATTAATTTTATTATTGAATGAAGTTCTATGTAAACATTGTATAGTTTAGCTTTGAGTAGAAGTGTCGACACGTTTTCTAAATTGTGTTTGAGTAGGTTACATTTTTATTTCATAATATTAGACCTGTATGGTTAACCTCGTTTATGCTTATTTGAGCTTTTCCATTAATAAATACTTACAAGTGTTTTGTTAACAGTGACAACAGTTAAAAGCATAAGTTAAATCATAGGTTAAATAAATAAATTAACGTTAGTGACATCTGGTACAGAATTTTATTTGACAATGATCACTGACTTACTTCTTTTAGTTTCGTAATTTCAACATGTTTTACAGATATTGAAAATAATTGCTCATTCCGATTTGGTAACCGCATTGTTTGATAACAACAATGTTTTTGTAACCTCATTTAGGTAGGTACTAAGGTAATGATATTTGCCTATTACTTTATTTGCTGCCTTTAATGTAATTCTTGCAACATAATTGTGATTGTCAGTAATGACAAAATCGTGAAATGTTATAATTCAGTGTATATTTCAGAAGTCTAGACCACCAGCCAAAACATGTGATAACATTTAGAACATACAGCTGCTGAGCTTTATGCTAAGCTTTATGAAATATAAATTAATAGATTCAAGGTCTTATTAGTAAGTGATTTAATATGCTCTTGAACACAGCTTTATCACTAAACATAGTATGTAAACTGAAATTGACACAAAATTTAAGAAATCTAAGAATGGAGAAAAATCTTTATTCTTGTGTTTCAATTATGTTATTACTATGAGGATATGAAAACATTTATTATCAATATTTTTTACCCAAATGCAAAGAACGGTTATTAAATGCTTCGATGTGTGTCTCATTTGTTGCGTTTTGTTCTAGTTATTGGACGAGTCTAAGTTGTCACAGATTGATGACTTGTACCAGGAGTTCAACACTCCTGAAGGGGCATCTGCTGTGTGAGTTTATATTTTATAATTTAATTTTTTTAAACAGTCGATTGAGTAACTATGTCAGTATTAATTTCATAACATGTCTTTCAGAAATTTTAATGTAGTTTTGTCAAATATGTTTTATATCCTGTGTTTTCTTTGATTATTAATATTTCCTAAAACCTGATTTCAACGGCGAAGTGTCAATACCTCCTATCTGACATTTTCTGCAAAATTCACTTTTTACGGTAATTGAAAGGTCTAATACCCATTTTCTACTAAAATCTTAGCAGGTATTGCAACAGCATAAATCAAAATATAGAAATACCTTCTAACTAAACCACTTAGTCTATGACATTACCTGCTAACTGCCGTGGGACACGTGATGACTTCGACAGTTAGAAGTTATTGGCACTTTGACTAATCAATTTAATTTGCCAAGAAGTTAAACATTTTTTTTAGTTTGTGTAAATTGTTGACTTTGCAGTTAAAATTTCTTGTCACTTCACCATCAATGTCCATTTGAATACTTTTTGTTGTTGGTAATTTTGTTCTACTGATTCATATCCTTTTCCTTGAAGGTAACATCTATTATTTATTATTGGTTTTTATTTACATAACACCATTTTCACAGTGTAAAACTCAAGAACTTCATAAAGTTCGAGGACACAGCTGAAGCCCTAGCAGCTACCACAGCAGCTATTGAGGGCAAAGTGTCCAAGCCACTAAAGAAAGCCCTTAAGAAGTACATCAGCAAAGAGGTACAAGACCAACTCCTAGTAGGAGATGCCAAGCTCGGCAGTGCCATCAGAGAAAAGTTTGACTTACAGTGTGTGTCCAACAACAATGTTCAGGAACTGCTCAGATGTATCCGCTCACAGATGGACAGCCTCCTCGCTGGCTTACCAAAGAAGGAAATGACAGCCATGGCCCTCGGTCTCGCTCACTCACTCTCCAGATACAAACTGAAGTTTTCTCCAGATAAGATCGACACAATGATTGTTCAAGCTCAATGTCTGCTCGACGACTTAGACAAAGAATTGAACAATTACGTCATGAGATGTCGGGAGTGGTACGGTTGGCACTTCCCCGAACTAGGAAAGATCATCACAGACAACACACTGTTTGTCAAAATTGTCAAACTGGTTGGCACCCGAGATAATGCTTCAAAGACAGATCTATCTGACATCCTACCTGAAGACTTAGAAGAAAAAGTGAAGGAAGCAGCTGAGATCTCCATGGGCACAGAGATTTCTGACGACGACATCTTGAACATACAGAATCTGTGTGATGAAATTATCTCAATAACAGACTACAGGACACATCTCACAGATTATTTGAAAGCTAGAATGATGGCTATGGCTCCGAATCTGACGGTGTTGATCGGTGAGCATATAGGAGCTAGGTTGATTGCTCACGCCGGTTCCCTAATGAACTTAGCCAAACACCCCGCTTCGACAGTGCAGATCTTTGGAGCTGAGAAAGCTCTATTCAGAGCCTTAAAAACAAAAAAAGATACACCAAAGTATGGTCTGATCTACCATGCGCAGTTGGTTGGTCAGTGTAGTACAAAGAATAAGGGTAAAATGTCCCGTATGTTAGCTGCGAAGGCGGCTTTAGCGACGAGGGTGGATGCTTTCGGAGAAGACGTGACTTTCGAGTTAGGTGCTGAACACAAAGTCAAGCTGGAGAACAAATTGAGGCTGCTAGAGGAGGGCAATCTGAGGAGGATCAGTGGGACAGGCAAGGCTAAGGCGAAGTTTGAAAAGTACCAGAGCAAGAGGTTAGTCATACTTTTTATATCTTTCATTCATAGCAATTTTCTTTTATTCTTAGTGTCTACTGACATTAGTCAAATATTCTAATATAGCAAGTATGTTCATTACTTGGAAAATTATTAATTCCAGTATTTTTTTTTTTATGTCACAGAGAAGGAATGAATTTAGAGAATTTCCATCCTCTTGATATACACCGTGATTCTTTTTGGGACTATAGTATGTTTGAGGAAAGGTGACATATCAGCGTGGCGTCATTTGTAAACGGTACAACCTAACCCCTAACAAGCAGCCTTATTACCAATACTATAACTTGTGTTATCTCTCGCAGCGAGGTGTTCCAGTACCAGACAGCTGGTGACAGCACCTTGGGTCAGAAGCCAGTCAAGCGCGAGCACTCGCCTGATGAAGACGGTGCAGAAACCTCCGCCAAAAAGATCAAACTAGAAGATGGGGCTAAAAATGTAAGTGCTATTTTTGTGTTATTGGGTGGCAAATTGTATGCTTTAGCAATCTTTTAAACAGATTTCTGGCAATTTGGGTTGCACATTGTTCATATTTATTCCTCACAACTTATTCCCATTATTATTTACTGAGTGAGGTATTAGAATAAGTACACTATACGTAGATACGAGGGCGGCACTGAAAATTTCGGGAATCAAGGAAGTGACACAAAATTACTATTTAAAAATGTATTTATTGCTTTTCGAAGTATTCTCCGCGAAATTTGACACATTTTTCCATACGATGGAACCAATCATTGAAGCAACCATTCCATTCGGAAGTTGGGGTCTCCAAAACAGCCGTTTTGTAGGCGTCCACAGCTTCTTAAGGTGATGAAAATCTCTGTCCACGCAATTAATTCTTTATTTTAGGGAAAGTATAGAAATCATTAGGGCTTAGGTCGGGGCTGTACGGCGGATGGTCTAACAATTCTATGTTTTCTTGCTCTAAAAACTCTTTTGTTCTGTGCGCGGTGTGAGAACTCGCATTGTCGTGATGGAGGATGATGCGGCGGTTGCAGTTCTCTTTACGGAGTTCAGAAACGACCGGTGGCAAACAAATGCTAGCATACCATTCTGCATTAACCGTTCTTTGTCCCTCAAGAGGAATAGTCGTAACATGGCCGGTTTTGGAGACAAACGTGGTCACCATTTTTTTTGCAACACTCCGTGAACGAACAATTTTTTTTGGCTTTAACTCATTTTCGAACACCCAAACTCGTGACTGGTTTTTTGTTTCGGGTTCGTACGCGTATATCCAGGATTCGTCACCTGATACGATGTTGTATACAGCATTTGAGGATCCTGCGTGGAATCTTTCGAGAGTTCTGACGCACCAAGTAACGCGAGCCGCTTTTTGCTATTCACAGAGCGAATGCGGTATCCATCGGGAAAACAACTTTTTTACACCTAATTGTTCATGCAAGATTATTTGTATTTGACTCATGCCAATGTCTAAAGTTGCCTGAATTTCGCGGTATGTCACATGTCGATCTTCCCCAATCAGCTTACGCACAGCATCAACGTTTTCTTGGGTGACTGCAGTTTTTGGACGACCTTGACGGGGATCATCACTGAGCTTGACACGTCCACGTTGAAATTCAGCAAACCAGCGATAAATTGTGGTTTTGGATGGGGCTTCATCACCAAATGCAGAAATCATCCGGTCAACACACTGTTTTTGTGTTAAACCACTTCGAAAGTCATAATAAATCATCGCTCTTTAATTTTCTCGAGTCAATTCCATTTTCTCAACGACTAAACAAGTTTGACAAAACCTTGTGACAAGACCGAGAATCTTTTTTTAAATAAATAAATGGTATTTGATTTTTAAAACCAAGGAGTTTTCAATTAAAAAGATTTTAATATGACAGGAACAGTGGAAATATTCCATTCCCGATACTTTTAGTGCAGCCCTCGTAGCCACATGTTTACTAAATAGTGTACATTTTTTGTAAAGTTAATTGTAGTACCTAAATTCCAAATAATCTTAATTTCATACCTTTGGTTAAGTTGTATACGGGGTGTAAAAAGACCCTTCACGAAGCCGTTGTGTACGCATTCTGTACATAAAACTAATATAACTTTGTGCAGAAGTAATTGCTGGGAAACAGCTTTCATTTTTGGTGTGAAAATTCACTGTTTACTGTAGTTCGCAATATAACTTATGTAACGCACACAAAACATTGTACTAATGGGTGCATGCAACGGTACAGTGATTGTGTTAGTATTTAAAGTTAAGTTATAACATTGAAAACTTTGTTTCGTAATAAAAAGTTGGAACTTTCACCTTCAATATTTCCGTAACTAAAGGTTCCCAGGTACCTATGGTCCAAATATTATCGTAATAACGGGCACAGCAAGTCACTCTCCGCTTCGTTAAGGGTATTGTTACATCCGTTATAATAGGTTTAATAAGCCGAAACTCACATCATACCATTAATTTGGTAAATCATCTAGAGGCTTGATGTTATGTTGTTATCACACCAAACTTTAACCCAACCTCTTCTCAGGTCACACCGAAAAAAGAAAAGAAATCAAAGACAGAAGTGAAAGAAGAGCCCGCTGTCGACGACCAGGAGGCCGCCGAGCCCGTATCAGAGAAAAAGAAGAAGAAGAAGAAGAAGTCCGATGTTCAGCCCGCAGAAGAAGCAGAAGAAACTGTAGAACAGCCCAAGAGTGAGAAGAAGAAGAAAAAGAAAAGGCAATCGCAGGCTGAAGAAGAATAGAATTAGATTATCTACCTCAAGCTCAAGCAGTAAATCCGTGAAAGATCAGCATTCTTTTATAAACTATAGCTGTGTGTTTACTAAATAGGTAACAATGATTTGCAATAGAGAAGGTGGGTATTGTGAGCATTGCACAGAAGGGTGTGATGTTGCCAGAAGTGGATGCAACATGATGGGAGCCTTCTGGGAATAAAAGTTGATCGGTTTCAGTGCGTGTTTGTTGCAACAATATTGTTGTCCGGAGAATTCACGTCTTTAGATTAATAGAAATACAGCGCTCATCGTGCCTATAATAGAACTACAAGCACACTTCCACATACGGTGACAATACGGGTACTTTACAGTACATTTTTATTATGATAATTCTTGTCTATAATGGCTATCTAGCCTGTGGTTCGGCCTAGTCGCTGTGTACGTTGATATAGTTGTTGTATTTTACGAACGCTCGTCTGATGCAATTTAAACCTTATGTCTGTGACTTAAAAGTCAAATGAGGCGCACTCGTGATTTGCAAGAACTACATCTACAAGTTTATAGTTGTAAGTGAAATGTATTATAACACTGGTTATAATAAAAGATTTATAATTATTCATGTTTGTTGTTTGTTTATTTGAAAGAAATGTCATACTCATAATGGAAAGATTGACTGGATAGGTCCACTCAATCTGTGTGGTTCTTTCCTCAAAATACAATTTCAGACACCAATCTCCACGGTCTTCACATGGTCTGACCAAGATTATGTCTGGACTTTAAAGAGACTGACCTCTGGGTTTGTTTCGGCCTTCTCAGAGTATTCAGATAGGAAACGCCGACCACATCTAGTTTAAAAAATATGATTGAAGTGTCAAGTGTTTGTACACACCTACTTAAAATCATTGAATTTAATACAGGGATTTTGAAGGTTAGCTAATCCATCGCTAAGTCGTCAGCGCAACTGCTGAAAGTGGGCTCCTAGGTTCGATTCTTAGACCCAGCAGTGTTATTGGGTTCTACATCAGGAATACAAATACTCAAACTCAACTGAATTTGTAGGCTCGTTCCTGACTTCTCTGCCCACCTTTTCGAGTAATACAAACGTGAGGTTGTATTATTTTTGTATCCCTAGGTACAAACAAAGAATGATACATGCAAAAGAAAATTGTATTTAAGGGGGGTGCGCCACAAGGTAGCCCGCGAAATTCAAATTTACTTACGTTTTTTGCAATTTGCAGGTCAGTACCAGGTTGTATGTTGATCTTAATATGATTCGCGGCCGTATCAATTGTGGCTTTACAGAATTATAATCATTAGAATCAGCAATATAACTCCATAAGTTAGAATTGGCCTCAAATGTCATGATTTCATGAAATAGTCATTCAATAGGGTAATATGAACTTAGAGAGATGTGTTGATGATTTTTATGATTATAATTCTATAAATAAATGTTTGATACGGCCGCGAATCATATTTAGATCAACATACAACCTGACACTTAATGTCTGCCACTGACTATACAATCTTCAAATGAAATAGCGTGTAAGCTATGAATAAAAAAGCTCTTCCTAAAGTGACGTAAAGAAGTGGTCCTTTCAGCAAACAGTGAGGGCAGTGTCCGGTAAGTCAACAGTCCGTCCTGAGCCAGATTTATCCAGATTATCCCGCAATAAGTGAAGCAAAGCCGTAGCGGCAACACGCCACCGTTTCGCAGCATAATGGATGCGGGTTAGCGCACTAATGTCCTGCTCCAACAGTGGAGTTGAGGGTGTTTTTTGTCGATATTTTTGTAATGGTCTGTTTGGTGGTTTAGGAGTGAGAAGATTTTTTAAGTATGTTTCCAAAAACTGCATAATAGGTACTGTTACGCGAATGGATCTATAACATAAGAAATTGATACTTATTTCAGAGGAAGTCTGAAAGTGGCACCGGTGACTGACAAGTTGTGTGGGAATCGGTTGTCGTGGTATGGGCATCTGATGCGGAGGTATCAGAAAAATGTGAGGAAAGTATTGAGTATGAACGTGGTTGGCTTTATGAGTACGTACGGGAAGACTAGAAACGGCGCATAAACTACTCAGTTTAGGTATACACCGTTTCTAGTCTACCGAGATGACGACTAATAGAGAATTATGGAAGAAGAATTACATGTTGCGCCGACCACCAATACATTGGGATAAAGGTAAGAGAATTATGATGTTTTCAAAAACTACTCAAGCCATGGTTTGCGAATAGAGTTCAACCATTTTGCATAAGGTGAAGTGCTTAAATAATAGTCCGCGTACCTACTGATTTCGTTATCATAAAATAGAAAACTTGTGAGAGCCAGTTGTTTTGATTCTAAAACTTTACATTTTACAGTATAAATCTTAGTTTGTTTTTGGTTCAAAGCTGTTTTCAGACAAGATTTGTAGGTATTAGGTATTCGTTTTTTGAGCGACTGCAAGTTCTTTCAACGTTTTAGATAGGTACCTACACGCGACGACATATCAAGCTATAAGTACCTACATTTCCAGTTTTAGTTGACCTCGCATTGTTTAGACTTTTCGCACAATTTAATAATTGTAGGAAAAAGTGGTGAAATATAAAGTTGAAACGTTCTAAATACAGATGAATATAAAAAGTTACTAATTCCCTTTAGTCAGTCAGTGATTGCGTAAGAATTTATTTTGCCTGCACAGGGTTTGTTTACACTTTCATCAGATATTGTTGGAACAGACCATACCTACCTTCATTTCTCTAAGGTAGGCAGGTACCTAAACTAGAACTATCTCAACTTTACTTAACTTTCCGAAGTAGGTAGGTAGGTAGGTACCTACCTGTACCTACCTACTTCGGAAAGTTGAGATAGTTCTAAAAAAACAAATCCTAATTTATAAATTACAAATGTAAACCGTATTTATTCATTATTTATCGCCAATTTCACTCAACTTTCAAAATTTCAATTTCAATACAACAAAACTTTCGACTTGGTATTTTCAAGAAAAATACTCGGTTACGTACGGTAGGTACCTTACTGTACAACTGAGGGCAAAGTTGTTTGAGTAATTATTGGTACAACATTGTTATTTTGCCGATGTCCAAAGTTTTCGTACGAGTGGTAAAGTTAGGAGTAACAAACCGTATCAGAATAACCTACCTGCCTGGTCGGTACACACGGGGAGCGTGTAGCGAGGCGTATTTCCAATCTATACAAGGCCAGAATGCAGCCATAGGAAATGCTTGCGTATATATTGGGGATCACTTGTTAAAAAAATGTGGAATAAAATTAGTTGTCATGAACTAAAATTCACCATAACACCTCGACTTCAGGTGCAAAAACAGTAATGTCTCTTTTATTTTGCTTATATATCGAAAATGGTCAGTCATAACGCAAAAATAATGAAAATTTCGACCCCCTTCATGCAACCTAAAACTACATATAGGGTATTTTTCATATTTTCTGTACAAAAAGTAAAAAATATCCATATAAAACACGTCGAGCTGCCTCCCATGCACGCCTCTGGCTGTAAAAAAAAATCACGGGGTAGGGCAAACAAGTACCACGTCGGGTCGCGGTTGTCAAATTAAATTTTAGTTGCGTCAAAATTATTTTTAAATTTAGAGATATTTATTTGCAGAATAGCTTTAAGATTCTCATAGCCAAAAGTAAGGAATTTTAGTGATAGTTTAGTTAGTTTAGTTCGGTGTACAAGAGAATCGGCACCATTAATCGAGACAAAACGATTTTTAAGACTACAAGATATACAGGTTGTCTTAAACGTAGTGGTCCAAAGACAAATGGGGTTAAGCGGAGGCGGCCACTTATCACAAAAAAAAATAAAGTTGGGATATTCTCGCAGCGCAGTTCAGGTGCTAGAATGTGAGTTTCAGAAATTCTCTGGATACTAGTGTGATTCCATTTAAACTGTAATGCAGAAATTGTAAGGTGCATAATGATTAACTTTGTTTGTTCACATTGTTTTATATTTAACTTTATAGGCTGGCAGGAGTATCGACGCACAAAACCTGTTAGGTATAATGGATTTTGGAACCCCTGCGTTGAAATTTTTCGGCGGTTCAGTATTAAAAAAAACTGCTGTATCCTACAAAAGTGCAATACCTACACTGTCAAAATGTACCGAACAGTATTTTTATTTTATTTTTATAACCGACTTAAATTTTAATACAGGGGGACCAAAATCATGTACTGAATCCACGGTAACAGGTTTTGCGTCGATGTCTATTTTTCCCTATTTTTTTTTTCTTTTTGGGTCGTAAATCATCAAATTACCTCTCCCGCTCTGGGCGGAACGGAAGGGCGTGTCAGACTCTTACTGACTAAAACCCACCCGTGTTCCTTCAGTTGCCTGTGCGCCAGGGCCACGGTAACTCTTTCGAACAATCCGCGACCCCGGCAGATCCTTGCCGCCCTGTATAGTTCGGAAGCGCCTCCGATTGGACCTGAACACACGAACCCCCGCTGGCCCGGTAGTGGGTCCAAGTGGACCCCAGAATGGCGACGTACCACACCCTAAATTGATTAATATTGATTATTTGGTTAAATCTATTCTATTCTATTCTAACCATCAAAGAGTTTGGTAAAACCTCGGTATGTTAACGCCATTAAATCCTTCATATTTAGCGCGCAAGTTTATTCATTTACCTTTATAAAATCAAAGTGTGGATGTGGTAATGCGGTAAGTAATCGTCATTTTGATGATAGTGGTTGTCGAGGCTAAAAACATAAAATTTAGGATTCTGGACATCCAAACTCCACTGCAGGAACAGTGATCACGTGCACCGTGTGGAGCCGTTCAGTCCAGTCAAAGTTAGTGGATACACTGCTCTGACTTAAACGTGACGAATTATCACGGGTTGCCTCAAACCGACCCCGGTACAAATGCTGTATCCGATAGCCGGAATAGCGCCACCAGAAGTTCGCAGAGCAGTGACAAGCTCAAGTGTAAGAGCCAAGATGGTTTCCGACATACGACACCCTTCGCACGAAATCATCCTCGTGTCACAGAGGCTGAACAGCCGCAACAGCTTCATAAAGTATGTCTTCCCACGCACTGGCGAACTGTCTAAGGAAAGGTAAAATTTGTTTAAAAAAAAGATGTGAGATTTATTAACAGACAAGTGTTATTATAATATAAATGACTTTTTGAATGACATTATCTGACATTTTATCTTTATTTTTTATTATTCTTTAATTTTTGTGACATTTTATGATTAATTTATTTTACTGACTCAATGTGTATTATTTATGATTATTATTGAGTGCCTTTAGTAATTTAGTTTTTATTTTGTAATTTAGTTATGTATTTTTTTATTTTTTTGTAAATTTTATAAATTTGTACGCCTTACGGGTAAAACATATACGTACCAAATATTAATATTGACACATCCTGCATGCTTAATTAGCATGTATACGCATGTTTTGACAAATAAAATTATCTTTATCTTTATCTTTAAAGCTGTGGCGAATTGTGCTTCCCTACACAAACAAGCCATTCGTTCCACCTAACATTAATTAATATACCTACTTAAGTATCAAATCACGAGCACGACCTCATAATATTAAGTAGGTACCTATTCGCAATATTACTTTACCTACTAAGTACACGGACTAATTTAAAATACTTCCTAGGTCTCACCGCGCGGTTCACGAACTTATCGTCGATAAATGCTGAAACTACTCCCGTTCGTTATTAGTTCACTAATATCCCTTGATTGAAATAGTTCCTGCACTTCACGTAATGCAGTTTTTACTTCAACTAATTACTTGCGAAGTTGCTTTTAGAAAGGTTGGAAGTTTTAGAACCATAGCATACCGAAGCTTAGTTCTATAGTCTGAGTTAAGCGGATGATTTTTAACGCATGATTACTATCATCATCATTATCGGCTACCTTGCTCCCCCCACTGCTGAGTCGGTATCTAATAGGCGTCTTTCCTTGTGTCATGCTTGCCTGGTCTGTGCGAGTCTGGTCTTAGGTCATCAACCCATGCGGTTGTTGGTATGCCACCACTCCTACCGTCTCTTCACGTCGTCTGGCCAAGTGTCCTACCCACCTTCATTTCAAAGCCACTACCTGTAGTCCGAGATCTTGAATCTTAGGGCAAGATTCACATACCGCACTTTGATTTTACTTGCTAAGTAGGTAAAGTAGCGTTTCATAGGAATATGAAAGTGATGCTTGGGCGTGTATAATGTTCAATGTTCATATTCGTATAAGCGAATATGAGCTAGAGTTTCATAGGAATATGAACACACATTTTTGTTTTTTGTGCAGTCTTTTTCCGTGTTACTAAAGTGGATCCATGTTTCCGTGTATCTAAAGTAAAGAAGATTTTAATGTTATCTAAGGATGGCGTTAGGTAACATTAAAATCTGGTTTAGACAGGGGTCGAAAACGACACCGCGGAATATATTATTGGTATGCCATATTTGCTCATATCGAGCTGCAATCTTCAGAATACTTTTTTCATTCTTGTTTCTAAGATGAAAGTTCCTAGTTACGGTTCGCTGTTAACCGGTACTGTCGGCGGTTATTGTATCACAAGCTCCCATTTAATCTCGGTGGAATTGAACGGAACCGAGCAAGTTTTAACGTTTTTTTTAATAGTAGTTAGAGCTTGTATTATTGTTTTGTTGAATTGAAGGAAGATAACTAAATTGTTTTTGTTGGGTGTTAGCGTTTTGTAGCTGAAGCTGTAGATACCTAATGAACTAATGATAACAAAGAAGTACTTACCTAGTTACCACCTGTTTAAGTTAAATTTTATTTGCTTAGGCACTTGTGGTCTTTTTTTTATTCTCAACTAATTACTGCCCGCGACTTCGTTCGCATGGAAGTCGTAAGACACTACAATTTACGAAAATAACAAGCACATTTTATAAAACTTTCCTGTACACTAACGTTTGTAGTTTTGGTCTACGCAGTCAAATATGAAGAGAGTCCGGACTGGTGACGCGGGAGCAAGCGACGTACAGATGTCTGTGTGAGAAACAGCTCGTCCTGAGGTCGACACCCGCAGCCTTTCGTAGTAATTTCCCACTGCTTGCGAAGTTTTTAGTTTTTAGTGAATTAATGAACGCCTGCGTTCCTGCATATATGTATACTACCTAATGGCACAACACTGATACACTGACTGGTGCTTCCTCACAGATTATTCCTGACTTAGAGCTATCTCTAAAATAATATAACAGTAGATTGTAAACACGGGATTTCTCATTAACAGGCACCTAACCATAGATATTTATTTTAACTTTATATTTTATGTGTACGTTTTACGAACTATATACATTCTTTTTTTATAATTTAATACTTATTTTACCAAATTGTAATGTAAGGAAGCACAAAAACTATAATTTTTTTGAGATCGATCATAGTTTTACAAAGCAATCGTCGAACCGCTAAGCTACTTGCTTTGTTGAAAGTTGACGAAAATAGTCGTTCTTATATTATGTCATGATTGATTGCATAGCTCATTAAAGGTATAGCAGGATAATAATCATTTAAAAGGATTCTGTAACTATCTGCTACATTCGTTCCCTATTCAGCGCAGTTAAGTAATGGAATAATTCGACTGTTGTCATGCACTGGTACATTGTGTTCTCTCTCATCTCAGTCTCATTTCCTACATTTATGGGAAGCTTTTTTGCTATCTGACTTTTGTAATACTCAAACCTCAGTTAGTCCGGTAGAGATTTTTGATCCGTGTAAAGAACAGCATATATTTGAATCAACATTTTTTTTTTTGTGAAACCTGCCAATTTTTTGCTGACTGTACTTTTTTTTCAAAATCTGTGAATGCAGATCAAAATGTTTCAAAAAGTTAATAACAGTCTCCTAAGACCGTTTTTCTGTAGCGACCATGATTAAGGTAAGTACCTGTCTGTATATGTCATGATTGACTGCTTAGCTCCATAAAGGTATGGGTAGCTTATTTTCCATGGTGTACCGTCATACCCATTAGGGGTACCTACTGTGAAAGATCTCGGTTTTCATCTTGACTCAACACTTAGCTGGCAACGCCAGGTCTCTAGTGTTAGTCAAAGGGTCAACGGTACTCTGCGATCCCTGTATCGTCTGAGAAAATGTTTGCCTGCTAAGACGAAAACTATGTTTGTGCAGACTTTGGTTTTCCCTATCATCGACTATGGTGACAAGTGCTACTTTGACTCGAATGCGGTTTTGCTGGATAAGCTCGAAAGATAAGATTCCTTAACAATTGTATCCGAAGTTTGCGCGCTTTGACCACGCTTTTCTCCCTTCCTAACTTTCCCACTCCTCCTTATTATCTTGTGTCTTACTTCCTATACGGTCTTTTTACGCAAAGAATCTACGTTCTTCAAACAATCTTCTCATACTCTGTCATTCTCATACTTCTGACTTTGTTCATTCTTCTTTTCATATTCAGTCCATTCTTCTCTGGAATGCGCTTCCTCTTGATATCAGAACGGCCACCAGTTGGTACATTTATGCGGAAATGCAGTTATTTTCAAAATAAATAGCGTAGTCTCAACACCTCTCACCCTTAAGTATATATATATATATATATATGTGTATATATATTTTAGTAAATATGTATGTATGTATGTGTATTATAAGTTTATAATCTACTTATGTACTTGTGTACATATTTTATTTATAATTCATTATGATATATTTTTAATAGCTTTTTTATCATTGTTCCTCTCAACCAAAGCACCTGCCATCTAATCTCTTCACCAACCATGAAAGTTTGAATAAATATAGCGTGATGATAATCATATAAAAGATTAAATCTGTAACTGTAATATCTGCAATATTTTGGCTCCTCTTCTTACAATTTGCGGTAAAGTATAGAAGATTACGAACAAACTGCAATACTGCTCATCCCCCATAGCAAAAAGCGTGATAAATTATAGCCAGACTTATAGGGAATATTTATTCGCAATTTGAACAAAATCTATGTGGTAGTTTTTGTGTGATGCTGGAATATACTTACATTCAGACAAACGGACAAAAAATTCAAATTAAATATTTTCGGCATTACAATCGTTCCCAGACCTCGAAAAAATGACGTAAGAAAAAAGTAATCAATGCACAGGTTGGACTTCGCTACGATTTTATTATACGTTTAAATAGAAATTACAAGGATTTCACTTATCTTGGGTTTTTTTTAACACAAATCCTAATGTAGAAATTACAAATCTGAATCGTATTTCCCACACGTACTTTCCCCTTTTTTGTGCCAACGAGAATATTTTGACTGCCTCGTTGGTTTAGTGGTCGCAAACGCTACTGCTGAGCATGAGGTACTGGGTTGGATTCCCCGGTCGGACAAAGTGTTATTGGGTTATGGTACCTTACGTTCAAACGAAATACGGAACGTGTGTCTGTCTGGTCGTCTGTCACAGCCAATTTGCTCCGAATCTACTGGACCGATTAAACTTATTAGGGGCAAATAAGATAATTTAAAACAGTTTCGCAAACTGTACCGTGTGAAATATCAACTGAAAGAACTTGTAGTGAGGGTTTCAATATTTTTTTTGTATATTTTTTTGTGAATAGTTTTAGGGTTATTTAAGTAAATAGGTGAAAATTTACCATACACCCCTTTATCTACGAAACTACAGAGACTAAAATTTTTAAAAAAATACAGAAAATAGTTCTTTGCTTATCTCTATAGATTACAAGAAAACCTGTAAATAGTCTATGGGTTTAAAATAACATTGTGAAGTTCTCAATATTGCGCATACAAACTTACAAATGCAGTTAAAATGTACGGGAGAATATGTTTTTCAACTATAATGTTAAGTTTGTTCTTGGGATATATAAATTCATCCCAACTACGGAACCCTTCATTGTGCGTGGTCCGCCACGCACTCGGCGGGTTTTTCATTTGGAATTTCTCAGGAGCAGCTTGGAGTCTGGATGTGTGTCCGGTTGATGGCAATAGGCTCGCCCCCTATTACATGGGACTCAAACATAACTGGCAAAATGTGGGTGTACACCTCTGCCCAACCCTTTAGGGAATACAGGCGCGGTGCTATGTTTATGTTAATATTTAATCCTTCGAGTCTCAAACTTCATAATTTATTGCAATTTCAAATAGTAATTTCACGTAGCCAGAACTGTTATTATAAATGAATATCAACAGCGTGCTCAGTTCAGTGGTTAGGCGACCGCTTTATATCCTGTCGGGAATGACCCGGCCGCGGGATTACCTGTCCCGCGGTCCCGCGCCTCGCACTAGACTAGGTATGGGATAGTGCCCCGTGATTGATGGAATGAAAAATTGAGGCACGTGTCCGTGGTTAGCGCAGCTGTAGGATCTAGTTTTTGGCTGGTTGTTGAAGATGTAATTCGGTAGTAGTGTGTATTAGGTATGTTAGTATTGAGCTTTTCGGCGAAATGTGGATGTACTAAGGTACACCTCTGCTGAACCCTTCGGGGAATACAGGCTGCAGTATAATTCCTGCAATTAGATACTTTTTGTTGTCATGTCGATTAAATTCTTTTTAAGAGTCATTCGGTCAGCTTTTTACATTTTTGTGTTTTTTTTTTTTGAATATTCAAAAATGTGCAATTGTTCTGAACAATGTCAAGAAGAAAAAAAATTAAGGCATTCCGTCGTTAGAATTGTGATATTTTTTCAATAATATTGAATCTTTCTTCGAATGTTGAATTTGAATTTTTTTATGTTTAACCACTATATGTGATATATCGGATACAATCGACTGTACGTTACCTGGAATTTCTCGTCACTTTTTCTTTTGGTGAGTAATCCCTTTATAAGTTCCGTATTCTTGTTACTGGTGCCTTCTTCTTTAATCTAAGAATATTTCCTTTTCCTTAGATTGTTTGAAAGGCCACATTTTTTGGCCTTACCCTGCCATTTATTGTTCGCCTGTCTTCTTCCATCGTCTGCCGGGTGCCGCAGTCCGAGCGAGCTTGCGGAGAGAAGCGCAGGATCTTTGCCGAGCAAGGTCGACGACACAGGTCCAGTAGCTTGGACATCAGGTGCTAAATAAGTCATTTGTGTGGCGCAATAACGCCCAACCATCAATATAATAGAAGTGTTCTGTGCTATAACGACGTGTGACATTTAATTTTTAAGGTGCTTTCCTAAATTCTCAATATCAGATCTTGTGCTCTTTAAAGTTATCTTAACGAAATTTGTAAAGAAAAACCTTAATCTTGAGCTTATTTGTGTTAAACAATTTATAGAGCGGTACGAATTTCGTACGATTGCAATCGAATTTAAATTCGTCAGAATACTTAAGATCCTAAATATTTGGAAACATCATAAGTTTTTTCTCCGAAAATCTTGTGGTGATATTTTTTTTTGGTAGCTTTTTACAATTCCAACGGCTGAATTAAGAATTTTTTTTTTGTCTATTTTTTATTCTTCTTTATTTCGGATGGTTTTATTATCATAATAAATTTTACGTGTATTCGTTGCGTGAGTTTGATTTTTAGCTACCTCACGCCGGGGTTCGAGTCCCCGGCGTGTTAGCAGCCAGTTCTACGCTGCAAGGCGTTAAGTTATGTTTATTATGTTGTTATGGGCTTTTCCGTGGATTATGTTCCTAATGATTTTCACCAGAATTGGAAGTAAGTCTCTACTTACCATCCCCACGGGTTTTGAAATCAAATTGTTTAGGTAGAAGTGCTAAAACCTAATGTTCCTTTTTATGGCAACATCTAATTAGTCCATTGCCGGTTTCCACCACTTATGTATAAAAAAGATTCCCACGCATTGAAAACCAATTAGAAGCCGGTTAATACATTGGTTAATCCAAAAGGTTCTTCTAAATACCGCTCCGTTGCGCTGTTTATAAAGTCCCGGTACATACGGATATTCACTTAATTCAGGTCAAATACCTCGAGCTCGCCAACATGCCTCTACCCTCGATTCTTTTAAAACGAATTCTTTCCTATCCACATTTACATATTTGTCGCGGAGGAGAGAAAAATGAAAATTATTCAGAGTCTTGTATACCTTTGTTATTTTCACACTCGTTTTACTAAAACGGAAAGCTTGTCAAATCACGGGAATTTCGTATATGCTTACCTACGTGGGGTTTATTTTCCAAAAGTTGGGACTTTAATAGAAAATACATAGAAATTAAGAAGTAGAATCAGAATTACAAAAATAATAATATAAAACTCAGCATGTATTTCAATTAAACCATTTACACTTATTTAAATCAGGCACTTTTCAATTGTCAAAGGAGTGGGTCAGTTCGCAAGATGAACTAATTGCCCATTCCAAAGTGTAGTACTTAGGTTCCTATGGAGAAGATCGGACGAGAAACTCCATGGACACTCTATTAAATAATGTTGTTACAAAATATTCGGTACACTATTAATGTTGAATTTATAATTATATGTGACAACGATGTTACAACATAACGTGCACACAACAATGTAACAACATAACGTGCACACAAAAATAACAATTCAACAATAGAATAACCCTTTAGCCGGTTTAACGTATGACAAATAATAATCAAAAGAAAATTAACATCCATAAAATCAGGAATGTGTTTAAATATCTATTTCCTGTGTAATATTTTAAGCCGGTTATAATTCCAGCAGATACAACATTTCTTTTATCCTTTCAATTTTTTTCAATTTGCAACGGAAAGCAATACCAACCCCAGTTATCGTTGTAAATGAATATTTCATCAAAACGAGGAGTAAAATTTGACGGTTCAGGGAAAACACATGATATTTCCGGGAAAGCCTTTCGGTGCGGTTATTCGATCAGATAGCCCTACCCCCTGCTTACCCCCTGTTCATATAAATTACTGTCGGTGTATTATATTAGTCGATACGAGAATGAAATGCTTCGGTAATTTCCGCAAACGGTCGGTAGCCCGCGAAGCCGCGAACCATTGGGTATTTTGTGTGGTTTAAAATAAAAGTAGGTATTTATAACTAAGTAGGGTTCTAAGGAGAGCATGTTTTCGTTCTCTTTCGTATCATATACTTTCAGTAGGTGACATAATAGATGATAAAATATTAATTCACGCTAATTTAGGTTTCTATTTGCCCTTTGATACCATCATGGTGAAAAAAGCGTTTTTTTTAAACAGGGCTTTCAGGGCTTCCGTAATTTTACCATCACTGTTACATCTATCAATCTTAAAGTCTAATTGAATTTACTAGTGGGTACAGTGGCCAATGACAATAGACTAGAAAAAGCTAAGAAAAGCAATAATCTTACCAAAATAGTCAGAAATGGTGTCAAAAGGTAATCTTATGTTTACTTCGGGAATTGCTATTTGCGGACGATAGTAGGTAGCAATGTGGGTTTACTGTAAACAACATGGTAGTTACAGACAGTGCCGCCGAACAGACACGTACCTACCGTGTAACTTGGCGTGGACAAACAGACAACATTACCAAGTGATCAAGCCATCCAATCAGTCAGGCAAACACACTGTATTTAGATAAACTGACATGACGAGGAGATCAGATAACATAGTTTGAAAGGTATGTTACGTATTATAATTTAGATAAGAGAAAGCCAAGTTTTCCATTAAATAATTTTTATTTTGGAGTATTAAAATAATACAACGTAGCGTCACAGAATATAATGTTATTAGGGTAGCGAAGTGAAGCAGTGTCATTGCTACGATGCTACGGCGTAGTCAATGATTCGCTACGAAAGCTTCATTTTCGTGGCAGACCTCTACGCATCGAGTCTTTGTTTCGGTAACCAGAAATAAAATATAAATTCTCTGTACGTAGGCGTAGTTATTTATGGTCTGTTCCAAATATCTGATCAAAATATAAACAAATGGATCACAAAACATACCTGTGGATGCCAAATTTTTGTGCTACTTACAGTGATTTGGTATGATTAATTGAATAATTTAACACGAAATCCTAATTTGAAATCATCTGAAAGATGTTTTTCATGAATTAGGGTTCCGTACCCAAAGGCTGTCAACGGTGCCCTATTATTAAGCCTCCGGTGTCTGTCCGTCCGTCCATCCGTCCGTCTGTCAGCGGGCTGTATCTCATTAACCGTAATAGGTAGACAATTGAAATTTTCAGTGTGTATATTGCCGCTATAACAACAAATAATAGAAATAAAATAAAGTTAAGAATTAAAGGGGATTCTCACAGAAGAAACGTGTTTAAAAAAAAAATAGTGTTAAAAAATGTACGGTTGTGTGTACACTACATTTTTTTACGGAACTGTTCGTGTGTGAGCCCGATTCGCACTTGGCCCGTTTTTTTTTTTCAATGGATAATATTAATTTTATAACTTCAATTTACGTCGATGATTTTTTCAAATTCAGTTTCATAATGTTACTTAAACAATAATTGTTGGAAAAATAGGTTAAATTTAAAGTTAAAACGTTCTAAATATAGAAGAATTTGTTACTAATTCTATATAGTGAGTGATTGCGTAAGAATACCCAAATTGGGTTTGTTTATACTTTCATCGGATTCTACTGGAACAGATTATAGTTCTACCTCGAACTAAAGATTATCACTCAATTTCACCTCACGATATATGATGTCAGAGACGTCGATATTTCACCCAAAGGTGGCAGAAAATAAATTAATAATATCGACGACCGATGGTAAAGGTCACTAGTGCGTGGAATATATTTACCGACCTGTTATCTCATATAAAAAAATAGTATTTTCATAGCAAAATAACCTGATACTTACAACATAATTCAATGAATAAAGTCCTACATAAATAAATAATAATATGGATGAGACATAAATGGAAGAATTGGAAAGAAATAAGGTGCCTTTTTGTGAAAAATATAGTGCATCTTGATTGACATCGTGTAGTCTTTGTGAAAACCTTTGACTGTCATGTGGAAGCTGACACCTGACCATCACTAAAGCATCAATCTATCAATCATTTTTGTCTCCGACAGGCGTCAGTAGGGTTGATTAAATTGCTGCGACAGTTTCCGAGGGACATAGGTTTCCTTCAGAACATAGGTAACAATTTTTTTATTGAATCACGGGGCTTTTAGGCATGTCTTTGGAAGGTCACGGTGTGCAAGAAAAGCAACGCTGATTGGTATCCAAAGGTGATATCGGTGGGCTCATAATGTATTCAGGATACGGACTAACGGCTGTCCAAAGAGGTTAACTACACGCTCGAATAAACTCGAAACAACAAAATTAATAACAATAACGGCTAACTCGTTCAAATTGAATTCCAACAGCGTTATATCTTTATAAACAAAGACGTGTTCTGCCGGCAACAACAAAGCAACTGTAAAAAAACAAATTCCTCACGGAAGGTAACTCAATAAGTGCGTCGTCTGACAAACGAACGTAAAACAACTCGCCGACAATTCAATTATAAATAATCTAATACTTCTTTCATCCGGTACTGTATTGGAGGAGGATTTCACGTCGGAATCTGAGCGAGTTCGTATTAGAGTTAAACCGGGGAGATTAACAATATGCATTCAGCAAAGTGGAATTGACATTTTCACGTCTTGCAACTTGACTGTTTCTGTGGTTGGCTGACTTTAGAATAGAATATAAAAAGGCACATAGTCAAGAATTTTAGAAAAGTTGCAGTAAGTAGGAGGAGAGACTCTTTAATCGCTTTAATATTATTGCCAAAAGTGGCCCGTCTGCGCCTACCTTTACACAATATCACCCTGGATTGCTCTGGACATTATTTGTTCCGGGGCAAACGAACAAAAACCCCCGCCGTATCTATTGCTTTAGCAAAAAGACAATATATATTACGTCGTTGTATTTTAATTCAATCCTATGTTTTGTTAGGAAATTAGTTTTTCGAAGGGGCGATGTTTTGCTGTCGTGTTTGGTGGAATGGTGGCAGCTAGTGAACCGCGCTTTTTGTTTGGCTTCCGAATTTCCGATAAATTGGACGACGTTCGGCGTTTGATAAATCTTGTTTTTATGACCTATTTGTTGTTGTATTTTCTTTGTAACGAATACGTTTTGTTTGGTGCTGACACAAATGGGCGTTCGGGCTTGATGTGTTAGTGTGGACAACCAGCAATCTGAATTATTATTAAGATTGATTCTTCATCATCATTCTACAAACCTGAGCAAAGATCCCTCGGCTATAAACATCAGAATGTAGATGACAAAATACGAGAGTTGTTAGGTTTTTAAGCTATTGCATAGCTTTTATCGTGGGCTTTGAGTGCGGCGACCGAATCAAGAAATTCCGTAACGAAAATAAAACCTAACAACCCCCACTCCGCCTACTATGTAGCTCGGCCGAGCGTTCGCTTAACGTGTATGTATATGGTACGACTGTAGGTACTTGAATTAATATCAAAGAAAAAAAAAATACTGCATAAATAAAAAATTATAATTGTATAAGTTGATAAAAATGCTATGCAATAGCTTTACCGCGGCAGTCCCCGAGCGCCACACGTGTTTTTTTTGTAACTATGATAACTTTAAGCAACAATTTTAAGGTAGAATTTCTGGAAATAGAAATATGTTTCAGAAAAGGTGTTTCATAAATAATTAAGTCCAAGATTTTTTCGCTTTCAAATCACTAAAATCTGAGCACATACATTAAGTTTTAAGTAGTAATGTTCTCAAAAGCCGGTATATAGCCAGCGTACTAATTACTGCTACATATTTTGATCTAAGTACCTGCATACCTATACCTAATCGCATCGCGAAGTTTACAGGTAGACCCATAATATAAATGACCAAAGCTTTTAGCGAAACACTCGCCTTACTGGTGTTTAGGGGAAGTACTTAAGTGTGGAAGGTCAGTAGAGTCTAAAGACGGATTGTTCAATGTTAATTTTAGGCCTCTGGTAAAAACCAAGGTCAAAATAGCAACCTAGAGTAGAAACTAGAGCTGTCAGCAACACAGTACTTTACGCCTAATTTCTTTCAAATTAAATTTTAGGGCAAATGTCTGTGGCAGACAATTTACGTGTATGGCAGTTAATTATCTGCTAGAGTGATCTTATAAACTTATTTTAAAATTGAGGCTGAAATCCTGTCTATTGGAATTTAAAGAATATGTTCTACGTGTTATTGGGTTTTTCCACTAGTAGGTACACCCTCAGTAGCAGTCTGAAGTCTGGGTTTGTGCTAGGTTAATGGCAATAAGGTCGCCCCCGTATTACATAAGACTTATAGACCACACTTGCGGAATGAGGCACTGTAGCTACTCCTTCTGGAAATACAGACATGTTAATAATACATACTATGATTTTCTACATAATTATATACACAAATAAAAATATAACAAATTATTATTTACTTAACATCTCTGACAACTCTATTTACTTAATCATGTTCGAATTGGACACAGCATCCAATCGGTTCCCTATCCATTTGCATAAAATGTTAAGACCTAATATAACTTAGCATAATTTTGTTTGGCATAATTATATTTTCGCATAATATAATTACGCATAACAGCTTACGCATAATTTTTTTAAGCATAATTTCTCTAACCATAATAATGATTAAGCATAATATTCTAAAGCATAAATTTATTAAGCATAAAGTCTAAAGCATAACTTTTTTATGAACAATTTTGTGGGTTTTTTTTTCGCTGTAGGAAGCATGAAGCTAGCAAGCATACAGCATGCAAGCAAGCATACAGCATGCAAGCAAGCATGCAAGCAAGCATGCAAGCAAGCATACAGCAAACAAGCAAGCATGCAGCATGCAAGCAAGCATGCAGCATACAGCAGGCAGGGTTTCTGTCACGGCTCCGGCGCTGCGGGCCTCCGGCGGCCCCACGCGTGCTAATCGTCGCAGACGGCTTTCGCTCACCACCGCAGCTTCGGCTTGTTGGCCGGCTCCGCCGGCAAGCCTCAGCCACGGCGGCTCGCTCGCAGCCGCCTGCTCCTCAGCCCGCAGGCCGCCTCGCCCCTACGCGCCTACGCGATTTTAAATTACACTCTAGGGGTAGGACAAACAAAGACTACGTGGAGTCGGTTTTGCAGCAATTCGGTTCTGTCGCTAACTTTTGTTGCACAGCATATTCAATTTTTAACCAACAATATTATGCTAATAGTCATTAGGCCTACTAACGTTATGCGAATCAAATTTATGCCAAAACAAATTAGTCTTTAAGATGATTATGCCAACATAAAATGTATGCCTAAAAAAATTATGCCGAAGTATTATTATGCCAAAACAAATTGTGCCAAAATCGTTATGCCGAAGTATATTAGGACAAAGAACATTATGCGAAAAGAAGGGATCCCCATCCAATCACCACGTGTCGACGACTCAGTCAGAGTCCTGCATCATTTTCCGTGCAAACAGTCGTGTGACAGTCGCCCGCGACGTATTCTTGCGTAAACAAACGCCAGCTGTGCAGACGAGCGACTGTTTGTTGCGCACTCCGATGAACCGGAAAGTTTGTAGTCTCTGCGATTTATATTGACTAGAGATAGAATTGTAAGGCGTGTTGCCCCTCGTTTTAGATGTATGTTTGTGTGTATTGAACATTGGGCGAGGGAAGGTGCAGATGTAGGAAACGCTGGCACGGTTTTGTAAACCGTTGTATGACCCTGACGAAAAATAACTTTTTGCTTATTTGTAGGTGTCGAAAAGTGATTAGGGTAATAAATAGTTCCGGAGCCTCTTTTTTATTTTTTTGTTTGATATTGTGATAAATGATTTTATTTCTGTAAGTAGGTTTGTACAAACACTTTTACACGTCAATCATATTTTAAAACCAAATGAGGTCGGCGTCTCCTATCTGACTACTCTGAGTAGAAAGGCTGAAACAGACTCAGAGGCCACAGTCTCTTTTAAAGTCCAGACATAATCTTGGTCAGATCATGTGAAGACCATGTAGATTTGTGTCTGAAATGGTCTTTTGAGGACAAACCACACAGAATGAGATGAGTTTGCTCTTGACTCTGGTCTAGGTGAGAGGTGACAGAATTGGATGATGGAGTGAGCTTACCCAGAAGAAGCCTGTTCATTCTCAATAATAGTCTTTCATCATCTCTCTTTAATTATTGGGCTCATAATCATTATATTATGATAATGGCAATCAATTCGCGTCAAACCAGCTCATTAATATCTGTTAATTATTTGTCTAGTTGATCCTCAAATTAGCTCACAAACAAAAACAAAATATCAATACAACGAGGACAATCAAATACAAATTAAATTCTTGCTACCACAAAACTAGTGTCCGACCGAAACAGGATTTCCAGCTGAAACCGAAACCGAAACCGAACCTTCGGTCTTGGTCTCAGTTTCGAGCGAAACCGAAACCGAAACTTATTTGAATTTTAATAGACAGTTAACACGTGTAAAAAAATAAAATGCAAGAATTAAAGTATGTAACAAAAATTGTTCTTTATTTGTAAAATTAACAATTTAAATAAAAAAAAACACTATCAACATATTTGTCAAACTTTTTCAAAAATCAACATTAATTACTTATGTTTACAATAGTTTTAATGATTAGATAACTTGTGTTATTATTTTCTAATGAGATCTAGTATTTAACTTAGTATTTAAAGAATTATCTTACCATTATAATTAATTATCAGTGATAATTAATATTTATCAGTCTCAATAAAGATGAGTATATTTTGTACGACAATCAAGTACTTTTGCGATCACGATAGCGCCGGCTAGCGAACTCAACTTGCAGTCACGTTCACTCACTCGAAGTTAGCCGAATGATGCGCGACAATTCACCCTTCCTGCAATCTCCCACATCATAAACTACTCCCTTTACATCGGTTCTTTTCCTTCCCTATGGCGTAAAGCCCTTGTTCGGCCCCTACCTAAGATACCCAATCCTTCTCTTCCTAATCACTTTCGCCCAATTTCCATACTTCCCTTTCTATCTAAAGTGCTCGAGGCTAGTGTTCATAAACAATTCTCCCACTTTATTCACCGCAACTCCCTCATCAGTCCATTACAATCCGGTTTTAGGCCCGGGCACAGTACCGTTTCAGCGCTCCTTAAAGTGACTGACGATATAAGGCGGGGAATGGAAGACACTAAAGTTACAGTCTTAGTGTTAATTGACTTCTCCAACGCTTTTAATACCGTCAGTCACGAAGTCCTTTTATCCATCCTTTCCTATCTTATGGTCTCTCGGGAGGTACTGGAATGGTTTGCCTCTTATCTTCAGGGGCGTCAGCAGTCTGTTCGTGCTGGAGACTCTTCGTCGAGTTTTTGTGATCTTACAGCTGGCGTCCCTCAAGGCGGTATATTATCTCCTATTTTGTTCTCCATTTTTATTAATTTCATTACCATCGAGCTTCGGACTGCGTATCATCTTTATGCTGACGATTTGCAGCTTTATTGCCAGGCAAGTGTTGACAACATATCCGACGCGGTTGAGGAGCTAAATCGGGATTTAGGAGTGGTTAAAAACTGGTCTGATCGATTTGGGGTGGCGGTTAACCCTAACAAATGTCAAGCTATAATTGTAGGGAGCCCCCACAGTATGAGGAAGCTAAATGGCTTAACAGTGCCACCTGTAATGTTTGACAACGCAGTTATCCCGTTTAGCTCCGATGTTAAGGATCTTGGTCTACATGTCGACACTTGTCTTGACTGGCGAAAACAGGTCACGACTGTTAGTAAAAAAGTCACCGGTACGTTGCGGTCGCTCTATCGGTTGAAAAACCTTCTCCCATCATACATAAAGGCAATGCTTGTACAGTCCCTAATCTTTCCCATAATTGACTATGGTGATGTGTGTTACTATGACCTGAATGCTGATCTCCTCAATAAACTTGACCGCCTTCTAAATAACTGCATTCGATTCGTTTTCAATCTTCGTAAGTACGATCATGTGTCCGCGCACCGGTTGCTTTTAAAATGGTTACCCATTCGTCAGCGCAGAGAGTTGAGGGCTCTGTCTATGTTGTTTTCTATTCTTGACAAACCTACTTCTCCTTCTTACCTCACTTCAAATGTTCAATACTTATGCTCCGCGCATAGTAAAAATCTTCGTTCCACTAACAATCGTCTTCTACGATGTCCTTCCCACCGCTCTGGTTTCATTCACTCTTCTTTCTTTGTCCAGGCGGTCTTTCTTTGGAATGCGCTCCCTCTGAACATCAGGACGGCAACCAGTCGGTTTACTTTTAAAGTGAAGGCACGTGAACATATTCGTAAGAAGTTGGCAGAATCATCCCAGCGCTGATTTGCTGGATTCGTTTTCTCCTCTTCCTATCGTTATTTCTCTTGACTAAGTTTATTTTCGTTATATGTATGTATGTATGTATCTATGTATTAGTATTTATTATTTTTCAAGTTATCTATCCCTTATGTTGCACCTGCCATGTTTTGTCTCTGCATCACCCTAAGGTTGACTGGTAGAAAATGCCTCAGGCATTAAGTCCGCCTTTGTACAGTATTTTTTTTTTACTTGTGCATAAAGTTTTAATAAATAAATAAATAAATAAAATAAACACCTGGTTTCGGCGGGGCCGAAGGTTCGGCCAATTATTGGCCGAAACCGAAACAGTGGCCGAAACTAGCCAAAACCGAAACCGAAACCGAAACCGAACCTTCGGTCGGTCCTTACACAAAACCAATATGGAAAAACATTGAATCATATGTCGTACTTATGTTCGGGATGTATAATATCTTCGTGGCTACCCGTGCGTTATAACAAGTACCCTCAAAATGAAGCGATCGCTTTCCAAACCAATATATCTCATTTTCTTCATAACATTATACTAATTTACTTTTTGCTAAATTATGTGGCCTCTTGAACTGCGCGTCTCACAAACTCTGCTGGCGTAATGGTGACTAGAGTATGGAGCTTCCTAAATAATGTTTGACTTTTTATAGGTTTTCGTTTTTATGGGAGATTTAACTGTACGTGGAAGGTTTCAAGGTAAATGGATTCTGAGGAAATTTTACGAAAGTTACTTATAAATTTTTTTTTTGTGACTTCAGATTTATCTAGTAACCGTAAAACCAATAAGCCATATAATTTTTTTAAACAAGTGAAAATGCGAAAGTGAATGTGTGAATGTTATCTTTAAAATTGAAAAGAAAACTGTCTTATTACCTAAGTGATTAAACCAGTATGCAGCAACAACATAAAATAGCAAAATTCGTGATAATGTGATTAGACCATAACTTTTATTAAAAATAAAGAAACACAGAACCAAATGCTTAATGCACGTCACCAATTTGCTAACATATATCCACGATACTGACATTGTAATGGTCGGCTGAGCTACTTCCCAGTCCCGCACTCCCCCGGGACTGCCTCGGGACTCCGCCGGGATCCCGGGGTCTCAATTGGGTCAAGACGTCCTAGAGACAGTGTCTCGTTAATCGTATTCATCTGTAAGCGTTTAGGGACATTTTCCGGGAACTGATTTGATGTTTTGGTTCGGGACAGTTCCACCATTATAAATTGGGGCGCTCCGCGCTCGAAGAAATATTGTGCGGAAATACTTTGTCTGAATTTATGCTGAAATGTTCACTAACGTGTTGGCAGTTTAAATGTTTTTTATAAAATTTTGAATGTTTTTATGTCGAACTATTCAACTGCAATTCCCGCTTGTGATAGGTTTTTATAATAGCACGTTTGTATCGAAAATACTGGTTGTGTTTTTAGAAACGAGTATTCACATTTTTGTTGTTACTAAAACAACCGAAAAAATTGTAAATAAGATGTATATACGCCCCATAAAGTATGTCTGGCCGTTCAGTCGACATTTACTAACTTTGGCTATTGACTGCATGACCTTTTTGCGAAATTTCGGCTTCATGCGTGGCTGGGATCCAGCCGTAATCAGGTAACTATAACAAAATACCCTCGAAATTAAATTCGAAAACTGCTTTTAGCAACTGTCGAAAGTCGGGAGCACCGGGCGTTGGAACTTGTGTTCAAAGCGTATATCTATTAAATAAACAGCGGTTTTCAACTATCCAACTATGTCTGTAAAATAGTGTCTATGGATTTAATTGGCGACACCGAGGGTGGGGGGTGGGGGGCGTGTGTCGTGCAAACTAAGCTGGGCTGTTGGCCGGGACACCGCACGACGGCCGTTTTCAATTAATTTCAACACAATGTGCCGGGTTCGACTCCCGGCTGAACCACGTGCCAGTGGTTCGGAAAGTTTGAATTGTTTGCCCGTGGGTGGTCAAGTGACCACGTTTCCTTTTTTTCATGTTTTGAAAAAATGAGAACGTGCTGAAGATCTGTGATCTTCTATGAAGAATGCTTCGAAGATTGCTGACATTCAACTAATCTTAACCTGCTAAGCTGTGACTTACTCAAGTTGCATCCACATTCATCGTATTAAGTACTTTTAAACTATAACTAAGTATGTTGTTGAAGAGTGATGGTGTAGCACAGTTGTATTAATTTAATCCTCAATTTCGAGGCATGCTAAGTAGTCTCTTTCGGAGGCTGTAGCACAAAGTTTGAGGAGCCGCGGCTTGCTGAAGAGCGCTGCAACTTTGCATATTAATTTGTTATTAGTTGTTTATTGAGGCGTCTGACAGCGAGAGTTGTCACATAGTTGCGCGACGGTGGCGCCACTATGTGAATTACGCAGTGTGTGTTATTCACTGGGGTGTTGAAAATTCCTTGTATGTTCTCGTTAGACGCTCCATTATCTAATTTATTTAATGACTTAACAAGCTTATCGTCCCGACTATTTCTCGCGATTTTCATCAGTTTGTCCGACTCAAAAAAAAAAAAAAAAACAATTATACCAATTACAGACACTTTTAAATTGTCAAGGGGTCGGTCAGTCAGAAATATGAAGCTAGTTGCCCATTCCAGAGAGTAGTAGGTACCTATGGAGAACAGCGGGCAAGAAACTCCACGGACACTCTTTTAAATCAAAATATTAATACAAAAAATTGGTTATATCATTCATGTTGAAATTATACATGTGAGAACGATGTAGAAAGACGTGCATGCTAAAAGCGTCGGTAATAAAAAAGATAAAACAAAAAAAAATCCCGAGAGAGAACAACCAAGAGATGACCAGTCCCTATTGACTATTGAGTGACTCCTTAGTACATAGTTTTAAATTCGATTGGTATTTTAAAACTTATGTACAGTCGACCGCACGTCGGTGGTAACGCTTTGACCTTGAGCTGGTCTAGCGTAGTCCGGAGTTTCAATAGAATATGAGGCCAGCTTATACTAGTTTTATTACCACAGACGTGCGGCCTGCTGTAGTTATTTCTTCTTCTAAACATTTTTTATTGGTAACGTATTAACATTTCGACATTATGAGAATAAGAATTGAAGATAAGAATAATAAACAAACATTTTGTACAGCCATATTGTAATTCCGAAGTCGTGCAGAAATAAAAACGTGGACTTTTGAAAAGACATTAATAATGGCATTTTCGTCAATCGCGGAGGAGCCCCTAATGGATAGCAGAGCCGCTCATGAATATTTATATCTCGGCGTGATGCGACCCGCGCCGCGACGGCGAGAGGGTTCCAGCTAGGTACACTCTGAGCTGACTTCCATCAAGTGAAGGTTGGGCACACCAAGTCATATTTTCGTTAAGGATTGATAGATTCACTTCTCAATTTTTGATTTGTTGCTAGAACTCGCTTTGGTTAAATAGAACCCATAGGTACAAATATAAAAAATGCGAAGGTAACTCTGTCTGCCTGTTACCTTTTCAAATCAGATTTAGATGAGGCACGCATGTCATGGGTTAGAACAAGGGATTCTTGTTATCCCGGTAGTACGTTTCCGTATGGGATAATTTCCGACCTACACGTGGGCGAAGCCGCGGGCGTAAGTTAGTTTAAGTATAAAACTAAATGAATTTAAATTTACATCTGGAAAAAGTTTTGTGAAATTGGTTTGTCTTGAAGAAAGTTCATTTGGATTGAATTAATAATTAATTGAAAATAGACTTGGTAATGTAAGCAGTCGAAAAAGTCGAACATTGCCTTCACCGCCTCCCCAATATTTTTATTTAAATATTTTTGACACTGCAAAACAAACTACACGGCAACACTTCAAGTCTTACAGAAAAACAAGAAACAAAAGCCCCCTAGCAGCAGCTACTTAACCTTCTTCTACTTGCCTGAAAAACTTGAAACCTGTGTATATGACACAGAGGAGGCTTTGAAATCTGACCGCGATCCCGCCGATCCCACTTTGGTAACGCACTTAAGCCACAGGCTTCAGCTCGTAATAAATTTGCAACATTTGCCCTTTTAGCCCTGACTCGTAGTGACCTCAGCTCGCTAATAACCGAATTTGAGATCACTAAAAATAAGCAAACGCGGTGGTAGGAGATTTTGTGATTATATTTCTTTTTTGTGACTTTTTAGCGTGGCGGACCTGTAAGACTTGTATTTTTAAACAAGAAGCACGAACAATTTCAAAGTCAAAGTCAAATCATTTATTTCAAATAGGCACATTAAGGCACTTTTGAACGTCAAAATTTACATGAAAATAGAATTCATTCTAGTTGCCCCTTCCAAAAGGTAGTTTCGTATGGAGAAAAATGGGCAAGAGACTCCACCGTTACTCTCTTAAAATGTTTTTCAATTTTATGTATACATTAATTATATAATTATATGTAAAGACGATGCACCTAGAATAAAATTACTATACCACAATAGGTAAAAATAATTAAATATAAAGCAATGACAGGTAAATTAATTATGTGATAGATACATGGTGCTCACATATTTACAAATATTGAAGAGCAAATGTTTCTATGAAATTTTAACTAGTAATAATTTAGTGTGTGAGTTAAAGTAGTTACATAATGTAAAATCAATGTCATAAAAATGATAAATTATACAATTAAATTAGCAACCAGTTTGATTTTGTCTAGACTCTAGATTGTCCTATGGAGCAGGACCAGCATGTTTCCATGCATTTTTATCTAGGATATAATCCTCTAATTTGTAATATGCTTGTTTATAAAATGTACTTTTTATATGAGCTTTAAATTTTCTTTCAAGTAAATGCAATATATCACAAGGTATTTTGTTGTAACATTTAACACAGTACCCCATAAAAGATGTATGTAATGATAATCTGAAAAATGGTTGATCTATTTTATGTTTATTTCTAGTATTAAATATAATTGAATATCACTGTTTGACCATCAGAATTCCCCTGCATGATAAACTGCAAAATTTAACCCGAAATTATACAAAGAGACCTACAGACAACTTCATATTCAAATTCCGCGTTTGAAACCTTTGATTTTGATCACATCCATCCATATTTATGGAGTTTCAAAACCTTTTATCTAAAATATGGCTTTAAATGAAAAACAAAATGGAGGTACAAAAAGTTGATGGATACGTATGACAGTGACATAAAAAGCTTATCTATTACAATTTATCTGTCGCGTCCGGCGCGGGTAATGGGTTCGATGCCGAGTCGTGCGACAGTCGCCATGCTGCCAAGATCGATGTGTGTTTGCTGTCAACGTGGTGGTGGAGTGAGCGATGAGAGGTAGCGTGATTAATTAATAGATTCCCGCTGTGTTGATTGATGGCCTGATGCGGATGAAGTTACTTCGATTTTTAAGCGAAACTGTTTTTAGGCGGAGTTTAAAAGAAGATAGCAAACGATGTGAGGACTTCAGTTATTACGTCATTATGTAGTCCTTTTCCCTCGACCGCCTAATTTGTAGCTAAATTATAACGCTTGTGGAAAGTGTCACACTGGCCTAACTTTTCTCAACAAAGTAGTTGTCAGCTTCCTGCATACCTATCACAAGCCGAACATCAATATCATACTCGTAAAACGAGCCAGGTGACTTACTTTACATGCTCTCTACTCCGAACCTAAAATTTCTTGTGTAAATATATTTCCAGAGACCGCAGCTCTTAACTGAATAATAAAAAAATGTAATAAAATAAAATAAATAATAATAATATAATATAATACTATTTCGATACTAGATTGTATAATTTTTCTATTTTATAAGCATAACTATCTCTAAACCGCTTCAGCTTATACCTTACTCTGCTAGTCAATGCACACTGTGCTGCACTTCACGGAATATTTGCCATCAAATGGTTATTGTCAAAGCTTTCTATAGAATAACCACAGAGTTATATGGCTGCCCGGGCGCAGCACTACATCATATTATCGTTAAGTTTAATATCCTACAATGTGGAGACACCAACACGACATTAAATCAAAATACTGGCAATACTAATGCATAATACTACTTCGGAACTATCAAATTAATCCGAACACCAAAATTAAAAAAAAAATTGTTTTTTTTTAACAAACTAAAGAGCAGTGATGGTCTATGGGTTTTGCCAATCTTTGACTAGCTATATTACTAAATAACAAACAACTTTTGTTTTCCCTTCTACTCTTACACACGTTGTCTACATCTCTTTAATATACTCTCCTATCGCAGGTAGGCTGGAAGAGATTTCTTTAGAAATAAGCATCACCTTTGTACGTATTTTTCTGTTCCTTTCTTCTAGTCTGTGTATATATGTGTGTACATAAATGGTTAAATAAATAAATAAACTATTAGATATCTGTGACTGAATTTTCGTATGCACACTGGGAACGTCATTAGGTATACGCAGTTTAATTTATTGTCGTCTCCATCTTGTATACATATAACATAAAACCACGCTAGTATTCTCGTTTGCGTTAGGTATAGACGTGTGTAGGTGTAGTACGAGTCATACCCACATTTCGTCAGTTATATTATGTGTATGTGGTTAATAAAGACTGTTAAGTCTGCGGTGTTTTACGGAAGCCTTAAGTTATATATTACAGCTGGTACTTTGAAGGTCACATCCACTTTAAGGTCATATGGGTCATTTAACTGTGGCCGTGAACTCGAGACACAAGTTTAATGGTCTCATAATTATTAACTTTGTACCTTTAACTTAACCGACACCGCCCTTAGCGACGGAACTAAACATTCTACTTTTGCGGTCTAGTTAGATGTGCGTTGGCACCCTGGCGGCCGCGTAAAATATAATAATTATTACAAATGTGACTAATTAGTCAAGACTTGATGAGATTTCCCTGGCTGAACGCATTCACAGGAACTTTACCCGTCGAGATAGTAGCACCAGATGTGTTTGAAAATCAGTATTGCTTGTTTCAATCGCTTGCGCTTATCACTGTAGTCCTACTATCAGCTTTAATAACTACAACGACTTAAATCCAACAAATGAAGATTAACTGCAGGAAGTGGGTAACGTACAGTTTTTCACGATTATTTACCATTAAAACTGAATGGTTTATATGACCTGAAACTAACTAAGGGGTTAGCGTGACGTGGCCACTATTAAACTTACCATTTTAATTACCTACTGTTTGCATTAAACTATATTTTTTATTTAGTCCTACTACTGCTACACCTGCCTTTGAAAATGAACTTTAGTTTTAAAATAGTAAAGTTTGTTTTCGATTGTTCGGTCCCGTAAAATATGTATTTGTTTAAATAAGCTAGTAAAATCCGCGGCTTTGCGTGAATGCTATATAAAAGAGTATTCGATGTGATCCGCATGATTGCCCAACACGCCTCATTTGAATTAAAATAGCATCGGAACTAGCCGACACGCACTCATTGTTTATATTATTGTATTTTAATTAAATAATAACATCCAATGTGATAATGACAGCACATTTATTAGTTAGTGTACTTTATAATTAGTGCACGGTTTAATTCGAAATAGCTGTGCTTATGTATTTTTTTAAGTATCCAATAACTTTATCTAGATGGCAGATTAGGTAAACTATGGCTGAACCTCTTTGCAGGCTATTAAGGTCTATTTGCTCTAATCAATTCTCCTCGCTTGGCAAGCGCATTGGTAATTACATAGCATTCTATTACTATTAAAGTAGGTAGGTATAATTAAATGGTTAAAATGTACATATCGTAGCATGACATAACATCACGCCTGTAATCCCGAAGGATTAGGCAGAGGTGTACCTATAGTACACCCACATTTCGCCAGTTATGTTTAAGTCCCATGTAATAGGGAGCGACCGTATTGCAATCAACCGGGCACAAATCCCACTAGCACTTTTAAAAATGAACTTGCAATAAATATGTAGATAATAGGTTGTAGGTACCTATGTACCACGTTTCCTTCGCGGTATCTAACTACTAGTCATATTAGAGGAAAATTGTAAAAGACACGTATAGAATTTGGGAAAAAGCAACCTTATTATTTCATCAAACAGAAACTAAACAAAATTCCTAATTAAAAACGTCGTCACCCGTCATAAGCAGTATAAGTACAGCTATCATTACCAATACGGCCCCTAATGAAGGCTCGACGTGTGAGGTAGCAACTCTGGCAGTGATTAATTTACAAATAAATGTATTATTAATCTGCTCTTGGCTGTGGTCGTCGCCGCGTTACATCGGCGACATGCTTCCCTGGGGAGGCTCATTTGATTATGCGATGATGAATAGGCATGCAATAAGTAGATAGGCATTTATTTCAAAACTCTCAAAATTGCATCGACTATTGTTTACTTCTGCATAACCCAAGAGTAAACTGGTATGAAATGCCTAAGACATTTATTTAGTCAGCTCACTATTTTGTGTGCTTGAAGGATAAATGGAGCTAACTTTTCCCGCAGAACGGCATGGCTGATGGGGTTGAAAAGTTTTTTAGTAAGACGTGCGTGGTACAGGCTCCTTACTAGGTTCACCAACGACATAGTGAAGATCGCTGGATGTAAGCAGTGTAGGACCGGTCTCTGCGGCGAGTGATGATTGGGGAAGGCTGATGTTGGCGGTAATGGAGAGATGACAGTTTTTTTTATCAGTCCGTATTGTCCTACTCCTGGACAAAGGATTTCCTACTCTCCTTCCACTCCTCTCTGCCCAGAACTGCCAAGGCCCAATCTTTGTTAAAGGAGTACGACTCATCCCGTCTGGGAGTTGACAGTTCATTTGATATATTTACCGTGATCATTGTTTTATCATCTTGTAAACAAACGACTGATTAAGTTGGTATCAACAATCTCTGCGTTGTACAATCACGCACACATTACCACTAAATAGGTCTGTACAGTCAGGGCCAGTAGTTATCTAGGCATGTTTTATTCAGGCGCTAGGGGAATCCCGGACCCCGCGGGGCTGGGGGGTGCCGACCTCTCGGGTGCACTCGTTTTCATTATATCTCTGGCGGAATAATTCGCTCGTTAATTATAGGGCACGAGTTCTTTTACGCGTAACAGACAGTTAGTACGTGTTGTGCGTAAGTATTGTTGTCTTAGACGGGGAATGTCTTCTTAGGTTTTGTATCAGTATTTTGATTTAAAAGAGTGTCCATGGAGTTCCTTGCCCGTTCTTCTCCATAGGAACCTACAACGCTTTGGAATGGGCAACTAGCTTTATCTGTCTGTCTGAGCTACACCTTTGACAATTCAAAAGTGCTTCCCAAGCAACACATACGCCGTATAACAGTATGAAAATTTACTAATAGGTAGCCTTATTACATAGCTATTAAAGCTTTCGGGATAGACAAATGCTGTATTAAATGGTTTTTGGGCTATTATAATCTCTTTTGGCTTAATTGATTCGTTATAGCACTGATTTCCTTTTTTAAAGCTTGATATTGGTAATGAACAGAACCATTAAATATACACTATCCAGTTTAAAGCATCTGTGTCTGTTGAGAACTGCATAAAAGTTGATGTGTTAGCATTTATCTCTATAACTTTGGTACAAATTTTCATTATACTGCTTGATGCTGATTAATTAACCTATTTTCTGTTCTCTTCAAGCTGTATTGCACTTCAATTATAGCCAGTTATTCAGTAGCTTAATATTTGAGGACTTTTTAGTTTGTGTAAAGCAGAAGGCTGCATAATTGAAAATGAGTAAGCTCTTTAAACTAACTTAAAGCGCTTCAAGCGCACGATTACCATCATGTTCAGCTTACAGCGTTAACAAATATGAATTGAAGATTTTTATTCAGAAAGTAACTGGATATTGAAGATACGTAAGGCTGCTATGCTACGGATGTAAATCCGCCGCATATCTATAGATACGGTTTAAGAGTACGGTTATTTACGGTTGAAGAGGTTTCCGTAAACTATGAATTTGCATCTTCATCAATACTTTTAGATGATAATTGCAAAGAAAACTGTGGGAACAGCGATTCGAGTGCTAGTGATTTTGAAGAATTGGATTTTTTTTTTTTTAATTCGCAAAGGACTTTAAAATATTTAATAGGCGTCTTTAATCAAACACTGCCTGGAATAATATTATATATGCCTGTAAGATAATAATATGTAGACTATGCTTCACTGAAGGGGTTATTAATATTGTTAATAATAAAACCAGAGTTTGTCGGAGTTTATTTTATTGTAAGTATAAACAACCATAAAACAAAATTGCTAGAAGTTTACCAAAATAAAAACAATATCTTAAATACTCAATATTAAATATTAAAATAGAAAAAATACTTCAATATTAATCTTATCTTCTATCCTGTATAATAGAATTAAATTTGAAAAAAAAACAGACGACAATTATTTATTTAACTTTTAACTGTTTTCTTAATTCTAACATAATTAATTGGTCTTATTTTTGGGCCACCGAAGTTTACCCTTGTTTTCCCATAAGTCGGGTACTGTACTTAGTTCAACCCCCTTTGCGGTGAGTAGACATAATTTTGAACGGTATTTTCCTGAAAAACATCGACATTGTTGCAAAAGTACACTGGTACCTACATGTTTTAATAAATTTGATCACTTAGGTTAATACCTAACTCTTAGAACGAAGTTCCTTATCGCAAATTATACCCTGCACACTTGGCAAAAAGCAATAGGAACTTCGTTCCAGCGGATTGTCCCAGGACACCTCTCGTTTTGTCTATTAATTTTACTTTCATAAATTAAAAGAAATCACATGACCTGGCGCACGTTTAAATAACCATGTACCAAGTGAGTCTTAGTAAAAGTACCTACTGAGATACCTTCTGAGTTACCTTCAGTGGAATACATTCCATGTCTTCTCATAAGTATTATTTTTTTCTTCTGCTCGCGGTCCATTGAGCTAATTTGTATGAAGAGGCTGGTTTTTTTCGCCAAATGAGCTTTTTCCCTATGCAATCGGATATACCCCTTCCACTGACAGAACATGTGATTAAAAAGATCGCAGGACTTTTAGTTACACCTTGTATACATTTAAAAATATTTAGATTTTCATGTTCCTAAATCTGTTTAGGAATATGAAAATCTAAATATTTTCAAATTCCTAAATCTCTTTAAAGAATTATAGAACTGCTATCCCAAATATATTATTTATAAACCACTTTTAACCAAATAATAGCATGATAACTGGGCAAATTACCTCTATTATGCAGAAATAAGTACGGAAACCGCTGTGTGAGCAGCTTATATACAACATAAACGTCACTAGCACATGGCCTCTTTGATAAAAATATAAACGATACAATATCTAATCAAATACTACATTTTATTAATAGAAACACTTTATGTTGCGCAGCTTTAGCCGCGTTGTTGTTGCACATTTAAAATTCACAAAAGCATTGAAACATTTTCACTCATCTAACCAGGCTAATATAAAACACTTATTTTATCTTGAATGTTAGCTTTATACTGTGTCGCTTGAAAATTTTACAGTAAAGATATAAGTATATTCACAATAAAATTACATGCGCAATAATAATTAACTTCCTTAATTATAACATTTATATGAAACAAAAGTTTACATACTGAAATTAAATAATACACCGTTTGCTGAATATGAAAAAAAAAATGAAAAAATGTTTATTAGTTAATTATACAAGTAAAATTTAACAACTAGTGATTGGAGTCTCCTTTTAAGCAAAAAAGCCTGTGTTAGGAGACTCCGCTCTTCCAAAACTTAAAATATTAACATAAAATTACTTGTTTTAAGTGTTATAAAAACAGGCGATTTCAAATAAAAAGAGAAAATTAAAACTAGACAAGAAGCAAGCAAATGTGTGAGTGAGAGTAGGGGTGTGTGAATGTGAGTATGAGGGTGTGTGAATGTGACTATGACTATGAAGGTGTGTAAATGTGAAAATGGGGGTGTGTGAGTGTGAATACTAAGGAGTGTTACTGTGAGTATAAAGGTGTGTAAATGTGAATTTGAATGTTGAATGTGAGCATCGGTGTGTATGAAAGTTAAGTGATAGTGTGAGGGTTTGTTAAATTTAATGTAAAATACAGAGTGAGTGTAAGTGGCAATGAATGAATCAGACTGTATACGACAAGTACGAAAGATGAGATCATTAAGTATAAGGTTTTGTTTTATTCCAGTAGCTTCTCTGTGTCCTCATAAGTAAGTGGTTTTATCCAGTTAGTTACTATTTTTTTACTGTCAGTTAATTGTTTATTGTATATGTAGATCTCTTTGTTAACTCGATTGTAAAGCTGAGCTGAGCGTTTGTCGTATTGAATACGGGCGAGCTTGGTTTTAGTTTTAGGGACTTCAACTATTATATCTTTTCTTCTTTTCAAGGTTAAGCTGGGATCAAATTTAAGAGTTTTATGTTTCCTGAGAATAGTTTTAATTATATATAGTTTGCGAACAGAGTGTAAATTACTTATTTGATAAAGACTTTGTGTAGGGTACCTTAGGTTTTTGAAGTACATTAATTTTATTAGAGCCCGTTGTCCCCGCTCCAGGTCTATGAATTTAGTCTTAGCCGCCCCACCCCAAATGGGGATGCAATATACTAAGACAGACTGGACTATAGCTATGTATATTTCATTGAGTAGATTTCTGGGTTTATTTGTGTTAGCGGTTATTTTATTTGGCACGATATGCCTTAAATTTTTGAAAATCCAGCTCAGTTTTCTAATTCTGTTGGTAACTTGTTCCAGATGGGAGTACCAAGATAATCTTTGGTCAACAACAATACCAAGATATTTGGTTTGAGAAATTTTGACTAATGTTGGACATAGGCAGTTAATTGGATTTTCACACTCGTGTACCTTTATAATAATCTCGGGGTTTGGTTGTGTCCTGTGTGATATGCTAAAACATATGTAATTTGTTTTAGCTGTGTTAAGTGTGAGTAAGTTATTTGAGAGCCATTTAGCAATTTGAGTCATACCAGCTTCAGCACTTCTAGCAACATCGTCCCAAGACTTCCCAGAAAACACTACTGCAGTATCGTCAGCGTAGGAAAAAACTCTAGCGTTATTTATTTTAAGGTTGCAGAGGTCGTTAATATAAAGGAGGAATAATGTAGGGCCAAGCACACTTCCCTGAGGCACACCGAAAGTGACTTTTGCATCGTTACTAACGTATTCTCCCACCTTAACTCTTTGTTTCCGGTTCGAGAGGTAGTCGGTAAACATTTTAAGTGGAATTCCTCTTATACCTGACGCTTCTGATTTGTTCAAGAGGACAGGAACAGAGACGGTGTCAAACGCTTTTTTTAGGTCCAGAAAAACCGTCAGACATTTGTTACCACTATCCAGATTACCAGTCACTAGGGAGCTAAGAGCAGTAACTGCATCCTCGGTTGATAATCGGCTCGTCGGATATGGCGTGTTAGGAGTCACAATGATGAAATTATAATTATAATATCACAATTTTTTAAATGTTATTTACATATTATGTCCACACAAGCACATAAATAATATTAATGCTGAATATTGACAGAGATAATGAATTTGAGCACTTTCAACTTGTTCAAAGAGTTTTAATAGTTGTTAAAAAGGTAGATCTACGTTTATACAGACGATATTAAGCTTGTTGTCCATTTATTCAGCTACTATGCTGCTATTATATTGCTCTTATACAATTTAAAGCATTTTATTTTGTGTTCTAGTTCCTTGAATAACATCTATGTAAGCACTTATCCAGACATTAACCAGTCAACTATGTCAGCTTGAAATTTCCAGAAACTCTTTTATACAGTGATTATTCAGTCAATCTGTGTTGCTTGGGTTGTAAATGGTTTAATTGAAATAAATACTTTAAGGTTGAGTTTGAAATACCTAATTTAGCCATGATCGTAGCCTTCATCTGGCGGTAGGATCGGTAGGCTTCTAATATTTCCATTACTATCTAAAGTCCCAAAATAGGTAATACCAAAAAATCTCACTCGAGATAAAAAGCAAGATCAACGCTAGAAATAGTATGTGAATGCTACTGTATCCCCAATCCTTTCTTTCTCCTTAACAATACTGCAGGTTCCCATATTTTTAAAACTAAAAGCAAACGGCAGCAAAAAGTCCACAATAGTCAGTGTATCAATCATTTTATAGAATATCCGTTGAAAAATCACGCCGATCTGTACAGTTACCGACTCGTCGGTCGCGTAGAAGGAACCGGAGCCAAGTCAAACAAAGCAAGTTACTTTTGCTCCAACTGAAAAATTATTTGAAGACATTCCCTTTTTTAGATCGTTAACATTTATTATTTTGAGAGTTTCAATTTTTATTTTTTTATTTATTTATTTATTCAGTAGTACACATACCTATTATATATTTAAGTTGGTGCCAACATAAACTCATTAGAGTTTTACCGTGCACCAAAGTCATCGACTACATAATTTAGAGCATCAAAACCACCTAAGAAGGTACTTCGTAAAGAAAGAAACAATAAATAACTTTATAACGGGTATTTAAGCAAAACATTATCTAATAGCAACGAGCGAACATCGGTGACCAAACTGACCGTCCGTCCTTACAATAAAAGTGGTGGAGGAATGTTTTCGAATTAATACAGGTTGTTCCCAAAAGTATGTTTTTAGTGACATGTAGCAATATTTTTTTCTTTTTTCATTTTGTATTCTTATATTATTGTTCGGTATTGTGTTTCCTTTATTGTGTATGTTTTAAACGATTTATGTGTGTGTGTGTGTTTAATTATTTGTGTGTATGTTTGAAAATATGCTGCTCTTCATAAGTTTGAGGTTGATGACACGAGGCTAGGTGATAAGTTTCTAGGTGCTTAAAATAACTCCTTATAAGTGTTCGTATCTCAACTTAATTAGACCGCCTCATTGGTCTATTGGTCGCACGTGCTACTGACGGTAGGACAAAGTGTTATTGGGTTTTTCCATCAGGAATTTCTCAGTAGCAGCCTTTTTTTTTTTTTTTTTTGGTTGGGAAATCATCAAATGACCTCTCCCGCTCTGGGCGGAGCGGAAGGGTGTGTCAGACTCTTACTGACTAAAACCCACCCGTGTTCCTTCAGTTGCCTGTGCGCCAGGGCCACGGTAACTCTTTCGAACAATCCGCGACCCCGGCAGGCATCGGTCCTATCGGACCCCGTCAATGGTGCTGACATCTCTTTGAGGCGCGCGTGGAACACGACGCGCCGTCGACCCGGGCCTGGTCCTTACCGGACGGCGAGCTGCCCATTGCTCGCCGTCCGCAAGCCCGCGCCTACGGTGGCCGGGGGTCGGCAATCGACTCCCGACGCCCAGGGTGTCTCCTCCTCCTACGGCGGCTAGGGGCGCGAGGGCGTAGAGATTGCCTCTCCCTCTCGCGCTCCGCCTCCTCCTTCGCGAGCATTACTGCTTCGCAGAAGGAGGTGACGGCTTCCCATTCCCTCTCGCTCCGTACCATGGCCTGAACCAGGGCCGGACGCGAGAGGTCGCCGCCGCCGATCGCCGCCACGGGGACACGGCGGTGCTCCGCCCAAGCCGGGCAGACCTCCACCGTATGCTCCACCGTGTCCTCCGGTCGATCCACACAATGGTAACATCCGGGCGTTTCCTCCCGCCTTATCCGAAACAGGAACCTCCCGAAACAGCCATGTCCGTTGAGGACCTGCGTCAGGCGGAAGGTGAGGACGCCGTGCTCAGTAGCAGCCTGGAGTCTAGATTTGTGCCCGATTTTGGCAATAGGCTCGCCCCCTATTACATGGGACTTATAAACATAACTGGCGAAATGTGCTATAGGTAGATATACCTCTGCTCTACCCTTCGAGGAAACAGCCGTGATGTTATGTTATGTTATAAGTGTTCCTGTCCCAAGTCCTATAATTAACCATCGTAATCATTAAAGTCCTTATTTTCACGGTGTTTTTCAGTTTTACAAGTCGACTGTCTTAGAATTTACTAAGAAAGATAAATAAGCTTGCAAATAACATCGACAAAGTCAATTTGTTTACGCTTTTGAACACTTCATCGATCAATTTTTTTTTACCTATTCATTAATGACTTTGAAACGTTCCATCTTTCTTTTAATAAGACTTAACTATAATTCTAAGATAAACTTTTAAGGCTAGAGTATTTTTCGTCCTAAAACTTAAATCTAGATTTATGCTGAAGTGTTTTATTTTTTCCTCACAATGGTAAGATGTTTCAGTATAATATGGAGATAAAGTTTCATAGTCGGCTCATATTGAGGTTTAACATAAATATACCGTACGGCCAAGACCTGTCTTAGGTCCTAAGACCCTGACGCTAGCTCTGAATTTAAATCTGGGGTTATTGAACCCTTACAATCTTTCGGTTTTATGGCTAATAATAAGCTACTGTGTTTACTATAGAGTAAGGCATTCTGGTCCTTTCTTTCTTGATAGCATGAAATTAACACTTTCGACATAATAACCTCACCAGACCTTCATATTTTATGATTACCTCGGAATCCTTCAACTACTGAATATTGACTTCAGAAACCACCCTTAATGAATGAATCGACCATGTTTTCACGTCTCACGTCCACTGCTGGACATAGGCCATAGAGCAGATGGCCGATGGGCTGAAAGGTTCTAGAGTGGCAATCGCGTACCGGAAGAAATGGCGTTAGAAGGCCTCCCACAAGGTGGACCTATGACCTTGTGAAGGCCGCAGGAATCCGCTGAATGCGAGAAGCATAGAACTGGTCGAAGTTGGCGATCCTTGGGGTACGCCTGTGTCTATCAGTGGACGTCTTTCTCTTTATTAATATGAGTATAATAAAGGCTTTTAACTTCATTTCAACAAATTCTCTTCCATTCACTTCCCCCAGTAGAATGGCACAATAAAGCCGTCTAGGTACTAAGCTAAGGCACCACCGCAAAACGAAAACCAATGAATAGTAAAGGCGTTCAATTAATCGGCTCCGACGGTTCCAGGGAACGATTGGCTTTGCACCTCTTTGCCAGTGTATGTGCACGGCTTATTCATGTACAAAAATAGGGAAAAAATTGGAGCTATTTATGATTAATTCTGTACTGAAATACCTGTTGAAATGATGGTAAAAACATCGGTACAGAACAATGAAAAAAAGTTGAAGTCTTGTCACAAATCTGTCGGCCAAGCGTGGTGATTTTAATGGTTTGCATTGGGATACGAATCAATCATCTGTTGAGAGGAATAATTAATTAACGATCCTTGTAGTGGACTCGAATAGGCTGCCTATATTACCATGCAATGGCAGGCTATTCGATGCCAATTTAACTAAACTGTAACGAGCAGCTGTTGTTTCCATGGCTGCTTCTATAATTATTTACTTACTTAGGTTTCATGTGTTCTCTCCTGGTAAACATGTTTAAGACGTAAGCCATCTTAACGCGTCTTCAAGTTAAAGTTTCCATTTCATTCGTGCAGACGTGATGTGTTTCAGCTTAACACGTTTAGTTTTAGTTGTAAGTGCTCACTGACTCACATTCTCTGTGCCGTAGCACTATCGTAACATCAGGTTTTAAACATTATTCCAAGCGAATTACATCTCCATAGTGTAGTGTAGGCGGAAATTCCCAAAAAGTTAGATTGTTGGTAGTTAACGGTTTGAATTTTTTCACATAATTTTCAGGTACTACCTATTGCGTTTTCCACCTGCACAAGGTTTTTTAACTTTCCCGAGTTTTTTGGTTTTCGATGTTTTTAGCACAGCCTGTGCAATTTTATTTTTAAAACCATTCATTTTGGGAAAATTGCTTTACCCGTTGAAATAGTAGCAAGCGTCGAAAGAAATCAATTCCCACATGAGGTATTTAGATGCCCGAGCGCAGTGAGTGCGGCTATAGTCCGAGTAGGAATTGATGAGATTCACCCGTATTAAACACTCTACTTTTCATTTCGAATATAAGGAAGGCAAAAACTAGTAGTTTTTCTAAAATATTTATTGGTAATATTAGGTCTTTACCTATGAAATTGCCGTTCTGCAGTACTGGCCATTTCAAATCAAAATAATTTTTGTTTGGCTATGAATTCTAATTTCAAATTAATTTTATTTTAAAAACATGGATTTTTTTTTCTAAAAGTAGTCATTTCTTTATTGATTAGTGTTACATTTTCATCGCATTTCAATCTTTTTCGTCATCATGGATACGTTAAAAATTCGAGTAATTATGGAATATGAGTACCGTCGTGGCAGCAACGCGGCACAAGCGGCACGCAACATCAACGACGTTTACGGAGCTAACTCTACAAACCAACGCACCACCTGTTATTGGTTTGCTCGCTTCCGTTCTGGAAATTTCGACCTGAAAAATGAACCTCGCGGTCGTCCGAAGACTTTGGTCGACAATGACGAATTAAAGGCGATTGTGGAAGCTGATGATACACAATCTACGGCTGAATTAGCAGCAGCTTTCGACGTTAGCGTCAAAACAATATTGGTCCATTTGCGTCAAATTGGCAAGGTAAAAAAGCTTGACAAATGGGTGCCCCACGAACTCAATGATCGCCAGCGCGAAGTACGCGTCGAGACGTGCCTTGCACTGCTCAACAGACACACAAATGAAGGAATTTTGAACCTCATTGTTACCTGCGATGAAAAATGGATTCTGTTTGATAACCGTAAGCGCTCAGCAAGTTGGTTGGATCCTGGTTCAGCACCTAAACAATGCCCTAAACGAAAACTTACCCCTAGAAAAGTGATGGTCACTGTTTGGTGGTCTAGCGCCGGTGTGATTCATCACAGCTTCTTACCAAACGGGGTGAGCATTACTGCAGATGTGTACTGTGAAGAACTGAACACAATGATGGAGAAGCTGGCGCATCTCCAACCAGCATTGGTCAATCGCTCGTCTCCGCTGCTCCTGCACGACAACGCGCGACCTCATACTGCACAGCAGACGGTCTCCAAGTTGCAAGAACTGGGGTTGGAAGCTCTCCGTCATCCGCCCTACTCACCAGACCTTGCGCCTACAGACTACTACTTTTTCCAGAATTTGGATAACTTCTTGGCGGGAAAAAAATTTAATACCCGAGAGGCAGTACAAAATGCCTTTGAAGAATTTGTTGCCTCCCGTCCAGCTGATTTCTTTAAGAAGGGCATCAATAAACTGCCACTGCGATGGCAAAGATGCATTGATTGCATGGGTGATTACTTCGATTAATACAAATAAAAAATTCATGAAAAAAATTCATTTAAATTTTTTCATACAAAACGGCAATTTCATAGGTAAAGACCTATTAATAACATGATACTCATTTTTAATCAAATATTTGTCTATAAAACCGATATTATGAACTTCGGTACAGCTTACAGAGTTAGTATCCCGCCAAATTATATACCTAGTTTTTTTTTAATTTTAAATATGGAACATTACGCGTCACCGCCGCGGGCCGTCCCGCTTAATAGGTATTTTGTTAATACACCCTGGCTGTACACACTCACAAGACCGCAGAATTTTTATTTTTTTTTAATCGGTATGTTTCTTTATTATATAAATAGCTTAAAATTTTCGTAGCCGTCTACCTAACAAACAAACATTACGTTCCGAGTATGAGACATGAAAACCATTCGCATGCTCGGAAAGTAGTGTTTGTTTGATCCGAATAACGGGCGGACGACGTTGCTCCCCATCTTTGGGCGGGAAAGAATCATAGTAATTGCTTCCCTCTCTAGGGCGGGAATTAATTAAAAAAATGGAACTAAATTTGGTTAGGTAATTGATTAAAAATGAGTTTCATGTTATCATTATCAATAAATATTTTAGAAAAATTACAATTTTTTACTTTCCTTTTATTCGAAATGAAAAGTAGAGTCTTTAACACGGGCAAATCTCATCAATTCCTACTCGGACTTTAGCCGCCCGAGCGCAGCGAGGGCGTCTTAATACCTCGGGAATTGATTCCTTTCGGCCCTTGCATAACAATCTACTATTTACATTTCAAAACACTAAAAAGTAGCTCTTACAAATATTTCTTGCCGACTAAACTACCTGCGCCGTCTCGAAAACTTTGCCGTCTTTTTTTACAGTGGCAACACAAATCCGAGGAAGTGCTCAGGTAGGCACAAAAAGCTTTCATTTCACTCCACAACGACTTACAGTTATTTACGCGCAACCAAATTGGTTTCTCGTAAGTCCAGTTTCATATTTATGTAGGGTCGCCATCCGTTCTAGGTTTAAAGTTATGGCTAGGATGAAGGAAGTGGGTATTTTCTTAGTGATGGTGATTTTCGAGTTGCTCAAGAAGATGGCCGTCGGGTCGTCTAATGACAGCTTCGTTAGCTTATCACTGTGATTAGTGCAATATATTATTATTTGACTGACTTGTACTACTTGACTGCTCATCGTACGGGTTTTTGGAACTTACTTATTGCCAGATCCAGTCAAAGCTGTGTGGTCCATTACGCCAAAGACCATCTTAGACACTAATCTGCATGGTCATCATCATATGATCTGACCAAGACCTGACCTGATTATGTCTGAGCTTTAAAACAGACTGCAACCTCTGAGTTTGTTTCGGTGTTTTTCCTCAGAGTAGTCGGATAGGAAACACTGACTTATCTATTTTTTGATGTGTTAAAGTTTTTGTTAAAATCAATTTACAGTAATAAATATTATTAAAACATTTATCATTATTAAAGTTATAATGAATTTCAATTCATTTATATAACATTAATTAAAACGGTCACGGTCGGTTTGGTCGATATTAAGCAATCGAAAGACTAAAAAAATTACAAAAGAAGGCCTTATTGCCCTGGTCCACCATAATTTAAATAATCATACCAGTTTTCTTTTGACTTTAAACCTAATTTTAACAATGTAAGAAACCAAAAACTGCCGTCCAAAATATTAAGGGTCCCCTGAATCCGGACATTCGCCGACACCGGGCCACCCTGTCTAGGTTGACGCCGCGTAACGCGAGTAGCTCGTAGTCCGCCATTCGAGACATCGTTAATCAGAATAAGACTTCGGCATTTTAAACGAAAGAAGGATTGTTAAAACTTTTAACGATGCTTTTTTTTATAAAATAAACTCGGGAACTGAAAAGGAAATTATGTAATACTTGATAGATTGGTTATTTTTCGTAATGAGGAAACTCTAACTGAGCTGGGGATTTTAATGAAGCCACTGACAGATCTTCGATTGAATATCTAAAGAGTGACCATGTTGAAAATGGTGAGAATAAATTGTATTGTTATTATAGAAGCTGTAATTTGTGGTAATTTTACGTGTTTCCTTTGTTGACGATGTTTAAGATTGTAGTATGTGGCCGACCAGTTTTCATATGTTTTATTTATTGTCTATGCATGATATAGTGGCTGATCATCGTTACCACGTGCAAGCAACACTTCAGTAACTTGTCTAACTAAAACCACACTAGTGAGTTTACCTCTCGTTTGCCATGATAATTATACATCCCGGTAAATTAATTATCACGATTCAACATGCAGATTTTAATGAGCTAACTTTATCTACGTGCGCTGACTGCTTTACTGTCAACATTAACATTATACACATAATCATCTTTAATTTGATCTCAAAATCGTTAACTTTAATAACCATTTAACCCCTTAATACCAGTTAAATGAACAAAATCAAAATAAAATCAAAGACAATTTTGATAATCTTTTGACACAAATGTTGTTTATAATAAGTAAATAAAACCTCTTTAGGATAGCAACCCCTTTTCGAGTGGCAACTCCAAATTAAGAACACAGTTTTTACAATAATCTGGATGGTTTTCATTTAAAAGCACAATCATCGTGCTGGGTTCACAACTTTAGCCCTTCAGGATCTATAACGTTTACCGTCTATTTTATAAGGTTCAAAATCCTGTGTGGTGTGTGTTTGGTTGTGTGGTAGTTTTGCAAATGAGATGGGCAAGGGTGTAGTAATAAGATCAAATTAAAATTTCCGCGTCCGTAAAACGCATGTGTGCTTTATTTAGGCTGGTAATGTTTCCTCGTTTGTAATTTCCTATATAGGGAAGCTTTAGGAAGTTATTCTGATGGATTCCCTATTGAATTTTGAGTAGCTACATGAGGTTCTAAATGTGTTGAAATGAAATAAGGAGGTGAATGTTATTTCGGAAAAGTAAAAGCTTTTAAAGATTCTCCATGCCACGAAAACGTCAGCCATCGAGGAAACAAGGTAAAGTACTTTTTGCCAATGTCACTAACATTTAATTTACCGTAGGATCTCTACAAAGCTATACAGTGGGTGACAACCGTTTTCGAGTAAGTTTATTGTCATTAATCGGGCACAAATGGAGAATCGCCTCCGGGCTGCTACTGAAAGTCAAGACTCAAGAATCGGACTTAGGACCAAACTAACGACAAATAGAACAAACAGTCCTTCTATTCACCCGAAAACTAGAAGCGCAAATAATACTTAAGTCCTGTCATGACATTGAGTAGAATTGCTGCGTCCAATCCAGCGGTACGTGATCTAATTAGGAAGCAAATGCTATGACTCCTGAATAAACAGGCGATGTAAAGTTAACCACAGACACTGGCGGGAATGTGACGCCGCTGCGGTTAGTAGCGTGAGACAGGATTATGTTTGAAAGCTTGGGTTAATCGAAAGTGCAGGTACGAGTAAATAGAGCTTCATAATGCTTGCCAATCGAAGGCTCTCCCATGAAACACTCGTGAATATTGTTGGTAAGAAACTGTATAGGTACACCTTTACTTTACCCAATGAGAACATATATACAAAAGTGATATAAACTCAGCATTATAGTTTTACAATTTCTGGTGAATATGTACAGATTGTTGTCCTCCAAGTTGTGTCAGAATATTTGCTCACTAAGCCGTCTCTAGCTTCCGATCTTCTTCAAAAGTATTCCCATTGGTTACTAGGTTACTACCGTTATTACCAGTAGTTGGCCACCACTATGACTTTGTAACTAGAATACAATCCTCATCGTAGTAATAAGTAAATAAGTCTTAATAATTAATGAATATCTGTCGAATATTAACAAGTATCTGAAAATCAGGATAGTAAGACCGATTCTCAGTCATTTCAACCGTCTAAACATGTTTGCCCACCTAATTACCTACTAAGTAATTACACGCCCTAAAGCACCAAATTATCACCATCATCAGGCACTTGGACGTCGTCCAATACCGCCCGATATTGTTCATAATCCTATCTCAAGCGCTGCCAATCGCAAGCTGCTCGGAACTTAATACATGACTTATGTGATTATACACGCGGCGAATATTGTGGGCATTCCATGAAGATGACTCAGATTATGTATCGTAATACAGTATTCTCAGAATACTTACTTGTAGAAAAAAACAATAAGGATTAGCGTTTTTTAACGAATTCTGGGCGTGGGTCTCTTGAAAGCTGTCTGAGACATAACATTTTGAAGGGATTAGCTGATGATGCTGACAAATAAATAAATTGTGATTCTGATCCTGTTATCTGGTAATACTGCCACATGCTGCGACTACTAGTGATGTGTGAAATGTGGTGATTTAGGCGAAATTATCTTCTATAAATCGTTCAAATCTCTTACTGTTTTTTATCCATAAGCTTCAGCGGGTGGAGGGTTTCAACCATAGAACTGTAAGAAGAAACACTTGATTCAGTGAACTCGAAGCCTCCTTTCTGATGCATCCTTCCGATTTCCGATTACAACAAAAACCTAAACAGGAAAACTAGTTCCTCTTCCAATCACATAAAATACATCACCAGCAATAGCCACATAAAGCTGTCTGCACACTATCGCGCAATCTCGCCAGATTTAGAGGCGCCCCCTGGCGGTTGGTACGCCAGTCACGTCGCGCCCTAATTAAAGATGGCGCTGGCTAAACAACTGCCGGTTTAAGTAGTACGTACCTAACGGTGGAATCGTCTGATGGTTGGGTAAGAACGGTTTTAGGTGTATTCTGAGGTAAAAGGGGCTTTTGTTTTGAATAAAGTTGTGCTTCGGAGGTACTGGTTGGTTTGTTCGGTTCATCCGTTCCCGGTTTGAATCAGCGTAAAATATCAAAATAAACAAAAGCAACAGCGGCTTCCAACAGCCTGAAAAAATGTTGTGTGTTTATAGTTAGTCCTGTGGCATCCACCAACCCGCATTAGGCCCGCGTGGTGGATTACGGCCCACTTCCTCTCACCGAGAAGAAGTCTGTGCCCCAGCAGTGGGAACGTTATTTATTTATATATTCTTTACTGTACACCACAAAATACATAACAAAAAATAACTCAAATACTACAAAATATACAATGGGCGGCCTTATCGCTTTCTGCGATCTCTTCCAGTTTGTAGTTTCGGACAGTTCAGTGGATAAACAACAACAACAACAACAACGTTTCAGGTACCGTTAGAGGCTGATTAAGCTATAGTTTGCTACTGTGAATAATTTCTGACTGGTCTGCCGCCAGCTTAACTGCCAAACTTAGAAAAAAACTCCTGCCGTATCACTTTAATAGTGTGACTGAGGAGTTAGCATCAAATAGGTTTATGCAAATATTATATCATGTGGTCTAGACAAACAAAAATCTAACACATAAAGGAAATAATATCCTCAAGGTATATGAGAATAATAAGCTTTCTAATCAAACATAATATCGCTTATAACATACTCTGCACACTCATAACTACATACTGCGCTAAGAGATTTCACAAAAAACACAAACAGCTCCATCATAAGTTTAATTTAAATCTCGATACAAAACAAACGCACATCTAAAGCAAGGACTGTTTAACTTCGTTAAGCGGTGGACAGATTAGCTAGAAGTCAACTGTCAAACTGACATAACTCTTAATCTGTCAAATTGACAGAGAAAATGGTAACGTTAAGCCGTTTACTTTATTTTCATTTTATTTGGCATTGTTAAATGATTGTTAATCTAATTAACATCTCAAGGGTTGTTGACATTAAGAGATTGCTCTCAGAAAAGACTGATTTATAATCAACAATGTCGGTTTTAACATGCTTACATTCGCGTCTTTTGCTTATCACAGAGTTTTACGAAAAAATCTGTTCAACTGAGGAAGTAGGTCACCGCAAAGTCAGCCCATTCTAGCCTTAGTATAGATTGCATAGTTGATTAGTGTACGTTTTGGTGGACAATGACCGTTGTAGTGCACTTCGGTATCTGATTACTATTAAAAACGCAAATGAGACTAATGAAGACCATAGTAATAAAGATAATTAATCGTGTCTGTTTAATACTGAAAATTATTCCAAGTGCATGGGCTATACAGACAATTATTATAGTAATGAGGCATGCGAACTCTTTGACTCTAATCTGGCCTCACCCTAACCTAACATGATCAACATTAACACGTATGTTGAGCTCTCGTCTGCGACACGGCCTAATGAAACACAAGTGGGACTGCGCTGCAGCTTCAAAGTCGCATCTAGTCGTCACTAATAGTATGCAAATAGCTGCTAAATGGTTTTTTCCCGTTTCTCTTTAATATGCCGGCGCTCGTTTAAGGCATTTCCATTTTAATTTCGGTGAGTTTAAGCCCCATGCGCACTGCTATGGTTGCGCTATTATCACAGTGTGTGTATGTGTGAATATTCATGTTTGTCAAGAATTTTGGAGAACATCTTTGAGATGCGTCGGTTTTGGGTTGACTCCTTTTGTTTTGATATTGTTAAAATTTTAAGTAAATAATATAATGTAATTTAAAAATCTTTATGTTTACAAAGCTAAAATCAATAAAGTGGCAGGTTTAGTTGACATCTTTATAATCATAATTTTTTGAACTAATTTAGTTCTCACTATGTAAATATTTAACAGTGAGAAGTACGCTAGCCTTAAATTAGCTAGCAAAACTCCGCAGATGTGATGGGTATCGATATCTAAACATGTTATAACAAAAAACAAATTAATTTGATGATTTTTTTTGTGAGGTCATTGACCGCAGTTAGTGCAGTCACTTGAAATATCAGTTTAAAAATCAGTTTTTTTTTGTTTATACTTTACAGACGTGATCGGTATCGATATTTAAACACGATAAAATAAAAGAAAACAGATTTTATTAATTCATACTTCAAGTAACAATGCTGCCAGCGATCGTTGACCCTCCCCCAAAAAAAAACATCATTTTAATTTAATTTTATTTATTTATTTATTTATTTAAACTTCTCGCACACAATAACATACAAAGGCGGACTTAATGCCTTAGGCATTCTCTACCAGTCAACCAAGGGTGGTGTAGAGATAAGATGGCAGGTGCTCTGCTTAACAGGCGTTAATAATAATAAAAAAAATATTAAAAAGATAACATAATTAATAATACATGCATACAAACTTATAATACACATACATATATATTTACTATAATATATACCTACATTATATAATACATATATATATACTATATATATACACTAAAAGGGAAGGAGGTAAATGAGATGACTCTACACTATTTATTTTGAAAATAACTCTGCAATTTTCGCTTAAATGCATACCGACTGTTGGCCGTCCTGATATCAAGAGGAAGCGCATTCCAGAGAACAATGGACTGAATATGAAAGGACGAATGAACGAAATCAGAAGTATGAGGAGGGCAGAGTAGGAGAAGATTATTGGAAGAACGCAGATTCTTAGCGTGTGAAGAACATAAATATTGAAAGTGAGACATAAGATAAGAAGGAGGGGTGGGGGAGTTGAGAAAGGAGAAAAGTGTGGTCAAAGCGCGCAAACTTCTCCTTTGACGAATGGACATCCACTTGAGCTCAGTCCTATAACTCGACACATGGTCATATTTCCTAAGGTTGAAAATGAACCGGATACCATTGTTGAGCAGTCTGTCGAGCTTATCTAGCAAAACCGCATTCAAGTCAAAGTAGCACACATCACCATAGTCAATGATGGGGAAAATCAAAGTCTGCACAAGCATAGTTTTCGTCTTAGCGGGCAAAAAGTTTCTCAAACGATATAGGGATCGCAGAGTACCATTGACCCTTTGACTAACACTAGAAACCTGGCGCTGCCAGCTAAGTGTCGAGTCAAGATGCAAACCGAGATCTTTCACCGTAGGGGTAATAGGTATGATGGTACCATTAAAAATAAGAGGAAGAAGAGAGCTAAGCGCCACCCTACCCATCATGCGCGAGCTTCCAATTACAATGGCCTGACACTTCAAGGGGTTTACTGACACCCCAAAACTATCAGACCACTCCTTGATAGCAGCTAAATCTCGGTTTACATCAGCTATAGCGTCCGATAAAACTTCTACCCGCCCAGCTGTATACAACTGTAGATCATCAGCATAAAGATGATACGAACACCGAAGACAGTGAGTTATAAAATTGATGAAGATGGAGAATAACAATGGGGAAAGAATACCGCCTTGTGGAACACCAGCATCCAGGTCGCGCCAACTCGATGAGCTCTCATCAACACGAACCGACTGCTGACGTCCCCGAAGATAAGAAGAGAACCATTCCAGGGCCTCGGGTGAAACCATAAGATGAGAGAGGATAGAAAGGAGAATATCATGGCTGACGGCGTTAAAGGCATTGGAGAAATCAATTAATACCAGAACGGTAATCTTGGTATCCTCCATCGCTTCTCTAATGTCACCAGTCACTTTAAGGAGATCGGAGGCTGTACTGTGCCCAGGCCTGAATCCAGATTGAAAAGCGCTAACAAGGTTGTTACGGTGAACAAAACCTGAAAACTGCTTGTGTACACAGGCCTCAAGCACTTTATCACTTTATCGTGTTTAGATATCGATACCCATCACGTCTGTAGAGTTTCGTTCACTAATTTAATTTGTCCCTGTATAAAGTCAAAGTCAAAGTCAAATCATTTATTTCAAATAGGCACTTTGGAACGTTAAAATTTACAAGAAAATAGAATTGATTCTAGTTGCCACTTCCAAAAGGTAGTTTTCGTTTGGAGAAGAATAGGCAAGAAACTCCACCGTTACTCTTTTAAAATGTTGTACAATATTATCTATACATTATATATTATGCGAAGACCATGCACCTAGAATAAAATTACTATACCACAATAGGTAAAAAGAATTATATATAAAGCAATGAAATGTAATATATATGACGGAGAAGGTACGTCTCTCTCGTTATTATCAACCATATTTTAACTACTGTGGGCGTACTATGGGTAGTGTTGGTTATTGCGCAATAGAAAAACCGTTTGCAGTTAAAATCAAATTATAATTTACGAACAAATTAATCACACTATCGAATCACACACTGTAGGTACACGACACAACTATACGGAACGCGCGACAGTTTCTAAACGTGTTCACTGTTTAACCGCCAACAGCCAACTCTGCTTTAACTCTGCTCAAGCGTTATGTTATAGACTCTATCGAGCGCCACCTGGTGGCGCTGGCGTCCCGATTAGTCAAAGTCAAACGATTGATTTAACGTATTTCCGACATATATATTATTATGATTTTCAATCAAAATTTTAGTTTTTAATGTTATTAAAAATATCTTCAGGTTTTGTCTAAAGCAGTTTAGAAAATTGCCAATTGTTCTTTCTTTTTGTAACAATAAGTAACCACCATAATCATTCATTGCACACCAGTGTGCATGAGTCTTAAGAACATTTTTTGAGTCCAGCGTCACGAGGAAATTATTATTGGTTCGGGGCTTTTAAGCCGGGCTCTGGCGCACTGCAATAACAAGTTGATAGGTGTAATATCCAACACTGAGTGACTTCTCTCTATCCTCTGTAATCTATACTCACAGAGTGCTAGGTGGAGAGGAGCTTGTTAGGCATTCCAGTGAGTGCTTATTTTGGCTTTATAGATGCTTCGCTTTGAGAGAGCGTAATGGATGTAGTACGTAATTATGTATGTGTTGCTCACTGTAATTACGTACAAAATACTTGAAGCCGTTTGCTCGAGGAAACAACAACCCTGCGCTTATTCATTTGTTTGATTTAATTTGATTATCTATATCTATAACAAAACACAACATCACGCCTGTAATCCCCGAAGGATTAGGCAGAAGTGTACCCATAGTACACCCATAATTCGCCAGTTATGTTTATGTCCCACGTAATAGAGTGCCTGTTGCCATCAAACGGGCACAAGTCCACACTCGGGGACTGCTGAGAAATTGCTGATGGAAAAACCCAATAACACTTAGCCCGACCTGGAAATTGAACCCGGTACCTCATGCTCAGCAGTAGCTTGCGACCACTAGATCAACTATATGACGGAGGAGGTACGTTTCTCGTTATTATTAGCCATATTTTAACTGCTGTGGGCGTACTATGGGAAGTGTTGGTTACTGCGCAATAGAAAAACCTTTTGCAGTTCAAATCAAGTTATAATTTACGATCAAACTAATCACACTAGCAATTCGCACACTGTAGGTACACGACACAACTATACGGAACGCGCGACCGATTCTAACGTCTTCACTGCTTAACTGCCAACAACAAACTCTGGTTTTACTCTGGTCAAGCGTTATGTTATAGACTCTGTCGAACGCCACCTGGTGGCGCTGGCGTCCCGATTAGTCAAAGTCAAACGATTGATTTAATGTATTTCCGACATATATATATATATATATATATTAGTAAACAGATGACTAAATATTATTTGTCTTTAATCTCATTCACCGTAAATCTCAGACAACTATGCAGTGTGCAAGCTAACTGACCAAATGCCTTCTTCGTTCGCTATACCTAACTGTAGACATGGGACAGGCAGACTCTAATATAAACTAGCTTTTGCCCGCGGCTTTGCCCGCGTGGTGTTCGGAATAAAAAATCTATGTAGTCTTTCCATCATAAACAACAAGTTGTATTTCGTTAGAAATGCATGGGAAAAGATTTTTGTGGTTTCTGATTTTTCTAGTTCTCAAAGCTCAGTTGGTCGCATAGATATTTTTGATCCTTATAAGAAACAGGACAGATTGCCACCAAAAAAAGTTTTTGTGAAAATTGCACATTTTCTCGCTGTTTGTACCTTTTTTCAAAATCAGTGAATGCAGATCAAAAAGTTAAGGAGAAACCGTATTCCTGTAGCTACAATGATTATGTACCTGCCCTTACTGCCACATAAAAAAATCTACCCTGTTTGTGCCAACTTCCATGGTGATCAGTCAAACGGTGTTGGAGTTTATCTCTTTAATATACCAAAATCCATTTTTGTACGGTCGATAAAATCAACACAGTGCATGCGCATACATATAATATTAATACTGTTCATGAAACGTCTCTCAAAGCGTTTCTTCGACTCTACTATAAAGCATCGTAATCCTCTGGTTGCGGCGGCCCCCTGATACACTCCCTGTCGCATTATTAAGTTTCGCTGACCAAGGCATACTCTCACCATTTCCGATGACTCTATAACCCTCCTCCAGGACAGTAGTAGGACTACCGGCACCATTCGTAAATACAGAAACAGACCGCCGTCCTTCGTTCCTCGCCGCCGAGGCCCGCTGCGACGTCCCCGTCCATCTCCGCTGTGACCCGTGCTCAAGCCAGTCCGCGCCGCAGAGCCTGAAGCTTTAATTCGTCCCTAAATAATCCGAATCCGATCCGGCCCTCCCCTATGCTGCCCTCTACCAGCGATGCCCTAAGCCGGGTACCCCACAGGGGGTGCCCTTAGCATTTAGTCGCTAAGTTTATAAGTTTTAATAATTGTCTTTTCTTTTATGTAACAAAATTTTATTTATCGCTCAAATACATAGCAAACTATAGTTTTGTATAATTTAGAAGCATTTTTTCAATTTTGTAAATGTGAGTACCATGGATTCGTTTATTATATCATTATTATGTATGTTGACTTGACAGCATGGCAGTTAGAATAATGTACCGGGGATTTTGTAATATCTTGATTTAAAAAGAGTGTCCTTGGAGTTTCTTGCCCGTTCTTCTCCATAGAGGTCTACGATTTGGGCAACTAGCTTCAACTTTCTAACTGACCGACTCTTTGACAATTCAAAGTGCCTGTAAATGGTTTTATTGAAATAAATGCTTTTAGTTTGAGTTTGAGTTTATAAGTTTTACGCCATTTTTTTTTTTTGATTGGGTAATCATCAAATGACCTCTCCCCCTCTGGGCTGAGCGGAAGGGCGTGTCAGACTCTTACTGACTAAAACCCACCCGTGTTCCTTCAGTTGCCTGTGCGCCAGGGCCACGGTAACTCTTTCGAATAATCCGCGACCCCGGCAGGCATCGGCCCTATCGGAGCCCGTCAATTATGCTGACATCTCTTTGAGGCGCGCGTGAAACACGACACGCCGTTGACCCGGGCCTGGTCCTTACCGGACGGCGAGCTGCCCATTGCTCGCCGTCCGCAAGCTCGCGCCTACAGTGGCCGGGAGCCGGCAATCGACTCCCGACGCCCAGGGTGTCTCCTCCTGCGGTGACTGGGGTCGTGAGGGCGCAACGATTGCCTATTCCTCACGCGCTGCGCCTCCTCCTTCGCGAGCATTACTGCTTCGCAGAAGGAGGTGACGGCTTCCCATTCCCTCACGCTCCATACCATGGCCTGAACCAGGGCCGGACGTGACAGATCGCCGCCGCCGATCGCCGGCACGAGGACACGGCGGTGCTCCGCCCAAGCCGGGCAGACCTCCGCAGTCCACCGTATGCTCCACCGTGTCCTCCGGTCGATCCACACAATGATAACACCCGGGCGTTTCCTCCCACCTTATCCGAAACAGGAACCTCCCGAAACAGCCATGTCCGGTGAGGACCTGCGTCAGGTGGAAGGTGAGGACGCCGTGGCGCCTCTCAAGCCACAACTCAAAGAGGGGACTAACCGCCGTAATTGTGGCGTGCCCTGCGCTGGATTGCGACAGTCGCACTCTCCATGCCGCCATGAGATCCCGCCGGAGCTCTATCCGCTGTGCCGCGATTTCTCGCGGCAGCGGAGTTACGCCCCGGCGTTTCGCCTCCTCGCGCCACTCCCAAACGTGCGCGAGGACCTTTGCCTCCAGATCCCACGGCGGTAATTCGGCAAGGAGGCTCGCCGCCTCGCAGGAGACCGTGCGGTATCCCCGTACCATCCGGATGGCCATGACCCTTTGGGACGCGTTCAACCGGCGGGCTGGCCGGAGCCTCAATGAACGCGCCCACACCGGTGCCCCGTAAAGGGCCATGGACCGCACGACCACCGCGTAGAGCCTCCGCCAGGAGGCGTTTGGCCCCCCCAGATTGGGCAAGAGCCGCTTCAAAGCAGCCCCGGCCCGCTGCAGTCTGGGAGCCAAACGTCGGAAATGCTCCACGAAGTTCCACCGGCTGTCGAGGACGAGTCCCAGGTACTTCATCGTCGACTCGACGCCGATGTGAACCCCTCCTACCGTTATTTCGGAACCCGACAGTGGTGCGTTCCGAGGACCATGAAAACACATGGCCTCGGACTTGTGCAAGGCCACCTCAAGTCCCAATTGCCGGATCCTCTCGACGACTGTCGCAACCCCGCGTGTCATCAATTCGGCCGCCGCCTGGTGCGACCTCCCCTGCGCCAGGACTAGCGTGTCGTCAGCGTAGCACACCACGCTGACGCCGCTAGGGAGGTCGGCGCCCAGCTCCTCGGCTGCCAGTGTTTGTACAAGAGGAGTAAATATACCCTGGCTGGAGGTCTTAATTTATTAAGGCAGTCCGGTTAAGCAGTCGACATCCTCCTAGATTGACATGCGATATGCCATTTCTCAAAAACAAAAACGAAGTGATGACCAATTAATAATAATGAAGGCTGTGGCGGGTGACACTTCCTCCGCCATAATAAGCCAATTTGTGCGAAGACTTATACCCTAGTTTCCATTTCTCGTTGTGTCTAGTTGTTGGGTGGTCTTCTCATTAATTCGTCTTTAGTTACTAACAATAGGATTTTAAGTGCAGACCTGTTCCTAACAGTTTACGGATATTTTAGTTGTCCCAAATAAAATTATTTTATTATTATTAATTTTATTTAATAATTCAATATTTAAAAAAAAGCCCTTTATGGTTAGACTTCAATTAATACCTCGTACTAATATTAATTTACCATTAATTTATATATTTATTTGTGTTACAGTCAAGATTTCCTTGCAAAAGCAATTAGGTACTAGAATCCTTTCAGTTGGTAGGTTCCTTTGGTGACCCTTTTAAAAACATTTTGTGATCATTCGAATTTTCGGGATATATTGTGTAATGTAGAAACTGGTTTTAATTGAAAATATGCATTGTAACTTGATATGGGTTTTGCGTGAAAGCAGTCGAAAGTACTTACAGATTTTTGCGTGAATACAAGGTGTCACTGAAATAACAAAAAACCAGAAAAAGGGTTTTTCAGGGACCCTTTTTCAGGTTTACATTAAAAAAAAAACAATATGATCATAATGATGACATTATGATCAATTTTTACAATGGGAACAAGTAACGTTGAAATCGAGTTATTTTTTTCCCACATTGGCACACTAGCTGTGTCCGCGGCTTTGCTCACATGACTAAGTATTGTTTTAGCATTAATGCATTAATTAATTAATTAATTAACGTGAAGTCAAAGTACTTAGGTATATTGGGAAGAAATTAATCCACTAACAATTTATCCAGTAACTGAGGGACGCAAAAAAGTACGTGCGTAAGATATCTAAATTTATTTAGATATCTTACGCACGTACTTTTTTGCGTAAAAAGGTTCATAAGTTACTCTTTTTGGTGAAATAAGCGCTGCTAAAGTCGTAAAAATGTTCCCCCCCCTAACTTTGTACTAAAAAGTGAAAAAAAAATTGAGGTTAGAACTTAAAAATAACTTTCCACGAAAATTTGTTTGAAAATGATATGTGATATGTGTATATGTAATGTTATAACAACAAAATCTCTAATATTAACAACATATAACAACGGAACCTATAATTTTATTTAATATAGCGATTAGTTAATATAATGAACGATTGATATAATTTTAAAATAACTAATTTTTTTAAGCATATTATACATTAAATATAGAATCGTTTAACATACCACTCAAAAGATATAAAACTTATTTGGTCTAATATGATGAAAACGCCTACTTAAAAACACAAAGCAAAATTGCATAGACACGGGTTAGTTTATTTAGTATTATTTTTATTTTGTAGCCTGTGGGTAGCTCAACAAAAATTATTGCTAGTTAGTGTCTAATTTAAGCTTTAAAACAACAATAACTTTGTATTTTGTTTAATAAATATTTAAAATTATTGTTTCTTTGTTTTATTCTTTGTAAGTTCTATCGTAGTTATAGGTACCTAATAGTAACCTAAGTAGATATTAAACATAACTAGTAACTGATTACCACCTGCGCTAAGATAGGTCGACGGAGCCCCGCTTAGCGGGGCTCCTATTTCTGGGTGGTTTGAAAAAAATAATCACGAAGGCTACCTAACCTAACCTATCCGAGTCGGGGTACTCTGAGTCGGGGTGTTAACCATAATGACGTTTTTTTAACCTAACCTATCCGAGTCGGGGTACTCTGAGTCGGGGTGTTAACCATAATGACGTTTTTTTATATAATAGGTTGGTGAAAAAGTTTCTTCGCATTTTTTAAGAAAATTCAAAACATTTTTTAACATAGGTAGTTTATTTACATTTAACTAAAGTATGTACATGATCCCATTGCTATAGAAATTTTGGGACTTCTGATCAAAATACCGCGACAAGTGGTTTTGGCAGTCCCCTCGTGATGTTAACCTGACACTGCCTAAAGAATTCTGAAGAGACCGAAATAGGTGGAAATCTGAAGGTGCAAGGTCAGGACTATACGGCGGATGCATTAACACCTCCCAGCCAAACTCTCTTAATTTTTGCTGAGTGGCTAAAGATGTGTGAGGTCTAGCGTTATCATGATGAAAAACCACACCCCTTCTGTTGATTAATTCCGGCCGCTTTCTCTCAACTTCTTGCTTTAATCTCATCAGTTGTTCGCAGTAGAGTTCAGAATCGATGGTCCTGCCTGGTGGTAACAGCTCATAATGAATAATGCCCTTCCAATCCCACCACACACACAGCATCACCTTGTTACGAGATAACCCGGGCTTCGCCACAGTCTGTGAAGCCTGACCCGCCTTTGACCACGACCTTTTTCGCACGTTCTTGTCGTACGTGATCCACTTTTCATCACCAGTTATCAGCTTCTTCAAAAATGGTTCGGTTTCATTACGTCGTAATAAAGAATCACAAATGAGTACACGGTTCATTAGGTTTCTTTCAGTGAGCTCGTGAGGTACCCAAATATCGAGCTTTTTTGTGTACTTACCCAGTTTTTTTCAAATGCGCCAAAACTGTTTTGCGGTCAATTCCCAGTTCTTCAGCTACGTCGTACCTACTGATATGCCGATCTTGCTCCACTTTTTCAAAAATGGCATCCATTTTATCCGTAATAGGGCGACCAGAGCGACGTGCATCTTTGACATCAAAATTTCCGGATTGAAAACGCTTAAACCAAATTTGTGCTACTCTCACAGACACTGCACTAGGTCCATAAACATCGCAAAATTTTTTCGCGGCTTTCGTTGCCTTTTTACCTTTTTTGTAGTAAAATTTTAAAATGTATCGAATTTCTTCATTAGATTCACTCGACGGTACGAAAAACAAATAAAAATCACACATTTTCCGAATTTGAATTTGGAATTATGTTCTTTAAAATTTAAACTTTCAATGATACCAAAACCAGCCAGATACAAATAGTATAGCCAAAGAGATTTTATTACAAGTTCATACATACTATAATGCGAAAAGACTTTTTCCCCAACCTAATATGTATTAAACGTTAGACCTAATGATTTTCGGTTAAATAAACAATATACATATTAAACGTTAGACCAAATGATTTTCAAGTACATAAACGTTATATTAACGTTATACTAATTAAGTTTTAGAATAAATAAATGTTATATGTAAAGAAATTATTTCAACTGTTGGTACTCGTATATCTCACGTTGATTATGTCTTATGAACGATAATAAAATGAAATTAGACCAAATGAGTTTATACGTTATGAGACGCACCCCCGTGGTTGACACGTGGCCGGTTATTGTTTAATTTGAGCTAAAACTTGGAGGTATATCCTTGATTAAAATATTAAAGAATGAAAGAATATTTCAAAAACTTTCTCGAGTCCCGTTTATGAGAAATTGGTCAGCAGAAATACCTACCTACACGTTATACAAATAAAGAAATTAGGTACGGTATCCAAATTCATAATACTTTAAAATACAGTTACGGCTGCAGGTTTCTTATGTCGCCGATTTCCGTGGCGCTGGTACACATTATTTCATACAACCATGAACCATCTCACACCCTAAACATTAGACCGAGAATGCGTTACCACGAAGCAAGCCATAACTTGTGCGACGGAACATCGGCAACGTAACCTTCCTCAGATGTGTTTCAGCCCTAATGTTTAGCTTCAAGGCTCCCACAGTCAGGCGCGAAGCGACAGCGGAACGCGAGTCTTGTAGAATAATTTCCATGAAGTTTTCATAGAAATTGTTCTACTAGAATCGCGTCGCGCCTGTCTGCGGGAGCATTGAGGCTAACTTACGTTAGGGCTGAACCATTAGGGCATTAAATAAATAAATAAATAAAATACGTTTATTTCGACCAACAAGGATCATATGCACAGAATGTTTTTCCAAATAAAAAAATAAAAATAAAAAACACGTGTGGCATTCGGGGACTGCCGTGGTAAATTATCATTTTTTATCAACTTATGCAATTATAATTATTTATTTATGCAGTATTTTTTTTTCTTTGATATAATTCAAGTTTTTTCTTTGATATTAATTCAACTTTTTGAGCGTGGTGACCGATAAGAAAACAATTTTTTTCTTTTATTGAATAAATTAGAAGTTAATATCGTTTAAAATATTTTTATTTAATTTTTTATGCGGTGAGTGTGGCATTATAAATATATGATAGATACCTATACACCTATATACTTTCTCACAAACAGCTGCTTAAGTATTCGTCCGATTTCGGAGCAGCTCATCTCGATCCGTGCGAGCTTCGTACAGTCGTACCATATACATACACGTTAAGCGAACGCTCGGCCGAGCTACATGGCAGGCGGAGTGGGGGGTGTTAGGTTTTATTTTCGTTACGGAATTTCTTGATTCGGTCGCCGCGCTCAAAGCCCGCGATTAAAGCTATGCAATAGCTTAAAAATAAAAATAATATTTGGGACTGTCGCGTCGCGCCTGTTTGCGGGAGCCTTAACACAGCTAAAAGACCTAAATGTAAATGTTACAGGCCAATATCTGCTCAGAGTATCTATTAATTAATTTGAAACTAAAAATTATGAAACCTTTTGTGTTTAACTAAAGGCTTTTATTAAGCCTTTCAGGTCATCATAGTGTTCGTAAGTAAGTTTGTGGAGTTTTAGCTTTTAGCTACTGATCGCTGACTGTTGTTAAGTTATTTTGACATCCAATAATTTAGGTTTAAACCCGTCAATCACCTATAAAGTAAATCGAGCATGAAACGACCAAACACATCGTGTCGCAGTGCAATGCCGGACATAAAACTCTGTCTGTCGAGTTCTACTGCATCACCTTGTTTTAAACAGTTTGCGCTGTTGTCGGTATGTTTTGCTGGGGCTCGCCTCACGACTACTTTTTAGGGTTCCGTACCTACGCGACGATACGTCGTGGTGGAGCAAATGAAAATATAGCGGACTGTATATAATGACATAAAAGATAAATTAATACGGTAAAAAAACAAGAATTCAAAATGAGAAATTATTAGGATGTTAATAAAATGCGCAAGCGCAGCCGTGCGTGGATGCGCGCAACAGCTGACTGGTGTGGTGCGGGGGCCCGCGCTCCTCCGTCGTCGGCCGGCTGACTCCCCGCTGTCCCCGCGCCCCTCGTACACTGCCGCCTGTGTGCGGCGATTTTGAGACGAGCGGTCTCAACATACTCCCCCCGTTGAAGAGTCTTCAATAACAGTGGTAACCGGCAGCGTGCAGATGGTGTTGAAGGCGCGCCGGATGACACCCTTTCTTGTGAGGATGTCGGCGACCCTCGCGACGCCATCTCTGCCTGGGAGAACATGTGTGATGCGTCCTAGAAGCCACATAAGAGGAGGTAAGTTTTATTCCTTGATGACGACTAGCGTTCCCTCCTTGAGCTCGCCGGACGAGCGGCACCATTTTGTTCTTTCCTGTAGCCACAGAACATATTCATGGGAGAAGCGAGCCCAGAAGTGTTGCTTCAAATATTCGATGCGGCGAAATCGTTGTAGTGTGTTGACGTTGGCGTTCTGGATCTGTGGGTGAGGCAGCATGATTAGCGAACGACCAATAAGGAAGTGTGCCGAGGTTAAAGGTGTGAGGCCGGAAGGATCGTTGGACAGTGGAGTTAAGGGTCTTGAATTCAAAATAGCCTCGACTTGAATTAAACAAGTAGCCATTTCCTCAAAGGTTAAAATGCTCAAAATGCGTCGTAGATGATGCTTGGTGGATTTAACTGCAGACTCCCATAGGCCTCCGAAGTGGGGTGTATATGCAGGTATGAATGAAAAGTTTATGCCAGGGTCGATGTTGTTTATGTTTAAGTCTTGCGAAAGCAGCCTGGCCAACTCATTGAAAGCACCGACAAAGGTTGTGCCGTTGTCTGAAAAGATGTTACGGGGTTTTCCCCTTCGAGCAATAAAGCGGTTCAATGCAGCTAAGAAAGCTTCCTTTGTAAGGTCCGACACAAGCTCGAGGTGTATGGCTCTCGTAGCTAGACACACAAACACACAAATGAAGCATTTGATAAGCCTACATCCTCTACCTTTCCGGTCAGCTATCATGATGGGACCGGCGTAGTCTACCCCTGTATCTAAAAATGGAAACTCTAAATGTAGACGCTGCTCTTTTTTTTTTTTTTTTTTTTTTTTTTTTTTTTTTTTTTTTTTTTTTTTTTTTTTTTTTTTTTTTTTTTTTTGGTGGGAAATCATCAAATGACGTCTCCCGCTCTGGGCGGAGCGGAAGGGCGTGTCAGACTCTTACTGACTAAAACCCACCCGTGTTCCTTCAGTTGCCTGTGCGCCAGGGCCACGGTAACTCTTTCGAACAATCCGCAGCCCCGGCAGGCATCGGTCCTATCGGACCCCGTCAATGGTGCTGACATCTCTTTGAGGCGCGCGTGGAACACGACGCGCCGTCGACCCGGGCCTGGTCCTTACCGGACGGCGAGCTGCCCATTGCTCGCCGTCCGCAAGCCCGCGCCTACGGTGGCCGGGAGTCGGCAATCGACTCCCGACGCCCAGGGTGTCTCCTCCTCCTGCGGCGGCTAGGGGCGCGAGGGCGCAGTGATTGCCTCTCCCTTTCGCGCTCCGCCTCCTCCTTCGCGAGCATTACTGCTTCGCAGAAGGAGGTGACGGCTTCCCATTCCCTCTCGCTCCGTACCATGGCCTGAACCAGGGCCGGACGCGAGAGGTCGCCGCCGCCGATCGCCGCCACGAGGACACGGCGGTGCTCCGCCCAAGCCGGGCAGACCTCCACCGTATGCTCCACCGTGTCCTCCGGTCGATCCACGCAATGATAACACCCGGGCGTTTCCTCCCGCTTTATACGAAACAGGAACCTCCCGAAACAGCCATGTCCGGTGAGGACCTGCGTCAGGCGGAAGGTGAGGACGCCGTGGCGCCTCTCAAGCCACTCCTCAAAGAGGGGTCTTACCGCCGCAATTGTGGCGTGCCCTAAATGTAGACGCTGCTCTGGGAGATTACCCATGATAGGCTGAATAGTGTTGGCCTTGATCCTGCAACATTTTACACATTGATGTGTGATCTTTTTTGCCAGGTTTCTACCTCCAATAGGATAGTAGTGATGACGAATAGTGGCCAATAAAAGCTGTGGCCCAGCATGCAAAAGGTTTACATGAAACATGTTGAACAAGAGGATGCAAATTATATGAGAACTAGCTAATAGAATTGGATGCTTGATGTTATAATCATAAAATGAGTTGTTTAATCTTCCTCCAATACGAATTTGATTAGAAAGAGTAAATCAAATCAAAATCAAATCAAAATTGTTTATTTGTTAGGTTATGGTACAATAGGTGTTGTTACAGTGGTTCCAGCATACCCTGCCATAGTATGGCGTACAAATATTTATATACAAAAAAAAAACAAAGCCCATATTACTAACCTATTTATAATTATGAATAATAATGAATTAGAGAATAAAATAAGAATAATAGTTAATTAATAAAAATAAAAAAATTAGTTAATTATAGTATCAAAGAAAGGAGACAAAGATAATAACTTGTTCTTTGCTGGTAACTGTTTACCTGATTTAAGTAAGTGGTACTCTTCCGGGAAATATTCCATTTGACTTAGTCTTAATAACAAGTTTAAATAATTATTAAGTTCACTAGAAGTTAGTGAACCACACTCAAGTGAACTCTTATTGCATTTATTAATGAATCGCATGACATATGCCGTCACACGTTGTAATGTGTTAAAGTTTGAAAATTTTGAAAATAACGCAATAATAGGATTTTCAATAATATGATTAGAAACATGATAAGAAGAGACAGTTTCCGGTAACCCAGATTTATTATTATGTGACTTAGGGAACTGAGGCCATAAATACGTATCTTTGCTAAGAAATTGTGGTCCTGACCACCACAATGAAGATGACAGCAGCCTGTCAGCTCTAAGTCCACGCGAAGCGAGGTCTGCGGGGTTTCAGCTGACGGAACATAGTGCCAAGCATCTCCTCCTACAGTTTCCTGAATTTCAGACACACGATGACGAATGAATGTCTTTAACTGATTTGGTGAAGTAGATAACCATCCCAAGACGATGGTGGAATCACAACAATAGTGGACACAGTCACACCAAAGGGTGTCAACGGGCACCCGCAAGCGGGCTCCGCTGTCCGTCGGTCCGTCTGTCACAGGGTCAGGTCACACATCTTTTGAACCGTAATGGGTGGACACTTGACATTTTCACAGAGTGTGTAACCATACTATAACAACAAAATAAAAATATAATAAAGTAAAAAAATACAAAAACATACAACTAAGGAGTTTTATTTACAAAAGTATAAAAAAAGCAGTGTTCAATATTGTAAGGTGGTACGGACGGTTCGTGTCTGAGTTCTACTCCCACTTTTTTCTTTACTATACTATCCACGGTATTCAGTCAAGGATTCGTCTACTAAAATGACCGTCGTCGCCGTCATTCCTTTGACAGACACGGAGTTCTTATTGTTACTACGGCTTACACGTCAAGCTGTCAGTTATACCGGTTTCACTATTCGCGAAAAATTCTCCTCGCATAGCTAGAATTTGTGGAAAATGTAGATTAAAATTAGCGATGTTATGTTAAAAGTATACAAATACCTTTTTTATTATAATCTGGAAATCTCATTATTTCAAAAAAAAATACAATGAAAAAGATAAAACAATCACAAAAAGTAACAGTAGTTGGGATCGAACTCACAACCACAGAAGTGCGGGGCCAACCTCAAATCGTCCTAAGCTATTCACTTCGTTGACCATAGATTATAATACCCAATCCTGTATGTCATGATTGACTGCTTAGCTGCTTGAAGGTATAGCGTGATTAGTTTCATTTTTGAAGGTTAAATTCGTAATTATCTGCAATACTGTAACATTTTGTGTTGACTTTTAATAATCCCGCGGTAAACCGTGAAAGAATAAATACATGAAATCAAATCAATATTGCTCATCCCCATAGTAAATAGCGTGAAAATTAATAGTCTATCGACTAACCAGACCTATAGGGAATATTTATGCAAAATTTGAACAGAATCTATGCGGTAGTATATGCGTGATGCTCCACATTCAGACAAACGGAAAAACAAACATATTTTCGGCGACAATATCGTTCTACTCCTCACAGTAATTACCTTTTTCAAAAATATTCAATGTACAGTTATGATTTTGCCACATTTGTATTATAATTATTTGTATATGAACAGATTTCACAAAAACAAAAAACTTATAGCCCAAACAATAACACAACCAGCCCACAGGTACTTAAAATATTCCCAAAACTTATACGAGTATATTCACTTTTCATGTCGCTTAATTGTAAAGGATTTGTCGTCGACCACCTCTCTGGGGCAACACAATGAGTTTCACTCCGTAATTGTACTCGAACTCACCCCTATAGATGAAACAACTGCTTACAACAGTTACAACCCTTTCAGGGGCGAATTTCAAAGGTTTCTGAACCACCTCACCCTGATTAAATTTCGTCAAATATTGCGAGGATATTTTTTGTTAGTTATTTAGTTAAGAGAATAATTAATTTGCTTAGTTTTGAAGCTTTTTGTAATTAGTTAATTGGTGTTTGGAGTAATTTGATTTCTGTTAAGTGGTTTTAAGAAGACTTTTCGATATGGTTTTCACAAAAGAGATCTCTTTTCTTAGTCAGCAAGGAGTACATGATAACCGATAAATGATTTTATTTCTGTAAGTAGATTTGTACTAACACTTTTACACGTCAATCATATTTTAAAAACTAGATGAGGTCGGCGTTTCCTATCTGACTACTCGGAGAAGAAAGACCGAAACAAACTCAGAGGTCTCTTCTCTTTTAAATTCCAGACATAATCTTGGTCAGATCATGTGAAGACCATGTAGATTTGTGTCTGAAATGGTCTTTTGAGGAAAAACCACGGAGATTGAGTGGACCTGTTCAGTCAGTGCACGCATTTGTCAGTAATCTGCAGCTCAACTCAGACTTTAAGGAGCTCAACGATCTCGAGTCTGTTAAGTAATCTATTGCCTTCCTTAATACGTGTCCATTTTCTTTCTTGGACCATCGCAGAGCATAGAAATAATCATTCATTGTCATCTACTTAAGTTGATGGTGGCTGTTTTATAATAGTTTGATGACTGTTCAGCATAACTACTGCTCACTTTGAAGCCGCAATCGCAACCGAACAATGTTAATTACATACATTTTTAGAATAAATCATTGGTGCCTACATTACATATACGGCAAATAATATTACGTAAATATGTTTTCCTATGAAATCCGTAGGTATACCTTGTAGGTACTAACATAAGTATTTGGTACAGCTTCCCGTACCTTCTGAGAAGGGAATGATTATTGTGGGTCTAAGAAACCTCTGACATAATGTGGAATTGACAGACGGATCAAATACCAATAACTTATAGTTATCGGCGGGGTTAAAGCAAAAAAAAAATACGAAGGTAGACATATTTGAAGGATATTATTGATATTTTTTTCAGTTACGTTTTTGTAAGGCTAGGTTATTAGGATTTAGATTAGTCGTAAATATATTTTATTGTGATCACTAGAAACGGCTCGTGGTTATGTATACAGATAAATATCGTAAAGATAATCTGCGAGCTAAGTCTGCGATTGTCACGATAAGTCTGCCAATGGCGTCAAATAGCTCGTCAATCTCAGACATTTTCGAAACCTATGACATTTGTTACAGGTAGTCACAAAAACAACTTAAATGTAGTTTCAAGCAACTATTTTCACCAAAAACAACATGTTTCTTCACAAAACATGTTCAAGCAAGACTTCCTCACAAGAATGCGGCATTTCTTCTCAATAATTATATCCTGAAGCGAGACTGTTCAACAAAGAATGCAGCGTCTCCTACAATAATTACACCTGCATTACACTCTATAACAGAGCTTTGCTGGCTTATGACACGGAGCAGGCAGAGTCAGAAGATTCACTAAATTTATTGTCATTTAAAGACTCCCGAGATTGGAGGAAGTGTTTTCAAATCAAAGGCTGTAGCTCGATCGTTGTGCAGAGTCCGGTACTTGGCTTACAGCAGTATAGTTATATCGTAAGTTTATAATATAATAATAACAAATAATACATTTTATTTTAGACAAAACACAGGTAAAGTTCATAAAAACAAATTTTCAAGTAATAATAAAATTGTAGGCGCAGTTAACGTTGTTAAACGCATGTTACGCTTTTTTTAGTCATTTCACACAAAGAACGCTGGCTGTCATACTTCATGGAAATAATGACATTATTATTGCACTTACAGTACAATTTGTGTCTTGTTACACATTATGAGTGTCATTTGCGTTTGTACGGAGTGATCCTACTGTATCTCGATAATCTGTATTATCACGCCTTGTTCCTGTGCACCGTAGAATAACTTGGATTTATTCGCTCGAGGTGGGATAAATTCACCGCTGGCAACACTGATATTACCACTGTGTGTGAATTTACTGCGGGCAACACTGATGTTACCGCGGTGTTCAGATTTAATAAAGCTATCATACGAGTGAGTTATGATTTAATGGAAAAAGTGGTTTCTGTGGAACGAAGGGATTATGGTGGCTTCAAGACGTAGGTGGGTACGTAGGTGAGGTGTGAATATCACTTTCATGTAACTACGTGTTAAAGCCATCCAGGTTTTGTATTGATAGGTATGTACACCTAGGATGCTTGGGTAGTCAGACAGGATTTTAAACTAGTAACCTAAAAGGTTGCGTAGAATGGTTAAAGATGTAGATAAATACCTACAATTCCTAATCCAATTACTAAAACATACTTACTTATTAAAAATTGTTCTTTCTATAGTCAACATTAAAGTGTTTACATAAAACTTCTACACAACAAAAAAGGCATTTTCAAAACCATTTGAGTTTTTTTTCCACAGAAACAAGCGTAGTTAATGTTCTGACAATTTCAAATATTAATATCTTTGTCATTAAAACCTATGCTAATCCAAGGATTCTCAGAAAAGGATCCGCCATTATGTCCAGCAAAGGTTCTACGGCATTTGATAGGTTTTTGCGATAGAATCGGATCCGATCCGTTTCAGCCCATTGTTAGAGCTCTGCTTACGACAGGTTATGGTTGGTGTGAAGAATGGAGCCGTATTTCAACTTCGCTTCGGGTTTAATTATGCGGAATTAAATTGTGCGTCGCTAGGAATCGTTTGTGAAGGAAGATACTTTATATAATGTAGTGTCGTGATAATGTCACTGTATAAACATGGGTGCACCAAAAGGTGCACCCATGCAAAAAAAAATTGGCATAAAAATGCCATTTGTTTTTTCGAATTTTGATAAGCAGAAGCGTCCGTTTGATAAGCATACCCTATAGGGTAATAGGGTATGCTTATCAAACGGACGCTCCTGCGCTCCTGTGTATAAAAAACAAAATTAAAATCTCTTTAAATTCGCTTATATACTCATGTTTAATTTAATGAAAGTGAAGCACACTGATGATTCGCTTTGATTGATATTAACCGTGATTAAAGTTGATTTTTAATTAGTTATGAAGGCATCAAGTGGCCAAGTAGACAGTTAAATTAGCATACATGTGAAGGTGGCGACTACCGCGTACGTAACATCTTACAACATTACGGTTATCATGAAAACTAATGTTATAGAGCCGTGGCAACTGTTTACTTTGCCTAGAACTCGACGGCGCAGATAACTTTGTATAAAGTTATTATTCTACTCAACTTAATAACATCTAACTGTTAAAGTTTGCGTTTACGTTACTAATACGTCCTAATATTTGGTTAGTCCTAACAAATTAATAATATGCAATAAATGAAGTGAATAAAAGAGAGAATTAAATTAGAGAAATATCTATATTTATTTACAGTCCGGCCGTCGAGAGAAATCGTTCGTGACACCTGTCAGTGTCATACAAACGAATACGTGTTTTGCGAGTTACTAGAATTGTCATACTGACAGGTGTCAGAACGCATTCTCTCGGCGCGTGACGACCGGACTGTAAACATATTATAAAATACTAACAATCAACCAGGGTAACTTCTCTTAACTTCTGTTTTATTATAGTCCGGGCACAAAATTTCTATGTTCCTGGACACAGCGCAACAGGAATTGTATTTGCTCTTCTTCAGTCGTGATAAGTCCGTGAAAATCAAGCATTAATTCGACAACCCTTCAGCAGTGTCCTTAACAACTCTCAAACGGCTTAGTAGTAATTGGCTTTATCTTGGTTTTGAACATAGTTTTTAGAACCAACTCATAAACATGATGATGACAAGCAAAAAGTAACAATTATTTCTAAAGTCTGATCCAAAAGAGCACAAGCTCCATTGAAATGGCCGGTATTCGAAGATATTGTGTCGCAACACATTATTTTTAACTTGTAATTAAGGTTTGTCTATGAGTTTTTGGTACTGCAAGAAGCTGTTCTCTGTCGTCAAATGAAGCGATAATTGGCAAGCGTTCTTCTTTTGAACTTCGCACATTCAAGCCTGGTAATAATTTTCCATCCCAATGAACTGTGACTGCGTCATATACATTGTTCTGTAAGTCAGTTTGTATTACCTCTGTGATTTTCTCGTCTGAGTATGAATTCTCTGGATCGAGGATTTGTTAATGGAGAAATCATCGCTGCTTAGAACAAGCGCTTCTACGATCGCATAAAGAATGTAAACGGAGTCTCTTATGCTTAGCTGGCACCGATCTAAAGCTGTGACAAGTGTAGGTATTATCAAATTCTTTCAACCTCTTTTCGTACTTTTTTCAGGGCGGGGAATCTCTGGCAAGCTGACTTCAGAATTTCGAATCTGTTCTTCGTCTGAGTCTTGTGGAAATCGATGCAACAGCCAACAACTCTTTGTCTTAGTTTTCTTTCCTCTTCGTCTAACCGTGTCTGTCTACCTCTTTCTTCCCAACTTTTTGTCTACACCAACTAAGCATAGGTCGACCTGACTCTCTCCGTTTTTTCAAAAATACGTCGTCTTCCTCTATTTTCATTAGTCCAAAGGTATCAGCATGTGCAATATGAAATAAGTTACCAGGTCTCTTCCAAAATTATTTTCATGGTTCTTAAAAGTGTCCTGAGTATTTTTTACAAATTTTCTGCTGTTCTCTCCAAACATGATAAATCACCAAGTTTCTTCACGCAATTAGGAAATGCCTTTGTGGGAATTCTTGCTTTTACCCAAAATAATGCACTCCCCAATCACAAGATTAGCACTTTCACGGATAGTTAACTTGACTGAGCGAATATTATAAGTCAAGACAGCGAAAACTTGTCGAATGGTACTTTTGCACCATTTATTTGAGGGTCGGCAGTCCGAAAAGGATAATATTTTGTTTATCACTCTGTAATTTAACTGACATCTTTATGCAGTAAACAACAGCGTACTGATAATATAAAAAATCTGGTATGAAATGACAAACAAAACACGTAGTTACAGGTCGCAGTGCAGTACCCGCGCAACTTGTATGAACAAGTTGAAATCGCAAGCCGGCACGAGTTATCGTTCATAAAGTGCTAATATTTTTTTCTAGACTATATTGGGTTATTACTAAAGTCTAAAAAAAGTTTAAATTTAAGGGACACCCTAAATTTAACTTAGTATGGAACACAGCTAAAGAGTGACTTTCCTTTGACCAATAGAGTTATACAAAAGTTAGAGATTCTTTTACAGGATTATAATGCGCGAATTGGCTGTACATCATACACCATAAAATATGTCACATAAGTCACAAAGAATAATGTTAACCGAGCAGTAGTGGTGGCCCAGTGGTAATGACCCCGACTTAGGAGTTGAAGGTCGTGGGTTCAAACCCAGGCAGGGGCTTTACTTTGTGTAAATAATGTCATCACCACTGCTCTCAAAACGGTGAAGGATAACATTGTGAGGAAACTGGCATGTCCTAGAACCAAAATTTCGAAGACACCTACCAACCAGTTCTGGGCCCGCGCGGTAGATAACAGCCCACTTCCTCTCGAAGAGGGGAGGTCTGTATCCCAGCAGTGGGAATATTAGAAGCTGATTATGCTAATGTTAACCGTGAGTGTACAATCAGACTTTCTATTGGTCCATTTACTCGTATCCTGGCAGGCGAATTATAACAACCCTAAGAGCGCAAACTTTTCGATGATCATAATATTTATACAATAACTAGCTGCGCCCCGCGGTTTCACCCGCAGATCCCTTGGGAATATCGGGATAAAAAGTATCCTATGTCCTAATCCAGGTCATAGTCTACCCATGTGCCAAATTTTATCCAAATCCGTTCAGCCGTTTTAGCGTGATTGAGTAACAAACATCCAAACATCCACACTTTCACATTTATAATATTATTATAGTAGGATAGTAGGATTACGATCGATAGGATGTTATAAACATTCTATTCTTTATAGAGCTGAAATAACACTCATCTGCTATGCAAAATAGGAGATTACGCGTCCAGCTGTGTTGCCACGATATCTCATGGCCCGGGCAGCCCGCCAACAGTTAAAATTACTTGATTCTCACCAGCACTAAGTGAACGCTTTCGGAAAAACGCTCCTCAGCACTCTGTGTAACGTGACGGCTTGAGATATGGATGGCTTTAACTTTCATTTTAACTTGATAGTGGTTTTATAATAGTTTGATGGTTTTTGAAAACCGTGAATGATTTAATATCCTTAAACGTTTACCGATATTATGGGCAGATAATCTTTGCTTTTCTTGTATTGGGGACTTTCAATCTTCGTATTATTGAACATCTAAGAATCTCTCCCACACCTTTCTTACATGCCCTTAATTCCTTTTCTATGAGCTTGTCGAGAATAAAAGATCTATCAAATGGTTTATTTTGTAGTAAAGTAAAAGCTTGAAGCTCAAGTAATGTGCAATTGACTTGCTATTGAAAATGGAGCTCGTATATGTGAAACCAGTTGTTTTGACTACTATCTCCGTCAGTTTCTAATTTGATATGGAAGAACGTGGACACTCCAGACTATCCATCCATCCCTAACAATAACGTGTACATTCTCATACTTAATTTGAATTGATTTTTGTGTATTTTATTTTCTCTTCTACTCTTACACACGGTGTCTACATTATCTTTCTACTTTCCTATCCCAGGTATGTTGAAAGAGATTTCTGTAGAAATAAGCATCACCTTTGTACTCTACAGAAATCTCTCGTGTTTTTCGTTTCTATTCTTCTTGTATGTTTAAATGTTTGTGTACAGAAATTGTTAAATAAATAAATTTATAACTGACAAGGCATCCAAAAAAAATCGGTAAGGTTAGTTATGTTAGCCTTATCTATTATGCTGTAATGTAAGTAACCACATTATGCGCCAGTAAATACACAGTAATGCGTTACGTGCGCTGCGTCCGACGCATGCCGACTGTGAACTATGCACATTCCTGCGTGTGAAGGCGTGAACCGGCGCGATGGACAAAGAGCGAATTAGAGTACGCGTCGCGCGCTCCTGGGTAACTTAATGAGCAAAACCAGCCACATTTTCAAACTGTAGGCTGGATCTCTTCGTATGCTATCAATGCTATGCCCATCAGATATTTGAATAATAGGTACAACTTACTGGGTGATGAGACGAGCTAATAACGTTTGCAGGGCCAACTTGGCCAGAGAGCGCACAAGACAGGGAGGAAAAAGGGGAGGCCTTTGCCCAGCAGTGGGACACTATATTAGGCTAACAAAAAACACGTGTGGCACTCGGAGACTGCCGCGGTAAAGCTATTGCATAGCATTTTTTATCAACTTTAAATGCAATTATAATAATTTATTTATTTTTTATTTATGCAGTTTTTTTTTTCTTTGATATTAATTCAAGTACAGTCGTACCATATACATACACGTTAAGCGAACGCTCGGCCGAGCTACATGGTAGGCGGAGTGGGGGGTGTTAGGTTTTATTTTCGTTACGGAATTTCTTGATTCGGTCGCCACGCTCAAAGCCCGCGATAAAAGCTATGCAATAGCTTAACTTTCTTCGCACTAAAACTTTAAGTATGCATGGGCCCAGTGCACTAAAGTTGCACGGCTTTTTGACACTGTATTTTCAAAAAGAGTGCAAAATTATTGAACATAGTCAAATCGGTCGTAGATCACATCGGATTGCATCTTAAGCCGCTACAGGTGTAGGCATAAACACCAATAATAAAAAAATTAGTGCTCTAGAACTGTGCCTCTAGTATGATTCTATCACTAAATTTGCAACACAATCCACAAAACACTAGCTTGAATTTATAGCTCCAGCCCAGCAGTATTGTACTGTAGCAAACTTTTCGAAGGTTTTTTATGTCACAAGTTTGCCCCTTTAGGCTTTTAGCGCCAGTCTGCAGGTCATGTCGAGTCGAGTTTGTGGCACAAAGGCTAGTTCACAGGTTGTCACGTGTTCTGGCGCAATTTCAAATGTTTCTATTTCGTCCTCTTTAAACTAACGGCTTGTTTGGCTATGGCCAGTTCGTGCTGTGACATTGTGTATCTTTCTTTTTGGGTGGAATTTTGACGGATATTGTGCGACGATTGTTTTATTTCGTGAATGTCTTAATTATGTCCTTTCATACGAGAACTAATTATGAGAAGACGTCTAAAGGGAAGGTTCCAGTGCATTTCTGAATAAAAAAAGGTGTGAATAACCTGCAACGTAGTACACATATTTTATTATAATATCACAGGATAATGTTGTATTGGGTAGCGTGCCATGAAGGAGATACTTGTTGTTTAGATACAGCAGTTTTATAACGATGCAATAGTAGACTTTTAAACTTATAAATACCTACTTGGTTTATGTTTCAAAACAACTCATGAGATGAATTTCATAAGTATAAAAAAAAAACCTTCATTAGAAAGATGATAAACTATCGTATTAAAAAGTTCACTAACTGTTAGGTACAGTTCAGCCTGGTAGTCTCAGTTCTCTTTTATAAACTGGATAAAATAAACTTTATTTCAACGTCTCCAACAATGTTAGGCGGGCGCATAACTTTAAAAAAACTATGAGACTGCTAAAAATCCAGCCACGAACGATACATAAATCTGAATAGAGAAGATTTATAACGTATTATTTTAATTATATTTGGTTTATATAAACATTTAGCAGCCTTCACGACACTTCTGGGAAATCGGGGCTTCTTAGAAGGGACCAAACTATGAAATTAAGAGTCTTCGCGAGAAAAATGATCTATTATTATCAAATGAACAAAGATTTATTTTAGAAAAAAAGGACATCCTTCATTGTTCTACCTAAAAAACTCAAAATTACAGAAAAAATGGTTAGCATGGCTTTAGGTACTGATAGCGTCACCATTTGCTTGAAAACAATAACCAGAAAAAGTACCTAAATAATTAACAAATTGTTGGCTGACTAAACAGATAACAATAATACGATCCGCTTCTGTATTAACTCAGTCTAAATAATGTTTCTCCTGAAACAATTTTATCCGTATAAATATAAACAAAGTGCCCATTCATTAAATATGTAATTATGTTAACATCACAATTATTACGCAATTATAAATATTTTGTAAAAACGTGTCAATCCCACTAAAGTGCACTGTCCTTCAAGATACAGGATTTTCCTAGTTTTAAGGGCAGGGGTCTTACTCATCTAAACTCATCCCTTATTGAAACAACCCTGATGTGACCTAGGCTAAGTATTTTGGTAAATAAATTATTACTCACATTGTCCACTTCCAATAAACATTACAACAACATAACACCCCATAAAACTTATGAAATCAATTTATAAAGGCGTGTCCACACTGTTTATGACCACCTAGTACTACTAATGGTCGGGTACGATTTACGAGCAGCCCCTCGGACAAAAACTTTATGAGCCACCCTTAAGCAAACGAGCCACAAATTTTATCGTCGTATTACTTCTTTGTTAGTTTACTATGTGTTAAGTACTACAGTGATGTGCCGCCATTTTGTCAACATTATGGAAGATGGACGCCATTTTAATTTGTTACGATTAAAGTTTTACATTGAATTAGGTTGAGAAATATCTTGACTATGAAAGACCATGAGATTAGCAAACGTTCTTAGGGCCAATATTATCGTAATAATAAAAAAAAACCAGACATAATCTAATACTAATCTCCTTTTTCTAAGGGGTCCTATACCCCTATAGGGGGGGTACCCTTAAAGTCCTTTAAGATGAACGGAAACCTTAAAGGTGTTTTTAGGGTACTGCTGTAGAAAAATAAGCTTTACGTTAATAACTTATTTATTTATTGTTACTTTAACATAAAACGATAACTTGGCAATTACACGAGCTGAAGATAGACTTAGGCAAAAACTTGTGCGTGTCAGCTCCGACGCGTGACTGGAGTTTACTCCTGAAAAACGATTGTCTTAAAGTATATACTATAGCCAAAGGAAGGAAATGAACCTATATATTTATTTATATTGATTTGATAAAATATATTACATCAATAATATTACTTACTAAGAGTACCTACCTAGTTCACTATGAGTGATAGGAACTATCAATACTCGAGTTACGGGATTTTAATTTACGGGAAGCAAGGAGATTATTACGCTGTGCCTAATAATCCTCTAAAAGGGAGATTAATGAATACAAGAATTAGTCCTGAGTTCAAAATATGATAATTATGTAATCGGCATAATATGGTTATGGCCGATCCTACTCCAGTTAAGAGAGGTTTGAGCTTATACTCTGCAGAGGACAACAAGCTGATCCCAGCCTCCTTACAAAAAGAGACATAGTCACACCGTATGTAACCCTTTCAAGTCGTTTAATATCTCTCTGGCCGTTTGCCAGCCTCCCAGGACGCAAGATGTGTACCATAACCAAGTATATGTCCGCAGCCAGATAAAATGGCACGCCAGTTTAATATGCCCTGATAACTACGTGAAAAACTGTTTTTATCTACGTTTTTACAATGTTAACAAATATGTTTATGGGTAAATAAAGTTGTAGTGTTTGTATTGTGAAAAAAACATGACCAAGTTATGGCAACAAAAATTATTTTAACTTACGTTATAGGACGAAGTTAATTTGAGATACTTCGTGGTTAGCCTAAAAATAGCACCCTCATTAATCAAACCTTAATATTTAAAGAAAGAAAGAAAGAAAATACATTTATTTGCGGTAAACATGACGCAAAGAAAAACACACAAATACAAAAAATAACGAGTTGGGGAAAAACATGCGTCACATTCACGCAAAACGGCAATCGCTAAAAAACCGGCAAATGCTTGATTTATCGTATTCACAGAACAGCAAAGTATGAAAGCCTTATAAATTTGAAGTTGTATGAGTTACTTAGTGTCTGCCTGCATCATCCCACTGGTGGCATAGGCCTATCTCTCGTATGGGTTAATTTACAGTAATTAAAAGCCTTCTTATTCTTTATTTATCAATGTGATCAGTCGCTGATTAGTATCATTATGAGATAACACCTTTTTGATCTTAAATTCAGATTTTGAGTAAAAGCCATCTTCGTAGGTTACTACAAACCAATGTTTGTTCCACCCTTTAAACGCATCCCTTACAGTCATAGTGTGGGGTGTCAAATACCCTGGACGGTGTTAGCATACACCATGATGACGTCATAACAGTGAGGTGTACAATTAATGGCGGTATTATCTCGCTCGTTAATTCGACGGTCGTTAACTGAAGCCCCGCTGAAGGGAACCATGGGAGTAAACATGGGACAGTAGAACCACCCGTTACTTCATTGCTAGGTGGCGTATTGGGTTTCATGGCTGTTTAGTATCTTAAACTGCGAAGAAACAATTTTTTACATTAATTTTTTGTTCCTCGGTCAATAATCTGATAGTGGGTGAAAATGTAGCTGAAACTAAATGAACAACGAAATATTTATATTAATTGTATGTTAAATCTATTTTACGCTGACGTTTCGTCTCCATCACTCAGCTATAGGGGACTGACACATTGTACAGGGTGGCAGGGACATTGACGCGCAAACTGCAACCATGAATTCAGCACATGATTCAAGACCCACTAGCGTTGAAATTTTACGTCGGTTATAAAAAAAAATATTGCTTTTCCATACATTTTCGCCACGTAGAAATTGCAATTTTCTATGAAAATGCTGTTTTCTTTTTTGATAACCGACGAAAATTTTCTACGCTAGGGAATCTAAATCATGTGCTGAATTCATGGTTTCAGTTTGCAAGTCGATGTCGTGCCACCCTGTATAGTTATCAAAACTGCACGTGAATACAGGTAATTTCAAAACGATACAAGATTCTATTGTTAGTTAAACCGCAAATTAAACAGATACGCGTGACACGATTTAACTTTTTTTAAACTTAAGTGTACAAATCAGAGACCATTTCCATCCAAACTAGCTTGCAGAATAAAATGCATAGCTATACTCTATACTACCTGCTCACAGTGTGGAGGTCATTTGTTTTCTCGTAGCTGGACTCGCGCACTCGCTTCGCTTGGTTCGTGAAAAAGATCGCAGCGATAAGCTCTTATGAATGGACGTTTATGAGACAAAAGATTGAATCTTTTGATGTTATCTTAAGTACAGGTTGTATAAAGAGATTGCGTAATTTATAATGAGCACAGTGTGAATGGGAAAGTCAACAGCATGGTGTTGATTTTTGCAAAATGGTAAATGTTTCAATCAAGCTTCATTGGCATATTTGGGGTGTGTTTGAACTAAACGACTGTACTTCTAATAAAGCATTTTTTTTTCAGAATAATTCTACTTAGCTACGGAATACTTTCTACCTTGAGTAAGTAAAATCTTTATTAAAAAAACCTATACGAAAATGGTGAAAAGATTTAACTTGAGATGTTCACGATCTAAAAGTTTAGAGAAGCAGATTATTCTAATGATAATAGTTATCCAAATGTGAAGTTAATATACTTTCAAGAAAACCATTAACAATCCATTCAAACTTGACTCACTGCCAGTTCTCACTGCTCAGTTGTCAAGCGACACTCATAAAACAGTTTGACGAGCGGTGGCTATCGTCGCGACGACCGCGCAACCGTCGCGTCGCGGTGAGAACGTACCGCGAATAACGATCACACAATAAATTACTACGACGGTCTGAACGGTGATTCGAATTGTAATATTAAGCATATTTGTTGCTTAAAGATAATAGTTGTTTCATTTTGCAGTGAAGAACAGCCTCAATCCGCGTTTTATCTGTACAACTTTGACTCTCGCGACAACGTGATACAAAAAATCTTTTGCTAGTCAATAATTTTCGTAGCACGCAACTAGCTGAGATTATGTGCAGGGTGAACGTAAATATGTAGTGCACTACGGCGTTAGGGTAAGGGACTGAAATCGTGTGAAAAAATATATACTCGAAATATAAAGAAAAATCAGAGATCAGTTAGCTAGAAAATGTTGGCGCTTTTTAATTTTAAAATATTTACCGTAAAATTTACGTGTATATGGGTCTTAAAAGATCCACTTACAGAAATAAAGATCATTTTATTACATTTGAAATTAACGTAATATGTGCAGCTTCTGTCAGTTCTGCCGATTTTATATCCCATCTTACCAAACCTCCTTTTCCATAATAGCAAAAAGGCCTTAAAAATAATCTCCGTAGCGTATTCTTCTATCCACTGCACTATAACGGCTGTACAACCTCATAATTAGGTAAAGAGCTCATAAAATGCGGGCCATTGGAGCCGGAGCCGATGGGGTGAAGCCGGGAGGGTCGTAAAGCACCCGGATGCACCCCATGATTGAATGGAATTGATTGGTATTGATATTTATGGCTAGTGGATTGGAGCGCTTCAGTTCGGAATTCACTTGTTGGTTTGATATGTAGACTAGAAGCGTAAACAAATAGATTCTATATGAAAGGGAAATAATTTTGTATGGGAATGGATTTTGGATAGCATTTTATGCACACAAATAATAGCTCGTGCGGTACCGGTTCTCGCTACGCTCTTTGCTAGGCGTAGCTGAAACCGTGCTACGGCGTAGCTCACGCTGTGCTACGGCGTAGCTCAACCTTTGCTACAGAGGAGCTTACACTGCTATGGCGTAGCTCACATATTGCTACGGCTTTGTTCACCCTGTGCTATGGCGTAGTTCACATTATGCTACGGCGTAGTCAGCAATTTACTAGGATCAATCTTTAAAAACTGTTGTTTTTAATTATTTTTCTCCAATAAAAAATACCAAAACCAAAAGAAACAAAGCTTGTATTGCTCGCAATGTAAGTGAGAACAAAACGATAGTGTTATCGTGGGCGCGCGTGAAATCAAGACGACTGAGCGCCGAGCTGCGGCGGCGGGAGATAGCGCCGCGCGGAGCATTTGCATACAGACGCTGCGTTTAGACGGGCCACCAGAACCGCAGGGATGTAGGAAAACCCATTGTTATAACTCACGCAATTTAAATAAGTTAAAAAAATATTTATAAGTTTTTTGTTTAACCTGTATGACTATGGAAGACATGAGACATAATAAGAATATGATAACTTGCCATACAATTGTTGCGACCATATTGCTTAACGGTTTGATATACAATGACGTCATAAGTTTCCTTACAGTCACCTTCTAGTAAACATTTGTTTTGTTCACAAACGATGTCTGTTACTTGATTTATACTCATAACTGACTCGGGAATCTATAACTCATCGTGAGTAAGTTCATTGGCCTTTACGAATATTTGATAAGTAATTGTTAATGACTGTATTTACTATTTACCATCAGATATAGGAATCTACAAGAAAGATAAGAAGAAATAAAAGGAAGATAAGATAACAAGACAGCCGCGAATTGTCATTTTCTGTAGCTCCAAGCTTCAGTAGTTCTTTAGAATGATGAGTCGAGCAGTCGCTCCTTTCCTAGCCCCATATAGTTTGCCCCAGAAGCAGATATACCCACTAAGATACATGCAAAGCGGCGTGCTCCATTCAACGTTCACGCCGGCAATATTTGTGGAGCAAACAGCACCCCAGCAGCCTGCGCTATAGGTGCACTTAATGCTTGGTGCAGATGCAACACTTTTAGTGACACCTTTGTCGGTGTGTGTGTGTGTGTCCACTCAGCACTCGGTACTGTAAATATTATAACCTATTTGGTGCTTACATGCAACCTCCGCGAGTCCGGTAAAACTTATTGACAAGAAACACGAGACAAACATTAATTTGGTTTATATATAGAATAACAAAAAACAAGTAGGCGTCTGATTTGACTGACAAGCCAAGATACAAGAGAAAAATACATTAAAATTATTTACACTTGAAACGATCCCCTAATAATTATTTATTTTATCTGAATGATATTGTTTTATTGATGTACAGTCACCAAAAGAGATCAGAAAAACCAGAGTCGTCGTAGTTGAAGTTTAGTAAGAAACCAATGAAGATTTTCGAATAAAATTTAATTTATTTAATAGATAACAAACAGGTAATTTATCAAATTAAATTTTATTCAAAAACATCCATCGGTTTCTTACTAAACTTCAACTATATCCGACGACCCTGGTTACTTATCACATTTGGTGACCGTACCTCTCCTAGAGTATTTACACGAGTCAAAATTGTGTTATGATGGTTTTTGGGGTTTGGTCACATTCAAATTCTGGCGATTGGACGTTTGCATCGATGCGAATACGTATTGTTTCCCTCAGTGTGCGGGCAAGCTTATCCTAGCAGCATTATGGTCTAAGCAATTGTGCAATATTGCAAAATCGCTACTGTATTTATGCCTACTTTGGAAACGAGACTTATCGTCTATGTGAGTCGATAATTACCTACCACCAAATTTAAAATCATGAAACACAATGTAGCTATGTGTGTGTGTTATTTTATGAGTTATTTGAAAGTATTCAATTATTTTATCGGAAGCCCTACAGTCTGCTTCATGATCTCCGTATCCCTGACAACTTTAGTTGCTCCAATCTGTCGCCTAATGCTCCCCGTCTGTGGAAGGCATTAGCGCTGCAAAAGGTGTCACTTGAGCGATCGCGTCAACATCGCGATACAATTAAGTTTGGAGCAGTTCGTTACTCTGATGTGTTTGTTTCTTAACTTAATGTTTGGGCGTGTTAATTACATTCCTATTGGTTAGCGGGGTTCACTCTCTAAGTCTTTAGGGAAATTGGTGTATTCTGCGCTTTAGGAGTTTAGGACCGTTTTATTTCATTTTCATTATTTACTGCATCTGTTACGGTCGCCTGGATGAATGAAAAGATCATTAGCCTCTATTTATTGCTGGATGATATTAAAAGTAGGTTTATTAGGAGAAAAGTTTCGCAAAACGTTCAAACAAAGCTTTGTAGGTAATTTAATGAGTCATTACTTCACATAGTTCTATTAGAGATGTGTGTTTAGGAATTATCCGTTTTATGCACCTCTATAAACGAAGGAAAGTAAGGATTACCATTAACACGGTGCTTCGGAGAACTAATGTTAGAGACCGGTGCGATCGTAGGGACATATACCTGCTGGTTCTATTTAGAATAGATCCAGGTGGCGCACGCTCAATATTCATTGGCATTTTCATGAGTTTTGTTTAATCAGATTAAATAAATTATAACGGGAAGTGAGTGAGTGCCGGGAGAGTGACTTATATTTCTATCGTCACGTCGAAGCGGTGCACACAGATTTGGCATCAAAATAAATTTAACTGGATTGAAATGTTGTATTCATACACAAGCCTTTGTATTCCATCACCACAACAATAAAATAACAACAAAATATTTTGTTTGGCCAAACAATCCTTTTCAGGCTGCCTCTATTAATCAAAAACAACTCCCGAACAAAACGGCCATTGTCGCAGGGATCGGCACAAAAGCGACTCATCCCGAACGTAACCGAATACTCCCGAGTGCTCCCGGCAACCTGAGTTTATTCAACCGCATAAAACTTTAACTAGAACGTGGGATATACAGATTTTTACGCGCTGAACGCCGCGTGCGTGCAATGGCGAATATATCGTGCCTGAAACACTGAAACGCCAGCCTGTTTAATAATAAATGGACATTTAAAAATAGGCAAAATGCGCGAAAACAAGCGGATAAATGTAAATAGTTAGGAAATATGAAAGCTTTGTGCGAGCAGGTTTAAAACGAATATGGTACACGCTTTGTAGCGAAATGTGAATGTTTTTAGTTTTGCTAATATTGTGTTTTTTGTTGGATGCTCGCAACGGAAGGCGGCTAACTGCACGTTATTATAGCGAGTATAATATGGGACGAGGATTTCAAAAAGAATAAATTAAAATCTACGCGGTTCAGACAGTTATTTTGTTCTGGGAAGTTGCATTTCTATGCTGAACAAGTTTCAATGACGGGTATTCATGGTCAGCATTTTGCAGAAAAACTGTCAAATAATGGAAACTGACTCAATATTTGAATGTTCCTTGTGTTGGCAACAAAAAGTAACAGAATTACAATATCGTGTGCGCATACAGTGACATGCCAAGCCCTGCCAAACGTGTTGATTGAGCCTACGTATCCCGACATCGGTCAATAACAAAGAGAAACAAAGAGAATATAGCAAATGGAGTGCTGATGTGACAGTGATTTTAAAATGTATACAAAACACTAAACAACTCATTCGCTAACTCTTGCTAATCCAATAGTTTTGTAGCCTTCTATGTCGTGATAGTCGTCGACCCTTAATTAGTCATCTAGTCGTGCTTTACGCTACAAGCAGTCCCTTAACTCTTCGCATGTCAAATGTAAACCATGTGCACCGATAACAATAGAATTTCTATTGTGTCTATAATTTGACGCGCGACGGGTTATAGTTTTGATGATGCTAAAAAACTGACGTTAAGAACTTGAAAAAACTGACTAGCTTGAAGGTTCAGAATTTTACAGAAATCTGCGGTGCTTGCGAGCTCTTGAAGGATAAGTCAATAGTGCAAGGTTTCAAGTAACATGAGTCTTCCATGTTGTTCTCTACTCCATAGCAGCATTCAATAGAGCGCCGAAATTAAACGTCTCGAGCCAGTGGTTCATATCGGTATGTACGCTGCAATTACAACAGTCACATGAGCACGCCATGTTGTTCGCTACTCCGTGGCAATATTCAATAGAGCGCCGCAATGAAACTTCTTGAGCCAGAGGTTTATATCCGGATGTGCGCTGCTGTTACCACAGTCACATGAGCACTCCATGTTGTTCTCTACTCCGTGCTAACATTCAATTGAGCGCTGCAATGTAACGTCTTGAGCCAGCGGTTCATATCGGCATGTGCGCTGCAATTACAGTGACGTCAGAGTGGCGACGTGCGACGCCATCGGCTTGGCGTGACGTACGCTACGGAGATTTAGTGACGCAATCAAGGATCAGGCCGAGTTAGAGTTGATTGATTGATTGCTTCATGAAGAGAGAAGTAATTAAACGAATCAATCACTAGAGATATTTTTGTAGTTCTCTCGGAGCCGTGTTGGTTGTTTGACTTGTAGAGCATATTTTATTTGTTGGTTTACCGTTAATTGGATCAAAAAATACCAGCCATTAAAGTTTCATTCATCGGTCGCACCTTTCAGAATGAAATATAGAACCTTACCTACGGTTGTGTTACCATTGGTGCTTATTCCCCAAAAATGTTTACCGTTTTCAAAAACTTATGTAAGCCCTATGTTTTATAAAGGCTCCTTCAAACAGGCCCGACAAGCGACGCGAACCGCACGCGATACTAAGGCACCGCTCGTCGCGCGACAAGCGATGCCTTTGTGTCGCGTTGCGTGTCGCGCCTGTTTGTAGGAGCCTTAATGGTTATCATCAATAGTCAGTTCACGATTTCTTAATTTTATAGTTACTTAGCAGTTTAAGTTATGTTTAAATTACTTACCTATTAGCTATTAGACTAGATTGCAAAGCATATGTGATAACTGTGATACTTCTTTATATGTATATAAAAAAATTGCTCAATTCCGTATAAACAAACAATAAAGTACAAGGTAGATAAACTATTAGTGCAGTAACATCGTTCAAGACTGCAGTTTACATCTCCCGAGCCACGATGTAAAGCCTTGGAAGGCAATATCGTACCTATCGAGTTTAAAAAATTCACCGGCACTCGAGATATTTACTGGTTTCTAACAGATCCTATTACCAATAAAGAACGCCATTCATTCGATTGACTTTACAAGTTGTTCGGGAGCTGTTTCCAGAAGTGCTGTAGAGAACATTACAAGGTAGACTCAAGACTTTTATGGCTATTACTGTGCGATAGATTGACGAAATGATTGGAGTTAGGTAATTTAATTTGTTTTTTGTTGTGTTTTTATTCTTGCAAGGTTTTTTGCTTAGCTGATTGAGTTTATATTAGCACTAGCAGTACCTTTTGGCGCCATCAATTCTTGTGACAAATTCCTTAAGTCGCTTTTGTAAAAATTACATATGATGAGGATTTAACTTGCTTAACAATACTATCTAATTCGAAATTGTAATGAAAAATTTACATACAAATTGAAAGATTCCCTACGGATACGTACAAACCACAAAGCGTGTTATTGGTTACGATTTCACTACAAAGCAATTGATTTCGTTTTTCGGTAGAAATACCATCCTTGGAAATGTACAGAACAACACTGAAATCCTGGAAAGTTACAAAATTCTCTCGATTCGACTACGAACTTAGATTTTTAACTAGTATTTATCATAGCTATAGTTTCTGCCCTCAGCTTTGCCCGTGTGTAGGTCGGAAATTATCCCACGGGAACGTACTACTGGAAAAAAGTATCCTACGTCCTAACCCATGTGGAACCATCCGTTAAGGGGTGAAAAGGTAACAGACAGACACACAATTATTTTTGCATTTATATATAATATTAGAGTAGAAGTATGGATAGCCTTTCATATACAAGAGAATAATAATATCGTGATACAGTATCCAGCAACTTGTCTAATACAACAAATAGTTGGCGAGTCGTGCAGGGAGCTCTCGAGGTGTAAGTTACAACTTCGTGCAAGTATCAGCTACTAGTCGGTGGTCGGGTCAGTGCACTTGACTAGCGCGGTTACTGCCTTAGAGCATCGGACACGGGCTAGTGCAGCTACTAGCACAATATACCGGCTTGGGGAGTGGATTGCTTGTGTATGCAATTTGCTTAGTATTTATTGGTTTTCATTTCATCTTGCATGTTACCTAGCCGCTCTCATAATGTGAGCCTTACAAGTGAATTGCCAATAGAATACCTGTTTGTGAGGCTTTCAAGTTTTTAGAACTTTGATATTTTAGATGGGAAAATTGTTCTGCGAGGTTTGAGAGGATTTAAACAAAAGATTTGACTTTTTAGTACAGAAGCACATTAGGATACTGGAATCCACCAAAATAATGGCTGGCAGCGGTAAGATGGCAGTTGATCTGTGTACAGTACCGATATTTTTATAAACAATCTAACATAAATCCGAACTTCGTACAGCTTGTTAGAAGCTAGGCTAATGACGACTAAAGTTTAATCCAATTAGACTAAATGCGCTTAGACCGTCCAACTTTTCCTGTGACTGTCCGGACAAATGGATATGGCAGCTACAAGTATGTCCGGCTGTGAAGCTCAAGCGTGTTGCGTGAACAAGTTCTACGAAAACATCAATATTACTAGTATGTACAGTCACCAAGGTCGTCGGATAAAGTTTAGTAAGAAACCGGTGGATGATTACGAATAAAATTTCATTTAATTACTACTAAATAAAGAGTTAATTCATCAAATAAAATTTCATTCGAAAATATCCATCGGTTTCTTACTAAACTTCAACTATATGCGCGGACCCTGGTTACTTATGTCTTTTGGTGACTATACATTCGAACAAGCTATTTTATAAACAGGCAGCTAACTTGCAACAATTTTGAGCGTGTACTGCGTAGTCAATTCTTTGTGTCCGTACGAATTGAGGAGCCATGTCTCATATTAAAACGCGGGTACTACCAATATTTAGCAGTAAAAAGCGTTTAATTGCATTGTTCATTTATATTTAATTTAAAAAAAGGCCATTTGGGATAATCCCATGATACTCTTTATTTTTCTTTTTTAATTCTTTGTGTTTATAATTATGTGTTTATTATTTAATTACTGATTAGTAAAGAATGATTCATGTGCAAATAAAACTCTGTTTATGACAATAGTTTGAATTATTTATGGTACACTAAATTGTTAAGGATTTTATTTATAATTGATATCTTCTGAAATACTGAATGTGTAAGATGATTTATTACCAGAAAATTTTGTAGAATTTTCTACTAAATACTCGTATCTGTGCTATTGTTATCCGATTTGATCAACTGCTTTTGTAGCTAAGTACATATATTTCCTATAGAACGTTTGGATTGAGGAGCCACATAAAATGTGTGCTATTACCGAAATTATGTAAATTTTCAATTTTATTTTTGTACTACAAATTGGAATACATTTACTACTAAATGATGAATGACTTTTCGAAAGACAGCGCAGTCTTTCTCAAATTCAGACGTACAAGCCCTATTTTTTTTGTACAGATTTCGCATAAACACTACAACTACAAGCATTCCTACCAGATTTTCATAAACATTTTCGGCTAGTTTCCAAGTTCTAAGGTGGCTCCTCAACTCAGGCGTTTGAATTGAGGAGCCACCTTAAACTTCCTATAACTTTTTACGGGTTTTACTACAAATGTTGGTGAGCGAGCCAAGTTTCAATTTCAAAACGGACACAATCATTTTACATCTCTCTCTTGTTCTATCCATACTTCTATACGAATATTATAATTACGAAAGTAACTAGGTCTATTTCCGTGTCAAGCCTTAACAGATGGGTAAGCACATAGAAGATACTTAAAAAGTATCCCATGTCCTAACCCCCGGTAGTACGTTCCCGTGGGATAATTTCCGACCTTCACGCAGGCAAAGCCGCGGGCAATGCTTGCCAAACAAGTTGTTACGCACTCAATAAAAACTTATATTGACTGTGTAATGGAAAGGTGTATGAGGAACAGGGTGTAAAGTTCACTCATACTCTATAGAAAAGGGAGGATCCTCCGACCAGACGGGTGTCGTGTCTGGTGGGCAACTGCCCGACGTTTGATGTCGGGACGTTGTATATATGCTAGTTGCGCGGTAAACTCTGCTTGCGCGATGCAGGATTATGCGTGACGTTATGGTGACGTGAAACTCGCATGTGGCGATGTAGATACCGCTACAGGTGGATATTTTTGACTGTAAACAAAATACGGTTCGACTGTACTACATGTACTACTACTACTACTGTACATGTATAGTTTGTGTCGTGTGTATCGCCATGCCGAGCATACAAGGCGGCTCATCTTAGAGTTAACATCGTTGTGTGGTGCACTAAGCTTACACATCGCGCCATGTATGCTACGGATCATAACGCATTAGACTGGATGGTGTTATGCGGTTGACAACCATTCATGTTGCTGTAATTAGCGAATGAACGTGCTTTTTGAATTATTTGGTGTATTAAGCGAATTTTAGTAAATTGCTATTTTATGTGAGAACATGATCATTAAACATAGTGACACTATTTTTCCATGATGTGTGTTTAATATTATTATTGTACGTAGGTAAAAACATTTTCTTTCTACTCAAATCACGGTACCTAATCATTGAAAGCGTAACAAAAGCAATATCATTTTTCCAGGCAAATACATACCTAACTGGCTAAGTGTTGAAAATCTTTCCTGCAGAGTGCAACGAGCATACATTCGTAGGTGAAATTCCAACTGCCTTACGTTAAATCTCTGTTAAACAGTTAATTCTAAACCATTTCTTAAATCTGATGCGTGCCGCAATTGTCTTAGCAACAAACAAAAACACGACGTACCTTCTCCTAAACACCACACATCAATCTCACCACATTAAATAAACACGAAACATTTCCCGCTACCGTAGCCAGCCGCCACTAATATCTAATATCATAAGGGATTACCAACAGAATTAATGGCGAAGTTAAATACTTCGGTCCGGGGGAATCCCACTGTTATGAGTTGGCCGTAGTTTTAAGCTCTAATTAAATCCTTCCTCGCGTTTGACTTCGTTCGATGCCAGTGGAATCAACCTTTTAGTTTGTTTCAATTTCCGGATCTAGACTTGTTTGATAGAATAATAGTACCTATAACGAACAGTATGCTGGAATTCCGTGGTTTTAGAGTAAAACGGTTTATTTAATTGATTACATGTGAATTAAATACACAATGAGTCATTTCCGCTTTTAGAACATCTCTATTTTTGGTTTATTATTAGCTTGCATTTTACATGTAAAGCATAATATTAAACTGGATTATTTTATTGGTGCATTAATATCAGAGAAACTATTGTAACTACTACCAAATGGCATTATAATTCAAATTTAATAAGGAGCCACACTACAGAAATACGTGCTATACTGAATTCACTCTTTTTCTTGGATTTAAGTATTTGTCTTCGGAACAAAATAAAACTACAATTATGCGAGTATTGCTCAGAATCCATATCGCAGAAAAAATCCTCAGCCACTCGTCCTATTTTCACAATTATTTGTTTTATTTTTTCATAAATTTGAAGTCCTGCCTCCCTGTGTCATACTATCATCCCACACAATTGTGGCGCAGTGCAAAGCCTGGGGGATCGCGTTGCATTAGCCGGCCTCGAACCCGCTGCCCTGACCTACATACCGCAGTCTTCATATGCTGAACGATTCGGTGAACTGATTGGATTGGACCGGCTAAACGCTGCCTTGTACTGGGAAATTTTCACATCGCTAATGGCTTGGCGCGTCTGCCAAGTTACTGATAAATGGGAATTAACGGCCATTGAATAATACGTGTGTAGTAGGGGGTGGTTAAGAGATTTAGTGTTTTGGTGACATGTTATTTATTTTATTTGTTATTTATTTATTTGTTATTTGTTGTTATTGCTTTAAAGTATTCATTTAAATTGGTTGGCTCTTTGTTGAATACTGGCAACCAAATGTATTGGCCAACTGTAGACTATCCGCAGATTATAAATTAGTCGATCATCCAAATCTTCATTCTTCTTTTCTCTCATTCATTTTAATACGAACATTTTCACGTCCTTTTCCAAAATATTCTGGCTTCGATACATCTAATCTAAGCCTTGTTTTCGCTGTGCGAGGCGCACTTCAGCTGGCACAGCGCCAGATTATCGCTTTGGCGGGTAATAACCGTACCAACATGTTTAGGTTTACTCGATATTACTTTTTTGGCTTTCTGTGAAAAAGATCTGTAATTTGATGACCAATTATTTTGTGTAATTGGCCAACGAGCTCCAGTTATCGCCAAACGTTAATTCTGTTTAATAAATGTTTGACCAAAACTAGTCGGATATAATTTGCTAGTCTAAACAGACGTGTTTGTATGCCGTGCTTGGCTTTTCACGTGTGCTCTGAACGTTCTCTGTGCTCCTAGTATTTGCTCTGTTGAAACATGCTCCAACTTTTGTTTAATACATTTTCAGTTGCTATTTGCACGGCGGCGGTTATTGCGTGTTGCCATAGTCGCATGCTATTTTGTTAAGTATATAAATTAAAGCTGATTTTCTTAAGCCTGAGCAGGTTCGAGTATAAATATTAAAAATTAAAAATTATCATAAAATTTATAAGCTTCATATGGCCATGTCGGTATTTTTCGTTAACTTAATCAGGAGGCTTTTGAATATGTAATTTCCAGGTCATTGAATAAGTAAATTGGAAATGTTCTGAGGTATTTCAGAAATGAATAACTACACTTAACTAAACTAAACTGAACTTCAGACTTATGCCCGGTTTCTGAATTGAGAATTTGTCAAATTCGACTTTATCACTACTTAAGGTGAAACCCCCCGAAATTATTAAAAATGTCTTTGCAACAAATCTAAGAAATTTTGAATTTCACGGGCTACATTGAAGGATTTATCTTCAATGTAGCCTCATAGTAAATACGTCGACTTTTAGAAGATCTTAATTCAGAAACCGGGTGTTCATCTACTAAGTGAACGCAATAAGAATAGGTACTTTAATTATAACAATGCCAACCAAAGCAGAAACAAATCTATCGCAAAAAATCAAAAAGAGAATTCATTAATTTTGTACCCGCACGAACTCATTTAAACTTCGACAGAAGCCAAAAAAACAAGCCCCACATAAAATAATCAGTTGGGAATGGAAAGCAAACGAAGTTTCCAACGGTTGAGGTCGCATTACTCAAATAATAAATAGCAGAGGAATATGGCAGTCGTTGCAACGCTCGCTTATCGCCGCCGCCATGATTGATTTATTGCGGGGATCGAGCGCACGCGCTTAATGTTACGTTTAAATATTGCGTTATAATAACCAGCGGTGCGCTGAGAAGGAAAGATAAAGTTTTGATAGTATTATGCAGAATGCATTTTTGAAGTACAGTCGGCCTAACAAAATAGGTACTATATATTTTCAGGGAAATTAATTATGTTGCAGATTGACACACTACGTCTGTTTACTTTTTAATACAACTGTCAAAAAATTACAATTGTGACAAGTCTCTGTATATTTTAGCTGCTGAGACCAAAACTACAAACGTAGTACACACGGAAGTTTTATAAAATGTGGCTGTTATTTTAGTATATTGTGGTGTCTTACGACTTCCACGCGAACGAAGACGCGGGCAGAAGCTATTCACAGATAAACATGGTTTAGCGGTAGTTAAGTGAAAGTTTAAAATTGCCATGGTTCTATTGGGTCCAAAAGTCACGCAAAGTGTAATTTTGATAGAAAATACCAAAGTTGTAATTTCGTTGGTTATAAAAGGAACTCTTGCGCAAAATTTCATGCTTCTAGACCCAGTGGGTTAAGATGTGCGTTGATTGTCTGTGAATTTAAGAATTTTATCAAGTAGACCAGCCTATGCCCGATGGTATTTCCCATCAACAAAAATGCCAAATTTCCGTACAATCGTTTATCCCTTACCTTTGTTTATTAAAAAAAAACGAATCAACTCAAAAGTCCAACATTAAATTCTCTATACCTACAATACCTATTATACATACAATATATACCTCATTGTACCTACAATACGATTACCTCATTGTACGTGCAATTTTCGTATTATTTTGAGCTGCAATTAGTAAATGAAACAAAAAAATGGTTTTGAAATCGACTTTGATTCGGATTTTTTTTTCATCGAGTAAACTACAATTGTTTTAAATTGTTACTGTTTTGTTGTTGTTATTGTTTTTGTTTACAATTGTTTTGAACCGTTAATTTCCCTAAAACAAGGACGTATCAGAACTTTTTTTCCAGGTTAGATCAGGATCTAACCTGAAAAAAAAATGTATGAGTGTATCAGGATACACTAATTTGATTCTAAAGCGGGCAAATCCGGATAACCCCCGTTAAGTTATTAAGCAATCATTGTTCCTGACTTTACAAAATAGTCTTGTCCCCCTGATGTCGTGTCGAGAAAAAGTGAAATTATTCCTAGACGTAAAATAGAAAATTTCTTTTACAAATTGAATTTCAAATGAAACGAAAATATGAAACAGCTATAATAACAATGTGCGACGTGCTCCTCGCTAGTTTTATGTGAAAACTGTATAGCATTGCAGAGCATGCATGAACCGTTGTGGAATAGGTACTTGTTTTTTACTGAACTTTGAGCCCCCTACTTTTATAGGGCACCTAATACAGGGAATCTTTTAAAATATCGGTGTTCATTTGGACTTCTACATGTACTGAGATAAGCGCCAGTTAAGACGCTTTTGGGTACATTACTTTAATCTACAGTTTACTGATAAAAATCTAATGTTATCTTTTAGTAACGATTGTTAAAAACGCTAAGTTTAATTACCATTTGTGAACGATTACAATTCAATGGGCTTTTTAATAATGCAAGCCAACATCAACAGTCCCTCTGTATTTGTATGTACGGCCGCTACGTCAATGCAAAATAAATCCCCAAAATATTGTTTCCAAAACCACAAATTATAAGTACAATTGCAAACAAAATTCTGTATGCAAATAAACGCAGGCAATTTTTAATAAATAAACAGTACGTTGCGCGTTGGAAATACATAATTTGCATAGTGCGGCTGGCAGCTTAATCGCAGCGCGTCGTGTAACGGAACGGACAAAGTTGTGAGTTTTTTTTAATTTAACTGTCACACGTCGCTGCTGTTATTATATTTTAAACTGACTGTTGATAAAGTGGTTTGTGATAAATAACGAATAATTTGAGTGCGGAGCGCAAAATGAATGAGCTTTTTGATGTCGTTTGTCATTCGGTGCATATGGGTGACTCGGTAAACTCTTACTGGGAAAGGTGGAAGAGAGAAAATAGTTAAATATTATGTCGATGACTGTACTTATACAGTACCTACTTAAATATTAAATGCACCTGCTTAACTTCAAAAATAGTTTGGGATAGTACGTAAGAGCAAGCCAAATCGAAAAAAATAATACAAAACTATAATATGTTCTATTCATCGTGGGTGTAATGGTGTGAACGTTGCGAAATGGCGGCATCAGAATGAATGATTACAATTTCAAAACGGTACTTTAATATTAATGTATCATAGCATGTTTGTGTCCGCGAATGAAAACTTATCCAGGGGGATTTACACTAGGTCGATTTTCGCCGTGCAGCTGGTCGCCTACCAAATCGCCTCACAAACCGAATCGCCACCCTATTTACACAGGTCGATAAAAATCGTAGGTGACTAGTTCATTTTGCATCAAAACGTCGACCGTCATGCGGCATAACGTAATTAAAACGATACACTAATATAAGTATAACTAACTACTCGGATTTAAGTGAAACTTTCGGGCACTGCTGCAGCTACGCTCCTATTCTTTTACAAAATGTTAACTATTTTAAACAGCTGTTTTCATTTAGATTTTTATACCAGTAAACGTAATTTACTTATGTCTTTCTTTCACATACTGAAGCACATTTCTATGGTCAACGTAACCCTTCGTAGTGAGTTCTGCAGACCGCTAACAATCTGGCTGAGTAACTCCGGAGCGCAAAAAGCAACTCTAGGAGTAGTTTTCTTATCAACTATTCATAATTGTGCACCTGACATTCTGATATACTTTATACCATAATCAACTCTTCTTCAACACCATTAATGCACTAAACTCCACCACAACCTACCATCATTTGCAAACCCGCCGGCAGCCCTCAGTGTTGTATTTTAAAAGCTCGTTAAATACTGTGCTGTCGTAATTTGATCCGCGCCAGGCCGCTCTTAATTACGGCGGCCCATTTAAACTTGCCTCAAGGCCACACAACTCGCCAACCTACACCATTCATCGGTTTCAGCTTTTTAAAGTGTGAAAAGGTCTTAACTGAAATGATTATTTTTTATTTATGAAGAGGACAAAATGGCACCTGAAATTTGAATTTTATTACTACAACTATGTTAGGATGGGCTTTCAGTCTATTCGTTCTATGGATCCCCTTCTGCGAAAATTTCATATCGCAGCAGGAGGCAGTGGAAAGGGAGAGGGAGATTTCGTGTGCTCGCCCGCAGTCGGCAGAGGGCAGATAATGTCTTCTTCCGGTCCCCCTAAATGGGTCCAGAGACGGCGGACTCCGGGACGTCCGCCGTCCCCTATCATATAACTCCTGAGGTGGTGGCGCATATCGTTTCACGTGCGCCCCTCTTAGACGCCACGTGGGGGGGGAGTCAAACACCTCACTCCCCCGTTTGACCAGACGGGCCCGCAGAGGCGGGCCGGCACCAGTCGGGGGCTACGTTGAAGAGTGCTTAAGTGCCCCCGTAGCCCCCGGTGCAAGTGTGCGAGGGAACACGGGGTGGTTCTAGTCAGTAGAAGTCTGACAGACCCCTCCGTCTGCCCCAGGCCGGAGGTCATTCACAATGATTTCGACCCCATTACAAAAAAAAAGCGACGGCTTCTCTAACCTCCACAAGTCACTGTTCTTTTTTAAAATAATATTTATCATTCATTTCCAAACAAAATGAAAAATTTACCTCTATGTATTTTAATCCGTATCATCGATAACTCTCGCATCTGTTGCTATACCTATGTCTACATACATGCGGTACCAACATATCCACTTTCCTTCGTCCAACAGATACAGTTGTAACAGGTCCAGGTGGAGGTATCCTCGGAATCCTCCGCTGGTTGAAAGGGATCAAAGAGCGTCTGATCCTTTAGTTTTAAACTATTGCGATCTGCGGATAAAAGTCGTCAGTTTGTTACTTGTAACATAGTTTTGTATTGAGAAGTCTGTTGATTGAACTTCTTTGAGTTGGATTTGATTGTTTGTCGTGTTGGGTATTTCATTTAGAGATTTAAACCACTTTTTCAGGGTTCGATACCCAAAGGTTGCTAATTACTAAGTCTACGCAGTCTGCTTGTCTGCTTGTCACAGAGCTGTATATTTTTAACCGTAATGGGTAGCCAGTTGTAGGAACGTGTCGGTAACTACGTATAGCCTCTACCATGGGAGTTAAAAACATAGGTAAAGTTACGTATTTTGTGCTAGTGTTACTTATCTCTATACTACGTCACCGACTTGGACTTTACTAATTAAGACCAAGTCCGTCACTAAATATCAGGCAACTAAAGTTCATCACCTGGGTGAACTTTAGTTGCCTGATTATTTCCTACTGCGGTATTCAAAAATCATGAGTCAAAGTTGTGACTTTTTGCTCCTAAAATACTCTAAACCCGAGTTATTAAACTGAGTTAAAGTTAGCAGGTCTTGTTCCAAACACATCACAATACGTAGTCACCTAAGTACCACTAGCCAGCCTCCAATCCGACAACTTCACCAACTAGTACAATATTCAGAATATTTAAGCGTTAAACTAAAGTACATACATTAAAGTTGTCGAACAAGGTCTCAAGTCGTCGTAATCCGGCACAAGTTTGCATACGAGATTACGACGAGCGCTCGATTAGCGACTGCAACTTACTCGACGCTTTGTTGATCGCGAAATTTAATCGATCGCGCCGTATTATTGATGAGGTATCGAGGAGGTTGTTTAAGTTTTATGTAGAATAGCCCGGACTGGGTGACTGATGATATTATGGCTAGAAAGGGGGTGATTACTGAGATGACGACCAATAGAGAAGTATGGAGGAAAAGAACATGATGTGTGACCCCAAGTAAATTGGGATAAGAGCAAAATAATGATGATGATGAATGATGCCGAAAAGCCCAGAGGTTTATTGTACTTAGCACTTTTTAAAGGTCTAGGTTCAAAACTAAACATCGTATGCCTCTGGTTATGTTCATAGGCGACAGTGACGACTTACACCCTCAGGTGGGCCACCTGCTTGTTTAACATATAACCAAATGATATAAAACAGCAAAACAAAAGCAAATTAAATCATAAATAAACACGGGATAGAACAGGTACCTACTAAAAATATAATTTTACCGATAAAAATGGCAAAAGTTCATCGTTCCATTGAACAAACAAACGATAAAAATCTGCGAAAATTTGCGACAGACGGGCGCTGCGTTTATTTTGTCACAGATATAAATCGCACGATGCGCCCGTGTGGCAAGTACACAATATTATTTTATAGAAATAGCGTTGAAATAGAGTTTGCATTTTATTGCCAGTGTTATTATTGTTCTGTGTACGGTCGCCAGGCTGCTCTCAACATATTTGTTCCTCTAGTTTCCGCGACAAGTAGAGTACGCCTCCTTCCTGCCGCTCTGGTAGTAAATAAAGTACTGTATTTGGAATGTCATGATTTAAAAAAAACCCCGGGACCAACATATTGGCCAAATCCAGAAAGCAATAAAAGCAGAAGAATGCTACCCACAAGGTTTTTATGTGTTGCGGGTAACATTCTTCAACTTTCAGGTAACGTAATATTATCTACCTGTAACACTGGGATCCCCTATGTTTTTTGTTCAGTTATACGATTATCTAATAACTAGATACATTCAACTAACAATACCCTTGATGTGATTTCCAATTTTTATTTTTAATTCAACAAAACAATACAATATTACAAAACCAGAGTCACCTCATCTTAAACCACACCACAAATACAGCCATGATACGTTTGACCCCATCTAATGTCCATTATGACAACAAATTGACATATTCTGCTTCAGAATGAGGTATTTTTAGTTCCCTAAGCTCATTAGCTGGAAGCTCTGTTTGCATTTAAAGCGTTGTCATTACGGGTTCGAGTTCGGGAGACAATCGCCCATTGTGGTAGCTATAGCGAACTGTGCTGGAAAATTGAAGGGGCATTCTCGTTGCTAGCAGGATTATTTATGGAATACTCATGTAGTGATATAGCATATTAGGGTAAGGTTGCGACCATTGGACCAGCGCCTTGATTGGACCGCTTTGATTTCTCGAAAACGAATTGTAATAATAATTGTCCTTTATGACGAAACGCTGCCTATTCGAGCCCCCACCCGCCCCCTCAACCGCCAGTGTCTCCGTGAGCTTCGTTCGGGAAGAACGTGCTTTGGTGTGTTTTAAGAGCTCCCAATATAATATTTGCGCGACATACTTTACCATGTAAGTACAGATTTATTCGGTTTATCAATGTGATTATTTTTATTAGCATAACATATTTATTTGTTCAGCTAATTTATCAATCCAATGGCACATAAGATTAATAGTTTTTTATTTATTTATATTTTAATGTGATAGCAGCGAATTGCCATCAATGGACCAGTGCAAGGCTCCTTGATTAGACCGGTCCAATGAAGGCAACTTCAAAAATTTCGGTTTTAATATATATTTTTTTGTTTTAGCATGGCAAAACGAGGCCAGTATTATGACTGGAATGAAGGAAGTATGAGATTAGCGTTACTAGCTTTGAGTAAAAAAGAGGTCGGATTAAACGAAGCAAGCAGGATATATGGTGTACCAAAAGCGACATTAAAACAGGGGATAAAGAAATATTTTTGTCCATCATGTCACTGATTGATCTCTAAAACCAAAATTATTATCATTTAATGTGTCTATTCACTGCTATAACTAAGAATAATTCAGTTATTTCATATTTAATTTATATTGTATTGTATTAATATTATACTCTATGTTGATTTTTTATAATGTGGAACATGTGCCTTAATGTTCAGTTTCATCCATTTTATTATTTTAAGTGGTTAATTAACCAGTGCTCACAATTATTAAATTTAAGACTAGACTGATTGTTTAACCTACCTCATAATAGGCTATTTAATAGCCAATTACTTCGTTAAGATTTTTTAAATTTAGCATTTCACCGTTAAATTAAGACGTTGTGATTACTTTTGATTCTTATTAATAAAAAGACTGTGTTTTAATTTTGTATTATATTTTATTTTATTTCAATTTCCTTGGGCACCTTGAATGGACCAGCAGACAAAATGTCCTAAGTCCAATCAAAGCAACTAGGAGGTCCAATCAAAGAGACTGTGGTCCAAATAAGGGAACTATCACAAAAACAGTTTTTTCTGTTTTGTTCCTTTATGCTTCAAACAAAAAATCCGAAAACACACCTACGAGGACATATGTATAAGACCTATAAAATTGGATAATCACTATTCCCTTAAATGTCATACTTCAGGTGCTATAACCGCTAAAAGTTAAGTGGTCCAATAATCGCAACCTTACCCTAATATCATACATCTATGTAAGTCAATACTTACGAAAGTTTGTAGTAAATTAACATAAGTGTAAGGTAACTTACACTAATTTTATTTTATAACAAACTCTCAAATAATGGTGAAGTTCCGTTCTAAAATAGGTCTGCACCTATTTTAGAACGGAACTTCACCATTATTTTGATTATAGGTTTGATTTGAGATCAGTGTGAAATTTTCCAGCTCTCAAACGACTTTCAAAGTTAAGCACAGATCATAATTTTTTTAATTTTAAGTTCTTAAAGTATGTAACTGACCATTGGTGGCATTGTGATAACGGCCCTGACTTACGAGTTGTAGGTCGTGGGTTCGAACCCAGGCAGGCGCTTTACTTTGTGTAAATCATTACATAACCACTGCTCTCAAAACGGTGAAGATAAACATCGTGAGGAAACCGGCATGTCCTAGAACCAAAAATTCGAAGACATGTGACATCTACCAACCCGCACTGCGCCCGCGTGGTGGATTACAGCCCACTTCATCTCGAAGAGAGGACGCCTGTGTTCCAGCAGTGGGATAAATTATAGGCTGATTATACTATGCTTATGCTAAACTATTTAACTATAAATGGTTATGATAGTCTCGCACAAAGTGAAATATTTCCTAACCTATATTTATGTGGGATCGTGAGGTGAAATAATAGAATCACTTTGATATAAACTTCTTTATTTTTGCGAATTATAAACAAAACTTGAAAAAACTTATATTCTTGCTAACACGTCTCATCTCGTATAACGTTCGCTGCACGTCTCGCCATCTTACCTCTTTTTCTTTCTCCCTTTCACTTTTATACACCTTTCACTCGCGCATCTGCATACGTTCCCTTCTACTCAAAATTCATTCCACATTTAAGTCTAAAACAAAGTAAGAGTCGCTCAATCTAACTAGAAGCCCTAACTATGTAATTAGTATGAATTAAAGCTAAGTAATTTAAATACTATAAATGTAAAATACATCAGTTGGCGTGTACGTTAATTAGTGCCACTTAAGTGAGTCCCCTAGGTCACGACCCCTCAACTGCGAAACTTATTTGACGTCTAAATTACCTCCAAGTCATATTTTCACATAATTTTCAAGTACTTAGGTATCAGTCGACTTTGGTTTGGTTAATTATTTTCTTTTTAATTATTAGATATTACCCGCCTTTATGTTTGTAGGCCAAAATTGTATTTTCACTTAATATAGAGAAATTGTTTACACCTACCTAGCAGAGAATATGTCATCTCTTTTACAAAATTGCTATGAATGATTTTAAACGTGACTACAGTATTAAATCAGGAGGATAAGCAGTAAAGTTCTTTCTCTTGCCTCACATCTACATACATAAACTCATGTCTTCTTCCCATGGGGGAAGGCAGAAACTACAGAACACCACCTGCTACGATCCTTACATATTCCTTTTGCACCGGTTTCGTTCATAAATTAGATCATGGTCTCCAGACCTTTCTTAAGAACACACATCACACACACCTCACACACATCTAATGACACCCTATTACGGCGATCACCACTTCGCCTACCCAATGCGGTCATCTTACTGCTGCCCTTATTTTATTTATGGTCGGCGCAGTATATCTTTTTCCATATTTCTTTGTTATACGTCACCTCGGTAGTCACCCCATTTTATCCATAATTATTATCTGCCACACAATCCATCCATCGTGTTTTTGCTCTTCCGTAATTCTTATATGCCTGACCATCTACTTGAATGGGTACTGAAAACTTTCCTTTAACAAATATTATATAGTACATTACCACAAATATCTCATTTATAATTTACGTAGGAAACTCTAAAAACCTGAATAAGTATATTACGTAACAGGTACTGGGTTTTGAAATTTTCATATATTTATGCTTAAGTTTGATTAAACCTGTGTAATCCGCTTCGGGCAGGTTTATATAACATTCAATTAAAACCGTAATCGAATAAAAAACATCGATCTCGTGTACGCTGTAATAATATCAGAGGGATTATATGACAAGTATTGATTATAAGATATTGGTAAAGCTTATATTTTTAAAGGATAGTCAAATTATTTAAACATGAGTGGCTCTTGGACACTAAAAACGTATTAAAACTAAAATCTGTTATTAAGGCTACTCATTAAAATGTATGACTTTTATCCTCAAATATTTAGTAAGCTGATTGCTGGTTTCCATGTTAACTAATTAGTAAGTATATCATCAGTTTTGTAGCAGATCACATTTTGATCAACATTCGACCTAACACAGAGCTGGAATTTCGCAGGAAATATCACTATGTCTATTTATATAAAATAAGTATGTTTCTTTGTTAGTCTCTTATGCGTGTCCATACTATTCATCTGATTGCAATGTATAAGTTGTTTTGGGCACGCTCGCAACGGCTCCTGAATTGATAAAACCCTCCTCCACGTGAGCTTAGTCGCAGGCATACGTTAGTTTACAATAACATCCACTCTAAGCCTTCCTAAACAATACAAATACCTGTCTTCAACCACCTGATAACAATACCGAGCAGTCTTGTAAACACCGCTGTGGAAATTATACCGTGGCTCGCAATATTGTAACTAAACAAACACTTAGATACCGCGCAGGTCCCGCTTACAGCAGCCGCCAGCCTTAATGTAAGCGTACTTTAACTGTTATCGAAATTCATTGGCTTCACCCCGTTTATATATACATGCCTTGTTAGTTAGGCCAACAGCCCAAATTGTATGTGCTGGTTTTTAAATTAATGTTTTTATCATTTAGCTTGTTTTTTTTAGCCACTTTTAGGCGATAGATTTAACATTGAAAGCGAAATGATAAATGTGTTTTTAGGTTGTTTATTTTCGTGAGTTTTAAATTTTAATACGGGCTGTGTATGTGGACATAGATTGATCGGTTTGCGAACTTAAACTTTGGATATGTACCCACCGTTATTTATTTCAAAGCTAAGGTACAGTCAAGAGCATAAATACCTTACACTTACGCATTAAGCGAAAAAGGGAAAAAACGATTAAACTTTCGTCACGACATTTTCCTCATTTCTCCGCATCACATGCCCATACCATGACGACCGATTCCCCCACAACTTTTCACCACCATCACCGGTGCCACTTTTAGACTTCTTCTTATGTACTCATTCCTTATTCTATCTATTCGCGTAAAACCACACGTCCCTCTTAACATTCTCATCTCAGCTGCATGCAATTGCTTTCATTAATTCCTGTTGTGGCCCAACATTCTGTTCCATACAAGGCAGCACGTCTAACCATTGTTTTATAAATCTTCCCCTTAAGATTACGGGGAATGCGGGAGTCGCAGATTGTTACCGTGACCTGCCGCCATTTCCTCTATCAAGTCCTAGTTCTTTGCTTAACCATCCGCTCTACTTCGCCATCGCGTTGCACCGAGATACCGAAAGTCGGAGCAGACTGGTAGAAGCGCGCCATCACACGCTATGGCTCCAGAACTGGAGAGATCGCTGAAACCGCAGAACATGTATTCAGTTTTGGTTCTGCTAAAATTCAAGCCAACATTCTCCACCTATGTTGTAATACCACCAATATGTATTAATTAAATTAATGTATTTCATAATGGTGTGGTCACGGAAATACTAACACCACACACTGTTCCTAATACCATAAGATTTCTATCAATACTTTAGGAGACAATCGTTTATAAATCTCGCGTTAGTGCAAGATATTAATACTCGTGACTGTACATGAGTCTATATGTACTATATCTATCGTGTACTATACCTTGCATCGTCGAGTTACAGGTATGTCATGTCACATGACAGAATGTGCCTGTAACTCGACGACGCCGGTACTTCGTCCTTCGTAGGATTATCAACTATGGTTGTTAAGGTCAGTCAGAAACCCAGAAGTCGTTTGTCATGCATCTGCAAGTAATTGCAGAGGTTTGTCTACTGTCGGTGTAACATGATAGTATTGAGACTTGAAATAAGCGGGTAACGTTGATAACATATAGTTAGGTAACATAATTTATAAACATGCATTTGAGGGCAAAACCTCAAGAGATATTGTCAAAAATAAAATACATAAAATGTCGTATAAATTACATAGTATTTTACATCATTAAAATAAATATATTCTGATTTATAGTCTCAGGAGACGTTTGAAAATCAATTTGATGTCTCCATTGAACGAGCTTTCAAAATATTGGTTCTTGAGCAGATAATCCTTTCTAATGTAGCTGATGTTGTTGACTTAACAGACTTAATACAAGAACATGATTTATATGAAAATATAAACATACGTAATATACACTTTTATTTTTCCTTACTCAGTACCGCAACCATTGCGTATTCATAGTATATTGAATTACACCGGCGCGACGAGTGATTGATTGCTACCATCCACATCCACACATCGCTCAGTACCATCCGTAACATCCAACATAAGAAACACTCGTGTTTACCCAGACTCTGCTCATGAATACTCGGAACAAAGTGGGAGCCCCGATACTTCTGGAGTTGTCCAACAAAACGTCACGCCAACTTCACGTCATTTTAAATATTTACGCGTAGTCGCGTAGTGATGCGCAACCACCGAATATACGCCGAAAACTATCCGGCTTAAGTTAATCGGATATTCGTACTATGTGTTGTTCGGTAATCTGGTTTATTGGATAAAAAGCGCAAACGATTCGCTGTGATCGTATTAGAGGGCGGGTTTGTTGTGTTTCGTTTACCAGAAATTGAATGGATGGATAGGAATAAAATGTGCCAATGTTAAGCTAAATCTGATAGTTTGGTGAAACATTGTCATGTTTTGTAAATTAAAAGTAGGTATAGTATAATTTGGCGGAGATGATCGGTTTATCGTTATCATCAGGGGTAAACTTGTTCCAGTCATTGCCTAATGAAAAAAAAAAAAATCAGACAAAAAGTCCATAGGCAAGGCAAGGTTGTTAGTAACAAGAATTTTGCTTATAACTAATGTTAGTAATTAAAAATAAAAAGAAGAAACGAAAGGATAGTGATTTATCTATATATCTCATTACTTTATAATGTATGTGAATGTGTGCGAGAATAAAAGAAAATAAGTTTTATTACTACCGTGAATCGTTCGTGAATTAACTTTTTAGTAGAGGTGTAAAGGGCACATAAGTTGGATTTTTCATTCGAAAATATGTCTCAATGTATAAAAAATTATGGCATGCAATGCAAATTAAAAATAATAAACAATGAATGCCGCGCAGAATTCCTCTTACTCAGATTAAAAGCGTGAGCCAAACTTAAATGCAGTTCCCAACTCTAAGCCACAACTCTTTAATACCCGCACATAATCTATCTCGCACATCTGCACACGTTCAGTTATTATATTCATAACAAGCGCCGACAGATTTCTCGCCTCGGGAGCCGGATAGTCATTACTCACGAGCGGAGCACGTCACTACTAAACACGCATTATAACAGCTAGTAGGTATCTGCTTGAGTAGAAAAACCTTCGCGAGTGATATTGATGAATAATTCATGTGGCGCCAGCGTCAACAATAAGGCAGTAAGTGTTTACCGTTTGTGAATAGCTGAATATTATTGATAGGTGGATATTCAACAAACACCGAGTATCCGTCTAGTAATTACGTCCGTTCGATTTCTGAGTTTGCCTTGCTAATGCCGGCACTATTTGGTCTGTCGGAAGTTTACGGCCATAAATAGGTTCAGAGACCAAAAAGCCAGATCTCCATTACGTAAATAGTACCGAGCGGTTATTGGCTGAGTGTAAGCACAAAATTTATACGAGATGAGCACAGCGAAAAGAAAATTTTGTTTGAAAAATAAATATTTTTAAGCGGTCTTTTCATTACGTTTAAAATATGATGTGGAATATTTTTCCTAAACAGGGTTTATTTGGTTCTGGCTCACTTTTATTACAGATTCGCGTGAATCTTTTTGAGGTAAATATTTCTAAAAGGACTTTAATGAGATTGCTGTCACAACCCGGACCTTTACTTGTCCGCGTATACAACGTTTAATGATAAATTATTGAATGAATTAATGGACTGTCATGCTGTTACTAGCTAAATGTGCTAATGCATTGTAATTTATGATCGATTCAACTGGAAGATATCAGCAGCTAGTTTTTAGCTTTTCACAGCAAACTATCGTCAGGATCATATAGAAATATTTAAAACAGTAATGAAAAATACGATCACATGGCGTTTACCACCTATTTCCAGTCGTTGCGACTAGTAAGCGGATACGTCATCTCCAATTGTTTTCCGAATTATTTTCTAAATCTAAGTCGGATTTAGTTTTAGTGATCCGATTTAGAACTGTAAAGATGTTAGTAGATATAAAAGAGGGGAGTTTTAGTATTTCCGTGAGGGTAGTCGTAAAAACCGGAGCGTGTTGGTGCATTACTGCGGAATTGTAGACGTTTAGCTAAATAGACGGTAGTCGGTAGGTGAGTGAGGAGATGGTTTTATAGTCTCTGTTTTTTAGTATAGTCGACTATCTGGAATTATTTTCGCAGAAATACAGGCGCCGCTCCACAGCAGCTCACAGTGAAGCTTCGCTTTGTATGAAAATGCAGCCGGGATCGTCCACTGCGACGGATGCCCACGCTGCGCACGAATGGCTGTGAACAGATGTTCTTGACCCTTGATATCAGCAATCATTCTGCCATCCTTGCTCAAATGTCGACGGTAACACTTGCTTTGTTTGTGTGACAATGCAGTTGTTGTTGTTTATCCGTAAGCTGCGAGAGTTATATTTTCGCTTAGAGAATGTTGACAAGAAACAGGTCCGTTTTATTTAAAGTCAAATGCATGTTGCATCTCTAGGTGCTCTTAAACTAATTACTGCGAAAACCCTAAAGTTCTATGTTAGGTAAAATGCACGAAAACGCGGTGTCAAAAACACAATATCAGTATTGTGTTTTTGACAAATAAAATTACCCAAACGAAACACAAGAAATCGATATGATGAAGAGCATCTGTTGACGCCAAAAATTTAGCATAAAATAATTTAACTCTTATAGTCTAAAAGGCTTAGTTCGCAAAATAATTAATTTATAAGAAATGTTTAAAAAATATTATGATGAGCATTCGGTCGCTTCCTATATCCATCCCTTTCCTTCCCATAAAGACTGAGAGAAAAGAGGACTTACTTCAGCCATTTCCTGCTAATGTCGGAAGTAGTTCCATTCGCAATGCACGTATAGAGTCGATATATTTTACGAAGGACACTTTGCTTGATGACACCGCTGAAATCACATATTCATAATTGCGTGCGCTCGCGCGCAATTTCTGGACCTTTTATAACCGCCATAATGTAGGGCTGCTAATACTGCAACCTATTAACTTAGAGTGAACATTATTCGTGAGTGAAGTGCAGTGATCTCGTGCCGAAGAAAACACCGACAAATGAAGCCACGTGAGCCAGCTAGCTAAACAGCTCACACCAGTATTCCAGGACAGTCCTTACTCCTTTCCTCAGCGACGAATGCTCTCTTCGAACGCGTCACGTAATTAGTAATGAACCCGCGCACAATACCTAAACTCACCGCAAACGTAACAGCACTAAATAATTAACCCTCCAGCATCCTTTCCCCAAGCCCCTCAGCCAATATTTCAGCCACTCACATATAAAAAATACAATATTAAATCCATAAATCAAGCCCTCCACAAATCTACGCTAGCATAATTCCCTATAACAAGAGTCCCGAGGGTTCCGCAGTAAATATTGAAACAGTACCAACGTTCAACAACAAAAAGTAATAATCTTTTCAAATATTTCAAAAGTAAATTACATATCAAATAAAACTCGAGCTGTAAGCACGTGACGGGTTAAGGGCAGCACACACGGGTTACAGGTAAAAAGGGATCTTTGGTTACGCATTACTGAGTCGGAAATTCCCGTCTATGATCTTAGTGGCATATTTTTTATTGAAACGCTTGAAATATTACACAGCCCTACCGTTCATGTCGCCACACTTAAATATAGTTTTGTATCAATGTTATTGTCATAACAAAATATGGTTTATTTTACTTGGTCGTGGGTGCTAAGCCTTAAAGCCAGTGTATTCCAAACAGATTTGTGTTGCCCTGATTTGTGTGCTACGTGAGCGTCTACGGACGGTCTACGCCGCTACGCTGCTACGAGCTACAGGCTACGAATTATACGCCACGGGTGAAATACCGATTTGCTATGAAAGGCATCTGCGATGAGCTTAATTAATGCTGAGGGTAGTCACAAGATAAATTTATGTTGTTTAAGTGTGTTGTTGTGTGTGTGTGTGACGGAAAACAAAAGTAGAAGAAAATGCAGTTTTTCTACAATGTTAAAATTACAAGGTTTATTTTATTCGGGACTTGCTACCATTTATTCGTCGTTTACGGGTTGATAATTATATTAAATTATTTACTAGTTGGTAATCAGATATGTTGAAGCGTATAAGCAATCATATAATGGTAAAATTTTGACATTTTCCCTATATTTTACCACGTTATTTTACAATTAGAATAGTCTTAATTCCCATACAAACTATAACAGGATAATCTTGCTTCAACGATCTCGAAGCACACGCTAACTTGTAAACGGGTAATGTTTGCATTAACAATATCCAAGTGAATGTTAACAGCTACCTCGCTGCGCGCGGCGCACAACCATATTGATATTACTTGCTGAACTTATATACTATGTAAGTTTTAGCGAGTATGGGGAACTATTATTGTATAATTATTGCGTTTGTACAAGTGCGACTGCAGAGCGTGAGGTCCTGGGTTCGATTCCCAGGTCGGGCAAAGTGTTATTGGGTTTTTCCGTCAGGAATTTCTCAGTAGCAGCCCGGATTCTGAATTTGTGCCCGGTTGGTGGCAATAGACTCACCCCCTATTATATGGCATTTTAAAATGACTGGTGAAATATGGGATTACTTACTAAAAGTTCAGGTCTGCCTAACCCTTGGGGGAAAACACGCGTGATGTTATGTTATATTATATTATGCTGTTACGTTTGTTTTAAATAAATTACAATATTTTTCCCATCTTTCGTATAGCCACGGAACGATATTATTGCTCATCTCCCTTTAGCACTGCGTTTCCAAAAAACTATGGGTAGAATCAGTGGTGTTTTGAACACGGTTCTACGCAGGGCTGGTTTTATATGTCTCGCAGTGATCACTTATTTCTAAGCACTAATATAAAGAACATTTTCTACAACACGCACACACGACGGCAGTTTCCGTCTCAGACTTAAACACTGCCGTTAAATAAATAATACATGAAACCCTTTTCCTGACCTCAGTCGCACGCACACATACAAATTACCCGTTTACAGCGCCATATAGGGCGATCTGGGAGGACTTGTTTAAGTGTGAAGTGTCCTATAAACTTAACTTTTGTCTTTGGCCGCATACATGGTCTAGCCGAACACCGGCGCATCAAGATGGTAGCTAAGTAGAAATATAGTCAGGGAAATTAAACACATTAAGCAAATTTACACCCTACGTCGCTTTGTCGTATTATAGTCATTTCATACTACAGTCAAAGAATGAAAATTGTGATTTGAATATACGGGCAATGTAAGTTGGTAGTCAATTTGCTTTACAATTAATTTCCCTGAGTTTACTGATATGGTCTTCTTGAAACGCTCACTGCAGATTTAAAAATACTGTGTGAAGTTTACGCTGACGCAGGATGTCACCGGATAACATTTCATATTGAGAACTCAGCTTTTTTACAGTAGGCTTAACCCCTATCGTATGGGACTTAAGCATAACTGACAAAATGTGGGTGTAGGTACTACTACACCACTGCCCAACCGTTCTAAGAAAACAAGCGTGTTGTAATGTGAACCTCAGCTTTAAAGACACGCATTGTCACGTTAGTAAGCGTGCGCGCATACAGAATGTATATAGGAAGTAAAGTATCAGTATCTAATGTATTGTGCAGCCTTACGTGAATAATATATCTCATCCCGGCCCGCTGCCGCATGTCACCGCGCCGTGACGCGTCGTGACGTCATTCGTACATTATTCACAAGAATCGCGACTCACACCCGATTTGGGATCTTGTGCTGAATGGATGTACTTGTGTTGTACATTTTATACAGCGGCGCTTTGTTTCTTTGTTTAGAAAAGGATCAATAATTTGTGGGACAGAATTGATTCACACTTTCCTAATCGTCAGGAAAAGTTATTTGTCGGAATCTTTGTATTTCTTGCCCGCGGAATTTTATTGAAACTTATTGATATTGTCATAATTACATCTGACAGCCCGTTTTGTAGTGTTGATCTGATTGATCTACCGTCTTGTTTGGTTATAACCTCATAACAGTCAAGTTTCGGGCGTCGGTCATCGAAATCTATCGCTAATATTTGTACCTAAGTGCTTCCAAAGTTTGTAAACACAAATGCTACTCAAAGTCACACAGACTAAACAAATCTTCGAACTATGAACTTGAAGCAATTTGAACGTCTTGTTAGTTCGTAATAATCCCGAGCGTTCCCGAAGATATCCGAGGCTCGCCGAGCGAACTACACGGTTAGCAACTTCCTCATTACTGAACATTTGGTTAGAACAACCTTCCCCGATCCTCTACGATTTAAAGGAGATTTGACGAAAGTCCAGAAGGACCACTTGAAACAGTCTATGAGCTAATGATCTAGATCTGATTCTAAAGGATCCTAAACCCTTCGGTAGATACAGGCGTGACTGACGCAGCTTACTTGTCCTGTCAATGACAAATACATAATATGCAAAAAACATTGGCTAAAAATAATATAAGCTATGAAGGATCACAATTTTATAATAATTTACCATCCTATAAAAAAGAGGTAACCTCTTTCAGCGGTTTTACATTTACATAATTGAAACCACTTACTAACAGTGTTACTAGCCTACTAGTTGAGAATTTAACCACAACTTTATACCATGTTTAAAGCAAATAAAGACTTAGCTTATCTTATCTTGAACGTCCGACCTTGACAGCTGTCACAGCCTTGACCGTTCACCCGCGTGATCGGAATTTTTCCGCGCCATGCGCCCCGGTCAGTTTAAACTTAAGAGCGTTTTATCTAGCAAACTACTATAGCTACACCAAAATAAAAACTACATGTGTATAGTTGAAACTATAACAGATCAATATATGTGAAACCTAAATTACAACAACTTCGTCTAAAGTACATAAAAAAAAAAAACTTGACAATATGGGTTGAATTTGAGTTAAATATTTGTTCTACTAAGTTTTTATTATTCATAATTAAACTAGACAAAATATATAATATTTTTTTGATGCCCATATATCATTACTTAGAATATTCTGTGTGGCACAATAAACCGAAACAAACAACCCATTATGCCGCCTCCGTTAGTGTCCACCACACAATTGAAATTCTATTCCTGGAAATTAATATTATAACGTAATTTCGTTGTATTTTTGTTGTCGACTAATGATGACCTTACTTCCATATTACAAGTAATATTTTATTTATTACAAAATTTAATAAATCAACCGGATTGTCACAATGTGTACAAAAACCGGTGCGCAATGATCGTGTTTTCCATGCCGATTTTATCGTTATTAACAGACTTTGGTCACTATGGCATAATTAGATATTCTTACAGCATGAATCTTGACGATTGTTTTGATATATTACACATAAACATTGCGATATGAATTGATAGCAAAATCGTAAACACAGATAACACGACGACTTTAATACTTTTGACACTTGAACTTGAGACGTTTTTTGTCGACCTTTTATTTACTCACCTATTATGTTTTACCCACCCGCAGATCCGTTATTTAATTCAGAGGCATCTTTTTAAAAGTTTTAGAAACTCTCATAAAGTTATCACGCTCAATAATGTAAATAAAGATAACAAGTCGGCCGGGCTGCCATAGGCTGCCAGTAAAATAATTTTAAGATAAAAAAAATGATTATGTTAATGTTTGTAATTTTTTATCGTATCCGTGACCGTTACCTAGAATAAGTTTATTACATAATGTTATCTTATGTTCTAAGGTAAGTGGCTCTTTTGTCATTTTGAGAATAAAGTATTAATAAAGCATTTTGAGAATAACAGTAACATCTAAATCTATGAACAAATATTAACAGTTATTAGATACTTTTTATGTATAGGTAGGTAACAAGCAACTGTACTCAATTATTTATTGTATTACGACTTAGAGAATATGTTCCCAAAATTAGAAGTAGCGTTCTCCTATTTCGACTTTGTTAAAAGATTAATAGCAATTCAGACTTATTTCTTTTTCCATTTAAAGTCTGTGTCTTTCATAGTCTGCATTACAATTTTATTTTTTGTTTTTTCAGGTAAGTACATCATGCATCAAGCTTACACCATGTGTTGCTTGTCCATCACGCTGTTACCGGTTTCGTTACCACAAAGCACTAGTTTGCTTCGCTGTACTGACTGACGTCATCGGTATTTGGCAAGTTCAACACTTACCTGTTGCCAACAGACCCTCGACTGTCAAGAACAAACGGTGAAGTAGACGTTTGAGACGGTAAGAAAAATATTTTATTCGAAACAAAAATTGCAAAAAAGCTAGAGACAAAATGAACCGACAAGGGCCAAAGTGGGTCCTCTTTCAAACCTTGGTGTAAATTTAATAAAGAGGGATATAAAATTCTTCGTCAAACCATTACCCTTCGTTGTTCGTCATTATCACCTTATAGCAGTCCACTGTTGATTACAAGCCTCGTTTATTGCACGATTCTGACCTCTATCCTATGGCATTCTAGTTCATAACACTACTGTTTTTTCTATGAACCTACTACACACCTGCCTGCCTAGTGCAAGCAGCCCGCGAGGGAAGCTCTCAGTGCTTAATATCTCGCTATTATTAATTTAATAAGCGCTCTAGCTCGGAGCCGCGGCGCCGCTCGCTGTATTAGCGCAGTAAAGAGCGCACTCGGTAATCCGCGCCTCAATTCCGTGTACTTACGAGCAGGGATACGTACGGAGAGAAACGATAGCATGGTTTATATGAACATAGTTTATTTAGTGTCTTCAAATTTTCTCCTTACGAACATGGCGTCATGTCACACTATTGCCATGATTTTGTACGCTTAAAAGGTAACAACCCCTGGGCTAAACCGTCGGACTTAGCCAGTTCAAACTCAAATTTTCACCCTTCAGGTACAAACCCTACAAAAGATCGATTGACAAGTTCAGGATACAGGAAGGGTACAGTACGTACACATAGAGAAAGTGTTTGTTAATCATAAAATATTCATGTCGTATTAGCCTTAAAGTCAATTTTAAGTCTCGTTCACCAATCCCGAGCATCTCTCAACTAAGTTCCACAAACGCCACAACCGTGAGTATTTCCAGTAATGCATAGGAATTAGCATGTCTCAAGCAATCTGCGGGCTTGATTACATCCACTCAGCGCCGACCGACGCGACCGGTGTGTGCGACGCATTTGACACGTGCGACCACGTGCGACACATGCGACCAGTGCGACCGACACGTGCTGTTGACGACCAAGCGAGATTTATACTGGTTGCCGTAATATCCGCTCGCCAGTGATTGATTTGCTGAACTATATGCGCTTTCAAATGTCAGTGGTCAGTGTTGGTCATTGAATCGATAATAGAGCGGTTTAAGATGTATTAGTCAGCCTTGTAACTGTCTCCAAGTGTTGTTCTCGGAAGTTATGCCTGTGACGTTATAAGGTCAGATGGCTATCCTAATGTGATTTAGAAGTTAGCATTCTATATATAATCTACTACTAGTAGAGTAGCTATTATTAATATTAAACTTCTTGGTATCGGTTGTCGAAACTAATTACTAATCAGAAACAAACTTTTAGTGTTCACTTGATTCGGTGAATAGTGTCAGAATCTTTAATGACACTCTCACACACATTTGTGTACATTTAGTATATTTACCTAAGTAGAGTATCTCCTGTATCTACTAAGGAATAGAAGAAGAGACTGCATACATAAGAGTAATAAAAGAATTTCATAGTATAGACAAATTAGGAGCATTAGTCATCATTACATTAAGACACAAGTTAGGTATTTAAGCCCCAAGAAACTTAGACATTAAACTTTTCAACAAATATCTAAATAACATGTCTTGTTTCTAAGTAAATTGTAACAGAAATAACAATATTTTAGTCTAAAACCGCCATTAAAATACGAAGAAAAAGAAAACTTCTGAATCCTAATTACTTTCTGGAATTTATTAATGTCCATTTAGAATGCAAACGTTCAAACTTTTACACATCCAAAGAAAAATTGGCTTTACAAGTACAAAGGAAACAAATGAGCGACATAATTACATTTTTTGGAAAACAAAAGCGCTAATATTTAATAAAAATAATTGTTGTAACATTGGGTTTTATTCTGTGGGGTATCTGGAGCAGATGTCACACGACTACATAATTATCAAGCTATACGTTTCCAGTATAAGCTGATCTCGCATTTTATAAGGTTTCTGTACAATGAAAGGTCAGCTTGATATATAGCCGTGTATATATAGCCTCATCACATAATAAAATGACATTTCTACGAAGAATCATGTGTAGGTGTATGTAGTACTTATCTAGTGTAATCTCTACTGCGATCAATATTTGAGAACTAATTCAAAATAAGTTCAACTAAAGCCGTCAGTCACTGCCTTTCTTCAGCACAGCTTAGCAATCGACTTCAGCTCGCTCTTAAACTTAAAATAATTGTGCTCAACGCAAGCTTTAAAAGAGCATTCAAAAGCATACCCCGTCAGCAAATTTTTAAAAGGGCCTCTAATGCTCGTTATTAATTAGGCGTACTTGGCTATCAGTAGACCAGTCCGGCGAACCCAATTAAAAGGGGTCTGCTCCAATAGCCGCAGAATAACAACAAATAACCAAGAGGCCATTTTGTTGCCCACTCGTGGCGCTAATTAGAGGTTTGTTAATTATTAATGTAGAGGTTCAAAGGGAATATTTTAAATCAAATGTATTTATTTATTCAGCTGCGCCGTCGTTGGAACTGACCTCAATATACGAGCAGCGTGTGTTATTTTTTGACGTGGAAATAAATTTTTGGGGATATTATGTCATCATAGTAATCTAGTTTGTTCTACGAATTAAAAATATGCAGGAATATTTTTAGCCTTTCAAAGAAAACAAACTGATTTATTTATGTCATAGGCAGAAAGATGTTAACTTCGCTACAGCCCCGTGTTGAAAAGCAGTTACCAGCGCCTATAGACATCGGCAACTTCCAGGGGACACGATACGTTGCCCACTTTAGTTTGAAAAGTCTTATGTGTCTCAAGTTTCACCGGTACCAAGGCTTTTCAAGTTATATGAACTGAACGCTGTTGCTGAAAAGTGCCGCTTTGTGAATTCGTGATAAAATAATTTAAACAATTATTATTAGATCTATTATCTATCACAGAGAATAGAATCTTACTTAATAAAAAGCTTACATTCACTGGCAGACAACGCGCAGGCTAAGCCGATGAATCGCGTTAGAAGCATGAAATTTTGCAGAGTTCCTTACATAACGAAGATGAGCACCAAGATAGGATACTTGAAAATCTATAAAGAGAAAAATTACAAAACGTGGAGAAAAGCGGGATTTATATATAGACAATGAAAGTTTGAATGCAAGTTCATCATTTCTACCGATGGGAAATTCCATAGGACTCACGGCTTGTAAAAGAGTAAAATGAAACAAAATGCAATATTGATATCCCTTTGGTAAGTTTTTCCTGATAATAATAATAATAATAACCCCACCGCAAGTCACCCCCTGCCATTTTATCCGTGTATTTTATATATAAACATTGGTCAGGCAGGGGCCATAGCCATTCTATAGTTCTTGGTAACCAGTCCATCTTAGCCACAGAAACCCATAGTCCAATATATATATATATTTTTTTTTTCCATATCCTGCAATAGTCCAACATCAACCGGGGGTTGTCCTTGGGTGCACTTGCACAGTGCATACAGGGATAATCGCCGGCTTGTGCTTCATTTCCTTTACTTCTAGATTCTAACGGGCGTCTGCGAGTTGGCTTCGGCCCATCGTATGCCTACCAAAGGTCCGGGACGTCATGGTCCCGAGATATGCGAAGATCTTGAAAATAATAATAATAAATAAATAAATCCATTTATTTCAGGTTCGCCCATATTACAATTACAAAAACGAGATAAATACAAATCACAATATAAAAATAAATACAATGTCATCAAATTATAAATACAATGTCAAATAATAACGCCCCAATTTTTCTTTCAATATTCTATCGAGCATAGTAATAAAGAGTTATCTGTCCCAGACAATATACTTTTTGCCCAACATCTGCAACAAAGTAATATTGCAGTTTATTACGGACAACAAAGTTTAGACAAAGGGGTAGCCGCTAGTAATTAGTGGAGCCATCGGGGTAGTAGGTACTGTCCGGAAAGTCATTACTGAGGTGTCGCTTCTATGGTCTTATCCCCTTCTTTGATAAACTTATTTAATGTAAGTAAGCTTCTTATTAAGGTATAGTTTACAAAGATAGTAGTCGAAATAGGAATAAGGCATTATGTATTGTCTTGGTATTGTTAAAAGGAAGGAAGGACTGACAAATGTTCAAGCAAACAAATCTATCTTTGGATATGGATGAAATTTGAGGAAGGAGGAAATATGAAAGTATGTAGCCCTGGTGACAGGCTGAGGAACAACTGATTGTCGTGGTATAGGGATACATTGAGATGTGGAGGAGTGAGTATGTAACAAAAATCATGTTTAGTATGAATGTGGTTGGATGTAAGACTGTTTTTAAGACTGCTAAAATCAGACTAATGATTTAGCTAATATTTGTAACAATATGATTTAAAAGAGTGTCCATGGAGTTTCTTGCCCGTCCTTCTCCATGGGAACCTACTACACTTTGGAATGGGCAACTAGCTTCATCTTTTTGCATGACCGACTCCATTGAAAATTAAAATTGCGTGTAAATTGTTCAATTGAAATAAATGCTTTAAGTTTGAGACGCAAAAGTATTTTATTCTATGGTTTTTCTAATTTCGCTTAACTTAAGTCAAAAACCTTAAAATGCAAATACAGTTAGTGGCTACAAATCATTCGAATTCAAGAGAATTCGAATCATTTGTAGTCACTAACTGTATGCTCGTTTAGACAGTAACATCACAGCAGTATCACACTCATTATCTAGTTTATTACCGAAAATGTCACAATTCTGCCTCTCCAACAAACGCAGGCGTTAGTATCGGGGACCACAAAATGGCGTTCCCATGGAATAATATGTGGTTATATAACGTGATAGTTGCGTGATTGGGGTAATAACACTTGGGAGGTGTCGGCTATGGAGCCGGAGTGTACTCACGAGTGCTCGTCGATATACCTCTGTTGTATGTCAGCAATTTGGGGAACCGTATTCGCGTTTGGTTAGAAAATGTTTTTTTTTTTTGTGGGCTTGTCATGTATGTCATCATTTTGTTAGCTAAAGTTCCCAAATTTTTTTGTTTGACAATATTGTCGCAGGTTGAGCGTTGTACACATAGCTCGTAGTGATTCAACGTGTACAGTGTTTCCTAATAATATATTTCAATCTATACTTTACAGTACTTGCTAACTGAACTTTGGATTGATGAATCAGAGAAAATACAAACGAAAATAGCGTTTCCCGATGATATTTCAAATCATAAAACGTTCAATATTCTCCAAAATTGAAATAAAGATCTAATCTAAACGAAGACACAGCAGTTCATTCAGATATTAACTTTCGTAACTCCATTCCTGGACTTGCTAATAATTCGGCGATTAGATTGCCGTCAATACCGGCGCGGGATTGCAAATTATGCAAAAATGGCGGCCGCGTCACATTTCCCGCCTTTTTCCATTATGGAGGGAAAAAGTCACACGTAATGGTTATATAGGTTGTGGTAGAGTTTTGCAGTGGTTTTATACTATTGTTGGTTCTTTGTGGAGTGGAATTAGGCTGTTACAAAAGGGTTTGACATTTAAGAATCTTTCAGGATATGACGAGTACCCGGTGAAATAAACTAGGCGCCACAGGTTTCCAGCGGGTCATATAAGTCATAGTTAGCTAAGCCAGAGTAAAGTAGTTGAAATAATTATTATGTGATCATGACTATAGGTACCTACCTAATGCTGGTTTTTAAACAGTTAACAACTGTAAAACGAAGTGCTTGTGATACATTGAATGTGTCATTTCCAGTTCAAGTAATACGGTATTGTCGGAAACCATTGATACTGACATAAGCCGCAGCACAAATAGTTCAAGGAAAGAAATAAACGGTTTCTACAGAAGTATGCGATTGTTAATCGAACGTCAATCACACGGAATTGCCGACATCCGACCATACACTGTTATTATTGCTGGGAACTGACTTTTACTCCGATATCATGATATTTCTCCCGCCGGGCACGCAATGTCGAAGAGATGGGGGGATTTGGTGGTAGGATATTATGTTTTATTTTAAAATAACTAATATTAATATATTTTTTTTAATAATATAATAATAATAATTAATTTATTTGTTAGAATATTGTTACTTAGGTGTTACACATAATATGAAGTTCATAATATTCTGCTGTTTCCAGCGTACAAATATTTCAAAGAATTTAAAATTAATAATAAACAATACAAAGTCGAGAATAAGAAAAACGTTAACTAAGCTATCAAATACAATGTCAGGGGTTTCTAATTATAATGTCAAGAATTATTAAATACAATGGAGAAAAAAAGAAAAGTTTCAATACTATGTCAAAGAAATGAAATTTCATTCAATTATTAGGAGGTAAGTCATCGTCTAATTTAAATTTTGAATCAAATTTTTCATTTAAAAATTCATTCGTTGAGTAGTAACACTTTTTCAATAGAAAGTTAAATAGTTTCTTTTTAAATGTCATAAGGTTAAGACTTTTAAAAACATTAGGTAATTTATTATAAATTTGAATTGCCATACAGTAAACATTATTTGAAAATAGTTTAATTCTTTGTTGGGGTGCACATAATTTGTGGATATTTCGACTTTTCCTCATAACAACATCATTGTGTACTTGAAATAAAGCTAAGTTTTTACTTACAAAGATACAGAGTTCGAATATATATAAAGATGGGAGTGGAAATATTTTTAATTTTTTAAAGATTGGGAAACAGCTTTGTAATGGTTGGGTTTTAGTCATTGATCGAATACATTTCTTTTGGGCTCGAAATGCTTTAATAGTATCAACAGAATTTCCCCATATAATGATACCGTAGCGGAGAATTGAAGCTACGTAACCATGATAAGCATAAAGTGCTGCATTGATACCAGCTACGCGAGTTATTCGGTTTCGGGTCGGGTTCTAAAACCAAATACAAATCTTTGCAGCTTAGTGCATCATTTATCAATGTGTACTTTCCAGTTGCAGTATTTATCTAATGTTATCCCCAAAAATGTAGCACTTTCAACCTCTTCTACAACGTTATTTGCATATCTAATTTCCAATTGGTGAGGTTTGCTATTGTAAGTTTAGAACTGCATAAGTTTGGTTTTACTAATATTGACATGTAGATTGTTGTCTTTTAGCCATTCTATTATTTTATTTAACGTGTCATTAATCTCTTTTTCGTATTTGGTGATATTTTTATCGGTGAGTTCAATACTAAGAGTTGTATTTTCGGCGTACAAAATGCAAGAATATGGGGTTACGACGCGGGCAAATCATTGATATGTATCAAGAACAAAAAGGGTCCCAAAATACTGCCCTTGGGGACACCACACGCGTTTCGGCGATAAACGGATCTGTGTATTCGTATTTCATTCTCTGACAAAGCAGTCCTCGATACTTCCACGCATTGTTGGCGATTATTTAGATAAGATTCTATACAGTGTAATGCGTTTCCCCTAATACCACAACGATTCAGTTTGAAGAGAAGCAGTTTGTGATCCACGAAGTCAAATGCTTTTGACATATCTAGAAACACCGATGCTATTGGCCTTTTCTCATTTAGACTAGAGGTAATCATTTTCACAAGAGAGAAACATGCCAGAGTTTTTGATTTATTTTTTCTGAAACCGAACTGTTCCTCTTTTAGAATTGAGTGTTTCATTATAAAGGAGTGCAGTTTATCGTACATAATTCTCTCAAAAATCTTGGAAATTACGGGTATTAGAGTAATCGGTCGATAGTTGTTCATATCATTTTTATCTCCTTTTTTGTGTAAAGGTTTGAATATCGAAAATTTTTGTCTAGCGGGGAATAAACCTTGAAATAATGATAGAATAACAATGTGGGCGAGTGGATGAGATATATATTTAGAGCAACGTTTAAGAATTTTCGTATTGATATCGTCATACCCGGTTGAGTTAGTTGAGTTTAAAAAAATAATAATTTTATACACAGTGTCTTCATTAGTTGGGAGTCAAGAAAATGGTATCCGATATGTTATTGATGGTATGTTTGTAGTCAATGTGTGTTTCAGAATTAAGGATATTAGGTTTGTTTGTCATGTTTATAAAAAAGTCATTAAATTTATTGGCAATTACATCGGCATTAGTGTATGTGCTCTGACCATCTATGATAGAGGTAATTTCAACGTCATTATCGATATCTGTTTAATAATATCCCAGGCGGCTTTACATTTATTGTTCGATTGAAGAATATAACGAGTATTATCAATTTTATGAGCATGTAATATATATCGTCTGAGTATTCTAGTATAATTTTGGTAGTTCTTTAGGTTTTGATTTTTATTAGAATATATTATATATTATATATAATTTAGGTATATATATATTTAGTCTATATTTTAGGTACGTACTTCTTTTTTTGGACACAACATATTTTTATTCCTTTTTTTATCCATTTACTTTTTGGCGGTTTGTTTGTAATTTTTACTTTGAGTATAGGAAAACAGAGATTATAAAAAAGGGACATTGTATCATGAAAGTGATTGAATGCTATATCAGTATCATTTGACTCGTATATTTCTGAAAAGGAAAGAGACGCTATGCATGATATAAACTTTTCTATGTTATGTTGACTCAAATCTCTTCTCTTTTGATACCAAAATAGTTTTCTGCATCTTGCAGTGTCTACAGACGAATGGAAACAAATGGACAGACCGGTCTCATGACCAGATAATGCAAGGGTATGTATTTGAGGCTGGGCATTAGGTATGTCGCTTGCGATGAGATCTAAACATGATGATTTTCTTGTGGGTTTAGTAATATGATTAGTTATATTAAAGTTCTGTAATATACATTCTAATTCTTTATAATTATTGTTACGCTTTAATGCTTCAATGTTCCAATCTCCATATTTTATTTATTATATTTTATTTTATTTCGTTTTTTTTATTTTCCTTAAAATATCCTCTAGGTTTTTAAAAAACAGACTAGGATTTGAATTTGGAGTACGGTAAATACAGTGGAGGAAATACAGTGGAGTGATAATTTCTATTGCACAATATTCGAAATCATATACCAAAGGCGTTACCAGGTAAGGGATAGGTTTACAATCAAGGTCCTTTTTAACCATTATGCAGGTTTATTAACTAATGTGGGTACAAGTCATGTATCCTAAACATTTTGTATCTAATAAGGCTTACCATAGTAATCCTAAAATTCCTGATTTTTTTCAGGGTACTTCAGGCAGCCGCAACATATTTCGTAATTTTTCCAAAATGATGTGTTTTGAGCACTCTTAGTTTATTAGGACATTTCACACAAGGGGTGAATCTGTGGTCGATCCTTTGACACGAAACTCAAAACGCTACTGCTACTAACACGTATTCGATCTGGGGTGTGAACACTGTCAACCCAAAGCTTTTTAAAAGATGATCTCTCACCATGTATGCAGTCATAATACTACTACTACTGTGGCAGGTATTTATAAAAGACTGGAACAATAATGAGTCGGAAAACTTAATGAACAGAACGATCACAAGCTTTTAAATACTGTTAAAACACCTAGAATTTCGAAATGCATTTACTACTAACGCAGCCACATCGCAACTCACCTAAATACTTTATATTGCAGGAGTGAGGGACGGCACAACATCATTAACATTGTGGCTCTTTGTCTTGCAAATACTTTTAAATGTACTGAACGAGTCGCTCCAGCGCTAGTGACTGCTGCAAAGAGACTAGGATATAGAATAATTACTTTCGCGGATTTTATTTGGTTAAAATGTGGCTTGTACTAGGTTTGCGTGGCTACCGTTGGGAGATAAACATGAACTAGAAAAAAGTCCTTTGTTATTAGTACATAGTACAGTAAGGTGAATCGCAATTTCAGCCTTTGAAAACTGCTTACCTAGCTTTTTTTCCAATGTAAAAAAGTTATAATTATATTTTTGCTTTGGTAAAAAGCTAGACAAAAAGCTGTACTATAGAAATATTTAATATTGCTATCAAATCAGTCGTAAAAGCCATATTTCGGATTAAACGATTATCTACAAAACTGCCCCCTTCCCCCTGTACCGTTGCTCGGTCATCACGCGTGCATAAACCCGTCCGTCGTACATTTGCTGGCGAGCTCGGTAAATAGGTGCTGAGGTACAAGCGGTAAGAGAGCAGTTTTTTTTAAATTCTATTCACTGTATTCATTTGTAGTCCACTGGTGTACATTGTTCTTCCACAAAAAGAGATATAGTGTCACACTGACTGGCCATCTCAGAAAACAGAATCTTAAGTTAATTCCACCACTATTCGAGATTTGCTTTGAGGGTTGAATCGGCAGATTGTCGACTAGTGAAATTGTGAAAAACGACAGGTATCAATAAATTATGATAATATTCAGTATCGCGGGAGATATTTTCCGCGCTGTCCTATCTCTTGTAACATTCAATCTGGTCAGTATATTCACGACTCGCGTAAAAAGCGTCGGCTGCTTATGCAAATATCTGCATAATTATGCACATTTTTGTTTCAAAATCTACATTTTTATACCAACGTGAGTAAAGTGCAGTGGCGACCACGACTTGGTTGTTTTACTCAATTTACGAGCACGTATCCTGGGCCACGGTTTTTCATGTCCCCGATAAGGTTTCTTTATAAAATAAATTAAATGTGGGTTGTTTATTTGTGACAATTTAACAGTTGTAAAGTTGGAGTTTGTACTGCTACGCTAACATAAATCTAAAGAGTTGAAAGTGCGAGCAGAATAAGTTTTTTTTAAAATCAGATAGTGACACAGATAATACTGCTGTTTCTGTCTTAATTAAGTCAAAGATAGGGTTCTAAGAATACTGAGTCCTTTGTTTAGCCTTTAAAAAAGATATCTGTGATGTGGACCATCATTTTGGTTTGAAACGAAAAATAAATACAGTTTCGTTTTTCTTGATTATGAAGCTATGACTATTTAAGAGATATTTTCTGTTTAAGAGAGATACTAATGAGTTAATTAACTTTAATTTTTTCGTCGACAAGGATCCTGAACCCAAATCCTGTTACTAGGTCATAGAATTGCTGATTTTGCATTGAAAATATATTTTCTAAGCAAGAGCTTTTGAGGAAAAGTAGGAGAGAAAAAATATACGTTTGATCCACAGGAGATTTACGAACAAGTTTTCAGATCTTACCTGGCGAAATGGGAATAAAACAAGTATTTAGTGAAAGAAAACCTGAAACCCAGGCCTTAGTGATCTCACATGGTGAACGTTGTACGCAAGAGTCGTGTTCAATGCGTTCCCTTAATGAAAAGGTGCAACGGCACCTTCTCAAATAGATAAAGAGCAAAGGCTCTGCAGTAAATTAAGAACAGCTGGTAATTATGTTAAGGGCCTATTTCACAGTCTTCTGCCGTAATACGACGGATAAATTAAATAAGTAACAGTTTTGGTACCTATTGTTTGCCAGTAAGATAACCAAAACTCATCCGCAGGACTTGACGGTCCACTCGAAAGAAAGTCTCTGTACCATAGAGTTAATGAGTCATGGCGACGCACTATGGAAAATGGTAGAACAAGCGCATACCAAAAATGCTTTTTACGAATATCATAATTTGGCTAATATGGCTATTCTTTTAGGTTTTCTAATAGTCAAATTATAATATTCATTACGATTTTTTTTCTTAATACGCGAAATTATTTTTTTTTTCTTAGATAGAAATACATAGAAGACAGAAGTGCCAAACTCAAGTCTTTGCGTATACATGTTTCAATACCATATTGTGAAAAAAATACTTGGTACAGATATGCAGTATTATACATTTTTAGAAAGGTTATTTTATGCTTTTTGCGATACAGCTTAATGATTTTAAAAGTAAAGAAAAATATTTCAGTAATTACTTAAAAAGTGACATACCTTTTTTTTCACTTGTATGTTTTTTCGTCGAAGGTTTTCAGTATTACCCACGTTTGCCCAAGCGCTACTTTTTGTGTCGACTAGTAGTCTAACTATTCATAAATAGAATGCAAAAAAAATCAGCTGCGGATATTTGCGGTTTTAGAAGATATGAGAAAAAAACTGATAAAAGTCAGAACCCGAAAATTAGTATCTTTTGCGGTTTACCACTGACACCATTCACATGAACAATATAGAACTTTTTGGATATTTTCTTCATTATTTCGTGATAACAAAGGGACCTTATCAAATTTGCACTCGGTTTGCGTGGGAAATTACAAGATAATAATGATGTAGGTACCAATTCGATATTGTAAAATGAGTATTTAAAGGGAAGCAAAAACTATTCGAACCATCTACATCAGTGTAACTTCAAGTGAAGCAAATCTCATCTACGCCTATTATTTCTGCAGATTGTGAAGTGTTAAAATGTCTTCCTTCAGCTGTACCAAACGAGACTTCATAATCCCCTATATAGAGGGCGGCAAGACCATGGAATCATTATCCAAAGTTTTAGTGGAAAAGCTGAATGTTTCTGAAAACAACTTGTGTTTTATAATTAGTGACATACAAAGGCACATTCTTCCTATTTTCAACAAACGCTGGGCCCTGGCATCTCGGAAAAAAGAAACATTTTTACAGAAGTATTGTACTTGGTTGGACTCAAGGTATTCGTTAAATTTACCGGATTCTGAACAATATTCTACGCCATCAACATCTGGCCAACGAGGACGAGCATGCGTGGCTTATGAAGACTCCTCAGAATCTACCAAGAAGAGGAAAAACACTCTTCTACTCCAAGACTATGGCTTCGAGCATATAAAAAACGCCTATCTGCAGGGACTACGGGCTTTACGTGAGTACACAGAAGCTCATCTTGTCGAAGAATTAAGAACCGCTGACACTCAAAAGAAATTAGATATCTCAAGTAAGTGGAACGACTCAGACCAGATGAAGATTCTTTCCGATACGGAAGCATTGAGTGCTTTTATAGATTTAGATCTAACAAAAGCACAATATATGTACCTGAAAAACTTAACCAACGAACGAAAGTGTTGTATATTCCCGCCTTACTACAAAATACAAGAAATAAAAAGATCCTGTTATCCACCATCTTCTACAATCGAAATCACGAATACTTATGCTAAAGTGATTAATATACAAGATTTATTGGATCATACTGCTGCTAGAATTTTAAAAATCGATTCTGTTTTCCAAAAACAACATAGAACATTGATCCTTTATTCTAAATGGGGATGTGATGGTTCATCTGGTCAAAGCCAATACAAGCAAATACTTGCAGAAGAGTCAGAAACAATTTCAGATGCCAATTTGTTCATCACTTCATTAGTCCCCATCAGATTAGTTGATGTGCAATCGGGATCCGTTGTTTGGCAAAATCCGGTACCTTCATCTGTCCGTTTTTGCAGACCCATTTCTATTGAGTTTTGTAAGGAAACTCCAGAAAAAACCAAGGCAGTTGTTGATGATATTAAAAAACAAATTAGGGCTGCACAAGCATCACTTATAAACAAAGATGGTGTTGTAGTAAATGTGAAGCATGAACTATTTCTAACGATGATCGATGGAAAGGTGGCTCAGGTCCTTACAGATACTCCATCTGGTTCCACATGCACGATATGTGGGGCTACTCCACGGCTAATGAATGACCTATCGAAAGTAACTGCCAGACCCGAAAACGAAAACGCCTACCAATACGGATTGTCCACCTTACACGCCTGGATTCGCTGCATGGAAATGATATTGTATATTTCCTATAATCTTTCGTTTAAGACTTGGTCTGCTTCAACTGAGGAAAATAAGAGATTAAAAAAAGAAAAGAAAGAAGTTGTTCAAAAACGTTTCAGGGAGGAGTTGGGATTAATCGTCGACAAACCTCGGCAAGTTAGCGGGAATACGAACGATGGCAATACCGCACGAAGATTCTTCTATAATAGCACTTGCTCATCGGAAATAACAGGTGTAGATGAGGCATTGATTAAACGCCTATACATTATCTTGCAAGTTCTTTCTTCTGGAATGATGATCGACCCTGAAAAATTTGGGGAATATGCAATAGAAACTGCAAGAATCTATGTAAGTAATTACGATTGGTATTATATGCCATCCTCCGTTCATAAAATACTCATACACGGGCAAAACGTTATCAAACATTTTGCGGTGCTTCCTACTGGACAGCTATCGGAAGACGCACAAGAGTCTCGCAACAAAGACTACAGAAACATACGACTTCATCATGCCAGAAAATGTTCCCGATCTGCTACAAATGAAGATGTCTTTAAAACGCTTTTATACACGTCAGATCCATATATAACAAGTTTGAGAAAACCGTACGTAAGAAATGTGAAAGAACTTGAAGAAGAGGCACTAAGTCTTTTAAACGTGGCACCTGAAAGTGAACCCACATTTACTGACCCTGATCCTGAAGTGGTATAAGTTAAAAATAATATTTATATTTAGTTATTACTTATATTTGTACCTAGCTACATCATTTCCTGCAGCCAGAGTATAGGATGTACCTATTAGTAATATGATTTTAATTTAGTATTTTTTTTTCATATATATATATTTTGTTTACTTTGCTTGTTGTAATTAACCATGGTTTAATCTTTTTAGTCATTATAAACTTGTATTCCACTTGAAATAAATTTATAACTACTTTTTTCGTGATTTATTCCCATTTCTTTCATTCTATGCAAAAAAACATACATAGATATACAAGAAAACCCTATAAACTACACATCGTTCGAATCTCCGAACCTTGCTGCATATTTGTGCCAAATTTCATCACGATACAACAAAAATTCATGAAGTTACAGATTTTTGATCCGATACCGACCTATATTTTCCATAGTGCGACGTTCAACTTCTTTTTTGAGAAACTATAGTATAATATTATACTTTGTTCCTGCTACCAGAAATGTTCCTTCAATATCTTACCCCTCCCTTTAGATCAGTCGAAGCAATAAGCGATAAAGTAGAACAATGACAAAACTGGTAGTTTGTCGATAGCTAGCAGTTATCGTCGCGTCGGTAGGTGCTCGGTGATCAATCAAACGTAGCGACGTCCCATTGATTGTATATCACTTTACTTATAGAAATAGAGAAAGTTGATAAGAAAAGCATAATAAGCAAATATTTCGCAAATATGGGTACAAAACACGGTGACATAAAAAATGTTGAATAATTTAGCTTCGTTTTCAACTTAGTGGTGATTGAAGACAGGTCGTAAAGCGCACCACTTTCACTGCATCTTCGTGACTAAATCGTGAGAAATAAACACAACTGACTCTGGCAAGTTGAGTGCAGAAAATAAAAAATAAATTAGACAGCTTGGAATTATTTGCTATGAAAATTTGAGAATATCTCGGGTATTTCAATCAACTCAGCCTATCGCAGTCCACTGCTGGACAAAGGCCTCTCCCATGCTGCGCTACAACACCCTGTCCTCCGCCTTCCGTATCCAGTCTGTTCCAGCCATCATTTTGAGGTCGTCGGTCCATCATCCATAGCTGGTGGGCGTCCCACACTACGCTTGCCGATAAGCGGTCTCGAATTCAGAACTCGTCTACTCCACCGGCCACCGGTCCTTCGATAAACATGGCCAGCTCACTGCCACTTCAGCTTGCTTACTCTGCAAGCTATGTCGGTAGCTTTGGTTCTTTTCTGGATTACTTCGTTTCTGATTTTATCCTATAAAGAAACTCCTAGCATAGCCCGCTCCGTAGCGCGCTGAGCGAACTTAAATTTGTGGACTAGCCCGACCGTCAGTGTCCACGTTTCGGCACCGTATGTTATAACGGACAGGACGCACTGGTTGAGAATATCTAGGGTATTTAAGGATACATAATTATCCATAACCTAACCAGATGAGGCCGGATTTAAACTAAACAGACCTAAAGCCTTTTACTACCAAAATATGTAGAACGATAACAACATCCCATCGCTACGTATACCCAATTTTATATTATTTACCTGTCATACGGTATTTTTCTCCACGATTGCCCCCTCTCTTAGTAGTTTCTGAGCCGGTATTCATGACTCCCCGCGAGGCAGGATTCATCCCCCGTCGATATATCCGGAGCAAGGTTAAGCAGGGTTCACACAATGCACCCGGGGCCAGGGGGCGCCCCGTACTGTCACAAAACATGCCAGACCTCTCGACTCACATCTAATTTCGTCGCGAACTCTCTGACATAACCACATCACATTACGTTCGTACGCGTGTGGAATATACGTGGGAATAATTTGAACGGGACTACTGTGGCCAGGCAAGATGTTTGCCTACTAGTTGCTATGAATTTGTTTTGTGTCAATCAATTTTTGACAGCTGTGCTGCTGGGGAGTTTGTTGCGCCACTTTTTCCTAGCTAAAACACTAGGAAGTGGTAAAAGGTGGACGTTTTGGAGGACTGTCTTAATATGTAATTTTGTCGTCCAAAAAGTGCTGATTCTCAGTCTAATTTGAATAAATGAGTTTTGATAAATCGCAATCAACTGCTAGACATAATCAGTCTTTCACACCACACTCCTCCTTTCGCATCCAACATATTATACACAGTGAGTTATCGTATTCACGTTTCTTAATTTTCAAATTCACTCTTGCAAAAACTTTTGACGTAAGGACCACAATATTAATGTGCCTAATAAATATTACCTAAATATAATTAAGTCATTAATAACTATTAGGTACAACAAGGCTGATTAATAGCGTTGCCGGTAGCTGAAAATGATAAGCTTATGCATAAATTATCGTTAATCTAATTTAATGCCATGTGTTTACACTGTGACGATAATACACTATAATCTCGGAAAATATCCACAGTTACGTGTTTATGTGATTAATGCGTTAATAAGTTAATAAATATTGATAATAGAATAACAAAAAAAAATGGCGGAACAAATAAGTAAAGTGGTACAGTTCCATACAAGATCAAAATAAACTCACGATCGGATTAAATCGTGATTCTGGCTGATTGGCTTTCTGTAGGCTTTTTTATTTTGTAATATAGGTATGTTACAAAAGTCCATACTAACATGGTTTTTCTTCTTTCTCGCGTTTTGAACCCGATATTAAAATCTGGCTAGAAATACGAGCGACATTAGCTGGAGTATTTTTTCGATTCCTTCTCCCACTAGGCTGCAGCTGCAGCTGTCTCGTCCTCACCACACTTCCCGTATGTCATCACCCTTTCTACGGAAATTGCCGCTTTTGCGAATTCAATGCTAGCCTCACCCGCCCCCCCGCACCACCGCGCCCCCTCCGTCACCCGGGCTGGGAAACTTTTTAATTCCAGTGTAAACAGAACAAAAGTTGGCTCGCTTTAATTCGATACGTGAATTATTCATATGTACGAGTGCCATTACTCCATTAGCAGTCGCGTTAATATTCACTTGGGTATTATCATTTTACATCACACATGTACACAATTTAACACCTTCTCCCTCTAGTATTAGGTCGGTTGTCGCTTACCATGTATTTTTTGAAGACACGTGAATTCGGGAAATTGCTTATGAAGAAGGAAAAGTTTGAATTATTGTTATTATACAAGTTTTGTGTTGTAATGTTAATTTAATTGTTGTAAGTATTACTTATCTACGATGTACCCATTTGACTGAAGAGGTCTGCGAGTATATCAATAATAAATTTAGTTGGGAATGCAGGTGTATGTGTATGTAAAGTTGGAACTTTTGGTTGTGTGGCAAAAAGTTCTTGAATCGATATCGAATCTTATGTACAAAAACAAATTGGTGCCTCTAGACGAAAACAGATTTTCTAAGAACTGTTGTTAGTTAACCTATGGTCAATGTTACTGACAAATAATATGAGGAAAAATCACACCGAACAAAATAAAAGACCTTAGAATAAACTTGGTAACACAGACCTATTCTACCCCTCATACACATGAACATAAATATAGTAGCACATAATGTAGCGTCTGTTATTATCTCGGGAGATATCGGACGTGAACTTGACATCGCGTAATTGACCGGTTGCCATGTTTGTGACGTCACTGCTCACTGCCTAATGGTGATTGGTTCACTAAATGAACTCGTTTAGGTCAAGTACGTTTATATGGAAACCTATTTCTCTTTATCGGTTGGAAGAATACGTTTCTTACAGGGTTGGATGCTTGAAGTAATTAATATCTTGTCTTAATAAGTTTGATTATTATTTTATTTTCATGACATGTCCAATAATAAAAATCATAAGCAACATCACTTTAAACATAGTAAAATATAACTTAGAATTTGGTATCATTTTATGAAAATTAATTATTACATAGTGTAATAATTAATGTTCAAACTAAATAGGGATCACTTATATTTTGAAGTAACGTTAGGTACATCAATGGTATTGGCATTTCAAATAGATAGCTATTGTGAAAAATTAACGGATTTGAAGTACCAATCAGCTTTAGGATCATACCAGTCCAGGACTTTCTTATCGTACCAAATGTACGCACCTTTAATACTTGCTGGAGCCTCCAGCACCATATACAAAGGAGTTTCCGCTGCTTGGTCTGCGTCGTAAAAACCAACGCCTTTCGTCATATCCGTACGAACCAAGCCAGGATGCATAGAGTTGACAGAAATATTCCTTGCTTTTAGTTCTCTTTGCTGGATAATAGTCAATGCACTGACAGCTACCTTTGCTACTCTGTATGCAGCAATCGTTCCATCATCAGCAATATCAGATCTTTTGAAGGTTCCGTTCTGCACTGCGTCCAAATGCCAGTTCACGAACTCATTAATGTCCTTCACTGTCAGGTCTTTGTTGGAGAGCCTCTTGATCCAGTACTCATTCCTCACGTTGGATAGATGTCCGCAGTCACTGGAAATATTGAGGATACGTCCATTGTTTCGGACCAAAGGATATAGATATTCCTGAATGATGAAGAAACTGAAGTAGTTTACATCGATGATATCCTTACTCTCCTTGTAGCCAAGGTACAGCTCGGAGCAATTGCAGACCGCAGCGTTGTTGATTAAGATATCGATACCTCCGTACTTCTGTTTGACATCATCCCTGAACCTGGCAACACTGGTTTTGTCTGTGACGTCAAGCTGGTGATATTCCGGATGTAAACCGAGCGCGTTCAGTTTCGCGACAGCAGCTTTCCCTCTGCCATCGTCTCGAGAGGTGAGGAACACTACTCCGTCGAATCTCTTCAGAAGTCCTTTGACAGTCGAGAAGCCGATACCTTTGTTGGAGCCAGTGACCACAGCTACTTTCACCATGATTATGAAGTGTTAGCGTTAACTGTAATGCGATAACTAAATGGCTTGACTCGGTCTGTTGAAATAAGATAATGAGAACTTGTGTTCGTGTTTTGCTTTCCGTTCGCGATAAGATAAACTAGTAATTGCATAGTTCATTGTAAACAGAAGTGTTATTGAATAATCTTCGTAAACAGATCTTTGTAGATTTATTATCGTAAGTAGGTATCACAAACTAGTATGTTCTGGTAAAATATTTCGCAAAGTTTTTCAAATATGAGTCTCCTAAACAAACAACCTGTCATTTATCTTGTTTTATTCAACAAATCTGAAATATCTTCATTGCAATACTCGTGCAGTTATTTATAAAATCTAATAAAACGTAGGAAATAGGCTTGGCGCCAAATTGCCCGCAGTGATTCAATTTATCGCTGTACACCGCCGGGGCGGCTAGATTCGGCTCTCTACGGTTTAAATGTGATCAATGTATTGCGATTGTATTAGAAGTACCTACATACCTTCTGCATCCAACTTTTTATTTGAGCATTGATTGTTACTTTTAGTGATGTTATCTTGTTTGATTCCTTCAGTTAGCCTAGAATGTTTGTACTGGTATTTTTCATTAGCTATTATCAACAAATTAACTAGCAAGTTCAGCTAAGTAAGTCTATGATTATCCGTAGTCGCAAATGATAGTGTTCTCGAATTCATACTGACTCAATACGATCCTTTCTTTTTTATAAAATAATCGTTACTCAAATTCTCTTCCAGAGAAATTCAATTTAAAGCGGAAATGTAAACCTTAATAGATAAGTAATGCAGTGAACACAAGCTCCTTGATATTCAATGTTTACTTATCCTAACAAAAACAATCTCTCTAAAAACGACACACAAAACATACAGCACTTACATGGGGATGCGTTAATGCGATGCTGTGCGGCGTGTCATGAATTATTCATAGTGAGCCAGCAATGGATCGTTACGCGATGAATTTGATCGCTTCGTGCATTATCTAAGAGCGGTATTTTACGCGAGTACTTCCTAATGGCTGCACTCGAGTATTGATTGTGATAGCAAGCATTATGATTGTGAATTTTAATCTGAGATAGTTGAAATATTGCTGATAAGTGAGTGCTTTGATTGTGTACCTGTAGAGTATGCTTACTAATGATTGTTTTGATTGTAGTGATCTGTAAATATTTACCTACATTTTGCAGTGATTCCAACCTAAGTAGTCATAGCTTAAAGATAAATAATATATTTTTTATCGTCTTTCTTTTACATCATCGTCATACTCATCATGCGCGTTGTTTATCAGCGCAATCAAACTGAAAAAAAACTAAGCTATGCGGGTTTTGAGATAATGTTTTTCAAATTAAACAATTGCCACCTACTGTAGCTTTACGATTCGAACAAAGCATACCCTATTTCGAGAATTCCTTGCCCAGCGGTGGTAGTTTATGGTAATTAGAGTTGATAGTTTGTCTGACTCCAGGTAGTTTGTAGAATACTGAACACGATAGTTTATTCTGATTTCAACTAGACCTGCTAAAACAGCAACAATGTACCCGTGTCTAATTACAGTCCTCTCATTGTGTTCAGAAAGCCAAAAAACAAACTAACAAGCTCCAATTTATGTTATTGGAGTACATCACTATTGTTTCGGTAGGATTTAATCAAAACTTTGCCAGATAAACAGCGAGCGCTGGCTCCGCCGCGAACACGCTTATATTTTGAATAGACCCAGACAAGTGGGTATTATAAACGTAAATTATGTAATTCGTTTGCTTGAACTAGCTTGTGTATGTAAACTTACGTGTTTAGGATGTATATTTGTGGAAATATTCAGGCCTGAACACGTGTGTGACGGACGTATTCGGAATAAGGTTGTCGTGTGTGTTAACAGGATCAATTTCTTAATAAAGCACCGCCAGTCTGCGATACGGGTGCGGCGACCGCAAGATACCCAATAGGAAGTCTCAGCTTCTTTATTTTCTTCTTTATCTTCAACTGTTGGATGACGTATTAACAGATCGAAGATAAAAAAATTATGATAGAGATGTATCTATTATTATCTAATGATAAAGTTGATTTTCCTATCAGGAGATAAATTAATTAATTTAATTTGCAGTTGTTACCAAAATGTCTTTACTGACACAAAAGCAATATTGTCATGATCTAAATATTGTGTAATGTTTGTAATCAACCTGATTTGTATGACCTGTTCAAGGTGACATGATTTTCATTTGGTAGGCAATGCCTTCTCCAAAATACTATCTGATCTACGAAATAGATTACAATACCTCTCTTGTAATTTTCCAAAAAAAATATCATGTGAGTTTCCAAATAGGTATTTATCTCATTTTTACCAAAGACTAAATTATCTTAGTTGGCGAAAAGAAAAAATGTGGGTGTACTATACATAAGTACCAAAGCCTCTGCCTAACCCTTCAGGTTCCCCCGCAGGGTACAGGGTACAGGCGTGATGTCATGTTAAAGTTGTAAATTATCTTTCATTCATATTAATACATTTAAGTTTTTCTGAGTCTAAACTCCCAAGTTCTAATTACACCCAGAGGTATGAAACTTAATATAAGTACACTTATTCAAGTCTAGATTCAGGCAATATATCACAAAGTTACCCCAGCTAACTTGTCTCAAAGTCAAAAGACAAATACAATAAAACGTTTTATTTGATTACACTTTTCAAAGCTAATCAAAGCTTTGCGAGACGTATATCAAAACATTGGTGAAGTCTCGAAGTAATTAATCAATGTTTTAACAATTTGGGGTGAAATGCAAACATCGTTGGGTTCCTCTGACTATTTAACAAAATAAAAATTAAGCACAGGGTATCAGTATAGGATCTAACTGTAACTAAGCGAATATTAACATGAACTGGTAACTAGCCAACCATGATAGTGGACCGCCTGCTATAATTGCTATAATTTACAGTACAATTTACGTTTGGCAACCAGATTGGTTATTATCAAAGCATGTCAAGTACTGGTGACCTTCTTGGTAGATAACCATTTTGTTACATAGTATATGTACAATATTCGTTATCCACATAATGTTATATTAATTTGCAAATTTAATCGACGCCCACGGTTTTATCTTTCTATATAGTTACATAATGATTTGGGTACTCCTTAGAACCATTCATTATACATATATCAGTTGTTGGAAGTCTATGTCCAGCTGGGATATAACTAACTAGCAGTAATTAATTTCATAAACAAAAATCAAACCAAAATCATTATCGTTTATTTGCACAAAGAGATAAATCTGATAACCAAGATAATTATATTACTTAACACGGAAAGGATCTCAAAATTAATTTTCACGTACCAATACATCAAAGTTCAAATTGTGTCATTAATTTAAAATCCTTGTCATTATTTTGGTAACATTTATAACATCTATTGCTTTAAGTTTTTGGTCTTGAAAAAATAATCAGCTTTGTAGTCGTACCAGTCTAGGACTTTTCTATCGTACCATACATATGCTCCTTTGAGGGTGTCAGGAGCATCCAGCAGTAGATATATGGGAGTTTCAGCTGCCTGGTCCGTGTTATAGAAGCCAACTCTATGCGTCATGTCAGTCTGAACTAGTCCTGGATGCATGGAATTCACCGAGATGTTCTTTGATTCAAGTTCCTTTTGCTGCAGTATGGTGATGGCACTTAGAGCTACCTTCGCAACTCTGTACGAAGCTACTGTTCCATCATCGGCTATATCATCGTAGTTGAAGGTTCCATCTTTCACGCCTTCCAAAAACCAGGCCACGAAATCATTAATATCTTCCACCTTTAAATCTTTCTTTGACAACCTCTTTATCCAGTATGTATTCCGTACGTTCGACAAATGTCCACAGTCGCTAGATATATTGAGAATGCGGCCATTGTCTCTCACCAATGGGAACAACAGCTCTTGGATTGTCAATATGCTGGAAAAGTTGACATCCACAATAGTTTTGCACTCATCATAGGGGTTGTATAACTCGTCATTGTTGTTGACCCCTGCGTTGTTGACAAGAATGTCAATACCTCCATGCTTCTCCTTGACGTGGTCTCTGAACCTGACCACACTGTCTCTGTCCGACACGTCGAGCTGGTGATACTCCGGGTGCAGACCGAGCTCGTTCAGTTTGGCGACGGCGGCTTTCCCTCTGCCATAGTCTCTTGAGGTTAGGTAGACGACTCCATTGAATCTCTTCAACAGTCCTTTAACTATCCCAAAGCCGATTCCTTTATTAGAACCGGTAACTACAGCAATTTTCACCATGTCTGCTCTGTGTCGACACACTTTGTGGAATGATATAATAATTAATAGGAGGCATTACATTAAATATCGTATAAGTTTGTGTGAGATAATATAAAAATAAACTTAACCTATTTATCTAGTGAACCGAGATAGCGTTTATCGGCGACGCATTATCATGGTATCCCTAAATATTATAAAACTAACATCCCACTTCGGCATCGCTTGGATGGAAGTTTTTCGATATTTTTAGTCACCGGTGTTTATTCATTCAAAAATACTCAGTTAATCACTTAGGGGATAAAGCAGTGTCTTATGTAACGGGCGTTGTAATAAATCTCAAAGCCGCTATAATGAAGGATTTTAGTGCTCCCCAGCGCAGCAAAAGAGTTCAGAGTTAACTCCTCAGCGAAGCAGGTGAATTAGGACTAGAATCCTGAGTGAGAAACTTGAGCGAGGGATTCAAGGAAACCCAAGACGAATACACCTTTATCGCCGAGTTAAAAACTCTACTTTTCACACCTTCTGCGAGATATTAAAAAACAAATCAGTCATTTATATTTTTTTTATTTGTTAAACTTTCGTATTAAAACATTAACCAAGAGATAAATCTAGAATAGAATAGCATATTGTTTATTGTTGCTGCCGGTGATTAGCAAAAACAGTTAGAAAAAATTAAAAAAAGTATCTCTACAACATACCTCTAGACCCGTACAGTCACGAGCATAAATATTTATACACTTGGCTAAATTCAAAACCGATTTTCTCCTTACTTTTTTTAATGAAATTTTATATTGTTACGAACATAGTTTTTTCGTACCTATAGGTTTATGTAATTTGTCGTATTTGAACAATGCATTCGTTATTTCACGAAAAAATCGCTATTGAAAGTTGCCAAGTGCTGGTATATTAGTGCTCGTGACTGGACATCTAAATATTTTTATAATAAAGAGATTGTTTTTATTTTTTTTGTTATGTATATTTGTTTGTTACGATTTCACGCTAAAGCGGCAGAACGAATTTGGATGAAATTTGGCACATGGGTAGATCATGACCTGGATTAGGACATAAAATACTTTTTATCCCTATATTCCCACGGAATCGAGATTTATGTTGATGAAACCGCGGAAAGCATCTAGCCAGTGTACAATACGACTTTACGAGACTCGAGACTAAGCGGTCGTGTATTTTGTATTGATGAAGTAAACAATTACGACAAGTAAATTTATTTATTTGCGACGTCAGTATAAAAGTAAAGTGTGTCGCGTGTGACTTGTAGGTTTTTATATCGAGTTTCATGTGCAAAATGAACTTAATATTTTTATAAACAATAAATACGGTGTTTCTACTTATATGTCGAACCCAGGATCGAGCCCGTTTGGTCGTAGCCAATTGCTACATCGAAGTCCTCCGCCGACGCCTACCGAACCATTACCCCCGAGCAACCCAAATCCACCAGCACCCGCGGAAGATGAATTGCCGAGTGAAGTCATCAGCACGCCGGAGATCCAGAAATGGTTAGGATCTATCGATGGCATTCTGAACGAAGTTTGCTCTATTGTCGCTGAAGGGAAAATGAACTCAGACCAGAAGCTTCGTGTCTCCTCTCTTTGCCGGAAGGTCTCAAGTGGAACTTCTCAGATGGCCGTCTTATACCAATCGTTGAAGCAGAAAACTATCCAGGCCCATACCACAATCCAGCACCTACAGGTTCACCAGAACGTTGTGAACTCTCTCCAGCAATTCAAAGAGGTTGTAGAGGCAAAGCTGAAACCCTCAGAAAATAGTTCTTATGCTAGCATGGTCAAGAAAGGTTCCGATAACTTCATCCGTCCTGCAAATTTGAGATCAGTTGCCATCTATCCTAGCGATAAGACCCAAACAAGTGACGACACCAAGTCACTTGTCCAAAAGATTATCTCCCCCGAACAACTGAAGCTTCATGTCCGTGGCCTGAGAAAAGTGAAAAATGGGGGCGTTCTGATTAGCACTGAAAATAAAGGCGATATTGATAAACTGAAAAATTCGGATAAACTAGTATCATCGGGCCTTACAATAGAAGAACCTTCGAAACGCCGCCGTAGGGTCGCTGTTATTGGTGTCCCCGTATCCCTTACCGAGAAAAAGGTATTTGAATGCATTTATGAGCAGAACCTTTCTGACAAGCTGCCGAATACAACTCGTGAGTCCTTCCTTGATAGTATCAAGTTAAGCCATAAATCGGGTAAGAAAGACCTTCCTACCTGTAACTACATCTTGGAACTACCCGCTAGCATAAGAAAAATTATCATAAATCAAAGCAGAATTTTTATAAACTGGACATCGTGCCCTGTGAGAGATTTTACGATAGTCACCAGGTGCTTCAACTGCCAGCAGTTCGGACACGCAGCCAAGTTTTGCCGAGAAACTAGTCCTACTTGCAACTATTGTGGAGAGACTGGACACTCCTTCAAGGAATGCAGCAGCAAATCTTCCCCCCCTCAATGTGCGACGTGCAAACGCTTCAAGAGGAAATGTGACCATCCAACAGGTGATGTAAGTTGCCCGGCGCGGAAATATGCAGAGATAAACTACATCAACTCAATAGACTATGAAGGCGCCTAAGAGCGCCACCGAATACTTTATTTAGTTAGCACATAAACAGGTAGTTTATTCTTTATTTATATTTCGTTTAAGTTTATAACGATCATGACAAATCAGTTTATTTGTGATCTAGATAGTTTTTCTGTGTCTGAATCTAAAATCTGTAATGTTGAAGACTGCAAATACCTTCTTCCTTCTGGTGACAAAACGTTAACCCTGCTCATACAGAATATTCGCAGCATAAATCGAAACATGAACTATTTTGAAGTGTTATTACAGAATCTTGACATAAGCTGTGATATTATCGTCCTAACAGAATGTTGGTTGTCAAAACATACAGTCAATTTACCATCTCTTGACGGATATTATTCTTATAAAACTGACAGAAACATAAACCAAAACGATGGATTAGTCATTTATATCAAAAATAATTTAAGAACCATCAAAGAAGAACCTGTATACCAAGATAGTAATTGCTTAATAATTAAAATAATTCCCGACACGGTAGTCATGGCTATTTATAGGCCTCCTTCTCAAAATATGGACCGATTTTTAGACTCACTTGACACAAACTTAAAAAACATAACATCTTTTAAAAACATAATACTTTTGGGCGATATTAACATTAACATTGCTTCCGGGAAAACTGATACCCATGTTCATAATTATCTGAATATTTGCTCATTTTATGGACTTTTACCAGCTCACTATCACCCCACGCATCAGAGCGGGTCATGCTTAGACCATATCATTCTAAAATCAAAAAATCCATCCAAAACATTGGTTACTAATTCTTCGCTTACCGATCATCAAGCTGTTTTACTAACATTACAATTAAGTTCACCTAGAATAAACTGCATGCGTAGCTACACTAAAGTTAATATGACAAACCTTGAAAACGACATACGCGGTATTAATTTTGACCCTGTTTATAATTCAAGCGATGCAAATATTTCTTTAGAGTATTTCATAAATTCGTTACAATATGCAATAAGGAAAAACACATTCGCTAAGACAATGCCTAGAAAGTATAGTTGTATTAAACCGTGGATCACACCCGGTCTCGTTCGTTGTATAAGACATAGAGACAAGCTTCACCTAAAATTGAAACTCGCACCTGATAACGAAATACTTTCTAACACTTATAAAAGGTATCGAAACTTCTGTAATAATCTTTTGAAAAAACTAAAAAATCAGCATGATAAAAATGAATTACAGAAGGCGGGGAAAAATAGCAAACTTGTGTGGAAATTTATAAAAACTAACACATTTAGATCGAAAAATCCCGAACCACCGCTTGATTTACTATCAACAGAAATAAACTCATCCGAAGCAATGAATAAGGTAAACAACTTTTTTGCTAACGTTGGTAAAAACTTGGCTGAAAAATCTTTAAAATCTGGTAATTTTTCCCGTCAAAACCCGACTACGACAACCTCTACACTAAAATCTTTTGTTTTATTAGATACCGACGTTAACGAAGTAGTAAGACTAATAAACGCGTTAAAGGATGTTTGTGCTACTGGGTGGGATGACATACCTAATAATATACTTAAAAGATTTAAATACCTACTTGCCCCTCCGCTAACCCACATTTTTCAGCTATGTTTATCTAAAGGAATATTCCCTAAATTGCTTAAAAAAGCCGTGGTCACACCTGTATTCAAGTCTGGAGACAAAAACTGTGTGAATAACTACAGACCCATTTTAGTGTTAACAGGCCTCTCAAAAATTTTAGAAAAAATCATTAACAGTAGATTGATAAAATATCTGGAAGATAACAGACTACTTTCAGATTGTCAATTTGGTTTTAGACCTAAAAGATCTACTAGCCAAGCAGTACACAAACTAACTAATTATATTACTTCCAATCTAGATAATGGTATGCACACAGTTGGGATCTTTCTAGACCTTGCCAAGGCCTTCGACACTATTTCTTGTACTTTACTTTTGCACAAGCTTGAAACACTTGGGATAAGAGGAGCACAACTTCTACTATTTTCTGATTATCTCAGCGATCGTCATCAATGCCTAAAAATAGGTCAGTATACAAGTTCTGAACTTAAAAATAGTTGTTTTGGTATTCCACAAGGCAGCATTTTGGGCCCTACGTTATTTTTAATCTATATAAATGAGCTATGCAGCCTGCCACTCCGAAATGGTGTCATAATGTCTTATGCGGATGACACCGCTCTATTGTTCTCAGCTAAATCAAGAGTTGAGGTCTATGATCTTGCTCAGAATGGTTTTAATATTGTTTGTAATTGGCTCCATAATAATCTCCTAACATTAAATGCAGATAAAACAAAATACATTACATTTACAATGAGAAATACTAACATACCGCTTACTAATCTAAACATTTATGTACATAGCTGTAGCACGTACGCTGACAATGCATGTTCCTGCCCCAGTTTAGCTAAAGCTGACAACTTAAAATATTTAGGTGTCACTATTGACTCCAATCTAAATTTCCGTAAACATATCGATTTACTATGTACTAGAGTGCGCAAATTAATATATGTTTTTAAGAATTTACGGAACATAGCCGACTATAAATTAATTAAACAGGTTTATTTAACTTTGTGTCAATCCATCCTTACCTATTGTATAACTTCCTGGGGTGGTGCTGCAAAAACAATTTTACTCCCTCTAGAACGTGCTCAAAGAGCAATTCTAAAGGTTGCTACCTTTCGCTCTTTTAGATTTCCTACGCACCAGCTCTACATAGCATGTAAAGTACTAACAGTACGGCAATTATTTATTCTAAGCTTAGTACTACACCAGCACACTGCACTTCCTTTTGCACCTGTACCTTCCGACAAGAGAAGGAAGGACTTGGTTTGCATAAACTCTCAAACCAGACATGCGTTTGCTAATCGATTTTATGTGTTTTTAGGACCTTTTCTGTATAATAGGCTCAACAAGTTACTAAGCTTCTATAGTGTAAGTTATATTAAATGTAGTAAAATATTATCAGAATATTTAGCGATACTCAATTACACAGACACAGAAAAACTTTTAGATATTTTGGTATGATTATAATATATTCCCTCGTATTTACTTTTGTACATTTACATAGGCTTAGTTTTAGGTATTAATGTACCATTATGCTTTTTCTCATAGTTGTTAATAGATTATTTTTATCAGTTCAACTTAAATTTTACTGTCCCAATTTAATTGAAACGTAAAGTGATGGCCTGAAACACAGGTTTGAATTAACCTAGTTCGGGCGGGTCTCTACCTTATATTGTAATTCCGAATCATCATTACTTGCACCTGTAATCAAATTTTAGTTTTAGTTTATTTTTAGGCAATAAAACTGTTTGGAAAATATTGCTACTGTTGGCTAAATGTACACTTTTTGTAAATGGTTTATTCAATAAAAATATTATTATTATTATTATATTATAATAAGAATAGAATAAATGTTCCAACATAGATAAACGGAAATCTAAATTATGTCCACAAACTATTCTAAGTAATATAAGAAAATATAGAAATCTGATTAACAATAGAATTAAAACGCTTACACACACATTACATTACTTAACATTGAAAGGATCTCAATATAAATTAATTTTCACGAACTAATACATCAAAGTTTAATCTGTGTCACTTAATTAAAAATCCTTGTCATTATGTCGTTAGTCACATTTATAACAAAAACTTCTTTAATTTTTTTGTCTTGTTGAAATAATCAGCTTTGTAGTCGTACCAGTCCAAGACTGTTCTGTCGTACCACACATATGCTCCATTGGGGCTGTCAGGCGCATCCAGTACTAGATACATGGGAGTTTCAGCTGCCTGGTCTGTGTCATAGAAGTCAATACTAAGGCGTCATGTCAGTCTGAACTATTCCAGTCAGCATAGAATTCACCGAGCTGTTCCTTGTTCATCCTTTCGCTGAGACTGTTTTGCTCGGGAGTGTAAGGATTACATGTCTGGTGCCATATTCCATGGTTCTTAAGATAGGCTTCAAACTTATTATTTTTGTATTCGGTACCAGTGTCTCTTCTTATTTTTTTGTTCGTTTCATTTTCTACTCAATTCTTAAATTCCACTTTGTTAAAAACTTCGCCTTTACTTTTAATAAAATATCCATGTACACGACGGGGAAAATCGTCAATAAAGTTTACAAAATACCTAGCACCTCCAATAGAAATATGTTTCATCGGCCCACATATGTCACTGTAAATAAGCTCAAGCAGCTCCGTTGCACGCGTACGCTTTCTGGGAAATGGTTGCCTGGTGTGCTTGCCATCCAAACAAGTTATTCAAATACTATCTTCCTTTTGCGGTGATAATTTCACCCCCTCTGTACATTTAGGTATTTTACTAATGTCTGAGAAATTTAAGCGCCCCAACCTTTGGTGCCACACGTAAGTATCATACCTAATCAGTTTTTGCTGTCATTGCTTGCTTTTTACTACAGTTTAACTGATATGTATCATTAACGAGATTTGCTTTTGCAACTAATTTATAATTTCTACCCTAAAACCCCCTCTTATCTTAAATAACGATTCAAGTTCCTTCATGACACACATAATAGATATCTTAGGCCATCGGAAAACTTAAGACTAGAGATGCCGATGCATTCCACCAGCTTTTATGACAAGTCTTTTACAGTTCAAGCAGTACAGTTATGGAATGCCTTGCCCGAGTCGATAAGGCGTGCTAAATCTTTGTCCACTTCTAAAATTATGGTTAAAAAACACTTCCTCTCTCCTTAAACATCATCATTACATTTAGTTTCCTTGCTCTTGTTTCATGTTTATTATTGTATATATTATATGTAGATAAGTATATGTTTTATGTATGTATGTATTTGTTGTATATGTAAATGGTACACCACTGACTACCTGCATTATTGTCTCTCCTTCTCCCTTGAATCCATCCAAAGGTTGTCTGTAAAATATCGCTTTCAGCGATAAGACCGCCCATTGTGTCACCCTGTGTAAAATGTCTACATTTATATCTGTAATTTTTATGGTGTACATAATAAAGAGTATTCTATTCTATTCTATAATTTTGACTGTAAATTTCACAAACAACTTCGTTAAACTGGATTTTGTATCCATTTGCAATTATCTTGCTTACTGAGAGTTGTTTTTAAGTCTGGTATATATTATAAAACTTTTCTCATCTGTATTGCGTCGGACTGCGGGTGCTGTCATCGTTTGTATTCTTAATATAATGTGATATCAATTTTAATAGCATTATATAAAATGTATGACTAATGATAATAATATAATCGAAATTGTAATAAATAAATAAAATAAATAATTCGAATTTGAATTCATTTTATAGAATAGAATACTCTTTAATAAGTACACCATGAACACTTACACACACACAGACACACACACTTACTTTCACTTTTTTATATACATTACCACAGCATTCAACTTTCATTCAATTCTCATATTCTGTGCAGGTGGAGCTGTGACATTGCTGAGCTAATTCCGGTGCATGGTCATGTGCATGGAGGCGCCAGAGTCAACGTACTAGTTCACAGAGTCATTAATTGTGGATGCTGGAAACGCTGCTACAAATCCTGTGTTGTTATCATTTTTTGCATTGTTCTTCTTGAACCAACACTTTTTACTGAGATGCCCATACTTGTTACAATTAAAACACCTTGAGCCCTTTTAGTTCTGCTGATTAGACTGAGTATATTTTTTGTTCGTGTAAAGTGCTGGTAGTGTCTGATGTTTTAACATCTAGTAACAGTTTATTCTTTACTAAATTAGCACAAATTTTTATACCAAAACTTTCCAACCTCATAATTATTGGCTTGTACATGTGTGGCAAACCTGCCAGTATCAGGGTACCTAACCACTTATCATCTACCTACATTGAATTTTATATTTCTTAATTTGCGTGCCGCAGACATTGATATACCGCAGATACACTGTTATTCAAATTAGTATGAATTAGTTCTTTTAATAACTCAACTTTTTGACATAGTCCACTGTTTTCAAATGCCCTTGCTAAACTTTCCCAAACCTATTTAGCAATTACTGCCTAATAATGGGTTAATTAACAATATTAATTTCGATTTGGCTTTGATATCTTTCTTCATCGAGTCGGGTTCAGTGGTTTCTGGTTCGTTAAAAATGCAGTCATAAATATTAGCGTTGTAAGTAAGCTCTAACTGCAACACTTTAACTTGCCCAATTATCTCTGCCAGTGAGTTTGTCAATAAAATTGAGATCAATGAATTGTTATTAGCTATATTTACAACAGTTTTTTATCTGAAATAAGCTAAAACCAAGCCTGTAAAAAAGCGAGCGTATAAACGCGGGTTTTTACTTTGACTTTTTAACATTTAAAATACTGTTCAGATTCCAAATACGACAAGTATGACAGCCCATAACCTGGTGAAATGACAACAAAGACATTTAACTTTATAGAGCTCTATAAAGTTAAATGTCTTTGTTGTCATTTATTAATTAAGATTATATTAAAATCGTATCGGATAATGATAAATGATTTTATTTCTGTAAGTAGGTTTGTACAAACACTTTTACACGTCAATCATATTTTAAAAACTAGACGAGGTCGGCGTTTCCTATCTGACTACTCTGAGAAGAAAGGCCGAAACAAACTCAGAGGTCACAGTCTCTTTTAAAGTCCAGACATAATCTTGGTCAGATCATGTGAAGACCATGTAGATTGGTGTCTGAAATGGTCTTTTGAGGAAAGAAACACACAGATCGAGTGGACTTGTCAGTCAGTGCACGGATTTGTCAGTAATCGTGCAGCTCAACTCAGGACTTAAGGAGCTCTACGATTCGACGAGCAATACCAAAGAAAGTATATTTGGGTAGGCCGCATAAATTACTCAAACTGCCAGGCAATAAATAAAACTGAAACAATTACCCATATAGTCCTCATATTCACAATAATTAAAATAATATAATACTTTTTATAGTAAATATTCATGTCTAAAATAGTTAGCAAAATAAAATCAACATTCACTGTGTAAATTTATTAGAGCAGCTCAATCCCAAGCCTTTTTGTCCTCAATAAGTCTTTTCCAGAATAATAGGCTTTCTGGCATAGTTTCCGCTTCTTAAAAGATTTGAATTTATTAAGGCTTAGATCTTGAATGTGGCTAGGAAGTTTATTATAAAAACGTATACATTGGCATCTAAACGAGGCACCTATTTTCTTGAGCGTGGTTGTAGAAACAATAAATTTGTTTGTTCCTAGTATTTATATTGTGGATATCACTGTATTTTTTAAACAGATTATTATTTATATGTGCATAGAAATATTTTTATAAATACACTGAAGAGGCACGGTAATTATATTAATCTCTTCAAATTTATCTGTGAGGGAGTGTCTGGGACTTAATTTATAAATTGAACATCGGCGGCATTTCCCAAAATACCGTACGACATCACACTATGAAAATAACTAAAGTATATTAAACGGGCTGTCTCTAAATCAGTTAAATCACGATTTTTTCTAATGTCAGCACACATGACAGATAGAACACAAGAGAGCGCTCCTTACGCTCTTGATAAGTGACACGACTATGTGTCAGATTGATTTAATAATTGGCGCAGGCGTCCATACTTTCATCAACAAATACTAAAATAACGGTCACATTTAAAAAAGTGGCTGTTATTTTAGTATTCTGTGGTAAAACTTCTCTGTATACCAAAACTACAAAAATATTGTAGCGGTGGTCTCAGCAGCCAAAATACACAAAAAGTCAGGTCTGGTGACGCGGACAAGCGACAGTTGTCCGTGTGAGAAGCAGCTCGTCCTGAGGTCGACACCCGCAGCCTTCAGCAGCAATTTCCCACTGCTTGTGAAGCTTTTCGTTGTTAGTGAATTAATAAACGCCTGCGTTACCTAATGGCACAACACTGATACACTGATTGATGCTTTCTTACAGATTTTTCCTGACGAACAGTTATCATTTAAATTAATATAACAGTAGATTGTAAACACACCGGATTTCTCATTAACAGTCACCTAACCTAAATAGATACCTAATTATTTTATAATAATCAAATATGACAGAAGAGGCCTAAACTTTTTGTTTTTCTGTGTACATTCTACGAACTATCATATTATAATAGTAGAGTCTGTTGAATAAGTCAGTTTACGTGGGTATGTTACAAGGGAATTGAAAAATAGTCTAACGCAATACTGTGAAACAATCATCGCTAACTCAAACAGTTTTGAAACTTTACATAGAAAAGGAACCCGATTTTAATTTAAAAAAAGTTGCAATAGCTTTTTAGTGGAGGTCCAATACGGATTGAGAAAAAATACTTAAAATATAAGTTTTATTTTTAATATAGAGTAAGTACATCTATATTTATTTAATTCTTTCTTCTTAATTTGTAAGAATAAGAAAGGCATAGTTAGCAATTTTGGTGAAAATAATTATGTGAAAGCTAGTAGTTCTGTATCGGATATCGATAGGACTATGGTTCCAAAACCCTTAAGAATCATCGTCGAAGTCTGAATCCAAAAACTCTATTCTAGACATTTCCCTAGCACTTGTCAATCGCTAAAAACTATAACTATCTGCAATATTCTGACCTTTTGGCTCGTGTTTTTACAATTTGCGGTAAACTGTAGAATAAAACGAACATAATGCAATATTTCTCGTCCCCCATAGCAAATAGCGTGATAATATATAGCCTACAGACTGACTAAACTTAAACGGAATAATGAACAGAATCTATTCAGTAGTATTTGCGTGATGCTGGAACATACAATCAGACAAACAAACAAAAATTCTAAAAACTATAATTTGGCATTAGAATTGTTCCCAGACCTCGTAGAATTACTTTTTTCAAAAATATCCTTTGTACAGTTGTAACTCCGCTACGATTTTATTATATAAGTAGATACTGAAAGGATACCAAAATAAATTGCTTTAAAAGTTAATTTTCACGAACCAATAAACTAAAGTTCAAATTGTGTCACTTAATTTGATGACATTTAAAGGGAAAACTGTCTGAGAATGTGAGTAGCATGCAGGCTAGATTGAATACATGATTATTATTGATGTGAAACATCTATAGCTGCGGGTAAAACCGATTGTTGGCGAGGCCACACTATATTTTCTATACAAAATATTTTCGATGTTTCACATCTGCCAGGCGTCCCGCGACGGCTAAATTTTTTTAATATTGTGAATGTGAAGACTATGTAGGTCATTGTTGCTTTTTTTTTTCTTTCTCAATTAATTTTAATCATGGTCTGGCAGTTTGAGTAATTTTTGTGGCCTACCCAAATGTCCTTTCTTTGGTATTGTTCGGCAAATCGTTGAGCTCCTTAAGTTCTGAGTTGAGCTGCATGATTACTGACAAATGTGTGCACTGACTGGACAGGTCCACTCAATTTGTGTGGTTTTTCCTCAAAAACCCATTTCAGACACAAATCTACATGATCTTCACATAATCTAAGATTATGTCTGGACTTTAAAAGAGACTGACCTCTGAGTTTGTTTCGGCCTTTCTTCTCAGAGTAGTCAGATAGGAAACGCCGACCTCGTCTAGTTTTTAAAATATGATTGACGTGTAAAAGTGTTTGTACAAACCTACTTACAGAAATAAAATCATTTCTCATTTTTTTATCCTTGTAATTATAGTTCTGGTCACATTTATAACATCTACTGCTTGTTTTTGGTCTTGAAGAAATAATCAGACACACGCACATTCTATTATGCTCTTTTGAGGCCGTCAGTATCATCCAGCCCTAGATATATGGGGGTTTTAGCTGCCTGGTCTGTGTTATAGAAGCCAACTCTATGCGTCATGTCAGTCTGAACTAGTCCTGGATGCATGGAATTCATCGAGATGTGTCTAGACTCAAGTTGCTTTTGCTGCATTATAGTGATGGCAGTGATACTACCTTCGCAACTCTGTAAGAGGCTATAGTTCCATCATCTGCTATGTCATCGTAGTTGAAAATTTCATTCTTCACGTCTTCCAAAAACCAGTTCCCGAAATCATTAATATCTTCTTACTTTAAATCATCCTTTGAGAGCCTCTTTACCCAGTTTGTTTTTCGTACGTTCGAGAAATGTCCACAGTCACTTGATATATATTGAGAATGCGTACATTGTCTCTCACCAACGGACACATCAGTTCTTGGATTGTCAATAAGCTGATATAGTTGATCTCCAGAATAGTTTTGCACTCATGATAGGAACTGTAAAAATCTTCAGTGTTGGCGACCGCTGCATTGTTGACAAGTATATCGATACCTCCATGCTTCTCCTTGACGTGGTCTCTGAACCGGACCACACTGTCTTTGTTCGTGTCGTCGAGCTGATGGTACTCCAAGTGCAGACCGAGCTCGTTCAGTTTAACAACGGTGGCTTTCCCTCTGCCATCGTGTCTTGAGGATAGGTAGACGACTCCATTAAATCTCTTCAACAGTCTTTTAACTATCGCAAAGCCAATTTCCTTATTGGAACTGATAACTACAGCAACTTTCACCATCTCTTTTCTATGTCGAATTACTTTGTGATATGACAAGAATTATAATGATACGGGATATGATATTAAATATTGTATATTTGTTTGTTAGAGAGAAAGTATCAAAATAATCATAATTCGATTATTTTTATCAAAGTCAAAGTCAAAGATTTTTTTGCAGATAAATATGGTTACAAAAGTTTTTACAATGGTTGTATAATACTATTTAAATATATTTAATCATAACATAGTGATATGCAAATTTTTGGTATACAATTAGATTATTTTAATTTAAACTGAAGGAATTCTTTTATAGTATAGAAGGAATTGAACAAGATCGACTTGGAGAGGGTGGATAATGAAACACTGGACTTTATAATTAAGCGCGTATAATATAAGTACCACAGTGATTGCTGCTCACAAAACAAAAAAAATGTATCTTTGACCTAGTTGAACGACGGAAAATCTTGACACCGTGATTCAGAAACCGTCGCTCAACTAACAACGCCATCTCTTGGCAACAGTCGATACTAATGTCCCATTATTTTCTCGCGATTATGTCGCTAGCACTTTTAAACCTAAACATACCGCCCACCAAGGACATTATTGCAGAATGTCTTTCAACATGGCCACATTGTTCAATAAGGTAAAAATATCTCGCATGCCTGAACTTAAATCTAAGTACATCCTTGGTGAGAAGCACTTCCATACATTTCTTTTAACCCTTGACATGTTTGGTTACAATTGACCTCTTTATGACTATTAAAATTAAAACTAAAACTACTTGACAAACAATTAAAACAATGAGTTCAACATTTGCTTGCATCTAACAATTATTCCAGTTCAATTGGACACAGGTAGTAAACATAATTTAGAAGTCGGTCTTTTTATCGTAGACGATTTTGTGCGTAGTGTGACGACACGAGTAAGACCGTCCGACCCGGGATGTTTTTGTTCGATCCTGCCTAGCAACCACTTGCCAGGAGGCATATCATCCTCTTTAACCAAAACTACATCCCCGACAGATGGTTCCGGAATTTTATATTGCCACTTATATCGTTGCAAGAATTAGTGAAGATAGTCGTGAGACCAGCGTCGCCAGAAATCTTGCATCATTCTCTGCTGCAGGTGCCATCGCTTTAACATACTAACATTTGTTCTTTCGAAATTTAAATCGGGAGATAAAACTAATGGCTCCCCCACCAGAAAATGCCCGGGAGTTAGGATGGTTAAATTGTTCTGATCCTCCACATACGATAACGGCCTCGAATTGAGGCACGCTTCAATTTGAGCTAGTACAGTAGCCATCTCTTCGTATGTCAGAGTAGTGTTTCCTATGACCCTCTTTAAATGGTACTTGGTAGACTTAATCCCTGCCTCCCAAAGTCCCCCAAAATTTGGCGCATGAGGAGGAATAAAGTTCCACTCCGTGCCACTTGTAGCGAGATACTCTGCTAATTCCGTATTAAAATTTGATTTTTCTTCATTATATAAATGAAGCAACTCCCGTGCAGCCCCTACAAAATTAGTCCCATTGTCGCTGTACAATTCGGCGCAGCGACCCCGCCTTGCCACAAATCTTTTGTACGCAGCCAGGAAACCTTTGGTACTCAACTCACTAACCGCCTCTATGTGCACTGCTCGAGTGGACATGCATATAAAGAGTGCAATGTAACCCTTATACGACTTGTTCCCGCGACCCTTGGATACCCGTATGTTTATGGGTCCTGCATAATCCACTCCTGTGCACAGAAAGGGTTTATTTTGCGTCACACGTGCCGATGGTAGTTGCCCCATAAGTTGGGGTCGAGTTTTGGCTGAATACCTAATGCATTTAACGCAGTTTCTTACATATTTTTTGGCGAGCAATTTAATCCCTATGATCCAATATTTGGATCGTACATATGTAACCATAAGCTGCGGGCCACCATGCATGGTTTTTGAATGAGCATCAGCGATCACAAGTTCGCTCAAAAAAGATTCCCTTGGCAAGAGGATTGGGTGCACGCGATTATAATCCAATTGAGACATTTCAAGTCTTCCTCCAACTCTTATGATTCCATTTGAGTCAATAAAGGCATTTAACGAATTAAGACTCCCCTTTTTCTTTGATATCGTACTATTTTTTTATTCCTTCATTTCTTCTGAAAACTCCTCTTGGCATTTCTTTATGCATGTGTCTGTGGCTTCGTCAAGCTCCTGTTTCGTTAATTCCCGCGTACAATGTTGTGTTGTTGCTTGTTTTCTTAAATTCAAAAAACGCCGACAGTAAGCGACCACTCTTATTAATTTTGACAACCTGGAAAACTTATTCCAGATGGTAACTGTTTCGACCGCAGTCGTGTGCGCCTTGACTTCTTCCAAATGTGTTACAAGATGCTTCGGCCTTTTATAGTCAATTACCTGCTGTCGCAACAAGTCCGGACCATTCCACCATATAGCCGTAGATTTCAATACAGCTGGGCACACACCGCGGGAAGCACAATCTGCGGGATTTTGCTTAGACGATACGTGGGACCAGTGGTATGTATCCAAGGTGTTTAAAATATCCGAAACTCTATTGGCTACAAAAGTTTTCCAGCGACTAGGATGACTATTGAGCCAAGCTAGTACCACCTCACTATCTGTCCATGCATGCCAATCAATCTTCTGGACACCCATTATTTCTCCTACTTCAGCCATCAGTTTGGCTAAAAGAACAGCCCCACAAAGTTCTAGTCTAGGTATAGACACTTGTCTAATGGGTGCCACCTTCGTCTTTGACGCGACTAAAGAAATGTGAATATTTCCTTCGTGATCCAGAACTCTGAGATAAATGACAGCTGCATACGCCATTTTGGAAGCATCCGAAAAGCCATGCAGTTCCTTCTTTACGTTAGTAGCAGTATGCAGCCATCGTGGGATTCTAACCTCCACCAAAGAAGATAAGTTGCGACGGTAAGTCACCCATTCATGTACTAAATTGTTAGGAACCTCTTGGTCCCATTCTAAACCTGCCAACCACAGCCTTTGTATCAACACCTTTGCTATAATTATGCTTGGTGCTAGCCACCCCAATGGATCGAATAATCTTGCAATATCGGATATAATTTTTCTTTTTGTTATAGGTCCAGTTATCTGCTGAAGTACCAGAGAGTATTGGAAGCAATCGTCGCGCGAATTCCAGGTAAGTCCTAAGATTTTTGTTACATCGTCTATTTTTATCTGGAATGCTTCATCATTCCTCTCCTTAATGCTTTTTAATAATTCTTCGCTATTGCTTTTCCATTTTTGTAGTTGAAATCCACCTTTAGCTAGCACATTTGTTATTTCCGTATAGATTTTTAACGCATCTTCTTTAGTTTCAGCTCCTGACATTAAATCGTCCATATAAAAATCATTTACGATTGTTTTAGCTATATCTACATTATCCCCGCATTTGTCAACTGCAAGCTGTTGAAGAGCCCGTACAGCTAAGTATGGTGCCGAGGCTGTCCCGAATGTAACGGTTATCAATTCGTACTCCTTTATTTCCCTTTCAGGACTATCCCGCCAAAGGATTCGTTGCATTGGAGTATCTTGCCTATTTACTAAAACTTGCCGGTACATTTTTATAATATCAGCCACTATACAAATCTTATGCGCCCTCCAACGCATAATAATATGACGAAGTTCGTCTTGTAAAGACGGACCCACCATTAGGTCATCGTTAAGGGACCTCCCGTTGCTGCGCTTGCAGGATGCATCGAACACAACACGCACCTTGGTTGTGTCTTTATCCTCCCGGACGACAGCGTGATGAGGTAAGTAAACACCCTTTTTATTATCTTTATCCTGGTCTTTTATTCCTACCATGTGGTTAAGGCTTAAATATTCCTGTATGACCTTAGCGTAGTCGGCCTTTAATTTATCATTTTTTGTTAACCTTGTTTCTAACCCTTTAAGTCTTTTTTCAGCTATCCCTTTGGATTCACCGCCACTACCAACCAGGTTTGTATCCCGTACTGGCAATCTTACTACATATCTGCCGTCATTATTTCTTGTCGTTGTAGTTTTAAACAATTCTTCACATTTAATTTCCTCTCCTGTAAGCATCCTTTTTGTTCCAGATGTTTCTTCCAGTTCCCAGAATTTTCTCAATAATTCATCATCTTGGACGCTGGTATGCATCACAGTTATTTTTGAGGGAGAACTTATACCTTGGTCAACTTCAAACGCACCCGACAATACCCATCCTAATGTGGTTTCTTGCGCCAGCAGAGTCCCGTTTGCATTCTTCTTAACACCGTGCTGAATGACCTGACTGTATACTTCAGCGCCCAATAAAATATCAATTTTATTAGGTCTGAAGTAATCCGGATCAGCCAAATCATTTTCGTTCAATTCTACCCATTCAACTCTAGCTACTTTAGAGGATGGGAGAAGAGACGTTACTGACTTCAAAACATAGGCATTCACCTTTATTTTAAAAGAAGGATTTACTCTTGACCGAAGATTTATAACCACTACAGCCGTCGACGTTGTACCTTTGTCTCCCACACCGAGCACCGTATTTTTTGAAGCTATTTTCTTTAACCCCAGATACTGAACCAGGGATTCCGTAACAAAGGAACCCTGTGATCCCTGATCCAGCAATGCCCTAACCACGTGGTAAGTTCCATTCTTCGACTCCGCCTTAACTAACGCCGTCGTTAGTAATACCGTTTTCCTACTCCCTTTCGCAAGACATGAGATTACCGGCGTATTGGACCCCTCCACTTGATTAGCGGCTGTATTTTCCCCATTCGATGAGGTTTCCGAGCGAGCAGCACTACTGCCCTCACCAACTTCCGACCCTACACCACCCGGTGGGTGTAGCAATGAATGGTGGCGGCGTTTGCACACCTGGCACTTGAGAGTGTTTTTGCAAAATCTAACAGAGTGGTTACTAAGCAAGCAAACGAAACATAATTTTTTCTTGAGAACAAAGTCTCTCCGATTGTCAATACTTTCGTTAATGAATTTTTTACATGCACTTATTTTGTGTTCACCTGCACAAAATGGACAAGATCCTTTTCCATCTTTCATTACGTGTAGTGCCTGTGTCGTCCTTTGGACCCTATCTATCTTAGTATCAAAATTTTCTAACCCCCTAAATCGATTAATCAAAAAATCTTTTAGTTGATCAAAGGTAGGAAGATCATCGCTTGGATCCGATGCTACCTTTAATTCCCAATCCCTTCTAGTAGCCTTATCCAGTTTTTCGGTTACAATATGAACAATTAAAAATGATGCAAGATCTAAATCTAAATTTTTTATTGACTCTAGGCAATCGGTAGTTGTACTTAAAAGTTTTTTAATTTCCGATGCGGATTCTCCTGTTAATGTTCTTTGATTAAATAAAGATTTTACAATACCATTTGCTAAAAATCTTTTATTATTATACATAGAGTCCAATTTTTTCCAACTTGTACTATAATTTTCCGATGTCACTTTTACATTTTTTAATAACAGTTCAGCTTCTCCGGTTAGATACCCTTTTAAATAGTACAATTTTTGTGCATCCTCTAGGCTACTATTTTTGTGTATTAAACCAATAAACAAATCTCTAAAGGTTACCCACTCGTGATATTTGCCAGAAAACATTGGTATTTTAACTTCTGGTAACCGAAAGTTATGGAAATCTTTGTTACCGCTAAGTCCCGGGCTACTACTATTCTCTCTACTAGATACAATTTTATCTTTCCTTAGTAGGTCTTTTAAAGTACTTTTTAACTGAATATATAATTCTTCAACCTCGTCATAAAAACAATCTTTATGGTAATTGGAACTATGTAATTCGGATTTTTTAACTTCGCTGATTATTCTAACATGCGTATTATAAAAAAGTTGCCATTGTTGTTCTAACCCTTCTAAACGTGTTTCAATATACGACACTGTAAGCCTATCTTTTGGGCATTTTTTTAAGTTAATCCCAGACTTTTCGATTCTTGTTTTCACATCTTCTTGGATATTGATAAATGAATCCATTTTAAAAACACGAATTATACGTAAACAAACAAATACATTTCTATCTACAGCACAATAAACAAACAACTTTAAACAATAAAGAGTGGAAGAATATAATTCTAAACTTAATGTTCACTAAAGACAATCTTCTTGCACTCGTAAAACCAACGAAAATTTTACAAGTCCGAAATCACACACAAACAGCAAAGTTAATTTTCAAATGAGTATAAAGTTCAAATTCTAATGCACTTTTTCTATTAGATTCTTCCTGATTTAATAAGGTTGAAAGTACTCACGATTGTTTCACCAGATACACTCACTGACACTGACGACGGCGACGTCACGTCGCGATGTATTGCACCACACACAAGTGGCGCCCCCTGCCTGCTGGACCACGAACTGTTGAGCTTCTGCTCCTCCCTTGCCTCGTCCCTCCGGCTGCTGCTGCCACCAGTGGTGCTGCACCACGCTCCACTGGCTGCTCCCTGCGCCAACCGGTCTTCCACCTCCAGCTCCTGGCACCTCTCACCTGGTACCCACTGAAGGGATGCTCTGGACAGCGATCCACTGCCCAGTAACGAAGCGAAGGGTGGTAATTTCTACCACCACAAACACTCCCGACCACACCCGGCTCTCGAAGGACCATGAACAAGGTCGACTTGGAGAGGGTGGATAATGAAACACTGGACTTTATAATTAAGCGCGTATAATATAAGTACCACAGTGATTGCTGCTCACAAAACAAAAAAAATGTATCTTTGACCTAGTTGAACGACGGAAAATCTTGACACCGTGATTCAGAAACCGTCGCTCAACTAACAACGCCATCTCTTGGCAACAGTCGATACTAATGTCCCAATATTTTCTCGCGATTATGTCGCTAGCACTTTTAAACCTAAACAGGAATTCTTTATCTGGTAAACCAAGACAGCGTTTATCGGTGACGCATTACCTCATGCATTACCTGTTATCTCTAAATATTATAAACCTAGCAACCCGCATCGGCTGTATTATGTTCAGTTGCTCAAATTTATTTTTAAACAACGGTGGTTATTCATTAAAAATCCATTTAGTGGTTTCAAAATATTAGCAAGATGCATCGGCTTGATAGGCGCGTCTTCATTTGAATCAATTAAGTCTAATGGTAGATACTGCTGTCTGTACACCATAGTCCTTGACGAAATTTCGTTACACGAGTCATGTCAGATGAAGTTTGAATCTCTTGGCTATTATAACATTAACAGTAACAACATACATAGTGACTTTTGCGTCCATATCCCACATGTTCACAATCTCGTTAACTAGATTATAATGACTATCGTTTTCTTTTACACCTTTCAAAGTTTCTTCGTCATGCGGGACAGTGATATCAATAGTCATTATGTGACGTTATGTTTGTATGTCACCGTTAAATTATATCTCATGTCAGAATTAGGTATCAAAATCCTTATCAATCTTATAGTATTGCTGGCACATACTGTTGATAAATTATTTTAGTCCAGAAGCGACTTCTTTATTAGCGTTATTATTGGCTTGTTTTCTATCCTCTGTGGTGCAGGTGTACGTGGAACACTGGAGTAGATATTGTACTATTGTCTGATCCGAACACTGGCTTTGGTTCGAGTTGTAGGTTCCCCATTTCGTCAGGTTAAATTAGCAGCAACCTATTTACCTACTTAACTGAGTTGTAGATAAAAACAACTTTATTATGTTTTACCGACAAAATTAAATAATAGCATAAGCTTGAGAATGATGTTTTGTTTGTGGTTCTGACATCGCTTGACGTCATAAAGGTGATATTATTATGACCTGATTTTAATTTAAAATATTTACATTATAGTTATGCCTTACAAATGATGACCACAGATCGGTATTTGTATGAGTAATATGACTACATTTAGGTGTTCATGAGTTTCAAAACTACTTAGTTACTACCTCAGCTCCAGAACTTGAATAAAGTAAAATGATTTTGTAAGATAAACAAATTTATTCTAGTCAATCGGTATACCTTACAAAATCGTTGTGATACTCTTATTTTCGACTATTGCAATGGTACGTGTTCTTGGGTTGGATGGGATGGGAACGGTTCATATCAGTCGGTGCATATATTCAGCTGTGAATATTTCCGAACAGTAATTTATTTTAGAATCAAAGAAATGAATCTTTTAACGATATTAATTAACTCTAAAAGGATCCAATGACAAGGTGCTTTAAAAATATTTTTCATATACAAATGAATTAAGGCAAAATAAAACTTTAATTTAATTATGTTGACGTTTCTCAGTACAGGTTTTAAAATAGTCGGTCTTGAAGTAATAATCAGCGTTGTAGTCGTACCAGTCTATGACTTTTCTATCGTACCACACATATGCTCCTTTGAGGGTGTCAGGAGCATCCAGCACTAGATATATGGGAGTTTCAGCTGCCTGGTCTATATTATAGAAACCATAACCGAGCATCAGATCGGTTTGGACGAGTCCTGGATGCATTGAATTCACAGCGATGTTCCTTGACTCAAGTTCCTTTTGCTGCAGCATCGTGATGGCACTGAGAGCTACTTTCGCAACTCTGTACGCAGCTATTGTTCCATTATCAGCGATGTCATCGAAGTTGAAGGTTTCATTCTTTATGCCGTCCAAATACCAGTTCACGAATTCATTAATATCTTTCAACGTTAAATCCTTCTTCGACAGCCGCTGTATCCAGTACATATTCCGTACGTTTGACAGATGTCCACAGGCACTAGATATATTTAGGATGCGTCCATTGTCTTTCACCAATGGGAATATCAATTCTTGGATTGTCAGTATGCTGAAATAGTTTATATCGACAATAGTTCTGCACACTTCATAAGGGTTGTAAAACTTTTTACCGCTACCGATCCCAGCATTGTTGATGAGAATGTCGATACCACCATGCTTCTCCTTGACGTGGTCTCTGAACCTGACCACACTGTCTCTGTCCGACACGTCGAGCTGGTGATACTCCGGGTGCAAACCGAGCTCGTTCAGTTTGGCGACGGCGGCTTTCCCTCTGCCATCATCTCTTGAGGTCAGGTAGACTACTCCATTGAATCTCTTTAACAGTCCTTTAACCATCGCAAAGCCGATTCCTTTATTAGAACCGGTAACTACAGCAACTTTTACCATGTCTGCTCTGTTTCAAGTTTCCCTGTGATATGAGAAGAACAATATTTTGAATACGTGATAATTTTGTGTAATGTTATATAATCATTTTAAAATTATCGTCGTTATCATATTTGGTGGATACAGATAACGTTTATCTGTGCAACTTTATTACAGTATTAAACATAGATTGACTGCACTCAGCGTAGTTACAAATGGCTGACAACGAAATTAGGGTTGTAGTAAAGACAAGTTTATAATTAAATGTGGATAAATTGCTGATTACAGATTCATGTTGCCAGTATTAATAAGCGAGTTGGCACTTACGTTCGTGTTCTGTCAAAATTTAAACGTTTCATTTTAATCGGGCACCTACTATAATTATTATGTCTGTCGCCGCAAGAGCGTCTACCTGTTAAGATTATTACATAATCTTATTCGTAACGAACTAATTATTCCAATTTATTATGTTCTTGATAATTACGCCTCCTGCGGGATATTCTTACAATCAACGTGTTATTATGACTGCTGTAAGAGATCGGTTCATCGCCGCAATCTATTGGCTTCTTTGTGAATTAGAAACATTTAGTATTGTTTTAAGATTCATTATTAAATTAATTCTGATGTTCTCGTTAAAACTATGGTTAAAATTAAAAGGGAACATTTATTGAATGTTTTTAAAGTCAAATTAACAATTTCACATTTGACATAGTAAGTTCAATTTATGATCTAGCGTTACGCAATATTGTAGGAAAATGAAGCAGATTAAGTTCGAATGGTCAATACCTCCATGTTATATTTTAATACAAGAACTAAATTAGTTTTAATAATAATTTACAAACTATAAAGTAACAAGTTATTTTACACACACATTTATTTATGAAAACTTGTTGTTTGATTAAATTCCTTGAACTACTGGAAATGCTTTCAATTTGAATTGTAAAAAGCAATGAATTTACTAATAAAACTTTAATCTTAAAATGCCTTTGCATTTGTGAATATGTGCATTTTTTTATGATAAAATAATTAACTGATTGGTAATCTTAGTATTGTTAGTAAGTCTGGTTCAGCTTTTTAAGTGCTAAGATTTGAATATGGTAGTAGCTTAGGAGTGTCTCCGCCCACTTTTGAGAGAGTGACGTTATAACCTTTAAGCTGGCGGGTAGTATCGCGATGAAAGTTTTGTAAAAAGGACTGAAATTGTAATTGTCGAAAAAGAAACTTCTGTAACATAATGTTTTGATTTAAAAGAGTGTTCATGGAGTTTCTTGCCCGTTCTTCTCCATAAGGAACCTATTTCGTCTTGGAATGGGCAAATAGCTTCACTTACTAATTCAAACTGAACGACTCCTTGTTAAATGATAATTTAACTCAAACTCAAAGCATTTATTTCAAATAAACCAATTACAGGCACTTTTGAATTGTCAAGGGGTCGGTCAGTCAGAAAAATGAAGCTAGTTGCCCATTCCAAAGCGTCGTAGGTACCTTTAGAGAAGTGCCGTGAAGTGTTTAAAAGTGCCTGTAAATGTTTTAATTGAAATAAATGCTTTGAGTTTGAGTTACCAACCCACCAACCAACCGACCAACTACCTATCTACCATCAACGAAGAATTGCACCGGAGACTGGTCGGAGACGGCACTGGGTTCCCCGCCGTGTTATATCCATACTAATATTATAAATTCGGAAGTAACTATGTCTGTATGTTACCTCTTCACACCTAAACCACTGAACGGATTTCCATAAAATTTGGCTAGGAGATAGATGGCATCCTGGAAAAGGACATAGGCTACTTTTTATCCCGGTAGTACGTTTCTGTGGGATATTTTCTGACGTCCATGCGGGCGAAGCCGTGGTCAGAAGCTAGTTTTGGTCGTATAAATTAAAATTATTCAGAGGATAGTTTTGTTAGGGATTTTCACAAAACTGATAATCTAATGATAGAGGTTTAGGTTGAGGTTTATTTAGGCTAAAATACTGATATAAAGTATTCATACTTTTTTTTTTTTTTTTTTGGGTGTGAAATCATCAAATGACCTCTCCCGCTCTGGGCGGAGCGGAAGGGCGTGTCAGACTCTTACTGACTAAAACCCACCCGTGTTCCTTCAGTTGCCTGTGCGCCAGGGCCACGGTAACTCTTTCGAACAATCCGCAGCCCCGGCAGGCATCGGTCCTATCGGACCCCGTCAATTTTGCCGAGCCTCCGGCAGGAGGCGTTTGGCCCCCCCCAGGTTGGGCAAGAGCCGCTTCAAAGCAGCCCCGGCCCGTTGCAGTCTGGGAGCCAAACGTCGGAAATGCTCCACGAAGTTCCACCGGCTGTCGAGGACGAGTCCCAGGTACCTCATCGTCGACTCGACGCCGATGTGAACCCCTCCTACCGTTATTTCGGAACCCGATAGTGGCGCGTTCCGAGGACCATGAAAACACATGGCCTCGGACTTGTGCAAGGCCACCTCGAGTCCCAACTGCCGGATCCTCTCAACGACTGTCGCAACCCCGCGTGTCATTAGTTCGGCCGCCGCCTGGTGCGACCTCCCCTGCGCCAGGACCAGCGTGTCGTCAGCGTAGCACACTACGCTGACGCCGCTAGGGAGGTCGGCGCGCAGCACCCAGTCGTAACCGATGTCCCACAGATGCGGCCCCAGGACCGATCCCTGTGGGACACCGCACGACATCTCTCGCCGGTTCCATTCTCCCTGGTGACCGGGGTAGATTACTGCTCTATCCGCCAAATAGGCCTCGACTACACGACAGAGATAGGTCGGCATCCGGTGATACCGGAATGCCTCCCGGATGCAACTCCAGGGCAGGGTATTGAAGGCATTGGCGATGTCTAGAGACACCGCCAAGACGACCCCACCCCGGGCCACAGCATCTCCCGTCGTGAGGGCTCGCACGCGCATGATGGCATCCACCGTGGAGCGCCCCCTGCGGAAACCAAACTGGCTGTCCGCCAAATCCGGCCCCACCCGCATCAGCTGCCCGACGAGGCGGTCTGCAATGACTCTTTCAAAGAGCTTGCCCACCTCGTCGAGCAGCACGATGGGCCGGTAAGCGGATGGAGAGTCCGCTGGGCGCCCCGGCTTCTTAATGAGGACCAGTTTCCCCGTCTTCCAACGAAGTGGGAACTGGCCCTCCTCCAAGCATGCGCTTAGGAGCCCTCTTAGTCGAGGCCCGAGAGCCTCCGAGGCCAGGACCCAGGCTTTTCCAGGTAAGCCGTCGGGTCCTGGGGCAGTATTCTTGGCACTCAGCCTACGTACCGCCACTCTCAACTCTACCTCGGTCACCTCAGGAGCAACGTCGTCATCGTGGGTTGTGTGGTCCACAGATGGCACCGCAGGAGGCGGAGCCATGGGCGGGGGAGTATGCTCCCCCCGCGAAGGGAACAGAGCGCTCACCACGCCCTCCACGAGCTGGGGCCGGAGACTCTGCGTCAGCGGGGGAGCCCATGGGCGGAGTTTCTCCCGCACCACCTTATATGGGCGTCCCCACGGGTCCCTGTTCAGAGTCCCCAGCGACTCCTCACGGGCCAGTCCCCTGGCCCGCGGGATCTCCGCTCGGAGGGCGATCTTCGCCACTCTGTAACCCTCGTACAGCTCCGCCTGAATGGCTTTCGTATCCGGAGGGCGGATACGGAGCCTGCGGTGCCTGGTGTACAGGCGTCGCGCGGCAACGCACGCCTCGCGCAGAGACTTTAGTTCCGGCGACCACCAGTACACCTGGCGCCAGGCGCGTCCAGGCTGGACCCGGGGCATTGCCACGTCACACACTTCGGACATGGCCTCCCGGAACCACTCTGCCTCGTCGTTGATGTCAGCAGGCCTGTCCGGTGATGACACCCAGGCCTGCACGATCGAGGCTTCCAGGAGGAGCTCCCGGTCCAGCTTCTTCAGCGCCCACCGTGGACCACTCGGGGCCTGTCGGACCAGCGCAAAGTTTTCATACTTAACTTGTTCTTAGACATCGGGAATTAAGTTATGCTATTACTTTCTTGCTTGGGCTTGAAACGAAATATTTCAAGTTTTTACAATATTTTAATTTTTTTTTTTTAATTTTACATGTGATAGTGACCAAGCAATCGATATCCAAAAAGCCTCGACTGGCTGTTCACAATGGTGTGCTGGAGCCTACGCTTATGTATAGAATTTGTAAGTGAATATTGGGTGTAGTAAAAGTGGCATGAAAGTAGAACAAATGCTGTGGAAATGAGTCTCTTGCTAAGCATGTGTGGTGCAAGTGTGAACGATAGACTGAGGAATGACGTTCTAAGGTAATGTTGCGGTTTAAAAGAAGATGTAGTAAGAAAAATTAAAAGGAGTATGCTTAGATGGATTGGTCATGTTGAGAGTATAAATAAAAGGCAACTAACAAACGGTATTTACAAGGTAGATGTGAGTGAAAACGCCGGGAGGGGGCGCCCTAGAAGGGTTTATAGGTAGTGACGTTATTGGTCATGTTTAAAAAGTTCAGGTGCGTAGTACTCGCAACCGGCGTGCGTGAATGGCAACATATATGATCGTAAACGAAGCAAAAGGAGTATGTGTAAGAATCGTAGCAGGTGACGTTCTGTAGTTCCTGCCTACCCGCATGTGAAAAAGGCGTAAGGTTGTGTAATGTTTATTAACATTTAAAAACAGTACGTTTATTTAGAATTATAGAACAGTCACAAGATTACCTAATTCCACTTAGTAACTGAGGGGACTATCATTGATCCACCTTTAGTATCACAATACCGGCGTAATTAGATAGACACCGTCATTTGTTTCTCTAAATCTAGCTCAACATCAGCTCAACAATATCTCAACAACAGAATCTCTGACGCTTTGTATTGCTTCGTTTTTTTTTTGGTGGTAAATCAAAACCCACCCGTGTTCCTTCAGTTGCCAGTTGCCGGCTTAATAATTTTGACAAAATGCTGGTATCGTTAAAAATTTTATGATAAGAATATCAATAAGCTTCATCCACACACAATGATAACTCACATACACATGATGCACAATTGTAAAGCCAAACAATATTAATGCTACAATCTAATCTTGTGAAAAAATACTATTCGCTATTTTTTTATGTTTATTTTTTCAACCGATATCTACGAATCACGTGCAATTATAACTGTGTTGAAACTGGTAACCACGTAAAATTCGTACGACATGAGAATCTTCCTTGGTTGTCGCAGGATGTGGCCAAACCATCTAAAGCCTTTTTCTACAATTTGTGTGTATAACACGTCCTCCAAACACTTGTAATTTCAAGACTACCTTAGCTTTAACGTGGTATAGTTCTTTATTCTGTTCGACTACTTGCAAATTAAAGCTACTCCTTCCATAATTAAAATTATAACGCAAATGCAGCTCCTTTAACCTCTTGAATCCCGCTTAATGAAACACAATGATTATCTATTGTATCTCGTTCGATATCGCGACCTCGGGACTCGAGACTTAATACTCTGTATCCCACGAAAACATTCTAAGACGAACAAAGATGTAAAGGAGATGCTATTAAAGCTACAATATGTGGTGCAATCAGAACAGCAAAATTAACCTACTAACAAAAATACATCAAACATACTAAGAATTATTATAATTCTGCCAGTTATTTTATTATTTAGTACACGTTTTGAATTTTGATAAAGTTAAATTCTTTGAAGTCAAAAGAAAATCTTTCTTTTGCCTTTAAATCTTTTGAAGTTAAAAAGCGAGTGCAACTTTGTAACTTTGTTTTATTTCATATCTAGAATAATTTAAAAGATTGCTGCAAAAGTTTTTTTGTTTATTTTGACCATTAAATATTTAATTTAACTTATAAAAATTGCCAAAAAAAAAACATGGTATTTTTATCGTCCCTTTTAATTTTAGCTACTACAAACTTGAAATAATTTTGAGTATTGATGTGAGTTTTTTTCGTGAATTTACTCTTTAAAATAAGGAAAATTGCTTAGACCCCCCTTTTAGAATTTTTTTTTCACATTTTTTCTTTACTTACCTACCTTAAGTACAGCATAGTAAGGTACTCTTGTTCTTAATTTCTGAGTGAAATTCAAGTAAACTACACTGGCATGCGAAACGTAGTACCACCCACACTTTTAAAATTGCAATTTTGTTATAGCAAATTTCATCAACTTTCTTTGAAATTATAGTTTATTATACATTAGAAAAAGACTTTAATAAAAAAAGATGAAAACCGAAAAAATAGCCATTTTTAACTTACTGGCAAAAAACACAAACAACAATATTATGTATGTGTTACGCCTTATTTACATTTTAATAACTAGTATTGCCTCTTCAAGTTCTGATTATAGCTTCGAGCCGGTTTGGCAAATTGAAGACAAGGTTTCGGAGCCGATGTTGGGTAATATTCTCCCATTCTTCCTTCAGGGCCTGTTTTAGGGCCCTGAAGGTGATAGGAGGTGGTCTGTGGTTTCTGACCAGCCTCCCGAGCTCATCCCAGGCGTGCTTGATCGGTTTGAGATCAGGACTTCATGATGGCCAAGTCATCAAGTTGATACTAACCTCCTGAATGTAATCTTGTACCACCCGAGAGGTGTGTGGCCGGGCGTTATCCTGCATTAGTATCGACCTATCACCGATATTTACTAAATATTTCCCTGCATACTCATTAAGGATCTCTTGAGCATATCTTTCCCCAGTCAGGGTGCCATTTTCTATGGTCACTAGCTCTGTGCGACATTCTGAAGAGATGCTAGCCCATACGTGTACAGAGCCTCAACCATATTGGACTTTGTCAGTGAATCAGGCTTGAATTTATCTCTCACCAGGTCGCCTGTATACTCTTCACCTTCCATCAGAAGTGAATAGTGAGAATCGAGACTCATCAGTGAACAAAACTCTTGCTCATTCTGCTTCACTCCACTGCATGTGTTCACGGGCGTAGCGCAGTCTTGCTACTCGATGCCCGCTCTCGAGTTAGGAGCTACTTGCTGCCTTTCGGGGTTTCAGATTTGCTTCATCAAGTCTTCTTCTCTCGGTACTGTCACTAATGTAGTGTCTTCGGGTCTGAAGAAGCTGTTGCTGGACTTCAACTGCATTGAGGTGGCGATTTCTCAACAGAGTGGAGATAATATAGCGGTCTTCTCGTGTACTAGTGCACCTGGGTCTGCCATTACAGGTCTCCTCAGATGGTTTCCAGTTGATTCGTACCTTCGCTTCACCTGCCGGACCGCACTTAATGTTACACCCACCATTCCTGCAGTACGACGTATACTGATGCCTAGTTCCAGAAAAGCCATGATTCTTGCATATTTTTCAAGTGAAAGAAGCATGTAAAGTAAAGTTTACGTGCTGTAGATACCTTGGCTTTTGAATCAAAATTCATCGATCAAGAAATAAATGTGAAAACAAAAACAGAAACTAAAAAGTCAAAAGTAAGACAGCAATTTGAAAAGGAGTGTTTTTGTTTATAAACATTTTTTCAGCCATTCCTTAAAAGAAGGTTAACGACTATATAGGTTTAACATGAAAATTAAATTCTTTTTGTAATTCTTTTTATTTCTAAAATGACGTTTCTACTTTAAAGTTATTGCAATTTTAAAAGTGTGGTACTAAGTTTTGAAGGTCAGTGTGATATGAAAGGATGCCATCAGGACTTTTGTTAATCACAGGTTAAAATGAACAGCGTCAAAGTGGAATATTTAAAATATCGCACTTGGGACTGCGTAATATGAAATCTTACTTAAAACATACCTAAGATTGACAACATATAACATCACTTTGGATAATACGTAGTTATATTTTCTGTCAACATAAAAATAATAACAAACGGAAATAATATAATATGTCGTGGGTCGACAGGGTGACAGATGTCAAGCATCCCACCGTTTCGGGCATATTATTTCCTGTTGTAGATGCGACCAGGAAACCGGCAGATCAGCAACTTGAGTGCCACACAATCTCGTGGTCTCTGAGGTGACGAACTATGTAGGTAGGGTCGCGGTTGACCTACTTCGAGAAAACACGCGTGTTGTGAACTATTGGATTGATATGTCATTGTGTTCACACACATTCTCATAGAACACGGGCTTTTCAATATAACATAGGCATCGTGTTTTAGAAAAAAATTGTAACACAGGCTGTCTTACAGTGTCTTTCAAAAACTAAGGACGAATATCACAAATGAATCGTAACGCGATCAGCAAATAATAGGTCTTTACCTATGAAATTGCCGTTTTGTATGAAAAAATTTAAACGAATTTTTTTCATGAATTTTTTATTTGTATTAATCGAAGTAATCACCCATGCAATCAATGCATCTTTGCCATCGCAGTGGCAGTTTATTGATGCCCTTCTTAAAGAAATCAGCTGGACGGGAGGCAACAAATTCTTCAAAGGCATTTTGTACTGCCTCTCGGGTATTAAATTTTTTTCCCGCCAAGAAGTTATCCAAATTCTGGAAAAAGTAGTAGTCTGTAGGCGCAAGGTCTGGTGAGTAGGGCGGATGACGGAGAGCTTCCAACCCCAGTTCTTGCAACTTGGAGACCGTCTGCTGTGCAGTATGAGGTCGCGCGTTGTCGTGCAGGAGCAGCGGAGACGAGCGATTGACCAATGCTGGTTGGAGATGCGCCAGCTTCTCCATCATTGTGTTCAGTTCTTCACAGTACACATCTGCAGTAATGCTCACCCCGTTTGGTAAGAAGCTGTGATGAATCACACCGGCGCTAGACCACCAAACAGTGACCATCACTTTTCTAGGGGTAAGTTTTCGTTTAGGGCATTGTTTAGGTGCTGAACCAGGATCCAACCAACTTGCTGAGCGCTTACGGTTATCAAACAGAATCCATTTTTCATCGCAGGTAACAATGCGGTTCAAAATTCCTTCATTTGTGTGTCTGTTGAGCAGTGCAAGGCACGTCTCGACGCGTACTTCGCGCTGGCGATCATTGAGTTCGTGGGGCACCCATTTGTCAAGCTTTTTTACCTTGCCAATTTGACGCAAATGGACCAATATTGTTTTGACGCTAACGTCGAAAGCTGCTGCTAATTCAGCCGTAGATTGTGTATCATCAGCTTCCACAATCGCCTTTAATTCGTCATTGTCGACCAAAGTCTTCGGACGACCGCGAGGTTCATTTTTCAGGTCGAAATTTCCAGAACGGAAGCGAGCAAACCAATAACAGGTGGTGCGTTGGTTTGTAGAGTTAGCTCCGTAAACGTCGTTGATGTTGCGTGCCGCTTGTGCCGCGTTGCTGCCACGACGGTACTCATATTCCATAATTACTCGAATTTTTTACGTATCCATGATGACGAAAAAGATTGAAATGCGATGAAAATGAAACACTAATCAATAAAGAAATGCCTACTTTTAGAAAAAAAAATCCATGTTTTTAAAATAAAATTAATTTGAAATTAGAATTCATAGCCAAACAAAAATTATTTTGATTTGAAATGGCCAGTACTGCAGAACGGCAATTTCATAGGTAAAGACCTAATATAAATCGCGTGCACGAGCTGTCAGTGTCATCATCGTTGTGGAATATTGACACTGACAGCTCTTGATTGACATGTACTGACAGCGTTCAGTTTCTTGCGTCTGGTTAAATTCGCCTTAAAATTTGTGGTAGAGACGTTATGACGCTGTACAAGCCAAACTTTTTCCAGAACTCGATTTACCAAACGTCCTCGTGCTGGAGGTTCCAGAAACTTTGGATCGTCAATATTTTTGTCTCTATGATTAGAAAAATTAAGGAATAAAAATAATTATCTTTCAAAAATAATAACGTTCTGTGTAATTTTAAGTCTTAGAAGATAAACATCATCGACGGCCTCGTGATGAACGTTTATAAATGTATATTTCGTAAATATTTTTGTTTCTCTGATCAGAAGATTTCGTAAAGTAAATAGTTAATTAATTTCGAAACTATTAACGGTCTGTGTAATTTTAAGTCTTAGAACATAAACATCATCAACAGACTTTAGAGAAAAAAGATTAAAGATAAAAGCTGACGAAGTAAATATATCAATAATTGGACACGTGTATATATCTAATATTAGGTCTTTACCTATGAAATTGCCGTTCTGCAGTACTGGCCATTTCAAATCAAAATAATTTTTGTTTGGCTATGAATTCTAATTTCAAATTAATTTTATTTTAAAAACATGGAATTCTTTTTTCAAATTTATTCATTTGTTTATGGATTAGTGTTACATTTTCATCGCATTTCAATCTTTTTCGTCATCATGGATACGTTAAAAATTCGAGTAATTATGGAATATGAGTACCGTCGTGGCAGCAACGCGGCACAAGCGGCACGCAACATCAACGACGTTTACGGAGCTAACTCTACAAACCAACGCACCACCTGTTATTGGTTTGCTCGCTTCCGTTCTGGAAATTTCGACCTGAAAAATGAACCTCGCGGTCGTCCGAAGACTTTGGTCGACAATGACGAATTAAAGGCGATTGTGGAAGCTGATGATACACAATCTACGGCTGAATTAGCAGCAGCTTTCGACGTTAGCGTCAAAACAATATTGGTCCATTTGCGTCAAATTGGCAAGGTAAAAAAGCTTGACAAATGGGTGCCCCACGAACTCAATGATCGCCAGCGCGAAGTACGCGTCGAGACGTGCCTTGCACTGCTCAACAGACACACAAATGAAGGAATTTTGAACCGCATTGTTACCTGCGATGAAAAATGGATTCTGTTTGATAACCGTAAGCGCTCAGCAAGTTGGTTGGATCCTGGTTCAGCACCTAAACAATGCCCTAAACGAAAACTTACCCCTAGAAAAGTGATGGTCACTGTTTGGTGGTCTAGCGCCGGTGTGATCCATCACAGCTTCTTACCAAACGGGGTGAGCATTAATGCAGATGTGTACTGTGAAGAACTGAACACAATGATGGAGAAGCTGGCGCATCTCCAACCAGCATTGGTCAATCGCTCGTCTCCGCTGCTCCTGCACGACAACGCGCGACCTCATACTGCACAGCAGACGGTCTCCAAGTTGCAAGAACTGGGGTTGGAAGCTCTCCGTCATCCGCCCTACTCACCAGACCTTGCGCCTACAGACTACTACTTTTTCCAGAATTTGGATAACTTCTTGGCGGGAAAAAAATTTGATACCCGAGAGGCAGTACAAAATGCCTTTGAAGAATTTGTTGCCTCCCGTCCAGCTGATTTCTTTAAGAAGGGCATCAATAAACTGCCACTGCGATGGCAAAGATGCATTGATTGCATGGGTGATTACTTCGATTAATACAAATAAAAAATTCATGAAAAAAATTCGTTTAAATTTTTTCATACAAAACGGCAATTTCATAGGTAAAGACCTATTATATAAAATTCTCGTGTCACAGTTTTCGTTGCCATACTCCTCCGAAACGGCTTAACCGATTTTGATGAAATTTTTTGTGCTTATCCGGTATCTATGAGAATCGGCCAACATCTATTTTTTTTTTTTTTTTTTTGGTAGTTAGGGTAGGGAGTTAGGGAGGTAGGTAGGTAGGTAGGGTAGGTAGGTAGGGTAGGTAGGTAGGTAGGGTAGGTAGGTAGAGTAGGTAGGTAGGGTAGGTAGGTAGGGTAGGTAGGGTAGGTAGGGTAGGTAGGTAGGGTAGGTAGGTAGGGTAGGTAGGTAGGGTAGGTAGGTAGGGTAGGTAGGTAGGGTAGGTAGGTAGGGTAGGTAGGTAGGGTAGGTAGGTAGGGTAGGTAGGGTAGGTAGGTAGGGTAGGTAGGTAGGGTAGGTAGGTAGGGTACGCCGTAGATAAGTACCGCAACCCGTGCGAAGCCGGGGCGGGCAGCTAGTATTATATATTATACACGTGATCAGTAAGTTAATCGCAGATTGTTGCTATTAACAACGTCGGCTTATTTAATTATTACAATCATTATTTCACATGAACAACGTTTTTGAAATTGCTATCTATCATATTAATGCCTGACTGTACCTAGTCCATAATTTATTTATATTTTGTGTAGGTACCTAAAGCTGGAATTTTTTAAAGTACACCCTGTCTTCTTTCTACAGTGGCCGCGCTTTTATTTCAGTCTGCAACGAAGTGAACGTGTCCAAACAGATCGCAACATGAATATAACATCAGTTCTGTATTTGTTGCTGCAACCGATACTGTAACGCGATGCTGCAACAACCCTCGGCTTCTGACAATTGTCACTGGGGATTTTAGTCTTAACATTTTGGGAAACTGCCAGAGAGCCTTAAAGTAGACTCATGTGCTTATTAGATACGACGAGATTTTTACTTTTATGATATCAAGGGCCAGTTTCTTTTAGTAAGGCACCGAAATCTAGGTTTTCTTGTAAGAATTAATTGGTAAGACTCTTGAAAAGTCAACTTCAAAAAGTGTATTGATTCACTAAAAAAAGGTAGTTTCTGAAGCTAGTTAGCTTTTGACACACATAAAAAGTGTCTAGGGATCAAGCACGTTATTGCTAGTTACAAAAATCTGTTTTTTTATTATATTTTTTGTAACTCCTATAGATACTTTTTAGTAAATTTCGTCGATTGAAAAGGGAATAGTTTTTGAATTTTTGGTCAAAAGATCAATAACTTCTGTTGGCAGACGATTTTGATCTTTTGACCGAAATTCCGAACTCGTTACAGAATTATATTAGGTACACGACTTGACCCAAAAAAATAAAAAATAAAAAAAAGGTATGCGACTTGAGTTGTATTCCTATATAATCCTGTAACGACTTTGAGGCCAATACAGTAAAATTTCTGTCATACTTCTGACTGGAATCAATACAAAAGAACGTTATTATGGAGTGAAGACGTCATTTGAACCGAGAAGAAATTGATCAGAGCTGTGGGAATGATGGAAGCTGGTTCTCGGAAACGTGCTGTGGCAATCGCTCTGGGCACTACGCAGTGCTATAAGTTGACTTTGGATGCGTTACCGCATCACTGGCAGCGTGGCAGTGTGACACGGAGGACAAGCTCGCATCTTCAGACGCAAATAAGATCGTTGCATACAAATTACTGCTCAACTAAATCTTAAAATGACCGCGATGATGTTGGTCACGAGGCTTCGTAGCTCTTCAGGGATGTTAATAAGCGATCAAACCATAAGAAATCGCTTGCATGAAGTCAATCTCGGTTCCCGCAGGCCGCGACGTGTACCACCTATTGAGCCCCGTAATCGAAGAGCCCGTTTACAATGGGTTCGTGAACAGAGAAATTGGGTAGAAGTAGAGTGATGTTTTGTGTGTTTTTCTGACGAATCTCGCTTTGGTATGAGGCCTGATATTAGACGTACATGGTAATGAAAGGACCTCTGGATGCCAAGAACGTTTAAAATCATGCCAGGAAGTCCATGCATACAGTGGTGGAACAATCATGATGTGGGTGGGTATTTGGATCGACGGAAGAACCGAACTGATTTGGATCAGAGGCAATCTCAATGGACAGATTTACGCTGAAACGATTGTATCACATGTTGTCATTCCATTGCGGACCCAATTTGGTGCTTCATTTCAGCTTATGCATGATAATGCACGTCCACATATTGCCAGAGTCATTGCAAACACACTTGCTGCAGCTAATATCAACGTCCTACAATGGCTTGCTCAATCGCTAGACTTGAATCCCATTGAGCATGCATGGAATATGCTTCAAACAAGAGCTCTGCCAAATATGGATGCCGTACACACACCAGAAAATCTTTTTCGCCTGTTACAACGGGCGTGGGCGCCCATTCCGCAACGTGAATTGGATGAACTCATATTAAGTATGCCGAAAGGCTGCGATTGTGTTATATGCGCTAACGACGAAAATACAGACTGCTAATTGTTTATTTTACGCAATAAAAACATTTAAATACTCTTATTTTTATCTTTTTATCACATTTTAATGTCAGGATTAATTATGGTGAAAAATCTTTATTAATGCAAATGCAAAGTACTTCGTCGATCTACGCATACGAAAACATTACATTTAATCAATCTAATAATAACAAATATAACAAATGGCTAATCTAGAAATTATTAATAATGAAATAGATGCGCTTCAAGTTTCTAAATCGCTCAAATGTCAAGCTGTGAGTTGCGCGCAGTTTATAAAAGACCCGGCAAAATGTTTAAAAATATTACATTTAAACATTCGAAGCATTTCTAAAAATTTCGATGAAGTTTCAGTGCTTATGCGATTAATGGGCTTCCAGAGTGACGTGCTCGTTCTCACCGAGTGTTGGTTAAGTAAACTTTCACACTTGCCAACATTGGATGGCTTCACATCATACTACACTAAAAACACATACAACCAAAATGACGGGTGTGCTATCTACGTTAAATCTTCCCTAAAAGCTGATGTTAAAGAACCACATTTTGCTGACGCGAACTGTCTCATTTGTCGCATAGAGGATGTTACAATAGTGGCTATTTACCGCCCTCCATCTTTTAAAAGTATTAACAACTTTATTGAGAGTCTCGATAACGTACTCAAATTAACAACTCCTTCCGTCGTCTTGATCGGTGATATGAACATTGATATTAAGATTGACAACACTGATAGTCACTCAGATGAGTACTTAACTTGTGCTGCCTCTAACGGACTTCTTCCAGCTCATCTGTTTCCGACACGGCTCACAAACTGTTTAGACCACATTTTACTCAAAACAAATAAATCCGCTACCACTTTCGTTATAGAATCATCCATAACGGATCACGAACCGTTGCTATTGCTTCTACAAACCAGGAGTACCAACACGGATGTGACCCGTATTAGATCAAAAATTGACTACGAATCCGTTATGGAGAATATCAAAACCCATGACTGGTCTCCAGTGCTGTCAATCTCGGATCCTAATGATGCTGCAGATACGTTATTAAGTAATCTCTCCTCTATTGTCATAAACCACACTCGGGAACATGCTGTTCCAAGTAGAGAGCGTATTTTGAAACCTTGGATTACACCGGGGCTACTCCGCTGTATACGACACCGTGACCGTATGCATGTCAAACTTAAAAAGTCGGAAGATAACCTTATATTAAAAATAACCTTCACTCGATATCGCAATTTCTGTAATTCCCTGCTGAGAAAGCTTAAACGCTCGTATGAAAAGGAACAGTTTCGTAATGCAAAAAATAATGTTAAGGCTACTTGGAATGTTATTAAGAAAGTTTCAGATCTTCAAACTCAATCTTCTCCCTCTTTTGACCTGTTGCATTTATTTGATAACCCTAAATCCTCGCTTAATCACGTCAACAACTTTTTTGCTAATGTGGGCAGTAGCTTGGCGTCGAAATTTAAATCACCCTGAATGGTGCCCAATTCTGTGCTAAATTCAAATTCGTGTAGCTCAATGGCCCTCTTTGAGGTAACCGAAGACGATGTTGACTCTATTATTTTGGGGCTAAGGACTGATTGCGCTACTGGTTTGGACTGCATACCGTCTAAAATAATAAAGGCCTCGAGATGCGTATTAGTTCCAGTTATTACACATATCTGTAATTTGTCTATAAATGCAGGTGTCTTCCCAAAGGCGTTTAAAAAAGCAGTAGTTCACCCCATTCACAAGTCTGGATGCAGAGATGATGTCAATAACTACCGTCCAATTTCGATTTTAACAGCAATGTCAAAGATCTTAGAACGAATACTGAATAAGAACCTGATCAGTTTTCTCGACGCAAACAACACCTTAGCGAATAACCAATATGGTTTCAGAAATGGAGTTAGTGCCGAAGACGCAGTCATGGATTTGTCTAATCACGTGGCTAGAACGCTAGATAGAAAACATAAGTGCCTGGGAATTTTTCTTGATCTGTCAAAGGCATTTGACACCGTTTCTGCCCGAGCGCTATTGAGTAAAATGGAAAGCATTGGAATACGTGGACTCCCATTGAAAATCTTCGCAGACTATCTCAGCAATCGTACCCAAATAGTGAAAATCGGCCCACACGAAAGTGATCAGCTCCCAATCACATACGGCGTTCCGCAAGGCAGCATTCTGGGGCCGACACTCTTTCTCATTTATATTAATGAACTCTGCAAACTGCCTCTCGACAATTGTAAGATATATACGTACGCGGATGACACTGCCCTTGTTGTAGATGGTTATGACTGGCCCCAGACATACCAAAATGCTGAGGCTGCGCTGTCCTCCGTAATGAAATGTTTGGCCGATAACTTGCTCACTTTAAACGTTGATAAAACGGTATACGGTCCCTTTGCTATTCGGTCAAATCTGTGTCCCTCAAATTCCCTTACCCTAAAAGCACACGTTTGCGGTGCCGTAACGCAGTGTAGCTGCCTCTTTCTCGCCAAATCCACCTGTGTGAGGTATCTAGGAGTACTTATCGATCAGCATCTCAACTGGCACCCCCATATAGTCAAGGTCACATCCCGCATACGTAAGCTAATATATGTTTTCAAGAAGCTACGAAACTCTGCTGATTACGAAACGCTAAAATTAGTATATTTTGCCCTATGCCGGTCTGTCCTAACGTACTGCTTGCCTGTTTGGGGTGGTGCCACCCAAAATGTATTTATCCGCCTTGAGAGAGCCCAGAGAGCCGTCCTTAAGGTAATGCTCTCTCTTCCGCGTAGGTACCCCACTGTGCAGCTCTATTCCGATTGCAAGGTACTTACAGTCAGGCAACTTTATGTGCTTCTGTCGACCTTACGCAAACACTCTGCCCGCCCTCCTAAGGAACCGACTGGCAGACTTAAGCATAATGTTTTCCCCCACGAACGCCATAGAACTGCCTTTGCCAAGCGTCAATTCTACGTTATTAGCATTAAAATCTACAACTTCCTAAATAAAAAGATAAAAATTTATTCGTGCCCTAAATATCAATGCAAAAACTTACTTATAGATTATCTCCAAACACTAAGTTACGACAACACTGAGGATCTTCTGCTGGGTAATTTACAATGATAATGAACTAAAATTCTCAATCTAACCCTAAAAGAATGTGTACTGGTTATATCCCATTCTTTCTCACTACACACACACACACACATACACACACACACACACACACACACACACACACATACATATACACACACACACACACACACACACATCCTACACTCACACACACATCCTACACTCACACATTACATTTTTCATAAATTATATCCTGTTTTTTTGTTTTTTTTTGACACCATTTACTCATTGTTGACACGTCCTGATTTATTATAATACGGCTTTGTTAGTTACGGAGAATCACTGACTCCTAAGACACAGGCACATACACCTAGTTTAGGAGTCAGAGTATTTAAATTATTGTGACATAGTTATAAGCCTTATTTGCTCATAATGTTCGAATCAAATTGTAATGACTGTTTTTGGTGAAAATAAAGAATTATTATTATTATTATTATTAATATATACATTTTTATTTAATTTCAACAGGGCGTTAACATATTTTTTTTTAAACCCTACACACTGTGTGTATTTACAATAAACCAAAAATCTCCAAAAATATCAACAATATACATACACATTAGCATACATATATTACTTACACAAGGCGTTCAATTATACTTTAAAATTAATAACTAACCCAAAATTATTAAAGCGACTCAATTTCGGCACAAAGATGTTAGGCGCACACTAAACTAACTTTGATTGCTTTTACCAATTTAAAGGTTTTTATTAAACCATCACTTCTTGACACTGTGGTTTAAATGACCTATAACAATAATTATATTGGCATCCCACAAAAAAAAAAAACTCTTCTTTTTTAGCCACCATTAATTAAGTGAAAAATGTCAAAACGGTTCAGTTGGGCGCCCTGGTGCCAAACCCATACTCCCACAGTGACAGTCTGGCTCGAGGCCAACCGACGACGCCCGAATCCTACCATGGCCTATCGTGCCTCTGCCACATACTACGGACACGCAAAAGGTTCAGTTTGTAACGGTGAAGTTATGTCAATCTCACGCATCATGCTTGCCAAAATGTGAAATTAATCTGTTATTATGGTATCGGAGGAATGAAGAACAATTTTGTGAGGAAAGATTTGCGTCCGAATGTAGAATTGTGGATGGTAATTAAAGAAACGATGGATGGATTATGTGAAAGTGGATAATTATGGCTAGAAACGGGATGACTAATGAGAGAAATAGAGATTTATGGAAGAAGAAGACATGCTGCGCCGGCGCAGTTGAATTGGGATAAGGGCTTCTGAGGCTGATGATGATGACATGTCATGTTTGGCAAAATATTTGTTCAGCAGCACTTACCGCTTTGCTTTGCTAAAAAGAAAGCATTGAATTTTAATTAAATCAGAATCAACAATACACTTGGTAGCAAATTCAACCTTTGAATTTGGGCGAACAGTAAAACTCTTAAACAAGGTCACTCGGTCGAGGGTCAAATTGTATAATGGCCCTGGTTAATTTTCTGTGTGAGTAAACTGCGCGATGTTAGAAGTGTCCCCTCTGACCCCGCCTGCTCTGTGGCCACCGTTTAATTAATTCCACTCAATTCATACCGCGTCGATTGTTTTAATACTCGCCTTTGCAAGTTTTCGCCGGCGTTACGTTTAATTGAAGCCGTTTGCGGTTTTTTCCAGGGGTTATAACAGTTATTCAGTGTTAGTGCGAAATGGACAAGTTTTTGCTCAGCTCACAATGAGAATTTTGTTTAAAAACTGTAAGTATATTTGCATTTTAAAGGCTGACAGTGGCTTTGTTAATTTTTTTGTGGTGTCGGTATTAGTAATAAAGAAAAATATGTGAATAGTCTGCTTTCGACAATAAGTGTTTAATTGTTAAGTTTTTGTGGTGACTTTTTGTTTTCAGATTCTTTGTCTGACTAAAATATTTATTCAGCCAAGATATTTACGAGGTTAAACCGTGTCTTTTGGACTTTTGGTTATCATATTTTTTCAGACGACCGAAATGAACAGCTCTTAAGAGCTAAAAAAAGCTAAAAAATTGCTCTTAAGAGCTAAAAAGAAATAAAGATCGCTTTTAGCGACAGGATCGCCCATTGTCACCCTATGTAACATTTCTGCATTTATATCTGTAATTCGGTTTAAAGAAACTTTATTCCCAATAAAGACATAAGTCACTTACTTGAGAACAATACTAAAGATATAGATTACAATATTATGTTCGTCATCAGTATTACAATTTAATAGTTACCCATCCAATGCATTCATTTCTCCAGAAGTGATCGATCCGCAATTATGTGCTGGCTAAGATGAGTTTTGAATGCATTGTAAGAGTGTACATTTCTTATACAGGACGGTAATTTGTTATAAAGCTGTGCTCCTTCAAAAGTTAGCATTTTTTTGCCATAGTTAGTTCTTGTTTTTGGTAAAACTAGCAAGCTTGCAAGTAATTTATATGGTGCAGGTATTAACATAATAAAAGGGTATTCTATTCTATTTTAATTACTTTCCGTAACATACCACGAAGAAAACTATACGAAAGAGTTGATTTTATATTACAAACATCAGCAAAAAAAAAAGAAACTGTCGGTAACAAAAAGTTAATAACGTATCCTATTCGTAAGTAACCGTAGACATAAATAACTGACGCCGTTTACTTGGTCGCGCTATATGTTTATATGATGTTAGGCTTACTTCCAAAGAGCTGACTTGGGAGTTTACTATGAATGGGATATAATCAAATATAGATCTTTACGGAATAGCTTATTTGGCATCCTTGAAACCGGGTATCCAAATACCAGGCTTTACTAAGTATTGCAAGTTAGATTTTGTGAGTTTCTAAATTCTATTCTCCGTGTGGTTTCAAAGACGAGTTGTAAGAGGTAACAAGTAAAGAAAAGTGAAGGTGACCGATAAACGGCAGTCACCAAGCAATCTGCGAAGCGTAATTAAATACGGTAAAGAGCCCAACTCCGTTCCTTATTTGAAGACTTGTGTTTAGCTGTGACCAAAACACAATGCTTCCTCCTGACGTTTTCTTTGTCACTTTCCATAATTTTAAGTCGGGCTGTTTGGATCTAAGTTCAATATTGAATCGTCGTGCATGAGTGAGTTCTACAGCTGTCACAATTATTAGATGTCTACATTTTATAGGAGCGGCCCGGACTCGACAAGTGACGTCTACAAAATCACTCCAAGCCACTTCGAATAAATGTAAAGTGGATATTCGAAATGAATCGGAACGCGACTTTTGTAAAATTCTTTATTTTTCACGTATTATGTATTTTCAAGGTGAGGTGATGTATGATGCTGTATTGAAAGTATTTAATTGTTTCTTGCGTCCATTGAAAATAAGATGACTCATTTTTTTTACCGACTTCCGCTTTTGACTTTTTTACTGACTTTTGACTTGAGGGTTGGTAGCAAATAAACTACCTACTATAATGTTGCATTTAATAAGTTTAGAACCAGATTATTTTCACAAAGCATAATCTAAACATGCCAGAGGGTCCACTTTGACAACAGAGGTAGAAGACCGCAGCTCAACCAATTTTCACGTAATATTGCGGAAAGTGTGTCAATTTCCTAACGCCGCCGCCGTCCAGAACGCCGCGGTGTTCCATTAGCTTTACTAAAATTTTAATAAAGCCGGCCGCAAACGATGTTGGGCTCGGCGTGACAACACTTTGTGCTCGCCAGCGACAAGCGACAAACATAGTTTGTCACGCAACACGCCGAAATGTCGCTCGAATAAAATGGCTGAAGTATGAATAATATTTACATGAAGATGTAGAGCGTGGCGATGGCTTTATAACTGTGTTAGTGGCAAGAAATAACTGAGCGGATAACAAGTTAATCAGGAAATAAAAAGCAATAGGCTAGGCTCGCCCCCTATTACATAGGACTTCAACATACTTCATGGGTGAAATGTGGGTGTACCTCTGCCTTACCCTTCGGGCTATACATTCGTGAAGCTATTTTATCTAATAATATAGAAAATAAAAAAATACAGACTATTCGTGTTTTATATGATAAGTAATTGTTTATTGTTAGTAATATTCCACTGCTCAGTGTATAAAATGTTAAAAAAACCCGCAATTAAAATTCCAAGACTGATAATAAACAGAAAAACTCTTAGAAAATTAATAATCCGAAAATTAATAATCAACTAAATTCACGAATTCAGAGTAACGCGAGACAAGAGGAGGCTGGGTAAATATGGCATTGTTCGGTTACGTGTTTCAACTTTTTAGAGTATTTTAGACTAAAGCGAGATGGTGCAAGAATTTCAATTCAACTAACGATGAAATAACGAGAGCAAAGATTCGCTGATACTGTAGCAAGCTGATGGCTGCATAATATTAAAAAAAATACTTTCAAAGCGACCGCACCTCATCTTGACATTATTTACATGCTCACATTTTCTAGTAAAAAACATTTTAAAACAGTTTATACACTTTGTCATGGTCAAACATCGTAATCTATCTATTAACATTTAAAGCGTATTTCTTTTCGAAACTAAACTCGGCAACTTTTCCAACATAATTTTTGTTCCGCGTTTGACTCGAACTAGAAACGGGGCCAAACCACACCTGTATATTCTCATGGCGTCCACACAAATTGCTTTTTCAATAATGTCAAAAAAAATCATCACACTTTTTTCTCGGGATCCATTCACTTCTCCCCGGCATCCTCTAATTAATTAAATTCCCCGTCAAAAAATAGAATTAATTAATAAAAAAGTTCCGCGCGCATTATACACCGAGTGGCGGGAATTCCCGGTGTTATATTAGAATTACCCGGGATTATGCGGGATTCCACTTAATTACGGGATCCACCGAAATTACACGAGCTCCTTAGTTTTTTAAAAGCCTCTATACGAGAGATGAATATTATTATATTATGGCTTTGTCAGTAATTAACATTTTATGAACTGAGATGGCTCCGTGTATTTTTTGTATGTTAATTATTAAGCAGATTTCGATTTGCTGTTAAAATATAAAATAAATTAACGTAACACCTACTCAAAACTAATTTACAACATTTTCTTTTGTCATGATAAAGGTTAATCTTATTTTGCAGCGAATCTTGATAATTAATTGACTATAGATAATTAAAACTTTGTATCAAAAAACAAAGTATTTACCTCTACCTATAGTGTCAGATCTAGTAGTGTAGATGAAAAGTTCTGGAACACCTAACAAAAGATGATCTAAGATTTAACATAATATTATAATTTTATAATACGTATAGGAATATGACATGACATTTATTGTGACACAGATCCCGGCGTCCCGGGAATACAATAAGTTCCCGGCGTTCGCAACCACTGACATCTGATTACGCCTCCCTATAATTTTAAAAGGAATATAGTAGTCATACTTGAGGTTACTTCAGTTTTATTGAAACTGCTTTAATATTGTCAGGGTGTGGTATTGAATATCTAATGGATCTATTTAATGCCTTTTTATTGTTTACGAGATTTTGGGTTTGCAAAGAGCGCTAATGTTATCATTCAACCATAATTACTAGTTTCTTTACCGAAAATTGGTACATGACAGGCATTTATCTGAAATAGTCGTTTCATTGTAGGTACTCATAACAAAGCTTGTAATTGAACCAATAACAAAATATATTTGTAAGATATCTCTCACCAGACGAACGATCTCTCGATGAATGGAGCCGGCCCACCCCAACCACAAGCAATGTGTTCTAGTAGCACTACAACACACTCAGCATCCGGCTCATTAGATAAGTATCACATATTTTATCATGAATGATTTCATATTACATTATCTCCGATTTTTTTCTTGGCCCCAATCCACATTTTCTTCCTATATCTCAGACTTGGTGAATATTTTCTTATGAAAACTAGGCTGTGAGGCCCGTAATAATAATCCCTTTCTCAATCGATATGAACCCTAGAGAGTATCGGGGCTAAATTTTTGCGGTAATAATAGAGAATTTTTATTTACCTCGATAGTTGAGTCCCGGGGAAATATTAACTGTGTTCAGTTTTCCGCATGACTGGCGACCGGGACGCGTTTGTTCGGCGTCGTGTCGCTTGCAGTGGATCTGTGCGACATCGCGGCCGACAATCGTCGCCAAGTTCACTTCACGCACCATTGCCGCTTTTTGGGAACACCGTGTGCTGTTGTCGCAGACATACAGCGATGGACGGCGGCGTGGGTGAAACGACATGTTCCTCACGTCGCTGGTAGGTCATGGAGGCGTATTTAATGAGGCAGAGCGCGCGGCGCGGCCCGCAGGCCACGTCCGCGCCTCCTACAGATAAAATATTTTCTGTTTACCTCCGCGAGACGTTCAACTTCCGCCTATTTCTTCCACGTATATGGTTATTGTCAAAAAAGTCTTTTGTAATGTTGAAAGTTCATATGGGGGGTGTGGACATAATGGCCTCGTCTACCCTCGCATAGAAAAATATGAGAATATAAGTGAAACTTTTACAATAGACTGAGTTTTCAGGATTTCATTTGCGTGTGATTGCTGCATTTCTGATATAATAACGTATCATCAGTTTTGGAGTGTAATAATGAGGAGGAAACGGCACGGTCGCTTGGAGGCGTCATCTGCAGGGGAAGGGAAGGGACTGGCCGCTTTTTGTTCAAACCCATTGAGCGGACCTTTTTGCATGCAGCGAATAAGATTTTACCTACTAAAACTTCGCACCTTTGTGCTTGAGAGAGAATACAGATCGAAGATTATTATAACTTACGTGCAATTTTGAAGATTCATTTACTTGCTTTCTTTTTATTTCATTGAGCTTGATTCCCTAATCAAAACCGTTCTTTCATCTTCTCAAAATCTCTAAATATCAACCAGCTAGAAAATTTTATGATCCTTAATTGAATCACTTTCACATCCACAAAGACAAATAGGTATCTATAAGTTGTTCTGTGTGCTTCTCTGTAAAACAGATGAAGTGCACAAAACCTCCGGCCATTAGAAGGTGCTGAGGAAGCAGGGCGTTACGTTCGCACATTAAATTCGACAACTGTGGCGACACCTGGTGCTCGACATTTTACATGTTTTTGTCGCGACAGAGCGTTGTTTAATCCGTGTTTTTCGATCTACAACTTTCTCTCAGTTTTTCTTTTGGGCTCACGAGTCGCTATACATCTTACTGTCAGTTTTCTTTTCCCTGAAGACAAAACCAGCAACGTCATGTGAATTTTAGTGGTCTTTGGCACCGCATTTTTGGTTAACTCAAGAATACACAATGCTGAGACATTAATTGAAGGCCCATTTCTTAGATCTTCTTCCTTTACCTCAAGTCGACCAAAAAGAATTGACATACCGTACTTATCGAATTTGATCTTATCCCATGTAGACATCAAACTCTCGCCATCCTCTCCACGCCTCACCAAATGGAACAATAATTACATTGGAGCAGTCCCCACTGGGTTGCCGTCAGCCATCCGACCGTCGCACGCCTCTCAAGGCGTCTTGTACCAGCTCCAATAGATATAGATCGAGCAACCAGTAACGTTCCGAGAAATAACATGCATAGCATGTCGCAGGTATTAACTCACTATTAAAGGTTTCATATTTTTTGGCCCACGTGTTGGTTAAATGATAAATTATATTTATTTTTCTAAGTAGGTCTCTACAAAAATAAATACGCGTCATCATCATTTCCCTGCCCTAGTCCCATGTTACTTAGTGTCCGCGCAACACGGTTCCTTCTTCCATTTTTACACTTCAATTGTATGCGCGAATAAGCGAATTCTAACGAAAAATTTGTGGTTGGTGTTACAAAAAACAATGGATGCCGTACAATAATACTGTTTGGAGAGAAAATTAGGCGATAAACGACAGTTTGCACAAAGGAAAGGGTGCACAATACCTTACTTGATGCGATGAAGGCCTGGGCGACGACACGTATGCAATTTGCACGAATTTTAACTTGTTTCTTCGAGTTTGAACGCACGAGATGCGCGAGCGACGCGGTTTCGAACACACACGAAACGCCATACTTTTTTTTCTTTAGTTTAAAATGTTGCGACGAGACTGCGCGGGGTGGCGCCACTTGGTGTAGCCGTCTTGCTCACGCGCGAACGACCACCAGCGCTGGGGCTCTGTCTCGCATAAGGTCGTAGCATTATGCTGAGCGATTGCCGTTTTGCGTGAATGTGACGCATATTTTCCCCCAACTCGTTCTTTTTAGTGTTTGTGTGTTTTTTCTTTGCGACATGTTTACCGCAAATAAATTTATTTTCTTTCTTTCTCAAAGGCGATGTGCAGGAATGGGATAGGAGATAGGAAATTGCAAAACCAACTTTATCTATTAATTAGTTTTGCCAACATAAAAAAGAAAGGAAACGGCAATACCATCATTATAATCGAAACAGCGCAACCATCAATAGTATTTCAAAAACTGTGTGAGGTCGCTGTTTCCTATCCGACTACTCCGAGAAGAAACACCGAAACAAACTCAGAGGTCACAGTCTCTTTTAAAATACATCATTTTGGTCAGATCATATTAGGACCATGCAGTTTAGTGTGATGGTTTGATGATTTTTATGAGATGGTCTTTTAAGGAAAGAAACGCACACACTTGAGTGGAATTGTCCAGTCATTGCACGCATGAGTCAGTTCGATGCTAACACCTACACAGTTTCTTTTGGGTATCCTCTTCATGGACAGTAACAGTTTGAGCTGACCACTCACTACTATCAACGACATTAATCTGTATCTAGATGCATGCTAGTGTAACTCTTGCACTTTTCACTGCTAACCTTTCAATACTGTACAACCAGGGAAAATGATTGTTTATCAAATTGACACATTACGTCAATTTGCCGCATTATACATGTCGTGTCATGTCAAATCACAACTGTCATAGAATGACAGTTGTCATTTGACAATTTGATAAACGAATAATTTCCCCGACTTTACCAAACGAGTTCGAAAAAAAGGTGATCAATTCCACTTAAAACGAATCCTATTGCAACTGCAATAGGATTCGTTTTAAGTAACTACTGTGAATTATTTATAGATAAGGGAAGTTGGCAGAGTATGGGACGTAGCTTTAGTGCCCTAGCATCTACATTTTATGCACGATGCACGATGCTCTTTGATCATAAAGCGAAGCTTTGCTTTGGCATAGTGAGGTTTTTTTGTTTGGCAATCACGCCGAGCCGATGCTGCGTCCCACACTCCCACCTGATGGATAGTGAATGCAATTAATCGTTTATAGACATAACACCACAGGCTTCGCAAATGCTTTGCTACCTTTAGACAATAAGCTCAAAATGTCTTATGTGCCTGTTTCATCGAAACCAAGACGCTTCACTCAAGTGTTGGCAGCTAAAATAGGCATACTGTTGGACCAAACTCTTGCATCAGAATGATCATATATTAGTTTTTACTTTTCTACTAAACAAAATAAGTAGAATTAAATATCAGTTCCATATTTAGGCCGGTTAAAACTGCTTGAATCCTCCATGCAGAGTTCAGTCCTGTCGGTACCACGCGAGTAACCCACTGCCATCAATTGACAAAATTTGGCAGCAAGCCAGTCTCCCTACACCCCACTATCACTCTTCGAACCTTTTGAATAAGGCTCCAAATCCTGCAACAGGATGTGATAGAGCTGGTGGAAATTTGCGGTGTTCGGAAACTCCCCGATTAGCTGCCAGCGATTGTAATGCCGGGTTTATTATCATTGCACTTTGTATCGTGAGGATTGAATCGAACGAGACTATTGAGGTTTGAATGCGTGCTTACGGACAACTAACTTTTTTACTGTATGTACTGAGTCTGCATGGCTATTCTTTTTATATTCATATACAACATTTTTTCTTAACAAAAAGCTGTACTTAAAAAAGAAGTACCCAACTCATTCTCATGTTTTGATTTGTGACAAAACAATATGAATTCTTCGTCATTACGAAGAAAAATATATGTATCTGAATACACGAAAAAACAAAATTATAAGCCGCTTAAAAGGGTTCGAGGTCGTCCTTATTGTCGCAAGAAATCACCTGACGAAAGCAATGGAAGCACTCAAAAGTATTTGAATACTCGACCCACGATCGTGACAGGTCGTGATTCGTCGACTCTCCATCCTTCTGCTAGTTTATAACACATCACGAACTCCTCGACCTGACACGCTAATATATCAGCACTCGTCGCGCGACCCCGCACACACGATGTGCAACTCCGGTACCACGATAACTCTTCGCTTCCCACCAACCTTAAAAGTCAAGAAAATAAGGGGTGATTTTGAACGTGTTGCGGTGATTCTAAGTTTGTGAATACTCAGATTCAACCCGCGTACAGCCCAAGGCGTCTGAACTTATTAACTGAACACGTACGGAGCAGCGAAAATCGATGGTCGAATGGAATGTGTATAGAAAAGTATTGCTCCCAAATTGAAATCTGGAATGAAGCGCTCTTACGTTCTGAGCTCGAATACCTAAGAGTCTCAGATTGTTTGGGCCTTGGTGGGTTTTGAGCAGTTCCTGTGCCATTGTTTAGTAACTTTTGGGTAAGTTACTGAGGTGCATAAAGTGGAAAGCTTCCATCGGAGCTTTGTGGAAACTTTTGAACCGTGTACATTTCTTTGGGGACTTTAAGGGGAGTTTATGCATAACTACATTTTTGATACTAAATTTAGCACCAATTTGTCTACGTAACCAGCTTCACTGGTTTCATTGATTTTTCTTTTTTCCGTTCAACCGTTCGAATGAAATAAACGAGCTGGGTGCCTACTCGAAATATAATTTAGAAAAAGTCAATAAAATAGCATTCTCATCATAATCTTGCAGGCTACAAAGGCACACACTATCGGCAATATAAACAGTTTAGTACTAAAAGTAAACATACACAAATCTTTTACTTAAGAGTTCACCTTTATTCCTTTCAAGTAAACAATAAAGTTCGCTAGCTCAAACACAATTTAGTTTCTATATCTGACAAATAACAGCAATAGACATAAATGGATTGTGTAGGCAATATGCGAGGCTGTTAGACAAAAGCGAACTCTTTACATTATTGATACAGGCCCGTATAAGTGGGGCCATTTCTCATCCGGCCCGAAGCCGAGGCCCGGGGTCCCGGAGTCCCGGACATAACAGGAGCTGCCATAAATATGTGAACAACTGAACTGTTGTTTTCCTCCATAACTTGGAGACTTCGTTTTGTTTGACGAATCTTTAAAGATGAATTTATTGTAATGTACAATTTGTGGTATATGGGCGATCGGGTTAAGCATTCTTTGTGTAGTTTCTGGTACTTTTTAATCGGTTTATTAAGGTTAAGTCACAGTAACATCTAGTGATAAATCAGTCCTCTTAAGCCTTGTAGTTAACTAGAAAAGATGGTGCTGTATTTGCTAAGATTCCTAGCTTACGGGAGTAACACTAAACAATTTTTATGACTAGATATTGAGCCTGAAAAAATACGAACTGCGGAACTTTTGCGAAACTTTATTTTTAACAGTCTAGTAAGACCCGACTTGGGTTACTTTTCTCAGCGATATGGCAAAACTTGGAAGCCTAGGTTTTTCTCCAAATCCTGAGATACCAGGCGCGCAGTGTCGTTAGCATGTCATAACAAGTTCACTCCTCTCGGAGTCGTTCGTCTTCGAAATCCTCTAAAGCCGCGCGAAAATGAGAAAACTATTGACGATCTCTTTTGTAGGATATCTTATGAAAATATGATGTCGTTGGGACGGGATTTGAGGTACATAAAGTGTTTTGATACGTGTCATGGTAACTGCAAATAGAAAATGTCCCCACAATATTTGTTAACCATTTTGTCCTTGTCATTCTGACTAAGATGCAAGTATCTAAATCGTATCGAATGGAGGATAAAACCTTCACTATTATCGTATTCCAGAAGTGTTTAAACGTTAGCCTACATAAGTTGTATTTTTTTGCATTATATCCACTATACATCTGTCATACACTACAAGTACTATGCACCTGACCTTTCTGAAGAATATTACCAATAAGGTCACTATATGTATGACCAGATGTATGAACGTAAACGAGGCAAAAGGAGTATGTAAGTATCGTAGCAGGTGGTGTTCTGTAGTTTCTGCCTTCCCCCATGGGAAGAAGACATGAGTTTATGTCTTATTTGAGAGTATTTCCACCATTGCAGTACTTTTCACTTTTCTCTGTTAAAGGGTATTTTCATTTTTGTTCTTCTAAAGAAACCACGAGTTTTGAACCTGTTCTGATCGGAATGAACCCGCACTTAGCCATGCATGACTGTTCCAAGGCCTAATGTTTGCTATGCCGTTACATTTTATGGAAATGCCGCAGTTTTAATAAAGCGGTTAGTGCTCGGTGGTTGGAAGTAATGGGTGGGACGTTAGTCGTTCCTTTTGTCAAATGGTATTGATGTTTTGGAAGAATATATTAGTTAATTTTGTTTTAGAAGTCTGGCTAAGACAGGGCTAAGTCTTGATTTGTAATTACATGATCATCACAAGTACGCAGGTTTTCTATAAATGATAAAGACGCCCGTTTTAATCAAAAATTATTTTAGAGCTTACAATTTATTTACGGTTTCGGCTAAAATATATAATAAAGTCACAACGAATGTCCTAAAATTTCCTCGACAATCAACAGAAAATCTTATTAAGGAACCTAAACACGATTGCCAGAAATGGGCGGAGTCCAGTAGTGAGATATCTAGCTAAATGAACACACGTCCCGGGCAAGATAACACCGCATACCGGACTCATAGCGAGATTCCTGAATGAATTCCTCTCTCCGAGACTTTCCACGCCTACACGCGACAAAACACATTATTTAGTAGATAGGTACGCTTGCTAGAGTAGTAATACACCTATTTTTCTTTCTTTCTTTCAATAAGATATACGGTACGAAAGGTGGATTTAATCAACAGGCAGAAGAAGTAGAAAGTTCTACGCATTGTAGGAAGTTCTTGGTGCTTCCTGTCAATTACCTACTATCTGATTTATCAATTGATTCCAAGGAGGGAGTTAAGTACCAGAAAATGCTGCTTGGCTTTGGCACTTACATTTTTCGTAAATAATAAAAAATAACTTTTTGCACTGCCTTTTTATTCAAAGTGATTGTGGCATTACATATTTACGTCCATCTTTTTTATAATACGTAGTAGACATTAAAGTGGTCCCTGAACTGAAACAATGTACTTATTAACTAACTTCACTGCTAAATCAGACAAGCACTGGTAAACTTTCATACCTACTTACTTAGACATTGTCTATGCATACTCAAAGACCAGCTACTCGCAAGTATGACGTCAGATGGTAGTAGGCAGCCGTGTTCACAAGTCCTGCATTATTCAGCTGGTGACAAACTCGCTCACAATGATGGCCGACGGCCTGGAAACATGGCGCAACTCGGTGAAAGAGTGTGCAGCCGACCTATGCGACGCGGTCGCGTATACTTCACTAATGTTTTAGTTATTAGAATGTTAATAAGTTTATGTCCTTCTTTTAAATTCAAATAAGACAAGGTGAGTTTTTAAACAAGAGATACCTAGTTTATAAAAAGTTTTATAAAATAATAGAGAGGAAAAATGAAAAATTTAGTAAATTTTTGCAACTATCGTAAATTCTCTGTTTTCCGTAGTTTTATATAATTCGTTTCATAGCAGAATGACGTCACTAAAATACAGTTTTCATGCCTGTTTGATGTAGAGCAATGGACGAGCAAAAATATATTTTTTTTGATTAAAAAAATGCACATCACGAATTCCCCGTAGTAACTATGACATGCCATTTATTTTTTATATAGTTATATTCTCGGGAACAAAAATGCATGATGACATTACTGGGCACGTTTTTAATAAAATTTACATTTTGATAACCTTGTAAGTACCACATGGCTACATAGGTATCAAGGTATACATTTCCAGTATAAGCTGATCTCGCATTGTATAGGATTTCCGTACAATGAGAGGTCAGCTTATACTGGAAATTGTACCTTGATATGTAGCCGTGTGCACCTAGTATTACTCTCAAGTATAATGTTTTGTTTTGTTAACATCCCTGATGATTGTAGTTAGGTATGTCATAATACCTTCAATCTGTTCAGAATACCTACAACCTGATCAAAAAATCTTTCCACGAAACCAACTTAGTGGCAACTCTCTCCTTACGAGGGCTACCAAATTGTATAATGATATATGCCGCAAAGCTGCAATCGAATCAATAACAATAGTCTTAACACTTTCAAAAGGAAACTATACGGTATAAGCATTTTTAATTAGAGGACATTTGACTTATTGTTCCAATAATTAAATAATGTATACTCTAATTTCAATCTTTTTTTTCCTACAGGTTTTAAACATTCATTCTTTCAGATATAATCTTATTGAAAATCAAGTTAAAGGTTTGTTTTATTGTATCAAGTCATTTCAATGTTTTATATTGTGTGTGTTATATAACATGTAAATTGTTTATTTTAATTTAATTATGTATCCAAAGCATGTGTACCTACTCGATTATTTGTAAGCTGGGGTTACCTGTGATCGAGCGTGCATTATAGGTAAATTTATACTATACAAGCTTTAGTATTGTAGACGATAATTGTAACGTATCTCTTGTTGGTAATCCACAAAAAATAAATAATCTGACTGTCTCTTTTCGCCGTAGGCATTATGAAAATGAATTTCGAATTTAAACTAAAATGTATAAATTTTGTTGCAAGCAACACTTCGATTACAATTCGAATTTATAAAATGTAAAATTATATATTTATTATATATTATTTCGTTACCTATTTTTTATTCCCATATAAATTTTTCACCGTAAGATAAAACCTTTCCCTCCCAAATTCCACTAAAAATGTTACAATTTATCAAACAAGTAATGATTTTATAAGATCCTGTCATATATATTCAGGCATTTTTATGCCATGCATAAGTTAGTGTCAGTTCTCAAAGAGTCTGAATAAACAGGCCACGAAGTATGAATATTTATCATTTGAAGTCGACTAAGTTAACATGTTCTAGCCACAATTATATGTGTGGTACGAGTCATGAATATCAGTGGGTCGTGGCTCGTGGCTCGGCGAACATGTCGCGATAACGTCTGCTCGGCGACAGACAGACACTAAGTAGCTTTGTGTGTAACATCGTATGGGCTACACGATATTATTAATATCGTAAATTGGCGCTTACTTAACCAAGACCGCAGACAAAACAAGAAGGGATGGAAGGAAAAAAAGCTTCTTTTTTCACGAGATAAGCGGTAATAGGTTTCATAAATATTTCTGCTATTGCAATATGAAACTTATACCTACACGAAAAAACAACTGTTATAAATCTCCACGCTGACAACCCTCCAAACATAAGTGAAAAGTAATAAATTAACTGCAGAAATTGGAGAAAGTTTATACAAAACACGCTCACTCGACGAGTACTACAAAATTAATTTGACGAAGGACATAAGTGGGTAATACATCGTTCAGGATGAGGAATTTATAAGTGGACTAGCTGCCCGCCCCGGCTTCGCACGGGTTGCGGTACTTATCTACGGCGTACCCTACCTACCTACCCTACCTACCTACCCTACCTACCTACCTACCCTACCTACCTACCCTACCTACCTACCCTACCTACCTACCCTACCTACCTACCCTACCTACCTACCCTACCTACCTACCTACCTACCCTACCTACCCTACCTACCTACCCTACCTACCTACCCTACCTACCTACCCTACCTACCTACCCTACCTACCTACCCTACCTACCTACCCTACCTACCTACCTAACCTACCTACCTACCTACCCTATCTACCTACCCTACCTACCTACCCTACCTACCTACCTACCCTACCTACCAAAAAAAAAAAAAAAAATAGATGTTGGCCGATTCTCATAGATACCGGATAAGCACAAAAAATTTCATCAAAATCGGTTAAGCCGTTTCGGAGGAGTATGGCAACGAAAACTGTGACACGAGAATTTTATATATTAGATAGTACCGAGTAATCAGATTCGACCCCCCCCCCCCCGCCTCCCCCTCTGGCTCGCCCACTTAAAACTTCTTCGACATGTAATTAAAAATGTAGAGCTATCATGATCCGACGTTGATGCAAGCCCAAGAGGGAAAATTGAGAAGATTAATATTATTGGCTTGATTATTAAGTGAAGTGTCTGCCCGCTCATCGTGAAGTTACTTTTAAATTAATATTAATCTGTAATGAACCCAGTACAGGGAAGAGATCTCTTTATATAAAAAGAAGGAACGAAGTCACATTTTAATTAAATTGATACCAGTCAGTGATTCAATCATTGCAATGTAAATACCTCTTCAATACAAAGAATAAACGACGAGTTTTTGCGTGATGCTTGCTCAATCTGTACCATTAAATCCAGAATGTTTTCCCTAAAACGTGTTCTTTTAAGCCCAGGTCGAGATTAGTAAGCCGCTGTTAATCCAAGCTCGAACGTAGATCGATCTACCTGACCGAAAGTAGGTATTTACTAATAACACGGCTGCCCCATGTCATAACCCAGTACTTTAAGCCGGATTTACATTACGAAACTAGTTGCGCAAACTTAGTTATTCATTGAGTCCACGTTCGCACGGCCGTAAAAATATCGCGACGGGATTTTTTCGCTAACTGCCTTTAAGGCACGCAACGCAGCGCCAAGAGTTGAAAATCCAACAGTTTGTTTTTACAACGCGCTGGGATGCACTCTGTCGGATTCTCAATGCTCGGTTCAACACCGAGGGTTAAAAATCCAGTGCGCGATATTTTTACGTCCGTGCAAACGCGGTCTAATAGTTTCACGTGTAAATAATTATTTATTGAACCGTGAAACTACCAATGAATAACTATATTAATATAATTAAAACACAGTACTTATGTGGGTTTTTTGCCAATTTCCAAAGGTACATAAAAACATGTAATATGACACTATTAATATGATATTTGTGCTACGCTCCAATCAATATTTAGTAATATTATAAAGAGGTAAAGTTTGTAAGGTTGGATGTAGGAGGTATCTAATCTGATCTGCGAAACTTCTCATCCGATTTGAAATATTATTTCACCGAAAGAAACCTGCACTATTGCCGGCTGCCATGGGATATTATTTTATGGTATAGTTAGCTTCCTCCCGTGCGACGCACGCGCGGGTCGCTCGATAGGTATACATAATATATTCATTGCTTAGTACTCTATATAATTATAATAAATAAAATAAAATAAAAATAAAATCCATTTATTTCAGGTTCCCCCATATTACAATCACAAGTATTACAATTACAAACACGAGATAAATACAAAACACAATATAAAAATAAATACAATGTCATCAAATCTTAAATGCAATGTCAAATAAAAATAAGTAACTCAATGTCAAATGAAAAAAAAAAATATAATAAAAAAAATAAAAATAAAAATTAAAAAATTAACCGGAAATTAAAAATATAAATATTATTTAGATTATATTATCTTTTTCATAAGTTAACCAAAAACTTTCCACGGACTGCTTCAATTTAAGTTTTTGCTCTCTCCTGGATCATTTAGTTTGAAGCACTTACTAGGTTTTGATATGGGGCAGCCGAATAAGCCTCTCGTATGATAAGTACCTACCTGTGTATCCACAGACGTGTGAAACATGTCCCAAGTGTGTGTTTGTATAACGGAACATGAGCTAAACCGCTAGTAATTACATTAATACGTTCATAACGCCCCTCAAACCTCGGATTACACATATTATGCATTATATAATATGTACATACCCTTTGATATACTGCCACTTACTTCGGGATATTGATTTCACTGTAGATATATATTATGATTCTGGTACGTTATATGCTGGTACTGATATGGCTTAACACCCCCGTGATGTGTGGGGTTTCCTGTGTTTGTCCCAAATCTTCTGTAAAATAAATGATTTCTCAGTTGATAAATGATGAATGATTTTATTTCTGTAAGTAGTTTTGTACAAACACTTTTACACGTCAATCATATTTTAAAAACTAGATGTGGTCGGCGTTTCCTATCTGACTACTCTGAGAAGAAAGGCCGAAACAAACTCGGACGTCACAGTCTCTTTTAAAGTCGAAACATAATCTTGGTCAGATCATGTGAAGACCATGTAGATTTGTGTTTGAAATGGTCTTTTGAGGAAAACCACACAGGTTGAGTGGACCTGTCGAGTCAGTGCACGCATTTGTCAGTAATCGTGCAGCTCAACTCGGAACTCAAGGAGCTCAACGATTCGACGAACAATACCAAAGAAAGGACATTTGGGTAGGCCACAAAAATTACTCAAACTGCCAGACCATGATTAAAAATAACTGAGAAGGAGAAATAAAAGCAACAATGACCCGCATAGTCTTCACATTCACTTATAGTTGTCAGGTGTCCTTCTGACTGGAAACCATTTAAAGCTAAGGTTCCAACCCCCACATGTAATGAATAATATATATACCCCGCTTATTTAAAATGTATCACCCTCATAATAAAATATGAAAGTTTTAGCTTCCATAATAACAGTGTTATATCAAAAGCCCGGATATAATGTATTTATTGGGGCTCGGGCTATGAATTCTTTATTTGAAACAACAAAATCAACCTCCGATTATAAAGGTAGATTTACTGGTAGAATACGAGACAACTTTGAACAAAAAGGCGACAATCCTTTAACTTTTATTTCAGAAACTTTTGAGCAAAGACTTGAATCTCACAGTCTAATTTACAACTGAGACCTGAAGCGTCTTTGCTGACGTTAAGGCAAGACGGAACGTGTGGAGCCAAATACAAAGTTAGCCTTACAAATGTGCGATACAAAGGGGCCCCGTTATCCCGTTCCGTACAGAAAGGGTCCCGGCTAGCACTCCGGGTGTGTCGGAACGAGCTGGGGGAGTAGGAATGCAACACCCTTTGTATCGCAACGGAATGAAGTTATGGTGGCACGAGTGTGGCGGTGAAACGTATTGGGTGGAAGAGGTTATGGTAAACCGGTAAATTCTTATTCATAAGTACTTACTGGTTGTAGAACTTCAGTGAGGTTTTATTCTGGAGTTGCTGTCGCGTCAAAGATGACCGAAAAATATTGTGTTCAGTGATCAGACTATTGTGGCTCTTTGATGTGAATTGATTAGTGGTATTATCTGCATTAGGAAGTCAAATACTGTAATCTAAGTTTCATGCTAAAAACTAATATTTTGTTTAAAGGTAATTGAACTAAAAAGTTACACGGGTGACATGATTTGCGTCTATAATGCTAAAACTCCAACCTTTGTCAAAAACACCCTAAACATTACGATTCACTGAAGCAAATTGTTACAGATTCATCTCAACAATACTAAAATTCACATCAAAATCTCCATTTCGCACATTTGATTCAAATGACTGTAAGACATCTCATTTCCATGGAAGGCACCGCTGATTGATGATCACGCGCCCCTCCCGGGATGCCAGGCCCCGGGATCCTCAGCATTCACAGCCGGATCATAAATTAAGTGCACTCTCATTTGGCGTACAATAAACGGTGGGAGTTCAATAGCGATTGTTCTACGGAGGCCGGCGCTGCCTCCCTCGCATTTTGTGCGAATTTCATAAACCTGGCCATTTGTTCGGTTTGTATGGCCGCCAGTAATCAAAGTTTTAACGGTTTTTTTTGTTCGTGTTTTGAACTTCAGGTGTGTACCGTTTCAGGTAGCGCAGTTCCAATTTCAGGATTGGTAAGTGGAATTGGTTTATTCTATTTTCTGTTGAATACAAATCATTGATTGAGTTTTGCTTGTACTTACTTACCAAAGTACTACCTAGTCGAGGCGTCTCTACCTACCTCTGATCTCATAATGATTTGATCATCAATTCATGTCACTTTTACAATTACCAGTAATAGAACAAGCGCAATTAGAGTTCCAAGGAACTCTAATCAGCTTTATCAATACAAAATAGCTACAGGAAATCTATAAAAAAATCATTTACCTTTAACATAAGCAGAAAATAAGATCAAAATATAACCCAAAAGGAAAACTTGTTGAGGAAAATTATTCAAAAGGTTCGGGCTCTATAGATGAGGTACTTTAAAAAAAAAGAAAACTCACAAAGTTTATCTCTCGCAGAGATTCATATCTTTATCCTGAGCTCCAAACTGTTCTAGGTCGTTGAATCACTAACTTCGTCTTGGAACTTCCACATTTTTCGCTGTCCGCGACAATCATAACTTCAGGAGTCTCTCTCTCTAAGTATTTTCTTAGTTTTTGTAAAAATTTAAAACACAGATTTTGCCATTTGTATGCTGAATCAAATATTTCATTTTGCAATGTTCATGGCACTTTTATTCAGACTTTTTTCCTTGTTTTTTTTTGCCCAATAATTTGCCAAGATCTTACGACAAGATTCAAAGTTCAGTAACATGGCCCCGTAATTTTTAACCCAATTTTATCGCGACCTTTCAGGCAATTTATCAAAATCTAAAGGATGTTTTATCCTCGCAAACTTGGGCCCTGATAATAAAGGCTGCAAAAAGGTGCGCGTTCCAAAAATACTGTACAATAAAGATCAACATAATTTTGTTGATGGTAGGAGTTCTTGATTTTTTTTTAACTTGTGGCAAGACATTAAAACTTTTGCTTGGGGTTAGCGTCTATGGTTTTTGCTCAGTCACCTTTGGGCTGCGATCGCGCGATAACGCCCCGCTTTGAAATTAATTAACTTCTAAATTATCGCCACCATCTTACGCGTGTAAAGGGAATTTATTATTTTTAATTGCTTTTAATTATTTTTAGGTAAACGTTTTGTTATCTGCAATCAAAGCAATTTTAATATATCTAGATATTTTACTAAACATTATTGTTTCATTTGTCTAATAAATTATATGTTTTAAAGATAATATTTGCCCTCATTCCCTCCATGCCAATCACTTCCATGACTTAATCTCGGTAGCTTCAAAGGCCAAAAATATTAAAGTAATAAATAAGAAGTCCCAAAGATCAGGAAAAATGGTCTTTATTAAAACCTCTTTTCATAGATGATAAAATCATCAGAGTTCACAGATATTCACGACGATCTAATATGTACAATGTTATTTAGTAGAAACTAATAGTAGTTATATACAAAGTTAATCATACGGCATCGCTTCCACAAATTGATTTAAAGATATCTATATCGGTCTATATTATGTACACATTAGTACAACAAGTCTTTACAAAAAAATCTAAACGTACCAGAGTTCACAACTCAAACATTGATTCCATTAAATATTCAACTATCACATAATATAGAAACAGTTTGTTAACAGAGGTGTCTAGACACTGAAGTAGACTATATAAATTCAAGATGAACCATAACAAAGATTTGTTTAACTGAAATAGTAATTGCACTAAACCATTAAATTGGTCAGGAGGTAGATACACGAATGCCAGCCCTTAAGGAACACATAGCCCTTGTCGTAACGTAATGGCCGACAACAGCCGTGCAGATTGCGAAATCCCGCATATATTGCGCACTGACCTCGTGATCGGAGCGGATTAGGGCTGTATAGGCCAGCAGTGTAGTCCAGTAGTGAAGAGACAACCATATGTATATTATGTAGTACCTATATAGTGCGGGCATCCATCGCCGCTGCAACCGATCAGCGGAGCGCGAGACTGCGCTCAGCCGTAAGTATCTCACGCTACGATACGTCACAACAATCTTACGTGTACGTTCACAATAATCACTCGATATCATAAACTTATGGCCATTGAGAACATCAATCACACATTGATTTAGTCTCAACTACTCGGAGTCAACGTTGCTTTAGTCCAAATCGGAACCCACTCACGATTAAAAGTTTCCTTGTCATAACTATTCACTCACGTAAAGTTTCGTCTATATCGGCGACACACTGTTTTTAAGCAATAATTGGAGTTTCACACTTCTCTACACAAATATCTACACCCACATCAACTTTAGACTGCACGATTAACATTTTGATTTCTGCTGCGGTCATGGCTTTTTCAGCTGTTGCATTAGTTACGTCGGTATTTACAATCATTTCATCAAGTTTATAAACAGTATTTAAAATTCAGAATTATTCGTCTGTGTTATTGGTTTCCATGTAGAGAGAAGCTATGTTATCTTCAGTGTTAGTTTAGAAGTCATCTACACAGATATCTCTTGGATCTGGACGCGTTTTTTTGGAGGCGCGGCGGCGGCGCTGCTCGGCCTCTCTTTGAGTTCTGACTCGCTGCTGCGCTGTGGAAATCGAAAGATATGTTAGTTGATGCTGAGGTAGTATCATCATTATCATTCAGACTGACATCCACTGCCAGACGATTCAGTATGGCTTTCATGAATTTCGGAGCTTGCTGATATTCAAAAGAAATTTTTATATTTAATTTTGAGATCGCATGTGTAATTAATTACGTTTCTTTAAAATTTGGATGACTATACGTCTACCGGGCCCAACTTATCTAACACAAAACAATTTTGTTACCTTTGCCATCGACTCGATAAGAAGAAGAAGAATGACTAGGTATTATAGTTTTTAGATTTGTCACGTGTTTAAAACGATATGATTACCTTAAGAGTGCTCTTGCGTGGCGAGGTGATGGAAGCCGGCTCGTTACTCAGGGAGGCTCCGCCGCGGCTGCTGCAACTCCCTGTGAGGAAAACTTACTTGTATTTATTTAAAAAATACTTTGAGCGCTGAATGTATGTACTGATGTTTGGAGAAAAGAACAGTGGGCTGAAACACAAAACAAAAAACTAAATAGTACTAAAAATAATTCTCACTAAATAAATATTTTCGATCTGAATGTGGGTTTTATGGCGTACATTTCACAGATAACTAATATCCGCTCTGTAGTTCCACATTATTGCAACATAATTTTCAAGAATGTAAAATAAACTTTAACTACACAAAATATACAGCGAAGAAACATAAAACCAGAATTGACTATAAAAGACAGACGGAAAATACGTTTTCTTTTCAAAAAGAAATAACATTTTAATATTTGAATCGCACAAAATGTCCAGGTTTCGAGTAGCTTTTGAATCGGGAAGTGCATTGAAACGGCACACGAATGTAGCCACGTCGTGTGCCTCAAATAAATCGCCAGAACGTCTGTAATAAATGTTATAGTTGTCTCCGCCTTGTGGAGACTGAAGACATCCTGCTCGTATGGTATGTTAGTGACCTAATTTAATAAATGATGTGGTTTTCAAAAGTATGGGCTATTTGGATGAAAAATTTGCCTATTCCTAAATACATAGCCAATAGAGTCAAAACAATAATGAAAAGTAAAATATTGACAGTGACTGAGCAGGGTGATGGACATTCAGATAAATATTCTTATATCCAAGGATTTTAATGAATGAAAAAACCAAGCAGCGATAGAACTTAGAATACATAAATATGAAACAGAAAGAAAAACACACTGCTGAACCAGTCTGTTTACCAGTGACCTGAAAAACGATCGCCACAATTGATGACATAAAACCGACAGCCCGATCCCTATCACCATCATTCTGTCACCAGATCAAATACTTCGTGAGTTCCTACTAGGAATAACAGTCTCTCTGCTGGATTCCCCATAACTCGTGTACTTTACTAGCGTGGACCAGCCGCGGTTAAGTGAGAATCGTGTGCGTAGTTTATAGTACGGTCTGCTCCCAAGTGGTCGCTCATAAAAAATGGGTTTCAGATTATGACGTCTTTTTTGCCTCCATGTAAAAAATGTGTTTGCTTTGCTCCTTTGCTCCCTTCGAATATTCATAGCATAGAACGTACATGGAAGTTAACGACGTATATAAATATTATTATGTTGGGATAAATCGTTTACAATAATCTTAGAATGAAACCGCGTCCTGCAGTTGACACGTTTCATTGAGCTGGAAAGATAAGCGGTTGGCTCGACGTTTTACTTCGGAGTTTTTTCATTCCCTGAGACGAAACAATTTCAGACCTTTTTGCGTATGATTACTTTGTGTAATGATTTAGCTCGATCCATAAGTAATTTTGGTTCGCGGAAGCAATTGTCTCAAGAGGTTTTTATAATCCTGACCTTCTCTCCTTGGACGGCGGTGGGCAGTTCTCCGACGACCTCTTTGAAGGTAGATCCCTGCGAAGACCAGCACGTTGAGGGCCAACAAGAAGCAGCCGGCACCCACCGTCACACCCAGCGCCACTGTATAGCTACTTCAAACAAATTATTAATTAGAAGTAATCTAATAAAAAGAAGAAAATTCTATAACAGCTTATGTAAAGGTACACAATAACGATATTATTTATGGGTGTTTTTTCTTAAAACTGAGAGAAAATATTGAAGGTGCTTCACAATATCAAATTGTCCTGCAGCATATCAAGGGCGATGCATAAATTTGATTACATCAACCCAGAATGTCAACTGTGCCAGAAAAATATGAATATCTCGTCGCATCTGTTTGAAATATGACTATCATTATTTCCGGAGTGACGCGCAGTCCAGTTAATTCAGTCCGAAGTTCGGCGCCATCCATTACCATTATCAGCAGTATCCAGTTGTCTGGAGGAAAAAACGCTCCCCTTGAGAAATGGGTCGGCATTAAGACATTATATGCGAGACAAAAGGGACAGAACTCAGGAAGGTAAACAGGTAAGTAAACACATTAGCGAGATTACGGAGCTCGGTACAAAATGCCGCGATCAATCTTGTTTAGAGTCAGTCCTGCTGAGGTTCAGGTGGCGCTGCGACCCTCGCGCACGGAATTTACATGTTATGAACATTTTACAACATTCGTGAGAAACACTTTGTGTGTTCTGATCGTTATCCTGTTCCGTTTTGTTGCTCTGTTTATCTAATTGAATGGAAGCTGGCCGACTAGGTCACTGTTTAATTTACGGAGTAAATTATTATGAACTTCAATAATAATAACATACAATAGGCGTATAAGCCTGAATGCTTATTATTATGTCGTTTCCAAATATGAGAGGAATATTCGTCTGGTCACTAGACCAAACTTTTCCAAAACATCCGATGAGAATGGCTGCTGTTTTCCAACTTTTGCGATGATAAAAACATGTATACGAAAAGCAGAATGTCTCTGTGGAACTTTGAGAAAGTTCGAGTGTTGTTCCAAGTTTGGAGCCTAAAGAAAAATTTGAGATCACAACTAGCGGAGAGGACTTCAGAAATGGATCAACATCTTGATGACAGCGAGCATTTCATAACAGTTCGGTACTGTTATGTATTGGCGGCATATGCCTCGCTGTTACGTGGTGAGAGACCGCTGTTTTGTTTGACTCTGCGCCCCATAGATCAACGCTTCCTTCAAGAAATTCTTTTTTTGTCACTTGTTTATCTTATTACGGCAAATGTCGTTACGTACGTTTTTTGTGCAGCTTTCAGAATTCCCTCAATGTGGCTCCTTTCATTTTTTCCTATAAAAGCTTTACAGGAATACAGAATGTTGTCTCCTAATTGGACGTGAATTTTGCGTCATATAGGTATTACGCCATTATGGGTAGCAGTGTGCCTCGCGGCATACGATACTGTTGATCCGCGGCACAAAAATACTAGTCTTTTTTTAAAGTTGACGATATTTTGAGTAAATATATCTATTTTATAGGTGATCTTAATTTGAAACATTGAAAGCGTGTCCGTTAGTCAACATTTATCCTAAAGTTGCGCCTAAAATTGCAGCTAGGTATACGTCACATAGTATTTTTATTATTTTACCTGCAAACCAAAATCATTACTATTTTAGTTGGATTCCGCCAGACATTTGCATTAAGATCTAAGTTCATCAGGTACTAACCTATAGTACTGGGAGTCCAGGTTGGTTAAGGAGTCTTCCTTGGGCGAAGGTTGCGGCGCCGGCAGCGCAGAGAGCGCGGGGCGCGGAGAGGGGGATGGCTCGCACTCTTCAACCTCTGAAGAATCCTCATCAGCTTCAGTACTGTCCTCCTCATCATCCAGAGCCGATGTCGTCGTGTACAGCTCCGGGAATATCTCACCTACGAGTAAAAAGTCCATTACTATTATTGGTTTTATATTACTCATGGAGTAAATTGTCGCTGTGTTTGATCTGGGATGTTATAGTAAATTGACTTCCCCATTTTATTACCTCAATTAATTTCCTGCGATGGTTATATTTACCTTTTATTACATCTTAGATTATAATTACTATTACTTACATACTTGCGTTCGAAGCCTTTGTCTAGACCTCTGTAATCAACGTCAGAGCAGTCAATGTATGAGTGCCATTATTTTTAAGCACCAATTACTAGGTCCTAATTAGCAAAGAGCTTGACAGCACAAAATTGCTCTCCTAATTAAGCCTTAAGAATTTTAATGAACGCCATGTCAGTTTTTACGTCTAAGCTCAAAATGGTAAATTTAGTAAATAACGTATTAACTTAATTAAGTGCTCGCAGCAGGTATCTGAAGTTCACATGAAATTGTAATAAGCTAACATTGTTTAAAATAAACTACGCCTATTTAGTTGTAGTCCCTTTAATTTTAGGAATGTTTCTCTTAAATATGTTTTATTTCGAATACTAAAACGTTAGCCTAAATAATACAAAAGTAATGTAACGTATTTTCTACACAATTCAGAACACTGTTACTGGATTTAAAATCAAGCGGTTGCATAATAACTAGATATAGATTCCAACCCATCTCAACAATATGATATCCGCATGAAATTCAATACATTGCCAATTGAATGTGAAGTAAACATCTCACCAATATAGAACATATCTGAACAAGAAAGCGATCCCTGAAGTTATCAAAGGCTGGTAATGAATGGTCCACGCGTGCACAATGCGATCCCAAGTTGTGCCCACGCGCACAAAGGGTGATTGTTGGAGCCGCCGCGCGATCTCTTTTGTTGTGCTAGGGATGAACTGGGCCTAGCCTAGTGTTTAGACATATTGTTGCTGAGATAGATCTTGTGAGCTGTGTGGGATATACAATATCGATGATTTAACTCACGATAGAGAATCTATATTTTCTATAGAGAAAAACCCTTCGCTTTTATTTCAGATTTTTTACCTGATTCAACGGCGCAATTACAAAATCAAATGAAAGTTTTGAAGCCCGTTTCAGCATATAAAAATGAAGGTTTTAAATAAGAATTCTTAACCTGAGATCTGAGTAAAATTAAAAAATTCTAGTTCAACTTTCAGACTTATATTAGAAACGTTTTATCCGGAATCATAAAAGGACACCCAATCAAAGTTTTTCGTTTCTTCTGATATTGAATGGTCATCAATTTCATTACGTTTGGCAGCCCTGCGAGGTGGCAGGAAACTGAACAAAGAAACCCGCGGGAAACCTGCGGAGTCTCCTCGAGCTCGGTTATCGGCACTTTAACGTACTCGTTTGCCACTCTATTCTCGCCAAGATAGTGTTTTTATTTGAACACTTTATCCTAACTAATGGTTTAAGATTTAGAGCTAGATTTTTCTGAGAAAATGGTGTTAGAATCTTTAACAGGGTTAGCAGTTTTAGATTTTAAAGGTTTATTTTTGCTGTCATGTCGCTCCAAAAAGCAATTTTATTTAACTAAATTATGATCTTCTGATATAAAATCCAAGACCCTAAAACAGATTTTTGGCAGTAGGTAATTCTCGCAGAAAATGACTACCTTGCCGTTTCTACAAATTCAGACTTTCAACTCTACATTCTATCTTCTGTTCACAACAACAATTCAACAATTCATTATCAGTCATGAAAATTAATCTCCATTTTTGAAACTGAAACAAAATGGAATCTTCAAAAGGCGACTGAAATTGCCAACACCTCCGCGTACCTATTCTGCACAACACTCGACAATGTCACTCGACACGGCGCTAATTTGCGAGCGTTTGCTCAAAAACAAAAGGCAATCGGCGACCGGCCTCAATTACCGGCGCTCGCCACAATGCCGGATAAATTTGTTCAGCAGAAAGAACAAGTGACGGTACACGGAAATGACGTTGTGTATCGAAAAATATGGGGCTTTGTGTTAAAATATAGCTTTTACGTATTAAAGCAGGTTTATTTCAAGTTTTGTATGTAAACTGAGGCTACTTGCGTGTAAATCATGAATCTTGCGTGTAACACGATCTAATATTGATGCACCAAACAACAATTTTACAAAAAAATCAACCGACTTTAAATAAAAAATATGAAAAATAACTTTAATTTCGGAATTCGGTGTCTTTGATTTTGTATTTTCGTTTTTTGCCACCGACTTCCGAAATTAAAGCTATTTTTCATTTTTTTGTGTTTTGTTTGGAAGTCGGTTGATTTTTTTGTAAAAAGTTTTTATTTTTCCTTTTTTTTTGTTATATCTACCCCAAACAAATTCGCATACACTACTTGATATGTAAATAACAGTGATAGGAAATTATTAAATGATAAATGATAAATGATTTTATTTCTGTAAGTAGGTTTGTACAAACACTTTTACACGTCAATCATATTTTAAAACTAGATGAGGTCGGCGTTTCCTATCTGACTACTCTGAGAAGAAAGGCCGAAACAAACTCAGAGGTCACAGTCTCTTTTAAAGTCCAGACATAATCTTGGTCAGATCATGTGAAGACCATGTAGATTTGAGTCTGAAATGGTCTTTTGAGGAAAAAATACCACACAGAATGAGTGGACCTGTCCAGTCAGTGCACGCATTTGTCAGTAATCGTGCAGCTCAACTCAAAACTTAAGGAGCTCAACGATTCGACGAACAATACCAAAGAAAGGACATTTGGGTAGGTCGCATAAATTACTCAAACTGCCAGACTATGATTAAAACTAATCAAGAAAGAAAAAAAAAAAAAAACAATGATCTACATAGTCTTTACATTCACAATAATTAAAATAATATACTATTTTACAAAGTAAATATTCATGTCAATATATTTATAAAAATTCATCAATGTCAACAGGTATAAAAAATCCTGAAATAATCTTGGTCAGATCATTTGAGGACCATGTAAGATTGGTGTCTGAAATGGTCTTTTAAGGAAAGAATCATACAGATTTGAGTGGACCTGTCCAGTCAGTGCAAGCATTTGTCAGTAATCGTGAAGCTCAACTCAGAACTTAAGGAGCTCAACCATTAGACGAACAATACCAAAGAAAGGACATTTGAGTAGGCCGCATAAAGCACTCAAACTGCCAGATCATCATTGAATCTACCTGAGAAAGCGGAAAAAAAAAAAAATCTGACGCACATAGTCCTCACATTCACAATAATTTGATAATAATGTTATACTTCAGAAAGTAAATTGTCATGTCATTCTATATGTAATAATTATCAAATGTCAAAGTTTATGTAAAATAAAAATTAAAAAAAAAAAAATAGCAAAAATAAAAAGTTACAGAAAAAAAAACATTCAGTATGCAAAAAAAAATATTGGAGCAACTCAATCCCAAGCCTTTTTGTCCTCAATATAATCTTTAACGGTATAAAAGGCTTTCTGGCACAACTTACGTTTAATGAATGATTTGAATTTATTAAAGCTTAGATCTTGAACGTGGCTTGGAAGTTTATTATAAAAGCGTATACATTGACATCTGAATGAGCCACCTATTTCCTTGAGCCTTGTTGTAGGTACAACAAATTTCTGTTTGTTCCTAGTATTTATACTATGGATATCACTGTATTTTTTAATTAAAACATCATCAATATAAACTAAGTGGAAAAAATACGCATTATTAAGGATAACTCAAAAACTCCTGGTGAGAACTTGATCAAATTTATACGGAACCACACGAGAAGCTTCAGCTTTCAAATAAAAAAGAATCATTCAAATCGGTTCACCTAGAAAAAAGTTTTGTGCAAACACACATAAAAAAAAATACAATCGAATTGAGAACCTCCTCCTTTTTTTAAAGTCTGTTAAAAATAGTTAATATTGTGTTTGGCCATGTACTTGTTCAAGGAATAGGATCATAATCAATTCGGTTTTCAGGACCTATAAATTATTGTTGCTAAAGTAGGCAAATACATGTTAACATTTCCGGCTTAGTCATGTATGTAAAACCAGGGTTTATATGTCTAACAGCTTATAAAGGGCTCATAAAAATCTCGCAAACAATGTGCTCGTAAATATCCTTCAGAAAACAATTCCGGGCACGCAAACATTAAGGAGCACATCTCACACGCAACAATGTACGAATTTGAAGATTGTATGCGTGTCTGTGTCCCGGACTCCCGGCAGCCGGCGCCGGCAGCCAGCAGCCGGCAGCGAATGAACTTGTCCGTGACAAAGGGCCGCATTGTGCGCCGCAGACCGCGCCATTCTTCTCATACCGCTCATTATGGAGGAATTCCAGCCATTCGCGGGACAATTAATAACATCCCGAGTTCCCGACCCACCCCGAAACACTCCCTGATCGATTTATTTTCATTCATGACACCTTTCACCATTAATCACTTCAACACCAAATATTTTGGCGACAATTTTTATTTTTATAAATTCTAGGGAGACCTCATTCGCCTAATGGCTCGCCCGCTTAAGTACCGATTATACTGAGTAATGTCTACAAAATTTTATACAAAAGAGACACGGAGCGCTTAACAAATAGTTGCGTGTGATTTTGTACAGAAGCAAGTTCTCTCGCTCGAAGAGATTTTGAGTAAAATTTCTCATTGGCTTCATGTCTGTTATTTAGTATTCAAACTGTGTCGAGCTTCTAAACTTCAATCCGTTAGTGACGTATCTTCCAATTAATATAATCTCATGCGTGTTATTAACTGCAGTGGTCCTGATTCCGCTCACGCGCGAGCTATAGTGTTCCTGAACAGTTATAATGCCCCCCCATTGGATGGGGAAGCGGTTAATGAAGGCGTTCCGTTTACGCGCCGCGCCAGGAAATGGCACTAATGGTTCTGGATAATAAGGCATGCTCAATTTAAGCAGCGGTAGACGTTACCAATTTGCTTTCCATTAAAGCTGCGCCTACGTTTCGCCGTGATTGGCCGAATTTTGGCAGCTATTCACTACGAATTAAGAGTAAGACTTTAGTCAGTGAGCGCTTTCTATAATGGGCTTTATGTTTTGATTTATTCATTAATAGTTCGCTGTTATTCGGGCTCGCAGAACAGCGCGGTAATACTTTGAAAGTAAATATTTTGTTTGACGATTTTTAAAATACAATTATGAGAATATTATTCAGTACATTATAACTATTATATCAGATGGCATTGCACCGACCAATCAAAAATAATCTCACAAATATCATACGTCTCATTACTTGCTGGAATCCTTAATACATTTTAAAACTAAATACGTAGGTATAGTACAGTCAATCGCACATCGCCATTGATAGCACTTATGTTGTGGAAGTAAGAGCGCAATCCCAGTGCAAGATTTTCGTCTGATATGCGGCTGAATGTAGGGACTTAATAAGTATCAGCCGGTCAATTCAAGTGTAATTTTAAAGAAGGATGTAGGAATATTGTGTTGAATATAAAACTTTAAGTTTCAAACGCTACAAATAGTGCTAACTACAAATTATTATTATTTTACTATAGTTAACCTTACCCAAATCTCACTTGCAATTACAGGGAAATTCAGATATAAATAACGATGAAAATAAATACTTTTACGAATTTATTTATTTACATAATGGATTACATATATTTTTCAAGGAAATCATTAAATATGTACAAATGTTGAATTCTCAAATCTGAAAATGTTTTAACGAAACATGTCACTGAGTGTATAATTAGCCTATAATGTTCTCACTGCTGGGACACAGACCTTCTCTTGGTGAGAGGGAGTGGGCCGTAATCCACCACGCGGGCCCAGTGCGGGTTGGTAGATGTCACATGTCTTAGAATATTTGGTTCTAGGACATGCCGGTTTCCTCACGATGTTTTCCTTTACCGTTTTGAGAGCAGTGGTGATGAAATAATTTACACAAAGTTAAGCATCTCTCTGGGTTCGAATCTACGACCTACAACAGGTAAGTCGCGGCCGTTACCACTGGGCCACCATTGCTAACGAGTACTTCAAAATTATTAATTATTATCATCCAAAGCTGCGTCAACATTGGTGATATTACAACTACAACGGTTACGCGTGGTGAAAATGACACAGCGATCCATTTAGCGATAATACACAGTACAGAATATTATACACTTTGTATGGAATATTGTTTTAATGTATCGAATGGGGATTCAGCTTAAGGACTTCGACTGACCTGCGAACATGTCAGGGTGGATGGATCTGAACTGGTGGTGCCGTGGCGCGGCCCCCGGCCGGTGCAGCTGCGGGATCAGGTGCAGCCACAGCGCCATCTTGTGCCCGCGGTAGTGACTCTTCACGCGGAGCTTCGTACCTGGTTAAGAAGACCAAACATAAAAAGTGTGGCGAGACTCAATTGATAAATCTTTCAAAGGCAGTAGAAGGAAAAGCTGTTTTCCAAAGAATCATTTATTAATGAACAATGGTGGATGAAAATAAAGCCAAGAAAGTGCCATTCCCTAAATCAAATTACTGACAAAAGCGAATCCCTACCATTTAAATTCGACTTCAAACAAAGGTGTGACACGGAAGGACGGTAAAATTGCTCTCAAGTGATTATGAAACAATCACTCGCAGCAGTTATCAGGTGACACTGACCTGTAACGTGGAACCCATTAATTGACCGACAATCATAATAATATTAGAAACCCATTGACTTCTTTGCAATACATTCGTAAGCAAACCGTTTTCAATTTACGAAAAATGAACTCTGTAACAACTCCCGCTTCAAACAAACAAGCACGAAAGGATTAAAAAAGTTGTAAACCCTTGCAAAGAACGAGAGGGAAGAAAACACGCACATTCGCTGGAAGCAGATCGTAAAAATAACGAGTTTCGACACAATATGGCCGCCGAAACTTTGAATGGGGCTTTATCTGATTAACTCCGCGCCGTGCGAGATTTTATTTTCAGATCAGTTTAGATGAAAAATCCCTCTGTTATTCTGTTCGAACTTGTTTTGTACGCACGCGAGTTTGTGACTTTCATTACGATGAATTTGATTAACCTATTTATGGAGCTGTTTTTGGCATAAAATGAGTTAAGTTGCCATCAGAATATGGAAACGTGTTGTCATGGCGAGTTTTCCGTGGAATATTTTTGTTGTTTCAATGTGAGGTTCGAATTTATGATCTACGCATTCGTACAATTTTGAACAAATTTATGGTTTTGGTATAAGTGAATCAACAGCTACTGTTCTTCGATAACGTATTCTCTGAAAGGCATTATGGTCGTAAGATAATTAATTAACCAAGGTAAGGACACCTATTTCCGCGGTATTTTTACTAAAACTCAAAGGAGATCGAAAATTAAGCATTTATTGAACCCTTTTGAAGGTGTGGCTATTTTTATTAGAACCAGTATTGTTTCTACTCTTGAAATAGACACTAGGTTTGGCTACTAGATATGGTGGCTATTTTTATTAGAACCAGTATTGTTTCTACTCTTGAAATAGACACTAGGTTTGGCTACTAGATATGGTGGCTATTTTTATTAGAACCAGTATTGTTTCTACTCTTGAAATAGACACTAGGTTTGGCTACTAGATATGGTGGCTATTTTTATTAGAACCAGTATTGTTTCTACTCTTGAAATAGACACTAGGTTTGGCTACTAGATATGGTGGCTATTTTTATTAGAACCAGTATTGTTTCTACTCTTGAAATAGACACTAGGTTTGGCTACTAGATATGGTGGCTATTTTTATTAGAACCAGTATTGTTTCTACTCTTGAAATAGACACTAGGTTTGGCTACTAGATATGGTGGCTATTTTTATTAGAACCAGTATTGTTTCTACTCTTGAAATAGACACTAGGTTTGGCTACTAGATATGGTGGCTATTTTTATTAGAACCAGTATTGTTTCTACTCTTGAAATAGACACTAGTTTTGGCTACTAGAGCCAGTGAGGACCCGCGTCAGACGGAAGGCGAGGACGCCGTGGCGGCTCTCAAGCCACTCCTCAAAGAGAGGACTTACCGCCGCAATTGTGGCTTGCCCTACAACTACTTACCTAAGTTTGTGAAAGGTATTATAAAGGAAATACGGAAACCTACATGTTATCAAAACTAAAGAAAAGTGCATCGCAAGCTACGTAAAATTGTGTACAGTCTGTATTTAACGTGTGTATATACCGCGGAATAAGGTGCTCATAGAACCTTACCTACCTACTATACATCGGAATAGCGTTTCACACCAAAAAATCTCGTTTCCTAATTCCCAGTATTAAAAAATGCAAGATATTTGCATAATTTATATATAGATTAATACTTAATTGCAACATCTTCGTAAATATAATATAATACTTGCAAAAAATTACATCAAATTATGTATGCACTAAAATTTTCCGTCTTAGTTTTCCCATACAATGAATTAACAAAATATCAAAATATATCATCATTGACATGCTATAATTAGTGAATGAAACACAAAAGTATACCTCAGAAATAGATATTAATATTCTTTATAAGTTTGGAATTAAGTTGTGGAACCCAAAGCAGGAACGGCCTAATCATAAAAAACAACCTGTAAGTTAAAAAAAGAAATAAAGTATCGGAAATTGTTATTTTGCGGTATAGATCGGAATAAGGAACCGGCTGAAATATTTGGCACCTAATGCCGCGGTATTTTCACCTTCATTTATTCAGAAAAACATACAAAAGTTAATTGTTTTCGATTGAATATATAATTTTTGAAATAGTTTAACTCAAAGAATTACACATACGGTACAAAAATAACCAAATAATCACTATTTAACAAAACATGGCACTCACGTGCACGAGGTCCAAAATGTATGAAGCGTACGTTCTGATCAGCTGCTGACGCAAAACTAAGCAATTATTTTAAAACATATACTCATTACATTACGCAAAGTTATATTATCAATTGAATAAAAGTGTTTTTAGTTAAAGAGAGCTTGTAAATCTCTCGTAAACGCAGTTTTTCTAAATACCTCGGAATATGGTGCCAATTTTAGAACCTCTCAGATTAAGGTGGCCTTACCTTAAATGATAAGCTATTTCTTACCGATACTTAAATACTGTTGCGTATTCATTTCATATCTTGGCCAGCTGGTCACTCCTTCATGATGCCTCTCATCTGCCCGAGGAGTTGGGTCCCCAGTCTTTGCGAATGCAGCCAGGAGAGACACAGTCATCTCCGCAACAGCCACGTCACCGCGCGAGTAGTTCCGAGGGGCATACTGCATGCCCCCAACCAGGGGGAGACCCAGGAAGTACGGCAGGGTCTCACTTGTCACACTACCTAGACGCTGTTGCAAGGAAAATGGGTTTAGGTCTCTGGTTGCATTTAAAATTATTATGCTGAACAACCCCATTAATTAAAACTTGAATTAAATAGTGAACTAATTAGAAGCAAATGGGCAAATGTGGCTTTCACACAATATGTATTTCACGATAACACGAACAATGTGTGAATTAATAATCGTGTGGAGCAATAAATTACTGCTAAATTATTCATTTAACTTTAATATTATGATGTTAGTGAGAATGCAAATGAGCTAATATTCATCAAAGGAAGTTTTGACAAATTCCGCGATCATGTAGATTCTGCAAAATTAATGACCTCGCACCTCCCTAATTCATTCGCATATTATAATGAGCCTGTCGCTACTACGCTAATTTAACCACCTACCTTAATTACGTTTAATTTGTTTAGATATGAAATTATGACTTGATTGCTTAATCATGTCACTTTATCTTACCCTCTTGGTCGCAAGTCTCAACAAAAAACAGACTTAGGTACTTTAACTATTTGTACTATAATGAACTAACCTGAGGATAATCAGCATCCTTGCTCTGATGCGCGAAATGCGCGAAGTAAGTCCTGGCCCCTCGTCTCGCATGCAGCTGCGCCACTCTTAGAGCTGGTGCGGTGACCGCTGCGTCACTCAGCGACTCCAGGGTCGCATCGCGGATGTTAATGGGATGCTGGATGGGCTTCTCCCAGTCCGTGTACTCGTTGCGAATAGCCGCGAAGATCTCGTTGCGGTGGAAGCGGTACACGTTGCGGACGTACGTGCGGAGGATGCGGTTCCTGAGGAGTAGATGCATGAGAATAAAATGATCGAACTCGATGTTAATTTCAGCATGCGAAAGGAAATTGATAGCATAATCAAAGATATGAAGACAGCATAGATTATGATGAAAACGAAAAAAAAAGAACTTCTGGAAAATTCTAGAAGCATCACAGATAATATTAAAGCAGAAAAATTGCTCCATAAAGAAAACGGAAAAACTTACCTATGTTCCTCTTCAAATCCGTGCCTAATATCCTCTTCACTGAAGAACTGGTAGCTCTCAGTGGTGGCCACTACCACGGCGAGGGCGCAGTCGAGGAAGGCCTCACTGGCATGCAGGGCTCTGGTCGGGGCCTGGCCCTGCGAGGGGCTGTCTCGGGAGATGGGCACTGACGGGGCCCAGCCCGCCAGGAAGCGAGCCCTGGGGGCGTCTACTGCCAGCAAAGCCGCCAGTGGACGGGCGCGGATGCACTCCACGAACCTAGGGGAAAATCAGACAATATTTTTCTGATTCTTAAACGGTGTAGGAAAAGATCTTAAGGAAATGGCATGTCCTAAAACCGAAATATCAAAAATATAATTATATAACAACATTCCGCCCTGGCACCACGTAATGGATTATAGCCAGCCTTTCATAGAGCGGAGTCGTGACTCCGAGCAGTGGTAACATGTTGGTGTTGCTATTGTTCCATCTTTTGATTTCAAAGTACACTATATTTTGCAACAATATAATATTTTTCTAAACACACTATGATTACTGGTTACTACATAATGTGAAACAGAATTAACTCCAAAAGCAAGTCTTACCAGTTCTCGTCATTGGTGGACTCAGGTGTGCAACGCAGCGCCTGCGCAGTGTGTTCTCTGGACAGTGCCGCGTCGGGCGCTAGAGCAGTTGGACTGAGTGCCGACCCACTCAGCAGGAGGACGCGAGATACCAGACCTGGTGTAAACAATATTCAGTAAAAATATAATTAAAAGGCGGCAAAATTGAGAGGATATATTATTATGTGGAATTATTCCTTAACACACACAATAACATTTAATTTAAAATTAATCTGTCAGGAAGGGGTCGCAATCACTTATAACTTCGTTTATTTTTGTTTACTAATGTTAATTGTTATTAGACAATTAAATAAAACTCATGGAGGTATTTTCGAGTTAGGTTTTAAATATTACGTCCTGTAAATGGGCACCATTTGTAGCCTCACAAAGACGGGCTTTTTCGAGAGCACTTCTGATTACTTTCCTCAGAACATGAGGAGTTAACAACCGTATTTCAGATCGAATGTTCGCCTTCGTCTGCTTGATTGTCTTGGTTTTATTAATGTACACCTTTTCTTTTAAATAACCCCAGAGAAAATAATCTGGCGCTGTTAAATCCGTGGAACGTGCAGGCTAGTGAAATGTTGATAATCTCGATATTTAACGCTCGCCGAAAGTCTGCCTCAAGATATTCAGTAGTTATTGTGGCTGATGCGCTGTGTCTCCATCTTGTTAGAACCACATCTCTGGACTGTCGATAAAAGATGGCGTATTTTTTTCAATCAAATTATAATTTCGATCTGTGGCTTCTCAGCTGAGACGAACATCTTCGCGTTGGTGTTTCAGGGTTCTCCTCTACACTCGCTTGCACTCGTTGAATATTGTCTGCATTTCGAGCAGAACGTGGTCTTCCAGTTCATGGGAGATCGGATACTAAACCTCTCTGCTGAAAACGTGCCACCAACCGTTGAATCATGGGTTCTGAGGGAGAGTTACGCACATGGAAATGGCGGCGATATGCTCGCTGGGTTTGATTAATAGACCGATGATGTTCCAAGAAAAATTATTATTTTGGTACATTGGATAGCCGTGAAATTATCCATGATCAATCTCCAAAATGTATTTTTTAATTTGTTAAAATAAAAGAATGGTGAATGATAAGTGCAAATGTCATATTTTATTTTTATAACCCCGTCGTGACTGTTGCGCCACCCAGTAGGACAGTGACTGATGACGTCAAACGCTTGCTAGGATATGAGATTGTTTTGTTTTATTCATACCTACCATACTCGTACAAAACTTGTAGAACATTTCAGAACAAAACGAAACCAGAAACATTTAAAATATTTCTGATTATAGTCCGTGATAGCGATGTGTAATCGAAACAAAGCAAAATCGACGCTCACAATATGACAAAAATAGACGTGATATATGTAGCTCAATATTACTAGCTTATCGTGACACATTGTCTTCCAAATTAAATGTCAAAATTCAGCTATTTTTGCATATTTTTCTCTTTGATTTTATATTGATACGTGATACTGCAATATCATATGACACATAGCATATGCATATGCAATCGCTTCGGGAATATTTCAGTGTGGTGCAACGCAATCTGCCCCGACTATAAATAGATAGCTATTTCTCAGGTGGAGTTTAGACTTCATTTCTAGGAAAATATGTTCGTATGTGATTTAACGTGTTTATAGTTCGAACCCAAGTTGAGTCAATATTCAGAGATTTTAAAAGACGTTTTATCTAGCTTTGAATGCTGAAAACGATTAGAGAACGTAGATACATTATAGGAATGCATTATAGGAATGTAAAGACTAGATATATTACTTCTTTTTGATACCCTTTTTAACCCCCGATGCAAAAACGACAGGGTGTTATAAGTTTGACGTGTCTGTGTGTGGTGTGTGGGGTGGGTGGGGGCTGTGTGTGGGGGTGTGTGTGAGTGTGTGTGTCTGTGGCACCGTAGTTCCCGAACGTATGAATTGATTTTGAATTTGTTTTTTTTTTTTTAAGAAATCGGTTTTCTTTCTTTGTCCAAAAATATTTGCACAAAGCTGTTTAAGACGCCTAGTGATTCAACTGGAGAAATTTTTCCAAGTTAAACTAATACATATAATTTTACAAAGTTCTTTAATTGCATCTTATAGTAAAGTAATAAGAAATCAATCACAGCGATTGTGAGGTTTGATGGCTCATTGAACAATCTTTGTATGTTGTGTGTACATAAATAGTTAATAAATAAATATAGGTAGTAGGTACTTAAAATAGTACAAAATCCAAGTAATCACGTCTTATTTCCCTCACCTTTACTATCGGGTAGCATAAGTAGCGCGTTGACGAGAGCCGCCCCAGCCGCGTGCCCCGCCAGCGTGACCCGCCGCGGGTCGCCCCCGAAGGCGGCCACGTTGCGCCGCACCCAGCCCAGCGCGGCCGCCACGTCCAGCACGGCCGCGCCGCCGGCAGCTTGCACCGGGGTGGACCTCACGCCCGGAGTTAAATAACCTGGGAGATGGATGAGAGAATCATCATTTTTACCGTTCGTGAATCAGAAACAATCACAAGGAAGGGGTTAAGATTTTAGTAAGGGAAACAATTAGAATCCCGGATTCCGTCAAGATGATGGACAGCAGCAGAAGCAGAAGATGATAATTAAAATTGATATATAAAACCTTTGTTTAATGTAGCACAGAAAACACAAACGCACCCCACGCCAGATGGGATGGTTGATTTAATTTGAAGTGATTTGTGCACCTCTGATTTATGTGCTACGTGAGCGTCTACGCCGCTACGCCGCTACGAGCTATGGGCTACGAATAATACCAACTTGCTATGGAATCAGCATTGAGTTTAATATTGATGCTGAGGGTAACTGGCAAAGCTGAATTAATATTAGTTGGGTTTTTGAATTGTATGTCGTTGTTTACCTAATAAACCTAGCCTATAGTTGATGGTGACGACGAGTAGGTGCGCGCGCGCCGCCAACACGGCGCCGTCGAGCGCGTTGGCGGTGCCCCACTCGTGGGATGGCCCACCGGCCCACACCACCACCGCGTACGGCGCTTCCACGCCGCGCGCGCCTAGGCAAAATAACAATATTGACACATACACACAATCAATGTTGAACACCTATGGAATATGGCAGACAGGCTTATACATTGCAAATACCACACAGAAATGCTGCATAAACAAATAACACATCAAGCGTCTTGTCCGTTATATTCCACATGCTTTCTATGTGATACATTCAAATCGTAATATGAACAAACTCGCCACACTTTTCATATCCACTGCTGCTCTTGAAAGCCAAAAGGAACGGTGGTGACCACCAGAACAGCGTCGAGTAAATAAAAATCGATGAGTTCAGGAGAAATTATTCAACGGCCTTGGATCCATCCCGCAAAGAAATCAGAAAAGATTCCAGTTTGACTGCTGCTTATTGTAGCAACCGGAAAAAGTAAAATCAAAAGGATTTGATAATATTTTTGATGTCATAATAATGAATGAACTTACCGCTACCGGGCACGTATATGTTGAGGTAGAGGCAGTCTTCGCTCTGGTTGGCGAGCAGCGGCACCGTCGCGCGCAGCTCGTTGTATATTCCGTGAGGCATTTTTGTCAATGCTGCACTCCTGGTACAAAGGGTTTCATTATCTTTCTTACTTTAATTCTTTGCAACAGACTGAAAACGGTCGTCAACCTTTGTAGTAATAGAAACAGTCAAGTAGGCTAAGGGCGAATAGCACCAATGACACTGATCGCGATTTAGATGTGCTGATCGCGTTCATTGGTGAAATTCGCCCCACGACAAAATTAGACACTACGCATGGGCTTTGACTAAGCAGTGTCCATGTCACTTTCACACAATTATCACACTAAAGGACAAGACAGCGACGGGAACAATCATAATCTTAGCCTAAGTATTTGATATGTAGTGTTTACTAAGGTCAGCTTAAAAACGCTTAAAAAAAAAGGAGTTCTCAAAGCATTATTATACCTTAAAGTTTGATGTCCCAGAACTACAAAAAAGGATGCTATAGTTATTCTTAAAGTGTTCAAAAGTAGACTTACTTGTTGGATATGTCGGGATAGCGCTGAGGACAGACGGGGGCGAAGGCGTCGGCGAGGCGTGTCCCTGACCAGCTGGGGGCCGGCGGCGGCGGGGCCAAGCGCGCCGGGGCCCCTGCGTAAGGCACCCCCAGGAACACCTCCACCGGCTCCAGGCGACGAGATGCAGGTTCTACTATGATGCCGCGGATCGCACCTACGATGAAACGGAATGATTAAGTCGAGTGGCAGAGATTAATAATACAAAAAGCCCTTATTACAAGATCACCTGTTCTATTACTATGCCTGCATTTGGTATGACTGCTCTTTACTAAAATAAGGCGCATAAAATGCAATGTCGACAACATTCAAAATTTTCCATTTATTCAAACGTGTTTTCAGATAGTAAACATCTGATGGCCGAGTATAGCACCCTGAGGGATACGCTAGCTCAGAGGTTTTTCTAATAAACAATTACTGAACAACATAGAAATTATCAATTACTGGACAACATTAAACAATTACTGAATAAAATAACACATAATGTACCAGCTCACTTTTTTATCCAAAACGTTACTGAATTCTAAATTCACCGTTGGAATCATTTTTAAATGATAATGCCACTATCATCGTTCAGCAATATACATTATTTTTGAACGGCATCCATTATACTTAATTCTCAATTTATATTCATAGGCCTTACATCGGCAATCAACAAATTTTGACGAGTTCACAAGGATTTATAATATTATATCAAGAATTCATAGTTGGCCAAATGATATGTACAGCTTTTATAAAAATATCGCTCTAATTTTCTGAGTTTTATTGTTTTACCATTTTGATGAATATGTTTATTAAAAATGTTCGCCAAATGAAGATAGTTAGAAAAGTAGTCGCGTAGAGCTATTAGTTTTTCTAATTACGAATAAAATATAAAAATTAAATATATAAATGTTCCTTTAGCTCCTAGTTTATCAGTTATTTAGAAACCATTCAAATAATCACTTTTCAAACATACTTTTATCTTTTGTTCTTTAACAAATGTTTTTTTCCTTAAAATTACTTTTGCGGTTCATCCAGGAACTTTCAGAAGGTTGGCCAAGATTAAAATGCGTAAGATTATGCTTGACTACATAAATTTATTAAAGAATTCGCCTGTTTTAGAATCAATTATATTTGGTAAAATTAGTGTATTCAAGTCCTGAAAAAAAAATGTCATAGATACATCCTTGTTTTAGGGAAATTTACGGTTCAAAACACGATAAATTGTAATTAGCTTGATAAAATAAAAATTCGAAACAGAGTCGATTCTAAAACCATTTTTCGTTTCATTGCAATGTTTCAATTTCAATTTCAAAATTGCATGTACCATGAGGTAATCGTATTTAAGAGGGAATTTAACGGTTGGATTTTTGAGTTGAATGCATTGTTTTAAATAAACACAAAAATAGTCAATAGGGCTAAATCGGTTCGTGCTCAGAGAGTCCTGCGGGACGTCATCGAGAGTGGAACTGTCAATGTATTTTTTAAACGCCTTCTCTGCCTTTGTTAAAAAAACAAATAAAATAACAACACATTCGCTCAAAAATTGCGACAGCTAAAGAAAAGAAAGAAAATACATTTATTTGCGGTAAACATGACACAAAGAAAAAACACAAAAAGAACGAGTTGGGGGAAAATTAGAAAAAAAAAACAGAAAATAAAATATCTAGTAATTAGATTATAGTTTTAATTCACAAAATTGTTTTAGTAAATGTGATTATTTCTATGCAGGGTGATGACGTTTATTTGTCATCTTACAATAGCGTTAGACACATTACAAAATATTATCGATAAAATTATAGTCAAAAGCGACTCGTATATTACATTATTTAAAAAAATATGTCATTGTCTAGGAAGAAGTTTTAATAAAACGCTTTTTTCTAAGATTTTTTAATCCTATTCATCCAATTCACTGTCCATCTAACGATCTTAGTGACGATCATATCGTACATTGATTACATAGTTAATATCGGTTGTATACTAACAATATGAACAACTTTAAGTCTGACAACAACAATGAAAATTAGAATGTATGGAACACGATAAAAATCGTAATGATATTTCTCGAATAGCGAAGCTACCCACGTACGACGTAGTGACGTCGGTATTGAGTATTGTAGTCGTATAGTCGTCTGGTGCGTCGCGATGGTCATCGATATTTACTAATCACATTATAATTATATCAGTATCGAATAGGTGTGGATGTAGCTGCCGACATATCGATATCGGGTTGGTGTAGTTATCTGATAATGTGGAAACCTAAGGAAAAAGAAATCTAACTTGAGAAAAACGAATTCAGTTGATAAACTGCAAATATTTTATACTGTGGCATAGATATTCTGTTGTGAGTTTTTAATTTTTTATAAATGGCATCATGCAGATCAACCTAGAAGGTTGTCGGCTGCTTAACCGTCCCTGCCTGTGGGTGCCTCAATAAATTAAGGTCTCTAGCCAGGGCTTAAAAACTTAAACACTAAGCGACTACACGCAAAGGGCACCCCCGGACGGTACGGACCTCGGTTTAGGGCGTCGCTGGGTGACGGCAGCAAGGGAGAGGCTGGGTCGGATTAATTTGGGACGAATTTAAAGCTTTAGTCTCAGCGGCGCGGGCTGGCTCGAGGAGCGAGGGTTGGGGCGGACATAGACTGGGTAGCGGCGAGCCTCGGCGGCGAGGACGAATGGACGACCGTCAGATTTTGTACTTTCTAAGAGTACTGGTGGTCTTGCTACTCTCATGGAGGAGGGGTTGTAGCGTCGTTGGGAATTGTTAAGGTATGCCTTGATCGGCGAATCCTACTTTTGCGGGAGGGAGTGTATTGGGCGGCCGTCGCAGATACGTTTTGAGAGGCGTTTCATGAATTGCTGGACGGTGGGCATTCTGAGATCTAAGTGAAGATCCTCATTGCGGACATAGAAGGGAGCCCCCGTGACTGTTCTCAGGAAATAGTTCTGGAGGGTCTGCATCCTATGGAGATGGTGTGGCTCAGCGTGTGCGAAGATAATGCAATACGCAATATGCACTTGAGTGACAATTTTCTGCGGGCGGTCAATATGAAAAGGAGTCTACCTCTTGGTAGACTTCACTCTTGCGAAGGAGGCGCGCGAACGACCCTGAGAGCGAAGAAGAGTCTCGTAAGATGAGCACGAGACGGTCGGGCACTCCGAGTTGGTAAAGCTTATATAATAAGCCGTTGTGCCAGACTTTGTCGTGTGCTTTCGCTATTTCTAAGAATAACACGCCCGTCATCACGTTACGCTGGAAACCAGAGCTTAAGTGCTCCATGATGCGATGGAGCTTTTGGATGCACGAGTGTTGGGTTCGGAAACCAAACTGTTCGTTGAGTATGAGGCTCTTTGCTTCGGCATAGTATTTGAGACGCTTATTAATAAGCCTCTCGTAGATTTTGTCAATAACACGAGGAGACTGATGGGATAGTAGCTCATAGGCTCAGACTTGGGGCTGCCTGGCTTGGGAATACCGATAACGGTGGCCTCTTTCCACACTTGTGGAAAGATGTTGTTGCTCAAGGCGCCGTTGGTGATAGCGGTCATTAGCATTATGAGAACTGCGCGAAATGGTTGGCGGCGCATCGTAAATAAATACGTCACTCTGCATTTCGTCTACAGGCCCGGAAATCCTCGCCTTAATTAAAAGTTGCACAAAATTCAACGTTTTTCCATCGTCGGCATAAAACAGTTGCTTTACAAACAAAAACCTTACGATTTCGTAAAATCGGTAACAGTATTTCCCTTTGACGTACCGATCTCATCGACACCCAACAAAAACGGACCTAAATTACTGCCACCGAGTCGAGACAGCAGTGAATAAATAAATTGGCAGAATCACCCGCGCTGCGTGTCGGAAAAGCCGCCATTTATCCCATTTGCCGGCACTCCCAGAATCGGCATCAAACAATAATTAATTAATTGATCCCGCATTCCCGTGTCGCGTCTGCAAAACGGGGCAACATCATTGCATACCATGTACCCGGCTCGAAGGACCGCCTGATTGGATTGTCTCGGGATCTGACGGAATTAAACTCTCACGAGTTCGGAACCCTGAGGTTGTACTCACGTAGGTTCCTGGGTGAGAGCGAGTTCGGAACAAAACTCGTGGATTACGTCACGTGCGGATAATCTGCCGTGGTTCTGTTTACGCATAGCATTATGATTTACGTAATACGCGTACCATAGCGACCCTCAGCATTCTACGCTCATTTTGTAACGGGCGAACACACAAACGTGATAACATTTATAACTTTATTACATGGAAGCATGGTTAGATATTGTTGTAACAGGTTTACGAGTACACTACAAAACCCTTGCTTACGGTTTGTTTTCACTTCACACGGAAATTCTTCGTGATCTCGGATGTCAGTTCAGTTATCTAAAAGTGTTAAACCTTAATCATCATTGTTACATTCCAATCTGAGGTTCATTGGAAGTTGCCTTTTTGCCATTAAATGGCGCAGGCTGCCTTGGGTAATTAATTGTACATTATGTTTATTTATATTTCGTTTTGCTGACCAGGGTGTTGTTATTGTTATTAATAGTTAACTGTTTATTCATTTTACTCCGATGGTCCTAGTTTATCATTCGTGATTTCGAGTTACAGATATATGAACATAATCCAACATTGCATATGTAAGCGCGGACGCCCTTATGTCTGAAGGCTTATTTAGGTATTAAGTTCTGTTTACGTTTTTATTTCTTATTTCGGCTTGAGTATAGTTTACAATGCTTTTGTTAGTATATTGACGTGTGCTAACTATATGGCAAATAATTTAATTGAATGTTGTTTTGTGATTCGTAATGTTAATTACTTACTATTGTATAGAATCAAGTTCATTCATTTATTTATTTATTAAAACTTTATGCACAAGTAAAAAAAATCTGTACTAAGGCGGACTTAATGCCTGAGGCATTTTCTATCATTCAAACTTAGGGTGATGCAGAGCCAAAACATGGCATGTGCATTATACGGGATAGATAGCTCGAAAATAACTATAAAATACAAGAATAAATGCTAATACATACATACATATAAACAAAATAAACTTTGTTCAGAGAAATAACGATCGGTAGATGAGAAAACGAATCCAGCAAATCAGCGCTGGGATGTTTCGGCCAACTTCTGACGGATGTGCTCACGTGCCTCCACTTTAAAATATAACCGACTGGTTGTCGTCCTCATATCCAGAGGAAGCGCATTCCAAAGAAAGACCGCCTGGACAATGAAAGAAGAATGAATGAAGCCAGAACGGTGAGAAGAACATCGTAGAAGACGATTGTTAGTCGAACGAAGATTTTTTACTACGGGTAGAGCAAAAATATTGAATTTGGAAAGTCAGGTAAGAAGGAGAAGTGGGTTTGTCGAGAATAGAGGACAACGTGGATCGAGCCCTCAAATCTCTGCGCTGACGAATGCCAAGTTCCTCTAACTGAACAGATAGCTGTGCTACTGGGGAGTTTGTTGCGCCACTTCTTCTTTGCAGCTAAAGCACTAGGAAGTTGTGAAGGGCAGACGTTTTGGGGGACTGTCATGTAATTTTGACGTTCAAAAAGTGCTGATTCTCAGCGTAGTTTAAATAAATGACTTTTGATTTCATTCACGCCATAAACATATTATTATGTGGGTACAAGTCATTTTGTAAACACATCAGTGAAAAGTTCTACTGTTTTCAAATGAGTGCATGCTGCCTTCATCGTTACCGAAATGATTCGGTATATCATGCTTAGGCGTGCTACGTGGTACGTTTACACGTACCTGCGAGTGTGTGCCAGCGACGGGAGCACCAGCGCCGTGCTGAAGCATGTTCCTAATGTGGACTTGCCTGACCAGCGTGGTCCATGGTCTGTACGTACCTGCGTGTGTGTGTACGATGCGGGAGCTGTACCGCGGGCCGGCGGCGGCCAGCGACGCGAGCACCAGCGCCGCGCACCAGCACCACGCCGTCCGCAAGCAATCCATGCGCCATCACGCGACGATTGGCTGCAACAAACGATCAATTTAGTTCATCATAGATAGATAATTATCCTCTATATTGCACAACAAATAAAAGAAGAAAACGGTCGGAAAAGAGCAACATCAAATTCAATATGAATTTGATGTTGCTCTTTTCCGACCGTTTTGGAAGATTGGTTTGACGTTTTAAATAAAACGTCAATATTGTTTGACGTTAAAAAGTGCCTTTTATGTGCCTATTTGAAATGAATGATTTGACTTTGACTTTGGTTTACGGTAAATATTTTGATGCTAAATGAAAAAATAAAACAAATTTATTACATTTAAATTACCTTATGTTAGAAGTTGCGAATGTGATATCATATTGAATGGAGAAAAACTAGAATTTATTAATCAGACGGTTTTCGTAGGAATCACGCTAGACGAGAAATTACAATGGGGACCCCAAATAACATCTATTGCGGGGCGGCTAAGCTCGGCCGCTTATGCTGTTAAAAAGGTAAGACAATTAACAAATGTAGAAACCGCGCGTTTAGTCTATTTTAGCTACTTTCATAGCATTATGAGCATTATACTGTGGGGTCGGGCTGCTGACATTGAATCCATTTTTATTTTGCAAAAGAGAGCAGTCAGGGAAATTTACAATCTACGTCGCCGCGAATCTATTAGGGAACTATTTAAAAAGATTAATATTATGACGGTACCTTGCCAATTCATTTATGAAAATATGAGGTATGTAAGAAAAATCTACATCTTTTTAGGAAAAAAAGTGATAGACATAATTTTAATACTAGAAATAAAGATAAAATAGATCAACCTGTAGTGTGTATGTAGTGTCCATATGATGTTAATGTATGTTGTACCTATGTGTATGTAATCAACTTTATCTAATCATGTGTATCCTAAAATACAGGACAGTATTATTTGTGCAGTCGTGACTATCATTTCGCTCCACAAATACCTCCGACCCTACATGGCGACCCTGCCAGCGGAGATCGCCGCGCGATCTCGTTACTGACACCGCTGTGCCATATAAGAGTAGTAATATTTAAACAATTGGACTAAAGTCGAGCTAAGATGGATTATAATAATTATTTGATAGCATTAATTGCGTTCGCGGTTGTGACAAGTCGAATTCGATTCGATTCGATTTTTCTGATTATTTAAAGTACATACATCAATTATGGGGTGTGTTAAATGTTAAGACAATATACCTTGTGTTATACTCGTATTGCAATTAAATGATAGAAAATTTAAAACTCATATTAAAACTACACTTTGTAAACAAGCATATTACAAAGTAGTGGATTATATTCTAGATAAGAATGCTTGGAAACATGCTGATCCTGCTCCATAGGACAATCTACAGTCTAGAGAAAATCAAACTGGTTGCTAATTTAATTGTATAATTTATATTTTTTATGACATTGATTTTTATGTGCTTATTTGAATTAAATGACTTGACTTTGAGGTATAGAAGGTCAAAAAGTGCCAGGTAATTTATTACCTTCATCATAATTATAACAGAATGGCGTCTACTGCTGGATATATGCTCCGTTTAAGCATCGCTACAACGACCAGATCAGTGGTTTTCACATCCAGCGGTTTATCGTGACCTTCACCAAGCCATCGGTCCACCGTGTGAGGAGTCTTACTACAATGCGCCTCCCGGTACACCGACCAAAATACGAGCTAAGAAATACCACAGCTTGCATCAACCTAGGCATCTAGGTGTGGCTGATACAAATGCGGCGTGTGATTTTTATGGTGTGCATTATAAAGAGTATTCTAATCTATCCTATTTTATGCCCAAACCTCGAAACTAATCAAGGTGGAGTGACCACTAAGGTGGAGTGACATTCGCTACATAGATTCTGTATCCGAGACAGCTTTGTCATTTATAATAAGTCCAGTTATTATGTCGTCCTGCATGAATGAGAAATCTCCAAGCAATAGGTTAATTGTTTCAAACAGACAGCTCTAGCAAAAAAAAACTCCCGCGCGCAAAGGGCTTAACGCATGTAATTCCTGGCGGCTTTGTGGCACCTGGTGTCAACCCACTGCAGACGAGTGAAGAGGGTAATGTGACAAACAAATATTTATTATTTTTGTATAAAAGCGTAAACAATTTGAAAAGCCGGGCAATGACCCAAAACAAACTCACAAAAAGAATAAAAAGATGTTTAATATAAAATTACATCTGCCGCACGAGGAAATGATGAGACCTTTACAAAGGTAAGAAATCCGAAAATATTCGCAAACTTAGCTCAATCTTAAATATGAGACAAAAGAAACGTTCGGAAACAGGAACACGTAGCAAATGATCAGAACTCACGATCCATTCCCACGTTGATTAACTTTTCTTTGTAGCAACACGAATGGAAATTGTAAAGGGGCTTACATCAAAAGCCGATCACACAATAAGGAAGTGAGGAAACAATCATCGAACACAAACAACAATATCGCGACGCACGCAGTGACGTCACACGCGCCAAGTTTCCCAATTAACTTAGTTCCGTATCTTTGAGGAACAGAATTTCGTCAACTCTTTAGAAATGTTTTCCCCCAAGTGGTTATTCTTCACAAAAGTTAAGTTTGGGGAAAAAGTGGTTTAGTTTTTGCCGCCGGCGGTCGGAAGACAAATAGTCTCCTTACGTCGCGTCGGCTGCAGACGGAGCTGAATGGGGCTTGAGAGCGGTCGACATGCACGCGTCATGCTACACTTACCTACTTATAAGTAAAACCTAATATGTGTACAAAAATACACGATTCTAATAAAAATGTTATTGTGTATTTCGTGACCTTTAACTTTGTGCCTCACTCATGTCGGCGCTTTGATTTCCGTTCGCAGAATCCTTAAAGTTTCTTTTGTGACTTTTTGTGAAAGGGTTGCGGATCACTAAAGGCTAGGTGTCCTATACACGCTGCAGGGTACTGAAGGCGTTAACCTGGCCACCTGTTAGGCACGAACCTGTCCCGACGAGGCTCGCATACTAAAACTTGGCTAACTCAAAGGGACACGTGTAGCAGACATATTGCCGCTGGGTACCGAACACTTTGATATCTAATATGTTCAGCCTTTGTAGTATAAATATAAATATGGACGGGTGTCCGTAGCTAAGAATACTTATATGTTGCCAAGTGTTTCGGAAAAAATGTCGTGAAAAGTCTTTTTGAGGATTATATCTGATACAGGGATCGCGATAATATCCCGACATATAGTCTTTTCTAGTATAACTACTGTCCAAAGGCATGACAAAACATTAATCGAGACATGAGTTAATCCCAAAATTAAAATTGAACACCTGACACGGGTGAGTCGATCACATAATAAGTTGTAACGTATTACTCTCAAATATTCTGTATAGTAGACACCTATAGAATCACAAAAATCGATTGCGACCATCTCCTTTCATCCAGTTTTAATCAACGACGTCGGCATTCAATTCATGGAAGGTATCACTATCGAACTATTTAACAGCTCCGACCGGCGCAGTCCCGCAGCTACCTCAGTTGTCAGTAGGTATTTCTCTACGTTCGCTTTGTTCTTCCGAGGGTAAACCTTACGACAATATTAGCGGATTTCTTGGACTTTTTTACGAGAAATGTTAGAATTAACATTAAGTAATGAATACAAATAGCTAGTTAGTTTACGTCTGCGAATAACCTATTCTCCTCATTCCATGTAATAGCTTGTGCGAGACATTACGTGAGAGATGAAATTTTTACGTCTGAAATCTGCGCGGATGAGATATTATTACCGACATTGTGTAAGTGTTCATGAATCACTCTGACTACATCTCCAAAGTGATCGAGATAAGAAGAAATGTTTTGGTTATCTTGTAGTAAACACTGTTTTTGTATAGACGTGCTTCTGATATTGAATCAAAGTAGGTAAGTAAGTACTTAAAAAACACGTCTAGTAAGTACGTCTGTGATAATCGAGTATTAGAGATAAGTTCCTAAAATATAAAAAGAAAAGTCTGTTTACCAAACATCTTCTATCCTTTTAAATTTCTTTTCAACGGCTCATGAAAACAAAATATACGCCACATTCTGCGCCATTTGCATTCCCTCAGAGGAGATATAGGCTTGGTATTGGGCCCCAGGTAACTCAGGAGCCATATCGTTAGGAGCGCACGGGGCCCGGGGACCCAGCCCTCGACGACGGGTTCGGGCGACATCTGCATACGAATGTTTCAACTTCGAGACTGCGAGAGTCTCGGTTACCGAATGACCTCCAGTTTTTTCTTTGATAGAATTTCACGTGAAAAGGTGAGAGGTCATTCGACTTTAAAGCATTCATTGTTTGTTTTAGTTTGTGAATGTTTTAGTAAGGCGTTTCGAAAATTGCTTTTCGATGTATCGAGAAAAAAGGCTCTACAATCAACCTTCAATCTCGAAATGTTCTTATCACTAAGTAATCAACATAGTAACCTCGGTTTTGGATATGTTTTAGACATTAAAAAAGTTATATAAAAGCGCGTAATACTTGTCGTAAATCTTATTTTATTATAAATTGATGAATCCCTCGGCTGCTAAAACATTAAAAAGGTCTGGAAAAACATAATGTAAAAAAGATATATTCTATAAAAGCTATCAAAAACTCGATTACTAGTAAATGTGTGTTATTATAAACATAATTGGGTTCCACCTGTGTTGTTGAGAATTTAATCCGTAGCAACTATGTGGTATAACTAGTTCGCGTAAACTATCTTAAGGCGATGTTAGTGCAGTTGAGGCGCCGACACATGCTGGCGTAACGTCATTAGCGTGCTACGTGTGCTTAGCCGACGTTATTATACAACTTGTACTAGACAAGCAAGTGTACGACGATGTACTATGTAGAATGCCGGGAAGAAGCAGTATTTGATAACAAACGAAAATCTTGAAGTAATATTGTCATAAAAGCCTAATTTCCTCGGTGCGATTTAATTGCCTGTGGCGTATCATTGGTTGAAGCTAAAATAAAAGTTGCACGTATGAACAGTGCTACTTTAATTTTATTTTATACCTCAGGCAAGCAACTCGCTTCGTGTAAATGGGGCTGAACTGAAATCTTGCAACTTATTAGTTTAACCGAATAGGTAGGTACCATACCAATAATGATAATGAAAAACATCAAAATAATATTCGATTGACTTCAATCTAGTCAGATTCTAAAGATTATTTCATTCCAAAAGTTCAAAAATATTATTCAGAAACGTCCTTTAAGTGAACTAGGTCAGAAACTAGCCGCAAGGCATTAGTAGCGAAATTGGATGGAAAGCAATAAGATATTGCTTGATGGAAGGGCCGCTGGCTGCGGATCCCTCACCGGCTGACGGAAAACAAATTGCTTTGAGATGTAAGTAGCAGACGTGCGCTCTCTCCGTCATAACTTATTGACATTTCTTTGAGATGTCATGTAAGAAATAACTCTTTGAGATTCCAGTAATTTTGCGATTCTTGTATCCAAAATATCTAAAATCAAATAGCGGTTTGATTGATTTTGTGTTATTTTCAGAGGCTTTACCCCTCTTTCATAAAACTAAAAAGTTTTATTTTTAACTAACTACCTACTCTTATACCGGTTTCACACGGTTCGATTTTAGTCGAATAACTGTGAATTTGAAATTCATTTTGATTGAAAGTCTGTGCAGACGGTTGAAATCGCTTTCGATTTAGCAGTGATCAACTAAGATCAAATTGTGTGAACCCGGTGAGTTCTGATGCACATTTTAAAAATTTCAACGAAAATACACACCATATAAATAAATTGCGTGTGTTATAAATAGGTAACTCTTTTATTTATTACTCACTCACTTACTCAAAGAGAAATCACTTTAACGATTTTCTTTTGATGTCAACTTGATATTCATAGCCGAATCAGCGCGCACTTAAAATATGGAAATAATAGGGGCTTCTCAATTTATTTCATAATATTCAGTCCCAAAAAATGAGAGGACATTTGATTGGATAACACGGGGTGCCGACGGGGTCCACGTAACGAAGTCTTGGCAATAGCGGAGCCGCCGATACTCTGTGACGCAAGAGGCCACTCCAACAGTTCTCTCAGACGTCATTAATTCAATAGCATTACCTCCCTTTGTACCGCGGATTATAATAATTGTCTGTTCCGGAGCCAGCTTTGTTCTAACAAGCTCAGTACTCAGTATCAGTTATTAACAATTATTTATAAGTATTTTTGGAAACAAAGCCAAATTCTCTTCTAAGATTTATCTTCATTTTTATTTCTAAAAACATTGTTCTATCGAAGCTTTGTCCCGTGATTAACGACAACGCGCAAATTAGGTTTCTTTTGATAAGAACTTAATTCATTTTATGTTGTTTCCTAAGTTTTTAATGGTTTGTTTGTGTTTAATTTGTTAATGGCGATGATAATGAGTTTTATAAGGAAGTTTGTGATAAAATCTTTTTTATGTTTTCCTTTTTTTTCTTTATTTGGAAAGTAATTACTGGTAAAGTACTGTTCAAACAGGTGTGAACTTGGTTCTCTATTCTCTCTTTCCTGTATATCTTTTAAATTACATAGCCTATATATTCCCCGAGAGGATAGGCAGAGGTGTATCATATATTTGAACTGGTTGCTATTAAATAATATACAAGTCAGGTGTGATACTTTTGATAAGTCAATGTAACATAAGATTGATTAATCATATATTTTTAACGGACTTCAAAAAAAGGAGGAGGTTTTTTTTTATGTGTAACATAACTTTTTTTTGGGTGAACCGATTTGTGATTCTTTTTTTATTTGAAAGCTGGTGCTTCACATGTGGTCCCATTTAGATTTGATCAAGTTCTGCCCAGTAGTTTTTGAGTTATCATTAATACTGCGAATATTTTCCACTTAGTTTATATTGATGATGTTTTAATAATTTCTTGTCACGGTTATTTATATATCAAGTAGTGGTATATGAATGTGTGTGGGGTAGGTACCACAACTAAAAAGAGCAAAAAAAAAAATTACAATAAAACAACCGACTTCTAAAAAAAAAACGTAATAAATAACTTTAATTTCGGAAGTTGGTGGCCTAAAACGAAAATACACAACCAAAGACACCGACTTCCGAAATTAAAGTTATTTTTTACGTGTTTTAGTGTTTTTTTTTTGAAGTCGGTTGTTTTTTTTGTAAAAATATTTTTTGTTGATTAATAAATAAAAAAACAAAGCTATTTTGTACCCGTAGGTATGCGCACACTATGAAGACTCTTGCCTACAGAGAGGTTACTGCGGTAATTTACCGTTATAAACTTTACAACTGTAAATTACCACCGTTAAATAAAACACGACGACATGACTTTAAAAGAATGTCCAGAGTTTCTTGCCCGCTCCTCTCCATATGAACCTACTACGCTTTGGAATGGGCAACTAGCTATAACTTTCTGACTGACCGACTCCTTTGACAAATCAAAAGTAGTTGTAAACGGTATAAGTGAAACCAAAACATTTCCGCGTTCACTATACAGTATTAAACTAGTACACAGTATATATTCCGTCCGGTGTCGCAGCACAATATCTCCGCGGGTGGCGGGCTGCGACGCGCGGTTATCTCACCACTCAGGCGCTGCTGTATTTACTCCTCTTGTACAAACACTGGCAGCCGAGGAGCCATCGTCAGCGAGACCACGACACAATATTTTTTAATTACTTTTCTTGAAATTGTTACAGAATACTTTAAACCTTTAGCCTTTTTATGTCGACCATTAAAAGTGGGGTTTTTACTCGACTGCACGATAGCAAAGACAGGGTTATATTGTTCACGCGTATGTATGTAGGTATCTACGTATCTTTCTATAGTGGTATTCTTTATACCCTAACAGCTGGAGAAGTTTTAATACATGAGGTGTCTATGGACTGGTTGAGGTGGCGCGGTGGTGATGGATATGTTCTTTAAATCAAAATCAAAAGTCATTATTCAAATTAGGCTGAGATTCAGTACTTTTCGACCGTCAAAATTACGTAAGACAGTAAATGATACTTAAATTAATTTATTTCTGTAAGTAGTTTTGTACTAACACTTTTTCACGTCAATCATATTTTAAAAACTAGATGAGGTCGGCGTTTCCTATCTGACTACTCTGAGAAGAAAGCCGAAACAAACTCAGTCTCTTTTAAAGTCCAGACATAATGTTGGTGTGATCATGTGAAGACCATGTAGATATGTGTCTGGAATGGTCCCCCAAAACACCCGCCCTTCACCACTTCCTAGTACTTTAAATAAAATTAGAATGGCAAAATCAGAATAGCGTATTTTAGACGGTAATAAGTAATGTCTGGGAAATAAAAATAGTACTATGACCATGTATATCAAAATAAAGGGCTTGAAGAGATATGTACAAAAATAAAACAACACACTAAATAACTGCCACAAACTACCAGACTGCTTGACGAGAGAGCTTGTTTCGAACTTTTTAGCTGCAGTCGGGTTTTTGTTTATTTTATTAATTTCCTTTTGCAAAAGAATCGCTAAAGGTTCATAGAAACCTCAGATTGATGAGCACTGTTGGATGGATACTGCTACCTCACGAGGTAATTTTTTTCTATAATCAAAATATTTTGTTGACAATTCTGTGCGACACAATAATGGGAGCTTAGGTCACAATTAGTAATCTATGTAAGATTACTAATTTATAATCTATGGATGTTATGAAAAGTTACATTACAATACCAGGGAGGAAGCTAAACCATTTAATTTAATTAGTGTCGTGTGGCTGGACGTTCCCTTTGATCTTCAACAGTTACTACTGTAAGTACTTAGGTACACACACAGAGAGGAGCGATTTGCTATATAATTGTGATCCATTATGTTACCGTAATGTGCAACATAGCTAGTTGTATAATATTCTAGGCAGACAATACGTTATATTGCATGACATCAGAGATACCTTGTATGCACTCGAATGAAAATAAACAGGTAGGTATTGTTAATAAATAATACATTTTGTAATAGGGTACCTACTGTTATTTGAGTTCATATTAATTGCACCTCGTTTCATAATGTTCTCTTTTGACTTAATCGTAGATAATACCGGTCTCATTGTCATAGAGAGTCAATCATTTACCCCGAAATACAGCTCGTACCCTTTCCCTCCAAAAGTAAACTGTTTATTCGCAAAAAGGGTAACATAATGTGTCTCATATTACACCTTTTTACATAATAACCTAAAAACAAAACAGACAAAATTGCCCAAACACAAATATGTTTCAGTATGAATTATACTTAATTATTCTAAGCGTAATATTTTTTTGAGCATGACACAGGCGTCGTTATACCACTCATTAAACAGCTTTTATGGCGTTTGTGAACAAAGGAAGGAGGGTGGGGACGACAGGCAACCATCCATGTCTGATGGACGAATGTAATAAATGAAGGTGGATGTGGGCGGAAAGGAAATATTATGGAGAAAAATGAGAGGAGCTTTCAGAGGATCGGGAATGAATTGGAAAAGAAAGGTTGATACACACGGTTTATGAGGTACACCGTACTGTTGCTGTACTTTAAACGAAATGGAACAGTTTATTCTGCAAATACACACATGAAAAGTGTTTAAGGATCAAGGTATTTATAAATTTATTTTATTGCTCTATTGAAATAAAATAAAAAAATCTATTTAGATTGATTAAATACAATGTTTTCGTATGTGTAGATCGGCGAAGTACTCTGCGTTTGCAATAATAAAGATTTTACACCATAATTAATCCTGACATTAAAATGTGATAAAAAGATAAAAGTAAGGGTTTTTAAAGGTTTTTATTGCGTAAAATATACAATTAGCAGTCTGTATTTTAGTCGCCGCCCTCGTCCGTTGTAACAGGCGAAAAAGATTTTATGGTGTATGTACGACATCCATATTCGGCAGAGCTCTTCTTTGAAGCATATCCCATGCTTGCTCAATGGGATTTTTATAGTCTAGCGATTGAGCAGGCCATGGTGGGACGTTGATATTAACTGCGGCAAGTGTGCTTGCAACAACTCTGGCAGTGTGTGGACGTGCATTATCATACATAAGCAAAAATTAAGCACCAAATTGGATCCGCAAAGGAATCATAAAGCGCAAGAACATCTGATACAATCGTTCAGCGTTAATCTGTACATTAATATTGTCTCTGATCCAAATATCCGTTGGTCCAAATACCCGCCCATATCATGATTGTTCCACCACTGTATGCATGGACTTCTTGGCATGATTTTAAACGTTCTTGGCGTCCACGGGTCCTCCAATACCGTGTACGTCTAGTATCTGGCCTCATACCAAAGTGAGATTCGTCAGAAAAACATACAAAACGCCAATCTTCTTCTGCCCAATTTCTGTGCTCACGAACCCACTGTAAACGGGCTCTGCGATTGCGGGGCTCAATAGGTGGTACACGTAGCGGCCTTCGGCAACGCAGGTCGACTTCATGCAAGCGATTTCTTATGGTTTGATTGCTCATTGACATCCCTGAAAAGCTATGAAGCATCGTAACCAACATCATCACGGTCATTTTACGATTTCCTCGAGCAGTAATATGTATGTAACGATCTTGTCTACGTGTGGTGATGCGAAATCGTCCTCCATGTCACTCTGCCACGCTGTCAGTGATGCGGTAACGTGTCCAAAGTCGACTTATAACCCTTTACGTAGTGCCCAGAGCGATTGTCACAGCATGTTGCCGAGAACCGGCTTCCAACATTCCCACGGCTCTGATCATTTCTTCTCGGCTCAAATGACGTTTTCTCTCCATAATAACGTTCTTTTTTATAGATTCCACTCAAAGTATGGCAGAAATTTTACTGATTTGGCCTCAAACCCGTTGCAGGATTATATATATATAACTAGTTTCTGCCCGCGACTTCGTCCACGTGAAATTTCTTGTACTCCCGACCCACCCCGTCACATCGCATCGCCTGCCTGCGCTATAACGTCGTTATCGCTTAGCGTTCTTTCTGTTTTTTTTTCTTTTTGCTCGGCTCTTAAGGGTCCTAGCGTGATGTTATGTAGCCTTCCTCAAAAATTGGGCTATCAAATCAAAACAGTTCTTTTTTAATCCTACTGTTAGTTCCAGAGATTATCGTGCTCAATCAAACAAACTCCTCAGCTATATTACTAGTATATATTAATAGATAGATAGATAAATAAGTATAGATTTAGATAAATAAGTATTCGGGCCATTTTTTTGTTTATAGATCAGTTGAATAAGATTTTTCAAATAAACAGTGTCCCCCCTTATCACTACGACAGAACTTGTTTTAAAAAACGTTTGGTACGTTTCCGTTGTCATGTTGATTTAACATTATCTGTACCCATTTTCGAGGTAATTGAAGCAAGTAGTAAAATCTATACTTTACTCGTACTACCCATATTCCAACCCAATAGGAGTTGATTTTTGAAACTTGTACTTTTTATTTTTTGTTTCATGTATTAGTATCGAGGCTTTTACTTCCTTACTTTGACACCCTCTAAATCTTCTATACGGTGCTATTTAAAAAAGCTAAAAGTGCCAATCTAATCAAATTATAAATTTACTGAGGAAAATGTTACCAAGTTTCAAGTTTATTAACCAAGAAATAAGATTTTTCATATAAACTGTATACCATATTTTCCGCCCTAAAGGGTGGAATTTTGAAAATTCGTTTGGTAAAGATTATTCATACCAATGTCTGAGTTAATCAAGTCATGCAATTAAATCCTCCTCTTCAATTTTAATAACCCCAGTGGCCCTTCAGGGGACGATTTTCGAAAAACCTACGTTATTCTTTATTTTTGGTATTTAGTATAAGTACTGTGTTTTCGAGTTATTCGATCGAGCGTTAAAATACTTCCATACAAACGTTTACAAACCCCAATCCCCCTTTAGTTAGTTTCGAAAAATAAAAAAATGCAAATCTTTATAATTTGCTTAGATATGTATTCGTGCCAAGTTTCAAGTTAATTAAATTAAGGATAAGATTTTTCATACAAACAAAATGCACCCTATTCATCCCTTTAAATATCGAATTTCCAAAAAACCCTTCATAGCGATGCTTGCGTCATAATAATTATCTGTGTGCCAAATTTCAGCCCAATCCGTTTAGTGGTTTGAGCTATGTGTTGATAGATCAGTCAGTCAGTCACGGTTTCCTTTTATTATATATTATTATGGAAGAAGATAAGACTTGACAGAAGATTTTCATCTTTTGACCAAAATTCAAAAACTATTCCCTTTTCAAATGACGAAATTTAATAAAAAGTATCCATAGGAGTTACAATAAATATAATTAAAATACCTGTTTTTTAGTAACTAGGCAATAACGTATTTGATCCCTAAACACTTTTGATGTAAGTACAAATATCTTTTAAATAAAAATGAGCTAGAAGGAGCCGACATTTCCTATCTGGCTACCACTGAGAAGAAATGGCAAAACAAATTCAAGGGACCAAGTCTCTTTTAAAATCTTGACATAATATCTAATCTTGGTCAGATGAAAAACAAATTTATGGTTTTTAAAAGTTAAAAAAACTCATTTTGTGATTTACTTTGTCTAACGAGTATTTAAAAGTACCATCAAATAGGATTCGTATTGCTAATAAAAGTAATTAAGATCGGCTCCTCACCTGATAATGAAGTATCCCGTTTCTCTCAATTGCTTGTTTCCTGCAATTACTTTATTACGAACTGTCATCCAATTAGCAAAAAATACAAATATTTTGTTTCTCGGTATAAATTCTCAACGAACATCTGTCAATTAATTGAACAATCGTGTTGCCCGTCGACCCTTTTGTTAACAAATATCTTGATAAACAAAATACTTTTGTACGGAACCCTTTTACTGAATTGTGGCGTGTTTTCTTGTGTGGCGTCTCCGGGGAAATTATCACTCGCACTGAAAGTGATACGAATTTGATCGTTTCATGAAATATGAGTGATGAATGTGCGACTGGCGAGGCTGTCGTGGCGCGGATCTGTCGTGTGGGACATGTGTTGTATCTGTCGTGTGCAGGAAATAAGACAATTAGAAAGCACTTTCCTTATGTTTCATAAGTTTAAACACCAAATTTCAAACATTTTACCAATTTTAAAGCTATCTAGAATGAGAGTTTGAATTTCAAATTACTTTGTTCCCATTCATAATTTTTTCATCATTGTACTTTATACTATTTTTAAACACGGATAGCCACAAATTCGTGGTCGTACCCACATATCGTGGTCGTCGGGACTGACCGGTACCCATCCGTATACATATTAATTTACGTAGATCGGCGACCACAGCTCTGTGGGCGGGTAGTTCCGCGACCCAATTGTCTTAAATTATAGCGATGTGACCTACATACTGTACCTACATCCTGGAATGAGTAGGCAGAGGTATGCTTCCACACACGCATAGCTTGAAAACATTGTACTGATTGCTTAGTAAGTTATCTATGAAAATGATTACATGAAACTGTTTGTAAATGTTACATGTTGTCCTATGTCTTTGACTTGTCATATTATTAACCCGAGATTTGGAACAGAATATATTTCTGAAAGATGTTATCTTTTTTACCCCACTGCCGCCGAAGTAGGGAAATATTTTATTATTATTTACTTTCCTATTTAGGTTTCTTCTTACCTAGAGCATTAGGTCTGGGTACCTATTCGTTATCTACTAATTCGTGCGTCACGCAATAACTTTCCATGCTTAAAATTTTCACTACAACACAGTGTCTTAAAAATAATTCGCAAGTCACGGCATAAAATATAGCTTTTGCCGAAAAGTTACAAAATAATTTCTAAGCAGACAAAATCGAGCACAAAGGCCTGTATAGTCCCAAACAGCTAAAAGGTAATTTTATATTCGTACATAAAAGAGTTATGGCAGATATAATTGTGTGTCATAAAAGTGATCGATGTTCGCGGGCGGTACGTATATGTACCTATGTAGGTACTACAGTTTTCGTACGGTACTAAAAAGCCTCGTAAATTACTTTGGGCTGGTAACAAGGAATGTCCTTGTTCTGAGGCGCGGGATTGATTCCCTCTCCGTCGTAACGTCTAAGAAGGGTTTGTGCCTCACGCCTTTGTCTTGTCTCCTCAAAGGTCTGAACGCTCATATAATAAAAGGTAAGGAAATGTCCTTTCCTGGGATTTATCGAAAATTCTTCAGTATTGGGACATTCGCATTTATTGATCTGAAGGTTTCAGGTAAAACCGCAGGTACTGTAAACTGTACGTACCAAATCATTCAATTACCAGCTATTCAAAGTGGATTGATGGTACGTGTACAATAATACCCGGAATATTAAATGCTTCCATTTCAGCTAAATAGTCCTAGTAATAATTAATTATGTTTTACCTAGATTTATTAGAGGAGCTTGTTAACATCTAATACGGTAGGTATATTATATTAATGTTGTTATAACAATACTTTTACAGTAACACAAACTTATCAAAAGCGATTATAACTAGGAGTTAGACATGCATACCAAACTTCAGCACATTGTGTTCCTGGAAATGATTCGTCAGTTTGAGTAGATTTCCCTCACCCGTGATAATATGAATGTATTATATTGACGCCGCAAAAGTTGTAACTCAAAGGGAAAGGGGTGAATAGTTGAGCGGCCGAAAGTTTAACACTTCATGCATTATGAATCGGCAAACGTTTGGCAACCTGCGGCGCGTGAGGGTTACCCCGCCCTCGCCCGGGCAGGGCGGGGGTCGGGGGGGCATATGGTGGAAGTTTAATGTCAATTTACACGCATGTCGGAGTTCAAGTGACTTGGGAAGTCTTCCAACAATGTTATAATTTAATATTATGACAATACACCGCGATGTTCGTTATAACTTCTTAAGCAACCTTATGGAAATAATTATGTATAAGAACAAAATGACAAAATAGCGACCCAGGTAATTTCAAAGCAGAACTTTAACGTGTTCAAAATTAAATAACTATCGTTCATTGAACGTGAACACCAGCGTGAAATAATTTAGCACAACTTGGCGCGAGTTTGACACAAATTGGCCGCACAGTCGCGCGCGGGCCGCGGCAGTCACGCCCGCCTGCCGCCGCTGCGCCGCTGCCCGGCGGGCTAGCGAAAAAACCGGCATGTTTATAGGACACCCTTTATCAAAGTTTGACAAGCGTCACGAGTTGGAAATAATGTTCAAAGCACCCGATAGCACATTTTAAAAGCTTCGGCTTGAGCCCTGTATAAGCGGTATTTTTAAGAAATCAAATTTTCCCTTTGAAGAAAGTCTTGACAATGTTGGTCTTGTAACTAGATTAAAATTACTGTTGCGTGCCGAATTGGAAAAGTCGATTGTAGTATTATCATATTATTTTAAATTGATTTGTCCTGTAGGTAGACCGTAAGAGGAAAGTAATTATGATTATGAAATTAAATCCTGTCTTGAATATCGTTGAAATATAAATGATTGATCGTTCATTAATTGTTTTGTGTCCTTGTTCTCATTCAATACAAATCTTGAATTACACGTTCATACTTTTTTTAACCCCGTATATTCATAGGAAATATTATCCTAGTTAGGCTCTAGGGCCGAGGCTATTAATTTGTGCGTGGTAATTAGGGACCTATATCAATATTAATCACCGATGGCCACGCCAATTTTACGGCTCAAAACTTTGACCTATTTTAAAATTAAAACTGTATTTAAATATCAAAACCATTAGCAGGGAACAAATCATATCAAAGCGCCGCTAGTGGGTACATGGAGCTAATTAAGAAATTGTCTTAGATTGTAAAGGGGTGTCGCGAGCGCACGGAGGCCGGGAAGCCACAAACGTCTCGTCAGGTTATCAAAGCTTCCTGAATATTCCTGAACTCCTGGTAACGTGAGCTGCACGCTGACTGAAACAGAAATGGAACATACAGAGTGTAAAAAGGCCCACCACATAGCCGTCAACTACGCATTCTGTACATCAAACTAAGTAACGTTGCACAAAAATTATTTTTGGGAAACGAATTTTATTATTGGTGTGAAAAATTGCTGATTGCTGTAGTGCGCAATGTAATACACGCAAAATATTGTGTTATGAGTGCATGCAACGGTACAGGAGTCATGGGGTATTTCAAGTTGTGTTATACTTTTATAACATTAAAAACTGGTTTTCGTAAAAAACGTCAGTAAAGTTGGAATTTTGACCTTAAATATTATAACCAGAAGGTTCCCAGGTATGGGCCAGTACTAAAAAATATTACAATGACGGGGAGTACAAGTGACTCTCGGCTTTTCGTTAAGTGTCTTTTTATACCCGTTATAAATAAAATGACAATTTTCAGTAATCAAGACAAGACGAGTAAAAACCTGACTAAAAGTCAGAAATCATTTCCCGTAGTCTGAAACAGTTTCAGAAAAATAGGCCAAAAAAGTTATATTTCCTTTTGAAGTTTATTTTGACAATGAATATTTATGTAGGTCAGCATTACGACCAATTGGAACCGTGCCCCTAGCTTCTGACGTTTCATAAGTGCCCATGTCCATGTGCTCATGTGAAATGAAATAAAATATTTTGAATTAGATTACAGCAACATTACTGATTTGCTGGGATCTATTGGCTCTTCTCCAATTGGGTTCTTATTAAATCAAAACAAACATTATATGAGCCCAACAAGATCGTTAACCACTCTAAAACAAGAAACGAATCAATTAGGTAAGTCGGTTGAAAAATGCTGTATAAACACAAAACAACATTACCCACGAATTCAAAACCTCCTTTTTGAAGCCGGATAAAACCAAGCTTAGAAATTGGTAAAGGAATATTCTAGAACGCTGGCATTGAATTGAGTGTGTATGTACAGGGATACGTTTGATGTGTAGGTTACCTCGTTAAGAGCCTGAAGTGGCCAGGTAGCTCTCAGTGCGGATGTTACCTTTACAGCCACTCTCAAGAGGCCTATCGTAATGCCGAACAGTATGTTTGTAACTTTGTACCTGCTACATCTGTCTGATATGTACATAGCCTTATTTTACTTATATACCTTTCATTATTTTAAGAGCAATAAGTGAAACAGTATTAAGAGGGTGCAAATGAAAAGTTGGCAACGTCGAAAATAGCTGTCAAATATTTACCCGTTTTGATTAGTTTGTCAATATTACTGAATGAAAATAATTATCACTCTATAGTGCTTTCTTTAGCTCTAGATTATTGATTATGAATTGCATTAATTAATATCGTAAGGCCGAATATTTACATTAAAGTGTATAAAAAGCATTTGTATAGTTTTCAAATGCTTTTTTATAAGTCAGGTTCAAAACCAAAGCCTAAATAAACACATTTTTTTTTTAAAGCATAGTGAAATAGTTAATCTCCCTGATACATAACAGATATTTTAAATGATGAGTGCTATCATGTTTAGTCAATGAACGTCTTCCGTTACACATATCTGTTTTACAGCATTTTTTCCCCACAAAACATATAACAATAGCTCCATAGACAATTAATCAAGACACCAAACTCGGTGCGTACAGTATGGATTACCGCAGCCGACAGAGGTGTTTATAAAAGGCGACGGCGCCATATTTTGTGGGCATTAACCGCGTTAATCTCGAACGGAATCGCGTAGGACCACACAGGATCGCACGGAATCGCGCGGAATCGTAGCCGGCCAATCAACCGCTCGCCGATAGTCCCGGGAATTAGCTGTTTGTGTCCTCTGCTGCGATTGCTAAGGTTAGACTAATTACTTGAGGGGTAGCTTTACATTTTCGACACTTGTATTAATTTACGAAATAGATTTTGGGTATTTTTCAAGTGAAAATCAGATAGGTAGATAGAAAGTTTCAAGGTCTTTAAATAGTTTTTTTTATTTAAGACGGGTTTGCTCTTGACACTAGTCTAGGTCAGAGTTGACAGAGACAAAGTCGACGATGGAGTGAGCATACCCAGAAGAAGCCTGTTCACTCTTACTTTGAAGAGATTTGGGTTGTATGCGTTCGGAAACACAGACGCAGGTAAAGTGTTCCACTCCTTTGCTGTGCGCATTATAAAAGATTTTTGGAAACGCTTAGTGCGAATTGGTGGAATAGCAACTAGGTAGGGATGGTAACTTGCAGTGCGTCTAGATGTCCGATGGTAGAAAGAGGCCGGTGGAATGAGGTCGTGGTTTTTGGGCACACTCACCGAAGTACAATCTGTAGAAGACTGACAAGCAGGCAACCTTGCGGCGATGAGCCAGGCTGTGAAGCGTGGCATCCACCAGTTTTACGTCGCTTATGAGCCTCTTAGCTCTGCGTTCCACCGAGTCCAGCGCAGCAAGTTGGTATTTAGCTAAGCTATCTCAAAGGTGGCTGCAATACTGCATGCAGGATCGGACTTGCGCTTTGTAAAGTGTTAAAAACTGTCCAGGCGTAATCGCTTTACCCTATTTAGGATGCCCAGTTTGGGCTTTGTGCTCGATGGTGGCGCTGAAGTTGAGACCAGATGTCAAATTCATGCCTAGGAGCTCGAGCCGACCAGTTACAGACACAGATGTACCCCGAAAAGTAGGAGTTTGGTCGAAACGACTCCTTTTAGCGATAAAAAGACACGCCTGTGTTTTGGTAGCGTTAAAAGAGACCAAATTATCACCACCCCACCGGGAGACAAGGCTTAGGGTCAAATTTATCCGCTCTACCATGGGTTCTCTCAAGGAAAGAACTTTGGCCCCGCTAGTTTTTGCGCTGGACAAGTATCTCTCTGAAACAGTACTGTCATTTGCGTATCTAACAATACCAGACTGAAGTAGGTCATTGATGTGCAGCAGGAAAAGATTTTCAGAGAGAACAGACCCCTGAGGAACTCCGGCATCAATAGCCATACGGTCAGAGGAGCAGCCGTCAACGACTACTCTGATCGATCGTTCATTAAGGAAGTCTGATATCCAGCTACAAAAATCAGCTGGGATGCCATAAGAAGGAAGCTTGCTGAGTAGGCCAGCGTGCCAGACCCTGTCAAAGACCTGTGAGATATCAAGCTATACAACAAGTGCCTCGCCGTGTTTCTCGATGGCTTCGCCCTAGCAATACGTGACATACACAAGAAGATCGTCAGTTGACCGTCCCCGGCGAAAGCCATATTGATGGTCACTGCAAGATATTATCTTCAAGTTACGTCAGCAACTTACTGTTCAGTACCCTTTCCATAACTTTGCACAGAATGGAGGTAATGGCGATTGGACGGTAATACTCGTAGGCAGGGTCCGCGCGGTCGCCCTTTTTGGGCACTGGTTGTACATTTCTAAGCCTCCAGGAATTTGGCACCGTTCTTTTTTCAAGAGAGAGGTGGAACAAGCCTGTCAACACAGGAGAGAGTTCAGGCGCACACTACCTCAACATTTTTGCTGGAATGCCATCAGGCCTGCTTGCCTTGTTCACATCTAGACTGCACGATACTCTTCGGACCTCTTTAATGTGAACTGATTTACCTAATTCAAACATCGCCATTTTGTTTGAAATTATTTCAAGGTTGTTTTCGTCTAGTAGACTGTATCGTCTATTATCCTCCTTAAAACGTTTGTCTAAAAATACAGCAGATTTAAAACAACATCAGCACTATTACAACAATAAAGTCGCGTCACTGTTACATACTTTAGAGAAACAGTAATAAAACTTCACTCCAGAGCCTCAACTGTGCCGTCCTTCGTAGTTCTAATGCAAGCAACTTTCCCGGCAAGTGACACAGCCCCTTACGTCGTGTTCCACTTCCTCTGCTTCACAATTAATTACAATACCAACTTCGTCGGATTAAAATCTAACGAGAAAGCACTAGTTGTCCATAAATATGGTGGAGGCGCATCGTCATAATGCCCACTTTATTGCCGGTGACGTTGACAAGTGGCGCCTCACTTAATTGATGGCGAAACATCATTAACGTCAGCGCTCATCGTAAACCTAAGCTCCAGACGTCACTGATTTATATTCTACATTTATTATTTGTTATTATACTCCCACTCCGCAGACACTCTATTTATTTTTAATTTTCCAACACAAAGGAACACTTTTCCCTGACCTTTTGTGTTGTTTTGTCGTTTTTGTTAGCCCATCGACGGCTGACAACTAAATAAAAGTCCGGCGAAAAGCGTAAATAGAACCGTGAATGACTAACTCGTTATTCAGTTTGTCATTTTTCCGCTTCAGTTTCATTGGAATACAATCGCTAAGTGACGTTCTTGGGGGAGCCCCGGTTCCTCTCGTTTTGAATAGTGTTTGGCTTGCACCCGGCAGACGCACAAGCAATCAGTGTCTTTTGTATCGATACGTCCGCCGTTAATTGGCAGCCGCCGCGGACGCGCCGCGCCTTTTAATTGCTACAAGGCGAAATTTCGCCAAAAACCCCAAAATATGGCGGCCATTATGAAAATTAAGGGAATAATTTTAATGACACGATTTATGACAGATCCGGTGATGCGATTGCGAAATATGCGTCCAATCATTAGTTGCGGCAGAAATAAATTGATCGTCACAAGTTATATTTAAGGCTCTAACTGTTAATTAAAATGAGTTCTCTGAAATGAAGGACGTGCCGACATCAGTCTGGAGAGTGAAATTATACGGGTACGTTATAACTTTACACACGTAGTACTTATAATTATTTTGTTCGGCAACTCGGTTGCCTCGGGTTTAAATAATTACTTCATTGAGAACAAAGAGAGCTCGGTCAAAGGATACTGAATTGTTGAAGTAAAGGTTAATGCGTGTTGGCACGAAACAAGCTGGAGTAGAAGACCCACTTCAATAAATATCCTACAATAAAGCTAGACAGCAACAATTTGGGAAACGTGTTGACAGCAGATTGAACATACGTAAGTGATGTTTAATTTCGTGTGCTATTTCGTGAAGCTTCTGAATCCCTCTATCTCGTGGCTCGAGGTTGTATCCATGTTCGCTGCGTCGGAACGAGGGCCGCCCGAGTAGTAAATAAGAGGGTACCTACGAATAATTCAGGGCTCCTGATGGGCCCCTCCAGCTCAATAATGCACGGTATGCGATCACACGCGGCGTGTTCGCACCAAAGAGAGATGTATCACACGCGGCGTGTTCGCACCAGAGAGAGATGTATCACACGCAGCGTGTTCGCACCAGAGAGAGATGTATCACACGCGGCGTGTTCGCACCAGAGAGAGATCTATCCATTTTCTTCAGTGCTGACTAGATTTAGATTGGTCCGGTTTTGAAAGACGAATCTTGCGTGTAACAAACCGCGTGTTTTTATATTATGTTGCAGATTGTTTTTTTTTATTTAGAGGTGTTTTTCAGGTTATATTATTATATTAAATTAAATAACTTTTTTTCAAATATAGGTATTTTATATATGCTGGCACTAATTACTTTAGTTGTAGTTAGCCGATATGCGGTTGGTCAACATCATATTGCAATACTCGTATGGTGTTTGTGACGGTCTGTGCCAGTAAGTGAATTATAGGAAGTGTCTTTTAAAGCCATGAAGAGAAAGTAGCTACCATTAACGATCGAAGAGGAATTAACATAATATCATCCCGATTTAACATCAGATTTATTGCTAATCTTCGGTAATGTTAACCATTGTAATACCATAACGGACTCAGTAACCACTTCATTAGAATATAACAAAGACATTCCGGGGTATCAACATTCGCTTCAGTAGAGAAAACCAATCAGGAGCTAATTCCGTTGGTATAAGCAAATCGCCTATTATCCGCCGCGACTCCGATATAATTTCGTCGCTGAACGGATCAGGAAACAAAATGGCCGCTTAATAGATTAAAGCTTCCACAATTGTTTGAAAAGAAAAATATTGAGCAAATCGGCTTATTGTACCGTAAATGTCGAAAGATAGAAAGGATCTGTCAATTACATAGTGCTGTTGAAACTTTATGATTTCGACTTTTCATGTTTTTGGTTTTTTGTTTTATCGAAAATAGGACATGACCAGTGGCACAAAAGACGATTACTTGGAAGTCAAAATCAATGTTCAGTATAGATTGTTATATTTTTCTAGTTAATCAATTAATAAGTTTTAGGAGTCAGGAACTAGCCAAAACGGGTCAAAATATGGTTTATACTCCTAGGATTTAGTCCGTTTCCTTACTATAACGCTATCTGTGAGTCAACACATAGGTACTAACTGGTGGGACTCTAGTGTGAGATCAGTGAAACATTTTATATTTTGTAGGCCTAATCAGATTTTGCAGTTTTTTTGCTTAAGGGGCTTACAACAGCTAAAGCGCGGTCACCGTCGGACTGCATAGAAAAGAAAGAGAAGCGCGATGACACAACGCTGGTAATTTATTGCAAAATACGAAGCAATTATCTATTTACAAAAAATCTATTGATTGGATTAAAAAATTAAAACACTATTACGTTAGTATGTTGCTTGTAGAATAATCTGACAAAAAATCAGAATGATTTAATGCATAGTAGTATGGTTTTTAATCGTTAAAAGAAATTTTTAGAGGTATCTTCGTGATTTTTTTCTATTGTGTCAAATTAGTTGTATTATGTTTTCAACACACTATCTAATTAGCAAATATCCTGAAGAATAACATATATTTTTCTGATTTTGTTTACTGCAGTGGATCATATACTTTTAGGCATTATAAAACTTACGTTTAGGTCCTGTAGTCTCCTTAACATTTTTTTATTGTATCACGAAGCATTTATTATTTTGTGGAGGATTTACTTAGAAATAAAGAAATAAAGTACGTTAACTTAAAACATCATCTTTAGTTCAATGTTTTGGTTTCTTTCCTTAATACCCATGTTTATTTATCTCTAATACTTTGTTTCTGGTGAAGTAAGTTAATATAATAGAACGAATTCATTCTACAATGCAAGCAAAGCAGAAAGTAACTTGTTGTCAATGTCGGTATGAACCATAAAACAGAGAATCGTATTGAAAAAGAAAAAATATATCTAAAAGTAATAAATAATCATATCCAATAAAAACGATTTATTACAAAATATTTTATGGATCTTGATTTTTGGGACATATTGTAAGGTTGGTTGAATTTATAATAAACATTAATAATATTTTGGAAATGATTACCCTTCGCTAATATATCAGAGAAATGTCATGTCTAAGAAATAACAAACCAACCCACCTTAATTTTAGGAAGGTATTAAACATGTTTGATGTGTTACACAGATGTTTTAGTGTCTAATGTTGGCGAATATTACACGTAATAACGATAATATATTCCTTTTAACTAAAAATAAACGCTTATAGTTATTGATCATACACTCACAGGATACTAGGAATGTCAAAAACATTTTAGTAGGTAGGTATTTTGTTTTAAACATGGCGAGGCGGAAGGTATTAATATGAAAAGTTATGTTTATTTTTGAAATTTTGTTCCGCTAGTAGGTATAACAGGATTAATAAATGCATAATTATTATCAATTTAGATCTTATTTTTTAAATCACACTGTAAAACCCGCAATCCTGAACATTACACGTAACCGAAGGGCAGGAACTGAACATGTCCTCTAGGTTTGACTTTTGTACACCTAGCGCCGAAAGTGTTCGCTTGCCTAGAAGAAGTTCTTGGAATTCATTCGATGATCATGAGTTTGGTGAAGGAAATTATCATCCTTAGCCTTATGACGACGATGAAAGGATTTAGTTGTTTTTAAACATACCTACTCGAAAATAACAACATCATAGCAAAAAGAGATGCAGATATTTGTCGTTAGTCGTCACGACCTGCACCCTAATTACGTAACACATTATCTATCACAATCTGAATCATTTTGAAGCCTATTGCTAATCCATTGCTTCATATGTTCGAAACATTTGTCTGCTTAACAACTTAAATAACGCAATGAATGTTGTTGAACTGTCAAAATGAAACCCATTCCTACTGTTAGTGTGTTACGTAATTACCCTGCTGGATTAAGTCTTTAAGACCAGTAACAGTTATTATATCCAAAGAGACCCATTAAGACTGGAATTAACTGAAAGACGTTAATGGATAAAACGGAGGCTTTGCAAGAGGCACTAATTGAAAAAATAAGTTCTAATGAAAATTCATAGGATCGGTTCTTTTTGTACTAATGGAATTAAATCGGAAGTTTTATAGACCGTGCTTAAGTTTAGCTGTAGATAAGGAGTCTAGACAAATTAATAGCTGTAGGAGAATAAGAAATCCATAAATGTATTACGTAGATGTTTCTTCGCTATACAAGTGAACTGAATTAAAATTTACGGTACCTACTAATACATATATAGCAAATGCTGTCACTTTGCCCATAATTTTTTTAAATTAACTTTAATCGGACAGCTATCTACGTTCTGGTGCTTTTTAAAACACTTTAATAAGTAAGAACCCATTTTTACTTATTACAACATTTTGATAGACGAAGTATCTACCCGCTGTAGGTTAGCGAAGCCTAATGGCCAAAAATGTGATCATTATGTTCTACTCACCCCATCAGGGAGCACAAGCGTGATGCGGTGCATGTCTGCATTTATCTGTAAAAGAAGAAAATCTATAAGATTGGTGCTCTCATTAGCACCTATACAAAAAAACATAATTAAGTAATCTCTCTACAGGAAAAGAAATACGTATTCGTAAATGTCCCCGTTTCTCAGTAACTGAAGTAATTACTGTAAGTACCCATTAGGAATAACCTTTGACATACAAAATATAATGTGTAAATGAACACGTTTCTGTGAGTTCGTGCAATGTTATTATGTTAATTATTACGCCTGTGGTCCCCGGGGGGTTAGGCAGAGGTATACCAATAGTACGCCCACATTTCATATAAGTTTTTGTTGATTATTGACCGTAAACTACCTCTTATAATACAGGTATACCCTAGCTTAAGAGGTAGTGAATATTATTCTTGTACAGATTTTGCAACAAACAATAAATGTATTTTCTAAACCAAATATCACACTGTATTTTCAAACTCTGTATGTTTTTGGATAAATAAAGATTTTATTATTTATTTTATTTATTATTTTATTTCGCCAGTTATATTTAGGTTAAGACTTGCTACGAACGCTTGTCTGCTTCGTCTTAGCGTTTTCAGTGACTATTTAGTTTAACCTTGCTAAAAGAAAGATTTGCTTATAATAAGGATAGCCCTAAACGAACGATTATTATATTGATCTGACCAAGATTATTTCCGGATTTTTATATACCTATTGACATTGAAGAATTTTTATAAATAGGTACATTGACATGAATATTTACTATGTAAAATAGTATATTATTTTAATTATTGTGAATGTACTATGCGGGTCATTGTTGCTTTTATTTCTCCTTCTCAGTTATTTTTAATCATGGTCTGGCAGTTTGAGTAATTTTTGTGGCCTACCCAAATGTCCTTTCTTTGGTATTGTTCGTCGAATTGTTGAGCTTCTTAAGTTTTGAGTTGAGCTGCATAATTACTGACTAATGCGTGCACTGACTGGACAGGTCCACTCATTCTGTGTGGTTTTTCCTCAAAAGACCATTTCAGACACAAATCTTCAAATGTCTTCACATGATCTTACCAAGATTATGTTTGGACTTTAAAAGAGACTGTGACCTCTGAGTTTGTTTCGGCCTTTCTTCTCAGAGTAATCAGATATGAAACGCCGACCTCATCTAGTTTTAAAATATGATTGACGTGTAAAAGTGTTTGTTCAAACCTACTTACTGAAATAAAATCATATATCATGTATATTTATTATAATTTACTTAGCACGCTTAATTAAATCATACTAGCACATTCATTTTGAAAATTTCTAATCCATTGTTAGACGAGAACAACTAAGTACCGAGAAACTGCTAGGTATGCAGTTTGGAATATTTTATGAATGATACTGTTTATATAGATTTTGACTGATAAACAAATATAATAATACGGTGGTAAGTAATACATATTTATGTTGTGGTACTGGATGATGCGGGCGACGACACTAGGAACTAATTTGTTTTCTATTCTGTCGCTTATGTTGTTTGATATTTAAACGTGTTCAGCGGCGATAAATGAACCCTAGATGTAGCCAAAAATAGGCTATAGTATCTCTATACTACAGCCTATTTTTAGCTACATCTAGGCTTTTACTTTATCTTAATGGGTTTCTATCCTTTACGATAAAGTCAAATAAATCAACGACTAAACTTTTTACTTTAAAACTATTACAACCATTTCAAAAGGCACAAAAACACGCCTGAATCTTTGAACAAGCGCCTGCCGCCGCGGCGCCGACCTTAAATATAAAAGTGCTGTGGAAATAATTCAACATTTACAAGTCCATAATTAAATACGGCGTTGTCCGCGCTTGTCGCCCGCCGACACGATCGCTAATAGCTTCTCAAGAAGAAACTAAATCACTCCGCGATGGAAACACGCCGCGCCGGGAGCCCGGGACACGTTCCGCGGAGATTCTGAATTAGTTGCTGGCGAAGACGTTTGAATTGCCGATTTAGATCAAATGGTAACAGCAAGAGCACTATCACTATTCAGATATTGGAGGAAAATGATTAGACAAATACATAAAATAAATACTTGGAATTTATTGATAGCAGCTTGCTGTTGGAGTTTTTCCATTAGGAATTTCTCAGTAGGAGCCCGAAGGAGCTGTGGTTGGTTATTAGCGATATGTCAAATGTTGTACATAACCTGACAGATTAGAAATCTTGTAATATTAAGAATTCTAGTTAACTTATTTCCTTATTTATCCGAAACTAACACATTGTGACATTGTAAATGTAAAAGTCCGCTAAAAAGGTTATCACATCTATTGTCTCAGTATTGACAAAGCGCTTACCATTTTAGAAAGTTTTACGCTGACTAAAGGATGATTTCCGCCAAACGGCTCACATCGCATCTGATCGGAAAGGATACGAACGGATGCGGCGAAAGCCGATCGCATCCGGCAGGATGTCGATGCATACGATCGGCTCCATATCGTCGCTTGCGAACGTATCCGTTTCTGTGCCTAGTCAAATATTTCATTCCTACCGTGTTGACGTGTTCTAATTTGAATGAATGTGAAATCGGATACGACGACAGGCGAACGGAGCCGATCGCGCGTCGCAGCATACTTTCGGCTACGATCGCGTGTCGCGGAAGACGCCCGCGGTCACGCTGCTGTGTGCGGCTGGGTAATATAGACTTTAAATACTGTACACACGATTTAATATCGTTTAAAGATTGTAAAATCCATTCCGATCCGATGCAATGCGAGCCGTTTGGTGGTAATCATCCTTAAACCTACACAATTTTGTATTGTCGCTGTACCTATTAGAGTGGACGATCAAGTTGATAGCATCGGTGCTCTGTGCACCGGATAATACAAATACGAGTATTATTTATTTGTTATCTACTGCCGGAGGCTTTCAATGCTTTTGTGTCAGCAAGTTTCCGTTATCCGGAATAATATCAGATACTGGAAATGTATGGCATATGTAGTATTTTTATTGGTCTATTGTGATATTATCGGGCTATGTACAACGTTGCTGAACATGGATCTCCCCTCGGTGTAAAATGAACAATCCTGGGGGAATGACGCTATAATCATTACGTTTGGTAGGCTAAATTGCTACATGGAATTATGAATAAAATAACGAAAATGGCACGGTTTTTGAGGTTTCAATAAAAATAAAACATGGCAGTGAAAACAAAACTGTAAAACGAATGTTAATCAAACACATACCAAAATGCGTTTTAAAATCCATATCCAATATTTTCCCACACATATAGTCCGCTTAGTAACGACTATATTACCGTGTAGATATGTGCTATGGCAATAAAACAGCAGAGAGTGGCCGCAGTCCACAGTGCGGCGGAAAAACGTGATGGATGGAGCGAGCGTCGATTAATGGTCGCGCGGCGTGTTGTATCGAACCTCACTAAAACACAATATTTTTTAACGATTTTTTGTCGTTTGAACGGTTGTTGTCATTTTTGCGTTAGTTTTTTTGTTAGTGTTGCGAAAATAGTAATTTTATAAAACTTATTATAATAAATTTGCAATAGCAAAAGAATAATAGAACAGCAAGAGTATTTGCGCGTGTTTTTGTCTGACTAAGATAATATTCATTAAGCCTTATCCCTGTCTATTTAATAAGATAGATTAAAGTACAAGTCTGTAAGCCCTTGAAGCACCACATTTGTCTAAAACAACTCCATTTACACGGTGCAAGTTTATTGCCTGTGGCATACCATAAAATTGAAGCATCCATTGACTGCCACCGTCTAAACAACACGTGCCACTGTTACATGATACGGGCAAGTTAGTTGCCGTTCAAAAATGGTATAGGTGTAAACAGCATCCTAATCCTAATTCTTTTTTTTTTTGGGTGGGAAGTCATCAAATGACTTCTCCCGCTCTGGGCGGAGCGGAAGGGCGTGTCAGACTCTTACCAGTGACTAAAACCCACCCGTGTTCCTTCAGTTGCCTGTGAGCCGGGCCACGGTAACTCTTTCGAGCAATCCGCGCCCCCGGCAGGCATCGGCCCTATCGGACCCCGTCAATGGTTCTGACATCTCTTTGCGGCGCGCGTGCAACACGACGCGCCGTCGACCCGGGCCTGGTCCTTACCGGACGGCGAGCTGCCCATTGCTCACCGTCCGCAAGCCCGCGCCTACGGTGGCCGGGAGTCGGCAATCGACTCCCGACGCCCAGGGTGTCTTCTTCTGCGGTGACTAGGCGCACGAGGGCGCAGCGATTGCCTCTCCCTAATGGGTTCCGCCTCCTCCTTCGCGAGCATTACTGCTTCGCAGAACGAGGTGACGGCTTCCCATGCCCTCTCACTCCGTACCATGGCCTGAACCACCGCCGGACGCGAGAGGTCGTCGCCGCCGATCGCCGCCACGAAGACACGGCGGTGATCCTAATCCTAATCCTAACTTCCTAACTTTAATATTGTAAATGCGAAAGTAAGTTGGTTTGTTACCTTTTCACGCCTAAACCACTGAACCGATCATTCTGAAATTTTGCCAATAAGTTGTCAGGTGTACAGAAACGGACATAGGGTACCTTTCATCACGAAAAAAGTACTGTTCTCGAGGAAATCAAACAATAACGTTCTTATGATAATAAATGGCGCCACATGTCTTTCGAATCATGATTGAATTATATTATTGTAGAGACTTTAGTAGTGTGTTAAGAGTTTTTTTTACTTGAAATTTTAGTACTTAATACATTTTGTGAGTCTACAGTGTCGATAGACCGGTTTTTCATCTTCCTAACTATAATTCCCTGAACAACCCGAATTGATTGTCACATTCTAAATTAACGAGAACGAAGCTGCGGGCAAAAGCTAGTCCACAATAAAATCGCATTCAATTCTGTTATAAAAAAATTATATCATTCAAACATGACTGAACGAAACAAGTTAATAAAATGATTGAAATATTTAGCAGCGCAAATACAGGCAGTACTTGAAACAATTGGAAAAGGACGTGCAACTCTGTGTTTAGATGAGGCAAAACATGCATGCAATAATTGCCTTGGTGTAAACAGAGTTCGCATGCAATTCTTGAATGGCAATTATTGAACGTGCTATAAGGCATGCGATTATTGCTCTTGAACGTTCCAGAAACTTGCACCGTGTAAATAGGGCTTAAGCATGAATTTATGGGTTCAATTTCAAGGTCCGTTTTATTTTCCTGTGAAAAAGGACTAGAGGGAGGAAACCATTTAGTTTTTAATGTAATCAACTTACCTACTTAACTTCCCTGTGTTTCTTAAAATAGTAGCTTAGAAACGTATTCGGTCTGATGAAGCAAAAAGTGATACCAGTGGCAAAGGTGGCGAAGCCAAAAGTGATCACGAGTGTAACCACTTCATACATCGTGGCCGAATTGGGTCAGTCCGATGTTTAGACAGGATGGCTGGTACCTGCTAGTGCAGACTTTAAACCCGATCTGTTCTGGCATGTTTAATTTTAATTGGACCCAATTTGCACGTTGCTTATGGGAGGGCCTTTGTAGAGGATATTTTAGTAAACTAACTAACAGAGGTGTGTAGTAGACCTCCTTCAGGTTTGCTAAAGAGCGACAGGAAAATTACAAATATAGGTGTAACATCAAAAATGGGCAAGAATTGCCGCATTCCACGATAAAGCACAATTGAAATAATTTTATATCTACATATATGTAAAATATGCGGTTGAACAGAAAAGTGGCTTGTTATTTAGTTATAAATATAATTTAATATAACATTTTAATTTTAACCGTAGATATTTTCACGGTTGAATACGATTGAAAATAAGTAAAAGAACAGAAAAAGTAGCATTGAGTCCTAGAACGGATTTCCACAATAGTCACCTTGTTTCTGAATAGAGTCTCTCAACTTCACGATAAAGGCAAAATCAATCCCTACTGATAAAGTTATTCATCACCTAATTACTATTAACGAACATACACACTGTCGACCTTCTTACTTGTTCTCTTCCTTCTAACAACTCAATATGCCGGAGCTAGGCTTGCACTAGTCTACACTAATCCGACGATGTCTAGACACGTTGCTATCATTATTTCTTCTGATAGTTCAACAATGTTGCACAGTAGTTGTAGTTTTTATGAGGTTAAACACCCGTTTACCCGTTTACGATATGATACGATACGATACTACACTATCATTTCACGTTTGTTTTGAGGACTGGCTTTAAAAACCCCTTTTACTTTTGGTTCTCAAAACCCTGTTTTCCATACCACCCATCATTCTGTTAACCTTACCACACAGTAACCAAACGGAGCGTTAAAGTCATGCAAGCAAAATTGACTTAAGAATATTTTGATAGGATCCGTTTTCGGGTATGGGAATCAGGGTTAGATGGGAATAATAACTAAAGAATAATATATTATACCATACAAATATCTTCCTCCTTTACCTTTTTCATACTTAAGTAAAACCAATCCTTAATACGTTCCCGAACGGGGCCGGCGGGCCCGCGCGGGTCGGTGGGCCGGTGGGCTGATGGGCCGCTTTGGGCCCACATCGCCCACATCATCCGATGTTTGCATAACTATCCGTCGAGGTAATCCCCGCTAATATTAGTTTGTCAAAATATTCCCCGACGTATCATTGAAAAGGGAAAGGGTCTGAGTTCGTATAAAAATATATCCCGAGTCGCAGGTAACCCTCAATTGTTACCCGCCTCCAATACTTTTCTATTCGATATGAGATCGGTCCGAGATTTTTCTCCATGGGCAGATACCTTTTTCCAAGAGATTAGAGCTTGATTAAGATTCGGGAATATTTTCGGGGCTGCGTTATTCAGTCATAGGTTTTTGGAACTCGTATTATGTTAGGCGGCTTTGTGCGGAGTTCGGGTTAGATTAAAATGTTGCGCACTCTGGTATTTTCTTCGTTATTTTTCCTAAAGATAAGTTCCAAGAAAACTATTTTTTGACTGTCATCTCATTTGTGCGATATTGTGAGCATTTTCCAATCTTTCATAATTTTGCGAGAGTTCATCAGACCTTATACCACCTACGTATTACAGTTCTTTGTAAAATACTTACACATCGTACCGACCGACAAGCCTAACACATAACCTAACCGTCCCCCTCCGCCCATTGTAACATATAGCCCAAACTTATATCGGGCGGATATACGAGCCAGTTGTAACTGAACTAACAAATGAAAAGGCACGGTGGCCGTCAAATGGCGCCAATAAAGACAAACAGGACAAAAAGGCCAATTTGGCGCTGCCATGTAACGAGACCGGCTATTAGGGATTCAGGCCACAAGCCAGGCCTCCCCGGCCAGGCCAAGCCAGCGCTCAATGCTCGCTGATTGCGCTAACTCGATATCGATAATGTCCATCAGAATTATTGTGGTGCGGTTCATCCCACTTATATCTAATTAGAGTGTATTTTGTTAGAATTCTAAATTGTGATTATGAAGCCACGAAACAGGCTGATTACAGTAGTTGACTTAAACAAGCTGATGCAGATGAAAATTATGATCAGTGCCCCTAACCATAGTAAGCTGTTTCCACATGACATAATAATGTTAACGAAATCCTGATTCACACTACTTGAACAGTTTCATTCCGTCGTCGGCGCGGGTCACACCTGTTAGGAAGTATCAACAGCATCGGTAGGGTTTACTCATAGTAGTTCTATATTAACTCTTTTTTTGTCACAAATTATGAGTTGCTCTCTTCTAAAAAAATTATAAGTTGCTATGAATGATAGGCTGAAGAAAGATTTGATAAGGCAACGGTGCGGTTTAAAAGAAGTTTAGTGACAAAAATTTAAAAGGGTCTGCTTAGATGGTTTGGTCATGTTGAGAGAATGAATGAAGGGCGACTAACAAAAGGTATTTACAAGGCAGATGTGAGTGGAAACGCCGGGAGGGGATGCCCTAGGAAGACATATAGTACCTTTTTGGTGATGTTCTTCAGAAAGGTCAGGTGCGTAGTATTCGCAACCAGCGCGGCATGCGTGTAAGACCAGATGTATGAACGTAATAGAGGCAAAAGGAGTATGTAAGGATCGTAGCAGGTGGCGTTCTGTAGTTTCTGCCTACCCCCATGGGAAGAAGGCGTGAGTTTATGTATGTTTGTTTTGTATATGTGTATAAGTTGCTCTCTTTTTTTCACAAATTATAACGGTCTCTTTTTTTCACAAATTATAAGTTGCTTCTTAACGTGTGTGCATTTATTATGGGGTATTTTGCCTCGAAATAGGCATGCCACGTAAATAGTTGTACCGATAGGTAAATGTAACGGATACCCATAACAAGTCAGGTTTCAATTTATCACCCACAGGCGTGGCGCCTCCAGGTTATTGCGTTAAAGACTGTGTATCGTAACGTTACGTTAACGTTCAATATATTAGCTCGCTGCAGCTGAAGGACAAAGGGAGATTTATAATTGATTTTATAATATTTTTGAAAGGGAGAAAGAGGGAGATTTATAACCTTCTCTATTATGTGAGGAAAGAACTCCGTAATTAATAACATTGTAGAATTTTAAGTTACTATGTTATGTTACTTTATGATAGTGAAAGGTAGTTGGCGTGTATTACTTTAGTTTAGTAAATTTTCTTGGGTCGAAGTAATTCGAGCTAGAGTGCCGCGCCTCTATTGATAAGTATCATTACTACTCGTATCCCTTCATGTTGGTAAGTATTGGGTATTGGAACAACTACAGTTGTTCATTTCAATTCATGGATCATGGAGGGACAGGCGTGTAAATAGCCGTGTTTCCTATGCGGGATGAGGACGAGAGAAAAATCTACGTCTGGAATGCACGCTGATTCAAAATGCCTATTTTGTCCGACAAATTGCAAGTAGATTGGTGACGGTCAGGTGGCGTCTGTAGTTAACCCCAGCAAATAATGCAAAGCGGTACCTGGGTGGTCTTCTTGTTCAGTCCTGACGAATCTTCAGCCGGTGGCCACCTGGCGAGCTCGTACACAATGGTCACTTGAAAGTCTATGATTTTACACATTAATCGGATGCGGGTTGATATATTAATATTGAAGAACTATAGAATGGCAAATCCCCAAGGATTACGGGATAATACACGTTAATTTATAGTTTCAGCGGATGTGATGAATTGAGATTTTAAAAAATGCGGTTTTGCGGTGAGATCAAAATGCGACCGATAGCCCTATATAAAATGTACTCTGTGACCGATAGGCACACGCGCACTTTGACATCTGACAACCGTAATGAGCTGTCACTGGCTGCTCAGTCTTCTGATGCCCTCTCCACATGTCCGCGACAGCAATATATGCCTAAGGTCGGACTACAGACACCTGAACACCGCCCACAATCAAATATAATCTATGGGGCGATAACTTGCCACACCAGATCATATTAACTGTTGCGATGAAAAACCTTTTCCAATATACTTACTTACTACTTACTTACTTTTCCTTTTCCTTTTATTTACCTGAAGCGTATTCATTCGTTATTATTTTAAATAAATACAAACACATACGAAAAATCAGAAAACAAATATGGTTCAGAAGTTTATTTCTGATGGATATTCGCACAAAAAACACTATCAGATAGTGAAAGCCCAGAACTGTGCCAACATAACATCCGCTAGCGATTACCAATAAAACTTATAAATAAAAGTTGACGACTCTCATAAACCGCCTCTGTTTACGACGCTAGCGCACAAAACAATACGTTATTAATATCTACCAATTAATCGCTCCCTGCTTACAATCCGACTCTCAACCAAACACTAGAGTAACAGAAGTTCCATACGTTTAATAATTAGTTTGCTGGAGTCGGATACGGTGTTGCTGCAATTGAAATAGTTACAAGATACATAGTACATAGATATACAGTAGTAAACTCCATCTATGAAACACTATTGGTCATAGTTCAGTTAAAATATGCAATTGTGCATACGTACATTGGGAATGGGGACATTGATTGAACATTTTCAAGATTTAACATTAAGAAGTAGGTACGCCGGATGAAACTAGTTAATCGCTGCTCAGATCAAACGACGACGATTGCATTCTTCTTCTTCGTGTCGCTGGCACGACTTTTCTCAAATTTCGTTCGGCCAAAACTTCGCCACTTCCACGGCGTCATCGGTGGCAACGGAGAGGTCACTTTGACTGTAACTTTTGGGACACAAAAGGAGGAGGAGTGGGTGGAGCATAGTTTGCGACATAGCTCCACCTCCACATCCAGCTGCCGTTCCATCGAGGTAGCCCCACTTTACCAGGTTGGAGTTACATCTTCCCACTTGTGTCTGGAGACGGTTCAGGGACTTCTACGTGGACCACAAAAGGTTACACCCTACAGGAAGATGCTCCTTTGGTGGTAGACAGTAAGTGGGAGGAGGAATAATGTCTTGCCACAGTTTACAGCGGGCGTCGGCCGGGTTTCCTTGTACAGACGCTGTCAATTTCAAGAAGCTGTGCCTGCTTTTAAGCCATTGCGTTGGTAGTTGTGCGCCAGATAGTGGGTGTCTAGTATCAGATTCCTGTTTGTGTTTCTCCACTGCGCTTGCAACTTCTCTTCGGAGTTGTGGTGGTGCTATGCCAGCTGTGGGATATAGTGCGCTGATTGAGGTCGCTTTCAGGCAGCCGGTAATCGTTCGGCAAGTTTCAACATTTCATTTAGACAACTTGGTTGGTCTCTAGTCCATTATTTAGTAAATCCGTAAAACGTAGCACTCTATACTAACAAAGTCTACTATAAAAACTGCCCAGACAGTTATTCTGTGATTCAAATCTTTGCAAGTCAAAGGCCTTACCAAGCGACTGTCCTTAAAGTAAGTAATTTTGGCACATCCTAGACAGCCAGCCCCGCTGCCATCCTGCCAATTGGCTATAATCATTGGCTGCATCTGGACCTGTTTTAACCGACTTCAAAAAGGAGTTAAATTCGTCTGTATTATTTTTTTGTTTGTTAGTTACCCGATATCTCCGGCAATTGTGGATCGATTTCGAAAATTCAGGAATAGTCATATATAAATTTTATTAACTTTTCTTGGGTAGGTTTTCAGTAAGCTTCAATAAATCGTATTTTTTCCATTAACTGTATATTGATGATGTTATAATAAATTCCTGTCACTGTTATTTACATAGCAAGTAGTGGTATACGAATTCGTGTGGGTTAGGTACCATAACTAAAAAGTGAGTAATTATAACTTTTTTCCAAAATGAAACAACCGAATTCCAAAAAAAAAAACCCAAAAAAGTTAAAAATAACTTTACTTTCGGAAGACTTGGAAAGTGCCTTTAGTTTTGTATTATCGTTTTTTGCCACCGACTTCCGAAATTAAAAGTTATTTTTAACATTGTGTTTTTTTTGGAAGTCGGTTGTTTCATTTTGAAAAAAAGTTTTTATTTTTCACTTTAAAACAAGACCTGGTAACACGAGAAGAAAACCTTTGCATTCATAATCATCATCACTGGGAGCCTTGTCCCACCCACTGCTGAGTATCTACTTAAGGTCTCCATTTTGTGCCATGCTTCCCTGCCGTTGCAGTATGTGCTTCACCACAACATGAGACTATCCTTCTGCTCTCACCTACCTCGTGGTGCCCCACTCCTCTCGAGCCCCTCGTAAATACTAGTAGGAAATACTTGTGTGATCCCGCGGCTCTGCTCGCGATATATTGTCATCGGTTAATTGAATGCATACATTCCTGATTGGTTCCGTACTCGACGTCAAGTGATATGCCGTAATGTGTGTTTATGTGTGAGCAACGTAGTTATTCCCGACACATAGTGCCTTCCTTTTATAGCAGAGGTTACACAATACCGAATTCCATACATACCTACATGAATAATACTCAGCAGGTTAGACTTGCGACAGGTTTTTCTGGATAATTTCTTCTACATCACACAAAAACAGTGATAGACTTGTTTTTATTTCAGCAAACATCACCTACTTTACCCCACAAAGAATGAAAAGAACTGTTGATTTTCCCAATGGTGATTTTAACACCACAATAATATGAAACTCCTATATTGTGTTTTCCTTACATTCGAACACCACTTACACAAAGATGCAACACAGTGTTGTTTCCCAAAGTTTTGTTTGCTCTATACACGGACTAGAAAAAAAAGAAGAATTCCGCGCCATGTTTATCGAATGTGAAGCACCGTACCGATCTATGTGTGCTTAATTTTACAATAACGCCGTAGTGCCTTGTAATGGCGGCCGGTCGGCACCTTATGATGTAAATGTGTGCGTGAGGCATGTTTGTACAAACGGTCCGGCAACATAAAGTGTTTCACTTTCAATACGCGTGTTGCGGAGTGCTTTTTTTTCTAGTCCGTGGCTTTATGTTGGTGTTGCAGAAACAATGTCCGTATTGTTAATATCAACAATAAGTTGATTGAGGTAGTTGGTGCACATGTTTTACTACTATTTGGGAATTTAACACATATTAAAATGGACGCCTAATAGCAATGAAATAATCATCGTAGAATCTCTATCACCCGGTTTCTGTCGGCTTGAGCAGTAACTACGCTTTTAAATCTGTTATCAAGTCTTGCCGACCACATCTAGTTTAAAAATATAATTGACGTGTAAAAGTGTTTGTACAAACCTACTTACAGAAATAAAATCATTTATCATACTCTTGTGGTAAATAAGTCTGTTATCGGAACTATTGACGCCATCTTAATTTTTTTATACATAAAAGAAACAAATATTGACTAACAGGGTCCCCTCACCACCGTCAACGTCAGTCGAGCGATAAAAGATCCGTGTTGCAGTGTAACTATATTAACCATTAAATGAATGATTTATTTATATGCCAGAATATACTCGTACGAGTAGTTTACAGTGCTACAAGGGTATTTCAGCGCCTGAATGTCATTGACAGGGGTGCGTTGTTGGTAAAAATTTGTGAAAATGTCACAGGCATTGTATCACACGTTGTACTGACAAAACAAGATGGCCGCTTTACTTCCGATTTTGGCTACGCGCCTAAATAACCTTGTACGTACACAAGACATGTTAATATTATCATTAATTCATTAAAGTTGGCATGAGATTTGACAAGAGAATTAATTTAATTTTTCTTTTAGAAACCAGTTAATCAAGTCCTGAAACCCACTAGTGCAACAATAAACATCAGTTTCTATTTAAAATTACCTCCATAGTTACGAATTATCTTTGAATTTCAAACGGACGCGAAAACTACGCTGCGGGCGTGTAATTATAACTTGCATAAAATACATGATTTTACAATATCCGGTTTTTATGAGAGCTCCGAGTTAAAATGTAAACGATTTAATGGAAAATATTCGTAGTTTCTGACAATGTGTGCAATGTTAATAAAACCATGAAACCTGCGCTGAACCCATTAATCGAAACTAATTTAAATTGTATTGTTCTTATTTACAATTAGAGGCCCTAGCACGAACCCGCGGAGAAAACGTAACGTAAATACGAACTATTTATGAATCGAGAATACCACTATCCTTTAGATTTCTTTTTTGTTAAATTTTTTGTGACAAGCACAATAAGTATCACCCATAGATATGAATAAAGTAAATATTATGTTAACGAGTATTTTCAATTTTAATATCGTTCGAATTTACGGAACTTTTACTCCGTGTGTTGGTGATAGGGCCTCTGGTTCCTATAAAATACGTTTATTGTCACCGTCAACAGACTGCCGAACACTATAGTTTACCCAAAATATAGATATGTGTTCTATAAGTAATAAAATTTTGGTATTTATAACGATGATCATACGTAATTTTCGGTCCAGCGGCCATCATCGCAGGAAGTGTAGTTTTAGCGGGCACCAATCACAGGATACGAGCCTTGTCCAGCCTTGCTCAGTCACGGCCAGCCACAGCCAGCGCTGGGCACTACCGGAGTGCCTACAGTATTCACGCCGCTGCATACATTTGGGGTATGGGTCGGGTTACACTGACGGTGATGAGCAACACAATTCTGCTTACCTACATTATTTGATTATGTTTTCACTTGACCAGTTAAATCTCAAATCAGCTAATTACGAGTTATGCAAATCGAAGTTAGGCTGTATATTAACCAAAAAAAAGTCGTATCACTAATTTTAGAAAGTCAGTTGGTGCTCGTATTGTTGTAATAAGGAAACAGGTTGACGCAGCATGATTCTCACAAGATCCAAAATCTTGTGATCTCCAAATAACAGCAATGTTGGCAATGGCAGTAGTCTGGAGTCTGGATTTGTGCCCGGTTAACGGCAATAGGTTTGCCCTCTATCACATGGAATGTTATCATAACTGGCGAAATGTGGGTGTACTACAAGTACACCTATGCCTAACTTCTTGGAGAATACAGGTGTGATGTTATATTGGCTACACACGAATCCGTCTCTCGCTTTCACTGCAGCCCCTCACACGTAGATAGTGAAGACCGCTGAAGCGCGAGTTGCCCCGTGAGCCGGAAGCCCCCCGAGGCAGCAGGCCATTTGCGGCATGGCTCATGAATTCATGCCCGACTGCAAGCTGGTTTGATTTGCGGCAATGAAACTGTTCTTACGATGGTGTTGGCCGTTTATTTTTACAGTTGACTAACCAAATAGATTTTTTATTTATTTAGTAATTAAGGGCGTGTTTCAGAGTTCATACCGGTGTATCGATGGGCAACTTTTCTTTTCTATGGCAAGTGCAATTTTACAGATTAAACTGTGATCTATGTATTGAATTTCATTGACATTTTGTTGATAATTATTTCTGGCATATAAGCGTGTGCTTATAATGTATTTTCTGGATAATAAATAATTAATGTATTGCTGTTGTTAATGTATTACATTGTGTATTGGATTTTTCCATCAGTTATTTTTTTGTAGCAGCCTGGAATCTGGATTTGTGCCCCGTTGATGGAAATAGGCTCGCCATGTATGACGTCATAGGACTTACACTTAACTGGCAGAATGTACTATTGGTGCACCTCAGCCTAACCTTTCGGAAAATACAGGCGCGATATTATGTGTTAAATAAATGTATTATGTCTGCACGCACATTCAACGCAATAATTCCGATTCTTACATTTATGTCACAATAGGCTTGTTACTAAGTTAAAAAAAAAAATTCCCTCTAATACTTATTTTGTCTTCAAGGCCCAACAACTTCGACTTAAGAATTACAAGAACGCTTCATAACGTTGTTATCTTTACAAAGAAAAGTTTTATTGGATAAAAACGCTTATCCAATTGATATAAAGTCTTGAGTAACGTTCTCGCGGGCGAAGTCACCGGGGACCCTTTGCCTGTCAGCTTTACGATTTGTGTGGGCTCATAAGTAGCTAATTCTTTTTCTAGTTTCCTTTTCTATTGCCGAAATGTAAGTGGGTGTATGACCAAAATAATGGTAAGAAAATGCGGCAGAATAACTTTGCTAAAGCACTAGCAAGTAGTGAAGGGCGGGCGTTTTAGGGGACTATCTCATGTAATTTCGACGTTCAAAAATTGCTGCCTAGTTTGAATACGAGTAAATGACTTGTGATTTTGATTTTTATCTAAATAAAGAAAAATACTATTTTAGTAAATCTATCACAAGTAATTTTAAATCAATATAGCCATGTGAATTAATAGTACCTATCCAAGTAGGAATAATCGTTATTTCTAGGTATTGTCATTGTCGTTTAGACTTTCCTGTTCCAGATCTGTTTCTAAGCGAATCCGATTTACATTAAAACAGTATCGGCAAAGTGGCGCGCAAGGCGAAACTGTCACCGCTCAGATACAAAGAGGCGGTAGTCGCGCAAGGCGAAGCTGTCACCGCTCAAACACAAAGTGGCGGTAGTCACGTAAGGCGAAGCTGTCACCGCTCAAACACAAAGTGGCGGTAGTCGCGCAAGGCGAAGCTGTCACCGCCCAAACACAAAGTAGCGGTAGTTGCGTAAAGCGAAGCTGTCACCGCTCAAAACTTAAAGTGGCGGTAGTCGCGCAAGGCGAAGCTGTCACCGCTCAAATACAAAGTGGCGGTAGTCGCGCAAGGCGAAGCTGTCACCGCCCAAACACAAAGTAGCGGTAGTTGCGTAAGGCGAAGCTGTCACCGCTCAAAACTTAAAGTGGCGGTAGTCGTGCAAGGCAAAGCTGTCACCGCTCAAACACAAAGTAGCGGTAGTTGCGTAAGGCGAAGCTGCCACCGCTCAAACACAAGATAAGTTTCAGTGCAAAGGAATTGCGAGTATCCGCAGCTCTCTGTTGATAACATCCCCAAAGAGGAACGAAATAAAATATTCCAAGACGGCTTTCTAGTAAATTGAGAAACCCACTCGGTCAGGAACTACGGTAGGTTCTGAGCGATACAATATACGTGTAGAGGAAACTAAGTGAGCGCTTGCCATGACAGAGTTATGTGGCCACATATTTTCGTTTCATGCATTTTTTGTTTCCGTGTGCAAGCAATTTTTTTATAAGCTATGCTTTTCTATGTACGAGCTTATACTGTCTTTTATGTGTATTTTTGTTTCATCAGCATTAGTTTTTGCAATTTATTAGTAAATAACTGAAAATCAACGTCATAACAACGCGGTTTAGAAACATCTTCTCTACTTACACTTTTTATCCTTTACAAACATTTGTACATAATCGTATCATGTGTAGGGCAATCCTCCTAAATCAGATTCCTTATTCGAAAAATGTGTGAGCGCGAAAAATATACCTAGGTACACGTGCCCAAAATTCAGGAGTAATAAACTCGATTTCTGACAACCCTGTCGGTGGACTAGAAAAACTGGCGGCACCTTCATTCAATGTTACGTGAATATAGTGCGAGAGTGTAAATAATGAATGGTGTTCTGCAAGCGAATATATTTGGCTCCGTACGCCGCGCCATCCATTCTTCACGCGAATTCTTTACGCATTGCCCACAGAACAGTCGGGAATTTAATAATGCCTGCAGGCTCGTGTACCAGCCCACAGCACAAGTTGAGATATCAGTGTTCATACAGGCATTAGTAATGGTGCACATGCTTTATTTATTTATACTTTTGTGTTACAGCATTACTTGATCGTTAACAACGCTCGTCCATGCCATCTGGTCAGTTTATTATGTCTAGTGTAAAGCGCCTAAATAATTCAAATTAATGTTAGATTTCCTTCTGTGAGCGTCTGTATTGGACCTCTGTGCCCTCGTAAGCCTCTCAAGCAACCCTCCTCTGGCTCGGAGCACCCGTGACATTTCCAATCTAATAACCTCCTCTAAATATACATTATTTAACGTCTCAGACCGTTGAGTGTATTATGTATGTACGGATAACTTCAGTCCTCTCCTCGCTACGAGGTCGTCTATCAAGCTTACACTCAACTTAAATCGTTAGGCGTGTATGAGGCTGAAGTTATGACATAATGGACCTAACTGTATTACAACTGCCTAGTCCAAGGTTTAAGAGTCATCACTGGAATCAATTATTATAGGTGCGTAGTACTCTCAACCGGCGTGCGTGTATGACCAGATGTATGAACATGAACGAGGCAAAAGGTGTATGTATCGATCGTAGCAGGTGGCGTTCTGTAGATTCTGATACACTCAAGGAAGAAGGCGTGAGATTATGTATGTAAGTATGTATATTATAGGTTTTTCATTTCTGTCAAGTACGTATTTACGTAAAATTGTCCGCAGTTTTGCTGTTTTTAAGTCCTATTTTCGTGTCCCTTCATAGCACTTTATCACAATAATTGTCACTTAGCCACCCCAGCAACTTCCTCCGTGTACATTCAGATATTTAAATTAAACTCACACAAGCGGCAAACAAAAGCAACGTAAAAACGTTTCCTTTGTTAATCCATTAAGTAAATTTAAGCAAAAAAGAGAGAATGTACCGAAACACAATGAATAGGAACAAAACTTGAACGAGGCCGGATCGCTTTCAAATCTCTGAGAGCGAAACTTTGAGCGAGTAATAGATTAATATGCAAATGAGTATGAGTGCGGCCTTCTCGCTCGCAGCGCCGCGCCCCGCGCCCGCCGCCGGCAATCAGCGCCCATTAGCCTACGCTTATTAATAAAATTAGGAATGGATATCACATTGACGAAATCGAAAACTGTTCCCAATTAAATATTTAAAACAGCTGCTAATGAGCGCTGCACTTGTTTTGTAGCTATTTATGTTAAAACTAAAGGAAGTTTGGAAGTTTCGCAAACTTGGTCCACTTCATCATAATCATGAACGTTATGAATAATGGAGTGTTATTTAAAAGTTCACTTGTATTTTATCGCGAAACGTTTCTCAACTTCAGCTTTTGTATTTTGTTGAATTGAAATGTCTTCAGCGATGATCTTACTCGAAGAAATACAATGGCTCTCAGCTGCTTATCACGCCGGAGTTCCGAAAGCCAGCGAAGCAATGGTTATTGTTGAATAAATAGGTTTGTGACTGAACAATGTAGCTAAGTTTACTTTGCCGAGCTGAATAGAACTTTCTAGTCTCTAAACAATATCACGCCAAGAATACAAATAGAACTAGGTAATGCGAGCACTGGGAATCCTAACGAAACAATAATAATATCAAAATGTAGGTCAATTGAAAAACCGACCTCCAATTTCTGGAATTCTTTCAAAAAGAATATCTGTATACAGCTCATCTCGTTTATGATTAGCTAATTTCGCCTGATTATGGTAGCCCTTGTTATTTTGTTTAATCTATAACATGACTGAGATCTGACAGATATCCTACTAATTAGACATAACTAGGTTTAAAGGCATTCTTTTTGAATTATTGATAACAAATTTAAATCATTCCTATCCCGACCATTACTGCCAACCGTACCGTACATTTTTCAGTGCAACTAACTCAATAATTTCGTTAGTCCCCTATGTACGCGAAATTCCTTAAACTCCGCCTAGGCAGGCATTTCGTGCTAAAACTCTGCCAAGCAATGAATAAGTGTTCTTGTAATTTTAGGTCGAGAGCTTTTGTTTTTGCGTGTTTGTTAATGGCCGGCATTTTGTATAAAACGCTGCAAACGTAGTGAACCCAACGTGGCGGTTGCGTGGACATAAATCGTTGTAACAGCTGGTATTTGATGTATTCAGTTTATATTAAAATTGTTTTTTATTTGAACAGTATTGTTCTGTCATAACGCCATGAAAAAAAAACTAGTAAGTAGTTGCTTGACAGCAAAAAATTCAAACTCAAACTCAAAGCATTTATTTCAAATAAACCAATTACCGACACTTTTGCACTTTTGAATTATCAGTCGGAGATCTTGGATAGTCGTTACGAGTGGTCAGAAGCCCCAAAAGTCTGACAACCAGTCTTGCCAAGGGGTATCGTGTTACACAGTAACTGGGTTGTGAAGTCAGATAGGCATTCGCCCCATGTAATATACTAGTATTCAGCTGCATCTGGTAAGATTGGAAGCTGACCCCACCGTAGTTGGAAAAAAGCGAGGCTGATGATGAAAAGTACTAACGGTATGTATAACGCGCGGGTACTTATTGTTCTATAAAATTATACAGCCTACAATATTAGCACATTTAACACAAGCCCAGTCTTTCACTATGGCTGAAGGTAACCACTATCACCCGTTGAACGTCCATCCAAGTAACTTTTAGCCCAGAAAGCAATGTGTCCACGTATTTGGTCAATGTAATCTTGTCAGAGGCCTAACCACCATAGCTTAAACTTTAGTACAATGTTAATAGGTACGATGGTACACATACACCCGTGCACCGGTTCCCACTTGCTATAATTGGTATTGGTCCAGGCCTCGTTGGCCAGTTGTGTCGGCTGCTAACGACCAGTTCGTGTATCGAGCCAGAAGACGAGATCGAAATACTGAGTCTGAACTGTTTGCTCCCAATTATTACGAGCATCTCCATTTTGTGGCTCTGCTTTTATGTCAGGCAGAAATAACGACAATGGACTATAAATGATAGACATGTTTATTTCGAGGATGTCCGAAATACTAAATCATTTGATACTCTGATTTCCTACTATTTATTTTTCAATACAAGGTTTGATAATTCTCTAGATTGAAATTATGGGAACGTAAGTCTTGGTCGTTTTTAAGGGCCAATGATTCGGATGCTGAGGTCTTCATAAATTTATAAGCTAATATGCATAATATAATATGGACAGCTAAACGAGTATATTAACCCTAACCAAACTGTATGTACAAGGCCGGCCTACGGGCTAGCGGCCCATGTAAACATGTGTATAATCATGACACGTATGTATTTGCAGTGAGTCGGAACATTCCTGCCGCCCGACAGGGACAAACTGCCTCCGGGATATTAGTAACACTGAAGTTAATGTGCTGTTCAATACACTAACTAACAATTAAGGATAACACTGACAAATATGGCGATAGAATTCCAAAACCTCATCAAATTCCAACAGATTTAGAAGAAAAAAACTAAAAACAAAATCAATTCCTTCTAAACTGAAAATGTAACACAAACTTTAGGCTCAGAAGCTGAGCTGACGGGTCTTAATCAATAAACGAGTAAAGTTGTAAAATAAATGGAAATACGACGTCGATTTATTGCCAGTCTTTGACAAGTCTCTTGAAGCAGGAAAATGTTTCTTGCCATCCTTATAGTAACGAGTACCCAAGTACCTGTCAGCAATAAGACGTCCTCTGAAGAGGTGAGTCCAGGTGACACAAGGCCTGCTCGCTGTCGGCCGCCGGCGATCGCACAACATCGTTAGAGTGTACATTCCACACCCTCGTCTAGTTCACCCTCACATTAGCTGTTCCTCTCGCAACCGAACCGTTCCAACGTTTTCACACTTTTAACTCCTCTTCCAAATGTTTTGTTCCTTTTATTTTGAAAGCTTTTGGTTGTGGCATAATGTTTGCTATAGGTACGTTGTTTTTACCCGACTGTGCGATGCAAAGGAGGGTAATGTGTTTATCCTATATATGTTTGTTTCTTTGTGGCGCTCTAGAGACCGTATACGTTTCACGTCAATCGATTTGTCATAATCTTGTGAGTGTCACTTAAGACATGACAGTAATCAAAATTCAATATGGCGACAACTAGACGCCATTATTATTGTGAAAACGAAAAAAATGAAAGTCGACGAGCTATGTCAAGTGGGTTTATTGAATAAGTCTTTGAAAATCATCTTTAGGTTTCTCTAATCATTTTTAATTTTGAATGACCATTTAGGACCTATAACGATTTAAAGTTGGTTAGCAACCATACTCAATTAAATTTTCAAAACTCATATACACATAACACTTTGATAAAGTTCTTATATTATCGTATAATAGGTCTTATTAACGTGAAAAAATATTATTATAATAACATAATTCAATATACTTTTTAGAATCGACTGGAACACCCAGAATTTTACTTCTTTGGAAGATAATTTTAACAAGCGTTACTTAATGCAGTGAGAGAAAAATAATCTAATTAAGAATGTACGGTGCCACCGCATATTCTGCAATTCAGCAGTTTACGCAACACATTCATTTCAACTCATAATAATTAGTTCAGTTCGCGTTGGGCTATCAATGCAGCCCGGCGGCGTCCTCGTTACCGCCAACAAGGGCCGCGTCACTCACTTCGTTTCCACACCATCAGTCCATTAAGCTCATTTTACTTTAAGTACCTTTGGGACAATACAGTAGTATTTGGATACTTTTTTCTTCTTTCATTCCATTCATCCCTCATCTAAAAGTAATGTATAGTCTATTAAGGGATCATATAAAGAATAAATAAATAATAACTAAAACGTGATGGCCGATGGGGCCGAAAGGTTCTGGAGTGGCGACCGCGTTCCGGAAGACGTAGCGTTGGAAGGCCTCCCACAATGTGGATCGATGACCTTGAGAAGGCCGCAGGAATCCGCTAGATGCGGGAAGCAACGGGTCGAAGTGGTAGTGCTTGGGGGATGCCTATGTCCAGCTGTGGACATCTTTCGGCTGAAATGATGATGATGGACTGAAAAATGTAAAATAAAAAAAGTTAATTTAAGGAGAAAGGAATGAAGAAAGGAGGAAAGAGGCGGAGGAGGAATTTAAGGATTTAATGTAAGGAGTATGTAAGGATTGTAGCAGGTGGCGTTCTGTAGTTTCTGCCTACCCCCATGGGAAGAAGGCGTGAGTTTATATATGTATGTATGTTTGTAAATTTAAAAATCAAAATACCCGGCTGCGTAAAACGTGAACTTTAAAAAAGATGGAAACAAGACGGTCACCGGGGGCCCCGCCACGGGGTGTGGGATTGGAGACAGAAATAGGTCTATTTCTGTCACGCTCTGTAAGCTCACACGTTTTTTCTACGGCGCGGTAACACGCCGCACCGCAAAAAAAACTGTGCCGTGTACAAAGAGCCTTACAGTTACAAAAAATACAAAATGGTGTGCTAATATTTCATGGTTAACAAATTCGAATCCTTGACAGCAATATAGTACCTATTCATAAACACGTCATCAAACCTTTGGCACTCCTCGCTCGGGTTCACATCTACATATCAGCAAAGTGCATTCGAGGTTTTTCGCTGTGTGAAAATCTCAGGCGAAATCCGAAGTTGGAACCGTGCCCGATAAATGTCGATAGCTTCGCGACCTCTCGTGTTAGGCAGCAATGCTGTTAGCGAGCGGGGTGAAATCAAGCTCATCTCTATTTACCCCATTGCGGATACCTAGGGTGATGGTTTACAGTTGTCAGCTCTGATTACGGATTAGACAAATGTTGATAGGGTAAATGTTCTCGCAGTACGTCTAAACAAGGAACCGCTCGAGATTGGCTGAGGCGCAGGCAGTCTCGAACGTGAGTCGACATATTCCAATATGAACAGCTGACGGAAAACGGCGAGCATTTATGTAACCTTAATTTCCTTTTCGATTATTCGGTAAAATTGCTCTCGTGACATGAATTATGTATGTGTCCGGCAGTCACGAGCCGGTCGGACACGTGACGGACGATGTCCGGACACACGCCTTCAGAGCCCCTCTTTGTGGCTGGTGGCTCGAATCCGCTCCCTAGGAATGCGAGAATCGAAATCCGTCTCGGGTTCTGTCGGCGGCAGCAATATTGTGCTTTATTGGAATAAATCGACATGTCCCGCGCCGTACATGCTCAGTCACTCACAGACGATCTGCAACTCTCAATGCACGACGACTCAAGAATACTACATAAAATTATACTTTACTAGTACCTAGGTAACAGCTACCTACAAGACAATATAAAGGCAATCAAAAAGGTTTTGTAGGTATATCTCCTGTTCTAACTCAGATTCGTAATCATCGTTATAGGATTCACTTGCTTAAACAAAATAAAGAACCAAAGAAAAACAATTCTTATTTTCGGAGGAAACGTATGCGCGATATATTTCAGATGAAAGGTATGTCACAGACGCAGGTAGACATAGTGTATCCCGATACAAGTGACATGACACAACATAATCTGTTCGGCGGCGCGCGCATTGAATATAAATCACGCTGTGCGTTCTGGCGGCCTCTTTCTTTTGGAAAAAACATCGCAGCCTCTCCCCGCACATTTGTCTTCCCGATTTGCCGATTTTCAGAAACAGAAGTGAGTACGATTAAAACTGAGCACTCTTTTAGTTAACGAGGCTTACTTTGATAGATGGTCACTCGGGGCGACCCCACTCCACCCTTGAGTGCATATCCTAACGACCGTCCGGATTAAAGCCAAGCTGTACAGCTCGTTTGGCATTGTAGCCAATTTCAGCGCTAACAAGAGAAGTGCGACGGATTCGAACATAATTGGAAACTCCTTTGAGGATCTTCGAGTGTTCCTATTGACGGAAACAGGTTGTTAGATTAGCAAAAGATTGAACGTGTCTCCAAAAATATTAATTTTCGAGAGGTGGCCAAGAGTTTGATTATTATAAATGGTCAAAGGTTAAGGTATTTTGGAGAGACAAGATCGCAGCAATCAATCCAGCGAAGTGTTGCGAACGTCGTCGGGACGCACCATTTAACATACACATCGAGTGCTCGTGAATAAGCTGTTGAGTATTCACGACAAGCGAACAACCTTTGATGTAAAAAGGAAACGTTTCTCTCAGTAAAAAACGAATTATTATTGGCTGTAATCGTTCCGCTGCCTTTGAACTTTCGTCTTGTGTGTGACAGTTTTATTACATATCGGAGCTCGAGCCGCGAGTCTGTCGCGGGGGCGTAATGTTGGTAGCACTGTCGACTGTGCAAATGTTATAACAACTTTGAACTAACTTTGATTTCAAGTTTTAATATGATTAAAGTTTAATTCAATGAGTACGGCTTTGTAGCCAGAGCTTTGTTATGGATCGATGTCCCGCCCCGTAATGTGCCTTGTTTAATTTTGGTCGTTATTAGCCACCGTAATGAATTTCTCTTCTTTCAGGCTCCCGATAAGTTCAGAGACAAAGGCTTTTGTTCGCGCGACGTATAAACAAGTATAGGTGGGGGTATAGTTATACCGTTGGGTGCAAAACTTTTAGCATCAAGATTTACGAGCGCGCTTAATCTCGCGGATGACCTTGCGGGCGCAGACTTTGTAGCCGTGCGCAAAGTTCCACAGCACAGCAAGTTGGGGCTGTAACTTGTAAACAATTTAAAGTATCCGTCTCCCGACGCTACCCTCTCCAAGTTCTCGTCACGACAGAATAAAAGAAATGTCGTGTACACGTCGACATTACCGCTCTTCGCTCGCCTTCCGCTTTTATCTCGGAATCTCCTCAAATGCAATAACGATAGAAATTTAGCGTGTGATCGAAGTGAGGACATTAGAGCTCGTTGCGAAGCATTCGCGTGGAAAATTTAACGGTCAAAGTGAGTGGGGGGGGGGACCCTCGCGAGAAAACACGAATCTTCGTAGTTATATGTATGTAATTCGTTGAACCAGATTGGGTTCAAAAAGAAAATCTTCGCAAACGTAAGACCCGCTTTCCTAAACCCTCTGCGTCCGTACTCTTCGTTTATTATTACAAACGTTAATCCGAATCTTCTAGGCCGTCTGTTTTCTTCCTGGTTTTTCACACAATGGTCTGTTTATTTTGGCTCCGATTTTGACCAATATCGGGATCGTTTTATCTCGCCAAGTTTTACGACTGTGTCTACTCGCTTCCAAACAATATCATACGTTACTTCCTCTCCATAAAAACAATGTCGTCTAATGATAAGGCTCGGTATTATGATATTTTCATACTGCGCTCTCCTCGGCCTCCGTTGGATGATGGTAGCGATTTTTCTAATCTGCTTTCTGGTAATAAAATCCAATAACACGGTCGCATCAAGAACAATAACGTAAGTAATTCGGTGTAAAAAGCAATCAAGGTTTATTCGAGGTTTTTCCTACTGAAGAGGTTCCAGTTCATTTGTGCTGGTTCGCGTTATTCCTCCGTCATAAGCGAGTGTCAGGGGGATGTGGCAGCCGCCGCACGCCGCGGGATCCACGATCATCCATCATCCGCGGACGGCGGTGGATTTTTATCCGCAATTGCGAATACACCACCACAAGGCAAAGCTAATTTATTTTATGCGGTAATCATTTGCGCGTTGTACACCACGACTGGGGTTTGAATAGATTTATTCAGAGCATGAAGATAAATAGTATAAGATATTCAATTTAGGGGTTTATGTCCGACCTCGGAGTTTTTGAGAGAGGAAAAATGCAAATATAAGTATTTACCAGGACGTCTATAAACAAGATGATTTTCATAATAAGCTCGAAGCGGAGGCCGAAATAAAAGCCTATCACGATGAAAGTATTGAAGACGCGTCAGCGGAATCGGCGGGCCGTAAAACAGTCCCTCTCGTAAAACGAATTTAATTCTTCGTTTCCACATTAAGGGCCGGAAGGGACTGATGATGATTTAGGAAAATGATGACATCACATTTTCCTTTCTTACGTCCTTTTGATGTGTTGTCATAAATACGCTTAGAGTTCGCGAGGCGGTCTAATGAGCGAGGTCGAGGACAACGCGGCCGGCGAACGGAAACTGAAAAATTGCTTGAAATTTATTTTACTTTGATTGTAATGTCCCACAATAAACTGGTGTAGCCGGTCTTGTGTACCTACTGTTTTTTAAGGAAATATCACAGTTGATTGATAACATAAGGTTCTGAAAAACTTTAGATAAGTGGACTATGGGAGTAACTAATTGTTTAAATAAACAAATTAAAAGTAAATAATATCATGTATAAACAATAATTAGGTAGGTATTACGTTACGAAGATCACTAAATAAAACGTTTGATCGAGACCAAATATTAAATGTAGATGAAATATTATATTTGTACAAGGCAAAGTAAAGACGAATCATAAAAAACTGAGTGCTCATTTCCATAAAGGATTTTAATACACTCCAAACAGTTCTACAGAAATTACCTTTCTTTGTGGATGGTATTTGCGAGGGAGCGACAGACGTCGCCGTCGCCTCAAAGGCGCTGGCGAATACACCCGTGTTTTTGATAAATGATGACGAAAAATATTTTTCTCGTTCCCCGCCGCTCGCTACGATATTGGTTTTAGATAACGTCACTTTGCTCCTTTAAAACGGGATGTTGAGATAAATTCCCATCAGTTTTAATACAAAGCAACAAACGTAATCTACAGCGCCATTCACCCGCTACCCGCCCCGCCCCCGCTTCCCACCCGCGATCGCCCTCTCCGCTGAAATCTGATAAAAAATTCCGTTTATAGGATCAAACCGTTGCAAATGCTGCCTCATATTAATTATTATTATTGCTCTTTTCGTTGCCTAGCGTTTGACGTACTTACGAACTGTATTTGTCGGAATATTTTTGGGAGAATCAAAAAATGATCTAACGGATCTAATAATGTGTGAGACTTATAGAATTACAAGTGGTCCGTTCTTAAAATAATACCTACTGACTTAACGATTCCTAAATCAATAAAATGTTAATTTCCCTATCAAAGATGGAGATGAGAGTGATTCATTTCTTGATCGGTTTAACGATAGTACCGAGGACGGTCTAACAAAAGAATTTGGTTTTCAAATATTTTATCATGATACCGAAATGTATCACATCTTTATTTGCATACTGTCTCATACATGAAAGAGAGATGTGAATATGTTTGTATGTATCTATACTATGCGGTTTTTAATGTCCATATTTTACCTATGTTCCTGTGCTGTAGCTGTATTCTAAGAATAGTAGGTAGGCATAGTATGCGTTGTCGTGTTTACGACAATGGGTTTACTCCTCCAGTATTGCAATCTGACACGTCACGCCTGCTCCACGTGATATCAAGCAATATCCATGCATATGTAATTCGAGGCTCCGTTTACACCGCCACCGCCGGGAAACAGCCCCAATTGTTCAGGTAATTCTCGCCAATTTCCCACATCACATATTTACTTGTGTTCAATACAAAGGGCCGCCTCCCGTCACTCATGTTCAATCATCTCGTTTGTTTCTAAGGCATCTATATTAAATTTCATGGCTGTGTGAATTTATTTGATTCGCATTACGTCGTACCCTCTCTTGAAAGAATTCCTTTTAATATGATTCGTCGGGTGTCATTCTCGACGTCATCAATCATTCTCAATATATTTTTATCTTTATTGAACTCTTTTCATTCGGAAGTTTATCATTAAGGATTGGCTCTCTTCGAGTGATGATTGATATAAAATATGGCAGAGCGCTTTGTTACATTTCGACGTTTTTATAATTAAATTGGGTACAGAAGTTACAATAAGAGAATGGGATTACTTTGATAATAGGCCTACAAAGATAATATTTCTCGTAGTTTTCTGAAGCACTTGTAGTGTCTCCGAGAGTGTATTGCCAACTAACACAAAAGTTACAAATCTTGAGAAGTAAACTACAAGTGCATGAACCCCGCACTTAGCTGTCGGTGTACACACGAGCCACGAGCCACTCTTATGACTGCACATTAAACTCCGGGAACTTCGTTCGCTGCTGACTCTGCGAGCTTCTATTAAATTGCTTCATTTTGTTTTGTTTGGTTCTAGCCGACTTAAGTTGTACACTCACTGTTACTACATTGTATGAACTTGCTGAATAATACAATGAAATTGTATTGAAACTCTTTTAATAATAAAATTTGATAATAGTAGAATTGTGTGTTCAAGAAAATAGAACCCTCTTTAGAATGCAACGAGAAAAATTGTTTAAGGTGATTATAGATTCAATTTTAATATTAAGAGCATTTACCATTACTTATTCATGTATTGCTCCGAAGTCTTCATCCAACAAAAAGAAAGAACAAAACGTGAGCCATTCCCTTTACACAACTCAAACAACCCAACAATTGAACGTAAATAATAAAGTAATGTCAGAAAAATTGGGTTCAAAACCGACATGCTATAAAAAATTAAACTTTTACAAAGATCTAAAAATACAGTTGTTACAGAGAAATGCTGTCAAATGTAGAAAATGGTCGCAGTTCCAGCGGCGAAGATTACGTCACATTTATTTCGTATTAGTAGTGCACGACAACTAACAGTGTACGTGTGTCCCTATGTATGTAATACCCCTCAGACGCCGCGAATCGACGCGGCTACACTTGAATTACTAGCAGCAAATATGTTCCTTTAAAAATTTAAAATCCCTAAATCCATATGGAGTGAATAGAATTGATTAAATCTATGTAAGTGCATACTATAAACAATAATTCTGTTGTTCAGTTTACTTATACAGGGTCAAATTAAGTTGGCTAGTGAAATTCCGCAAACGTGATCGGTATCGATATCTAAACTTGATAAAAAAGAAAGGTAATTTGATGTTTTTTTTGTGTGGTCGTTGATCACTTTTAATGTAGTGTATTCACTTGAAATATCAGTTTAAACAATCAGATTTTTTGTGTAAAATCCACAGACGTGATTGGTATCTACATCTAAACACGATAAAAAAATATAACTCGTACTTTATGTAACAACACTACCAGCGGTCGATACCCATTACGTCTGCGGAGTTTAGCTAGTTAATTTAATTTGACCCTGTATAGTGTTGTAGATTCCATGTTTAACATCAAGTTCTAACTTATACCAAGTCAAATCTTCGGGGAATATCTATCCCTGAAATAACAAAACCGTCATGTAATCGGCATCAAGTACACTCCGACAGAGCCACCGTCTCCTATCCCCCGACTCTTGCGCCGTAAGATAAGTAGCTGACACATTCTGTTATTCTTCCATTTCTCCACAATTCCTGCCATTCGCTCGACATTGAAACGCGATATTATTTGGCGGATTTATATATTCCCCGGGGCCTTGATCAGTGGGTGACAAGTGAGAAAGCAATTTCTATTCGTCCCCGGCGCGGCTGGCGGGATGGCGGGATGGCGGGGTTCGAATCACTCGCGAGCTTTGTCTCCGTCGTATAGCTCGCGTTACAAGATGATGATGAAGTGACACTGCATGTATCTCCAGAATAGAGGACAACACTTTTGTAACAAAGAACAGTTATTGGAGAACGTAAAATTTTTAGAGCTGTGTGAGCTTAGGTTTCTTTTGTGAGAGATATCTAGAGCGCAAATATCTCGAAAGTATTTTTGATGCCACGATGTGAAGGTGATTTCGTATTGTTTGTAGATTTCAGTTTCAGAATAGTGCAAAAATGATACTTGGTTGTCACTTTGGTATTCTCACCATTCGCTTTTACATTTTTATTTATTAAAGCTTTATGCACAAGTATAAAAAATACTGTGCAAAGGCGGACTTATTTACCTACGCTAATTAGATTTGCGGAGTATCTCGTCAATGTGTCCGCCACTATCTAATCACTTAGTAAGTAACAAAGTATCTATTCTAATATCGCACTTATCATTTATTTACAGTAAGTAGTTCGCGACACATTCAAGTTTCCAAGCTGTTGACCGCAGAACGCGACCGCTGACTTCCGTACTTCCGCACTCTCTGTCCGACCTACCCAGACACCCCGGACAGCTCGAACAATACGCCGGACAACAGACAGCCCGCCGGCAATACTTGCAACAATAACACCACTCGAGATTTATGCACTTTGCTCAAGTTTGTAGTCTTGAGATTATAACAGAAGCGTTGTTGTTGCTCCACTTAGATTTGTGCAAGCTTATAGTTGCGTTCAAACGATCTTACTTCGACCTCGCTCTATAATAAGATTTAAGACGCCTTAATAACTTGAAAATTCCTTATAAGAATAAGAAAGAATAAGAATAAGAATATTTTTATTGTATAAGAAATTACAATCGAATGCGTTGATTCCTGGAACTCACACTAGGATTCCCTGTGTCGTGAGATCCAGGCTCCTTCGTTCCGTTTACATTTATAAGTTTAAAAGGTATTCGTTACAGTGAATTTCAATTTCATACACATACAATAAAAACTAATTGACAAAAGAAAAAATAATAAGTTACTTATTCAGTTATAATAATTTTCTACGAAAGATCTATCACGCCCTAGTTTTAACAACTTTGTTGCTCTATACTTTATGGTAAATAGAGAGCTATTTATTAATTATACGAGATTGATTCTGTTAATAACATGCACATGAGGACTAAGAGCTCATAGATACTTGGATTATTAAAATAATAAATTCGAACAAAAGAGAGATGTATTTCGTTGAAAGTATTTTTAAATAAAATCGTCGTTGATAGTCCAATTCCGCGTAACTAACATTGTTAAATACCGCGAATGTACACTTTCGCAAATTTTACATGAGGACCAAAAAACTAAGTTTCTAAAAAACTACTCGGCCGAATTTTGAACGAACTTGAATATAGGACCGTTTCGTTATCCTTTATCTAATGCACTAGTTTTGAAGTCAATATTCCCAATAATTTATTTAAAAAATCACTTACGCTGTATAGTTTCAAACGATTCTGTATTTTATACAGTACTTACGCGAAATTGTAAATGAAATAGAATAATACCACAACCCCAATCAATCATTTATTTAATAATATTAAGTATTTAAATTACTAAATTTAATCATAAACATTATATGGTTATGAAAGAATAAAAAATATCTACCAACAAGTAAGAAAAAATATTAAAAGTAATAAAAAGTCGTCATTATTTCTTCTATAAGCTAACGCAGCTTATAAACTGCAATAAAGTGCAATATCAACTATGTAGTGTAGGGTCATCTAGGAACATCAAATTAAAATTAATCAAATTAAATAATACCATTATCATTTAGTAACAATTTAAACAGTGTCAAAATTATCACGTTTTACAAAAAAAAAAAAACTAGGATCAATCTATACGGTCTTCTCTTCTATAATAATTATCTTTGTAGTTAACAAATTTACTTAGAGTAATGAGATCTATTATCATTGTAATTAAGCGATTAAAACAAATTAAACTTAAAAGCGAAATATTTGAATTTTTGATATCAAACTGTCTTTGATTTCTATCTCCTAACTAATAGCGGACAGTCCATTCCTTGATGCCTAATGTAGAGAATGTTTTTAAGACAAACTCTTTTTAATGCCATTTACTTGCAGGTAACCTTCCTTACTATGGAGATGCCAAGAGATATTTTCCTATGTTTTCCTCCGAGTTGACTTATATCCATCATAGAACATACAAATACCAACTTCTATTTCCGTGATCTAGGCCAAAAAGTTTCAAATATTTCCTGTCTCTCTTCTTCACTGATTTGCGCGCAAAATAGGGTTTTGCAGACATAATACGAATTACATTTAGGTTTTTGGAGCATTTGGACGTAATTCGTATTTTTTTTATACCGTAGTTATTCTTTTCTTAATAGAAATTGGAGTGGATACGCGGCTTTCGTGTCGTAACTTTTTGTCGAAAGATCTGCGGTATTGTTATTTTTGATTTACTCGTCTACTTACTGGACGATTAAAAAAAATTACATACGGGTCGATGCCAATCACAATCAGTTACCTACAGCCGCGAAATCTCATTTTAGATTTTTTTGTACATTCGCGGTTTTGAATAACGTTAGTTACGCGGTATTGGACTATCAACGACGAAATTAATGTTGCTTTTCTGACTGTGGGTATTTATACGTTTCTGATATTATTTTAAATAGAAAACAAAAAAAAAACAGCGTAAAAAAAGTAGTCAAAAGTTAAATAAAAGATATGAAGGAAAACCTCATAAAGGAAACAAAAGAATAAGCAGTCTATAGGTGGTAGCGCCATCCATTCGTCACCTTTTTGTTAGCCTCGTGAACAAACCGGGCAGGCTTTGTTTACCGGTCAAACGCCATAAATCAAGGCTCGCAACTCTTCGACGGGTGATAACTTGCGAAGGGAACTGATGGCAGTTGCTAACTCGAGGTAAATATCACCTTGCAAGGTGGAACTTCGCGATTGGAACATTGCCGACTAATAACATTGTTTTGGAAGAAAAGATTTGTCAAGAACATTTCCGTAAGTTTTGTTTTTGTAAATCAGATTTATTTTAGTAAGTGTTTATTTTTATTCATAACTAGCGCCCGCCGCTGATTCGCACGGTTTTTACGACTTGACAAAAATAGCAATTTCTTTAATCTATTGTAAACAAAAAACTTTCCGGAATAAGTGCTCAAAATGATGGTGAAAACAGCATCAAAAACCATTGCGGCTTTTACAAGAACGATGCGGTCACAGCCAGACAACATAACCTGTGCATAGATGTAGGTATCACTGACAAGCTATTTATATTTATTTTTACTTAGATTGTTTTTTTCTTTGTCTTTGTTTTAAATTGCATACCCGTTAAAATGTTAAGTGGAGGGGCGGAGTCACCTGACACAACCATCCCCTTGTTTGTAAGGTGATCTCCAACTCAGGTGTGTAAAGTATTTTATGTAATTACTGTTGGGGGTGGTGCTGCAGGAACTAGCGAGTTGTCGCAACAAAACACAGGCGAACTTTTAAAAGGACGTTTATTGCGTAGAAAAAAGATCAAGAGGCCGCGTGCGCAAAATATGAAAAATGGGCGTGCACATTGATCCGCGTTCGTTGGCAGACTGCCGGGAGCCCACAGTGTGACAAGCATGTCAGCGTGTCCCGCCTCTTAGGTTAATAACTAGTGATGCTACTTACTAAATACTATCATGATTATGTTACATTTCTTTAAATATTTCGAGCGCGTCGCTAACAATTGCAATAAACATTTTTTTTTAACAATCATAATGCTTTATGTTCATAAAGATATAACTGTCACACAATCTCTTCGAAATCAATTGCAAACAATAGCCCGAGAGAAAATAGGAAAAATACAAATGAAATATACCTCCACACGGTTCGTTGGGCTGGTTTAATAAAATAAAATGTCTCGTCGGATCCACTGCGTTCCCATTCAGATTTATTGTGTCCTGACTAAAGCCTTGAAATCCAAATGATTTGTTCCCACTTTTATATTTCGTGGAGGGATCATATCGCTCAACGTCACAGTGCTGCTTATTTCAACGGTAATACGACACATATGAAATGTTTTATCTTGATATATCCGGGCTAGATAAAATTGTCAGCCGCGAAAAATAAATAATGTATGTGGTAGCCTTCCGAACTGACGAGATCATATTCGCGTTAGATAACGATAAGGATTAGTGAAGGTCGTCAGTTTGACAAGTAACCAAAAAAATTTTATCATGTGGAGCAAGAGTGTGTGTGAGTATGTTCTGCACTGTAGGCACTTGAAGCACTATAAGCTGATCCCATACCTGGCAAAAAAATGGTTGAAGAAAAAAGGAAAAACAAAAACCTGAATAAGGTCGTCACTTGTCAGTATTTCAACACAAAGAAAGCCCAACACACGACAGGAAAATGGTGAAGGATACGCATGTAGGTACACTGTGCACATTGTACAGTGTACGCACATAAATCCTACTTGGAGCCGCCGGGCGCGGGAACATCGCGATTCGCGGGAACGGTCATTGAAATAATTGATCGGCGGGCGCCGCTCGTGTGATCACGCTTATATTTCATTCGGAACAAAAATGTAAAGCTACATTATGTAACGGAATCCCTTGAGAGGCCTAAGAATTATACAAAGGTTTCAGTAAATGTATTTTCAAAGGTCTGCGAAAAAGGCTATGAATACTGTCGGATTATAAATGGCTGTGCTCTTTTAGAAAGTATTTTCTGTATCAAGTTATTTTAAGTAATAATTTTTAGTGTTTTTTTTAATTCATAGCCTCTGCTTATAAAAAGTTAGAGCAATGATCAGAGACCACACTACTATTACCATCTTTATTCATGCGTTTCAATTAATTTTAAAAGTTTAATGTCTAGGTTTCTTAACGCTGTTTTTCTTCACCGTAAATCAGCGATGTGTCAGTTTAACTTAGAAAGCATTAACACAATGAAGTCACGTCAGCATTATGCCCAGTTACTAGTAACTCCGCCCGTAAACCATTTAGGTAGAATAAGTAATCAAAACTTACCCATTCCCCGTTCATTACTTAACTAATACATAGGTAGTTTAACAAAACCATCTACTATACTTACAATAACTTCTTCCTACATATTAATATGAAAGTAAAGGTCAGGTAACCTGTAGTTATGGAAATGTCTGGTAAAGTTGCGAGGTCAGGCGATCGAGCCATGTGCCCCGAGCTCCGAGCCCCCGGCTGTTGGCCGCGGCGGCCATTCGCGTGATTGATCGCAACCTGGACCGTCTCCCATGGGGGAAATCACAGCATGGATGAAATGGGACACAATGGAAACGTTGTACGTTTTAGAGGTAATGCTGTAGGAAAATGATAAAGCGTTTGTCTATTGTTTTTAAACTGACGATCACAATAGACAGCTGTTTTTTCACGTTCCAGAAAATTATTACAAAAGCGTACTAAAATAATTACACATAAGTACACAAACATACATAACATCACGCATGTTTTCCCCGAAGGATTGCCAGAAGAGAAAATAATTATTCATTTCTACAAAGTATGTAGGTATAATGATAAGAAAACACAACTTAGAACATTATACGCTTTTTTGCTCCTGAGTAAATACTACCTACTAATTTGAAACCAGATTTATCACAGGAGAAAAACAAAAAGCCATATAACAAAGTAGATATTTCTACAAACATAACAGTGTGAACGGATATAATTGAACCCACTGTAAACAGCTATTACGAAACTGTCAACAAACAACTGAAGAGGGCGCTGCGGTGCGAATGATTACAACCGACACAAATGAATCAACTCTGTCGACAGTCGTACGATTCAGAGGCGCAGCGGGCACTTGCTACTTTGTACTGGAACACGATTATGCAGCTAAGGAAATAATTACCAGAACTTAGTGGTGTTTCATGTTTACTTCACGAGTCTAATTTTATTAATTAATTCATATCTACCTAGCATTTTTATGTTGAGGTTGGCTGCCAGTCTAACTGGATGTAGCTAAACAACAAGCAGTATTTTAGTTGTACATAACGAATGTATGCTGTCAAGTTTCCTGGTGCATGATGCTTAGAATAATACCTATCTTGTTCGCTTTATTCTTTTTCCAAATGTGATGTTTATTGAACTTCTTGAAGGGTCTTAGCATAAGCATGAGCAAAATCAACCTATAACGTTCCCAATGATGGGAAACAGGTCTCCTCTCTGTGAGAGCGAGTAGGGCGTAATCCACCACGCGAGCCCAGTGCGAGTTGGTAGATGTCGCATGTCTTCAAATTTTTGGTTCTAAGTCATGCCGGTTTCCTCACGATGTTTTCCTTCACCATTTTGAGAGCAGTGGTGACGAAATAAATTACTCAAAGTAAAGCGTCTGCCTGGGTTCGAACCCACCCCAAGTTGTGTCTTGACTAGTAAACATGTACGTAGTTATGTTTATCTGGCAGTTTTGGCGTAAGGATATATTTCCAGATGATAAATCTTAACCATTTCGCGTAATATAGTACGTCTTCGTTGTTTGTGTTCAAGTAGTAACTTCTCATTTCCGAAGACAGCATTCGTATTTTTTCGATCGATATCGGATAGTTTATTGTGTCTAGCCTATCGCAGCACGCATAACGTGCCTACAAACCCCGGCAGAACTGTACGTACGTACTCGTACGCGATGCTGGCAGCGAGGTGTACTTGTTTATAGTAAGATGAATGTGTTTATAATAGAAGAATTTGGTATATAAGTATTATATATACTTGGTAAACTAATATCCCAAAGAACCGTTACAGGAGGCAATATTTTTTACAGGATGCTACCCCTAGTAAAGAGTTAGGGGACTTGAACTAATAATATCGTATTTCATTACCTAAGTTTTAAGGTATCGGCCTGAAATTGAATATTATTTTACGGTTTAAAAGTTCAAACGAAACGGAACGGACTGCAATGGCCCGGCGGGAGACAACGGCGTAGACAGCGGCGTAGCGGTTCGTAGCGGTTCGTAGCGATGGGTGCTACGCAGCCGTAGCAAACATCCAATTTCTGTGCAACTCGATCGACTATCCAACGTGAGCTTATTTTCAACCGGTTAATATACTGTGTTCGCCCAAAAATATTTGTTATAATATAACAACGTCTCTTTCACAAAATATTTGAATCCAAACCACGTACAACTAACGTTCCTGTATAAAGTACACAAGAGCTCCAAAATATAGGTTAATATTAAAATGACCATTATGTTCGGGGATAATAAAGGGGCCATTACTCCAATATGACGTAGGTATGTTTAAAAGTAAGGCGATTACTCTTCGCGAGTGCAGGCCCTCGGGGGAATTATATACACCAAAAGCCAAAGCCATATAGTTGATGTATTAGCTTCCGCGCGAGGTAAGAATACTAATCTATGTGGGATGAGCTATAACTTACCCTTGATAAGCTCGGTTCAAGAAATATGAAACAGATGTAAGTGGGTATTTTGACCTTACAGTTCAAGTCTTTCGAACTCAACAACCCGTAAGATGAACGTGTGGACGCTTCATTTACATTGTGGAATCAAATGCTGTTACTGTTGCTACTGTTATTGACTATTCTAGTCACCTAGCTCTTATCACATAATTGAATTTAAATCGGGAAAGCGTTTGATCGATTTTTGGCTTAATATATATCTAAATGGAACACGCAAATAGTGTCATCCCTTCACAAATAACTCTTCAAAGAGCAATGTCCCCAACTAGATGAGGCATTTCATTACGAAACGATTGGAGCGTATTGTTTGAGAATAAAGCGATCCCTAGTTTATTGGAGAGCATTAATCTGAAGAAATATTTGCTGATACTTTAATACAGTTCGTTGTCCGTGCCTTGTTTGCTATATTGATATTACCAATTAATATTACCGTAATATTAGAACAAATATTACGTTATGAGTTATTTGTACAACCAGCGTGTGGTATTGATTTGAGAATGAATTGCGGTCAGTAAGTTAGACGATTCTGTTTGATACATACCTCGCTGGTTCAATCTATACATAGATAACATTCTCAAAAACAAAAATACAAGCCAGACAAATCCAACAAACAAACACATAACAATTCAGCAATAGTAGTCGATGAATAGAACCGCGATGTTCACAAATATTTGATGAACGTATTCAAAAAGAGCAGTTTTAAAAATAAAATATTTCCGAGCGACTAACCAAATGGAGTTCCAGTTTGTTTGCGACTAGATAATGCAGTTATTGCGAATGGAGGCCGAACTTGTACGCACTTGGCACGGATACATAAGTACATATTATGTGACTGTTTATTGCTTGTAATGTTAGACCCAACGTGTTATTGCTCGGTGCAGAGTGGAGTGGTGCTCCACGTCTCGCGCACTTGGACGCCTCCGACGCACACACTCAACACTCAATGATTATAACAAAGCTGTCACAACCATACAGAGAGTGGCGACGTATCTTACAGTCAGATTGCAGTAATAATAATAATCTATTTATGAACATGAAGGTTTTGTAGGACATGAGGAACTTACAAAATATGCATTATTAATTACAAGGTGTAGGTACAACGAATTGGCGGGCGAACAGGGTAACTGTCATGACAAAGATAGTAGGTTTATCGCCAATTTCCTGTTATAATTCTGAGCCCCTATCTAAAGGATCACTAGGTACCCGCTCGAGTCATGATAATCATTTTACGCTGAAGGATAAACATAGTGAAATTCCCAAAGAGTACAGTTTAAATACTATATAAATTAATTCTATGAAGATTAAATCCACTTTGATGATCACTTATGGGTGTAAATACTTTATCCAGAAATTGCAATATTTTCAAACGATCACGTTATTAAAACCTTTTTACTTACGATTTTTCGGTAATCTTACGATATTGTTGAGTATTGTGATTTAACATGTGTGTAGACTAATGTGTACTATGTTAGATATAATAGTTATATTCGGGTAAATCGAATAATAATTCACGTAGACACGGCAATACCGTTTCCGTAAACACGCACAGCATCAGATTTTGGCAAAAACACGGCCATAATTCCGAACACACCGCACTTAACTATAGACAACGCCGCGCGGCTACCTAGTACAGCTATAAATTGTAAACTTCTCGGACGGGAGCCGTTTCCAGAGACGAGCAGCCGTCTCGTTGCGGATTACATCTATTGCTAAAGAAAACTTACATCGCATCTTGAAAAATTAAAAGTTGCTTTTTAGTTTTCCTTAACATAAAGCTGCAGTTTTATACGTTAGCATGAGATATTTCAGCTAGATCGCTTAGGTATGGAAATTCCATGAAGCTATTGGAATACCGCTCATAAATTTCCCCTTGTTGGCTAGGTAACATTCAATTTATACCTCCATTGGGAAGTTTGTAATGTTTATAGACTATACATTGCTCTAATGAATTTCTGTTTGAATACGTACAATATCTGTTTTTGTGAATTATTATTTCTAGGTTTTCGCTATAATAAATATAAAATCTACCATAGTATTTAAATGATGAAATAATTCATCAAACCCTATTGAAAACGTTATACAACAAGCCAAGAAAATGAATAGAATAATAAATTCAAAATTGAATTGAAAATATGTGCCACGCGAGTTAATCCTTGGCGAGCTCTCCTAAACCAATACTAAATAAATGAACTGTTTCCATTACATGGCTTATCGGGAATTAATTCGTGGTCCAGCAATAAAGACTAAAGCTACCCAAGAATAATGGACCGCTGAATAATGAACAACACAGAGCATCCGCTCACTAAGTCCTAATTGGTTGACAGATCAATTAGCGACCAATTTGGTTTGTTCGTCTTAAAGGATTAGCAATTCTTGGTGGTCACCCACGATTGTCGTGGGAATACAGCAGCGAGCTTCCCGATTTGTATTAATATTAATTGAACGTTCCCAATCTGGAGGACTTCCTTATAAGTGGACTTATCTGTGTAAATATCACAGACACTGGCTCAAGTCCAGAGAAATGTTAAGAAGCACGAGGCTGAGACTCCGTACACGAAATCGTTTCTGTTCGTTTTGTTTCCTGCGCAGAATCACAAGTAGCAACGAGTCAGGATGCAATTTTATTGTGTAGCTTGAAGCAATTTGTAAGTAGTGGAGTATTGATTTAAAAGATTGGAATTGCTCGGGAGTATTCAATTGGTGCCTAATTGCTTTCAAACATTATTAGATTTTCTTCTGTTGATAGCACCTCAGACTTCTAAAATAAGAAAGAAAAAACAGGACGGAAAAATAATAAGAAAAATATTGGAATTTCTTCGTCATTTACGATAAGTCACAGAGTAATGGTACTTAGTATCGTCCAGTCACATCGAATACTTTTCCGACTGACCGGAAATTAAAGGCAAACACAAATAAAACTCCCACAAATACGCAATCTCGACAAGCATGTCATCTAAATAAACTCAACTCCTAAATATCATTACTGGAACAGATTTCGTTGGAGACAGTCGTGGAGAAGTATACAATTTGATAAAGTAAGTAAGCATTATTATTTGTTAATTCAATTTTCCAAAAGAAAAGGCCCCGTTGTTTCTGCCGGCCGGTCTGAAGCGGCGACAAGGGAATAATATTAGGAAGATAAGCAGAATAATTAATTATAACGATTAGTGTATTACTTTGTAACAATAGGGAAAGAGATTGTTTTCTAGTTCTATTGTTGTACTCTTTGTTTACCATACTGAGTTTTTTTTTTGGGTTGGAAATCATCAAATAACTTCTCCCGCTCTGGGAAGAGCGGGAGGGCGTGTCAGAATTTTACTGACTAAAGCCCATCCGTGTTCCTTCAGTTGCCTGTGCGCCAGCGCCACGGTAACCTTTTCGGATAAACCCACGACCCCGGCAGGCTTCGGCCCTAACGGACCTCGTCAATGTGTGCTGACATCTCATTGAGGCGCGAGTGGAACACAACGCGCCGTCGACCCGGGCCTGGTCTTTACCGGACGGCGAGCTGCCCATTGCTCAGCGTCCGCAAGCCCGCGCCTATGGTAGCCGGGACTCAGCTATTAATTTTCGACGCCCAGGGCGTCTCCTGCGGTGACTAGTGGCGTGAAGGCGAAGCGATTGCCTCGCCCTCACGAGCTCCGCCTCCTCCTTTGCGAGCATTCCTTCTTCGCAGAAGGAGGTGACAGCTTCCCATGCACTCTCGCTCCGTACCATGGCCTGGACCAGAGCAGGACGCAAGAGATCGCCGCCACCGATCGCCCCCGCGAGGACACGGTGGTGTTCCGCCCAACCCAGGCAGACCTCCACCGTATGCTCCACCGTGTCCTCCGGGTGCTCCACACAATGGTAACTCCTGGGCGTTTCCTCCCACCTTTCGAAACAGGAACCTCCCGAAACAGCCATGTCCAGTGAGGATCTGCGTCAGGCAGAAGGCGAGGACGCCGTGGTGCCTCTCAATCCACTCCTCAAAGAGGGGACTTACCGCCGCAATTGTGGCGTGCCCTGCGCTGGGTTGCGACAGTCGCACTCTCCATGCCGCCATTTGATCCCGCCGGAGCTCTGTCCGCTGTGCCGTGACTTTTCGCGGCAGCGGAGTTACGCCCCGGCGTTTTGCCTCCTCGCGCCACTCCCATATGTGCGCAAGGACTTTTGCCTCCAGATCCTATGGCGTACAATAAATACTGAACTGCTTGTACCACATTTGGTTACTGCAAATTAAATTGTTTCCAATTCAAATAATACTTAGTTTTCAATTACACGCACTATAACACCTAATTTTACAAACATAAGTATCGATTCCGTTAAATTGGCGCGCTCAGCATCCCTTAATGAGTTGATCACGTATCTCTGTATACAGGGTGTAACAATAGCTCCGGCTGTTCGTCGTTAATTCGAGCCGAGCAAACACCTCGCTAATAGGTGCGCAAACATAATCAGACACCCATCCGCTTCGACCACGTGTCGATCCGGACTCATGCCACAGAATAAATAGGAACAGAAGGCTAGCTCGATAAATGACGAGCAAAAACACATGCGGACTACCAACTTTTTTATTTTAATTGTTTATTAATAAATAAAAAAAACTGTATACAAGCATTTTGTTGAACCTTTAAACATACCACACAAGCCATCGCGGGTTTAACAGTGGTATGGCCAGACACGGCATCTCGGTGCCACTACATATTAATTATTAATTAATAAACAATTAGGTAGATATGTACATAGATATTTTTTCTAGATCGCACTGCAATCTAAAAAGTATCTTTTTAATACTTTTGAGCAGTTCTGAACTCTCAAAACTGTCTTTCTTTGACTTTTGTGTGAGGCATTGCAAATTGACGCAGGCAGGATTTGCTTAACAGTTAATTTCTCTGAGTGTATATCGAATGCAAGCGCACTCGCGACTGTTATTCGTTTGAGATAGTTTAAGATCGTCGTACGTATATTATATAAATTATCTTTATCAATAACAAGTTTACAGCAGTGTTAAGCACTAACATATTCCCACAAAACTGTTTTCACAGTTTGTCTGTTGGAACAGATCATTTAAAATATAGTTTAGACTAGCTGTGCCCGCGACTTCGTTCGCGTAGATGTTGGGTATCAATAATGTGTCGCTTAGAGAAGGTGTAAGTATCGCTCCCCCATTGAAAAAAAATAAAAATATCTCTATTTAAGTTTAATTTTATTGCGTGGAACTCTGGTTCCTTTTCTAAAACAAAAGTAGCTTACGTTACTTCTTACAACATCAGCTATTTGCCAGTGAAAGACCCATCAAAATCGGTTCAGCAATTTCGGAGCTTAGCCGGAATAAACAGACAGAGAGACAAATAATTTAAAAATAGTTTTTGTACCGTATATATTTTCATATGCATTTTGTAAAAAGCTGTTATTTTGACATTTCAAACAGATACTTATATTTTATTTATTAGTATATGTATATAAGATTATATAAAATAGTGTCTGTCTTCGCCCGTTGTGTGGAGCCGGTCTTCTGCATCCATCTATTTTGTTATGTGCGGATCCAGACCCACAATTACGCGTACACACATAGTTGGTATATCAATAGATATGTACCTATAACAATAATTGAAATGAAATAGGTGGGGAACGATATCCTCCTTTACCTAGTTCAGCTTGATCAATTTCTAACTTTGTTAGTTCCAAAATAGAGCTGACTACGAACGAGGGATGAAATTTTACGATTTTATTGGATTTGCTGGTTTCACTTTCGTAGGTATTTGTCTATTCTATTCCAATACCAAAGGAGAATTTCCCAGAAATATCATTTTGAGCCAAATATAATTTTACGAGTAACTTTATTAATAAATTGTTGTTTCTAACTTCAATAGATTTCATTAATAAGTATTTATAGTTGTAACGGTCCCGCCGCCAGCAGATGGCGCACGGCATGACGTATACCGCCGTGCCTGCGTAGCCATACCGCGCCCGCGCTACCACTTCGCGCCACCAGGGACGCGAGTGGTCGTCTTATGCTATGGATGGCCATGGATAGCCATCTATCGTAACGCGAACGTCACTCTGTTTCTCATCAGACATAATAATCAGATTCAGACTCAGAAAGAAACACGTAAAATAAATTATAACACTATAACAGATTTGAACCAGTAAAGTCCATTATTTCCAAGCCCATTAGACAGCGGCAGCAGCCGGAACAGTGGTCCTTCTACCGTCAGAGAAACAAGCGCACGAGCCACGCCACCGCGCCATCTTGTCCTGCACGACTATGAGTACGACGCCACGCACCGCAGAGAAACAAAGAAACAGAAGAAAAGAGGACTTGAGGGCTGTGATTGAGTGAGTTCGTTCCGATTTCTTCTCTACGATCCTTTTTACCCTCTTAAACTCCTGCCTCGGTTTGTGCTTGTTGAGTCGGGGCCTTTTTCGTGTGTTGGTGTGCTTGGCGGATTTCATTGCACATATTATTATAATACGCATATTTCGCAGCTACACACAGCACGCTAAACGCACGCGTTCGATAAAAATGACTAAAAATCGCTATAATCAATTAATAGCAACACGTGGCAGCTTGAAAGCCAAGCTGACTCGTTTTACCACCCATTTAAATTCAATCAAATCCGAATCCCAAACTACACTAGCTGAAATTCAGCTAACAGAACTAGAATGACGCTTAACAAGACTAGATACAGACTCCGCTCAATTTCAATACTCATACACAATTCTTTGTTGCATTCCATATGTATTACATAGATGGTTTTTTTTTTTTTTGGGTGGGAAATCATCAAATGACCTCTCCCGCTCTGGGCGGAGCGGAAGGGCGTGTCAGACTCTTACTGACTAAAACCCACCCGTGTTCCTTCAGTTGCCTGTGCGCCAGAGCCACGGTATCTCTTTCGAACAATCCGCAGCCCCGGCAGGCATCGGTCCTATCGGACCCCGTCAATGGTGCTGACATCTCTTTGAGGCGCGCGTGGAACACGACGCGCCGTCGACCCGGGCCTGGTCCTTACCGGACGGCGAGCTGCCCATTGCTCGCCGTCCGCAAGCCCGCGCCTACGGTGGCCGGGAGTCGGCAATCGACTCCCGACGCCCAGGGTGTCTCCTCCTCCTGCGGCGGCTAGGCGCGCGAGGGCGCAGAGATTGCCTCTCTCTTTCGCGCTCCGCCTCCTCCTTCGCGAGCATTACTGCTTCGCAGAAGGAGGTGACGGCTTCCCATTCCCTCTCGCTCCGTACCATGGCCTGAACCAGGGCCGGACGCGAGAGGTCGCCGCCGCCGATCGCCGCCACGAGGACACGGCTGTGCTCCGCCCAAGCCGGGCAGACCTCCACCGTATGTTCCACCGTGTCCTCCGGTCGATCCACACAATGATAACACCCGGGCGTTTCCTCCCGCCTTATCCGAAACAGGAACCTCCCGAAACAGCCATGTCCGGTGAGGACCTGCGTCAGGCGGAAGGTGAGGACGCCGTGGCGCCTCTCAAGCCACTCCTCAAAGAGGGGTCTTACCGCCGCAATTGTGGCGTGCCCTGACATAGATGGTCTAACAAAGTAAAATATCAATATGGGCCCTGTCGGGCACAGCAAAATTAGAAGAGAGGAAGAGGGCTAAGCAGCAATTCAAGCAATTCAATATTATTAAAAATTATTAGATGAGTATTATGAGTATCATTATGATATATATATTATCAGGTTTATGTATAGTATATTACTTGATACCACACCGACGGAGATCGCGGCGCTAGACCACGAAAATGAAGATGACAAAAAGAGCAACGTTCGCATTGCGATGGATGGCCATCCATGGCATACGACGGCGTCTCACGGCGGCGGGGCCCGCCGGCGCCGGCGCCGTAACATAATATTACAACCACAAGCAAAACAGTAGGTGTTATAACTCATAGCATGTACTTTCGTTTGAATCAAAAACTTACTGTGAAAGACACCAGAGGCACTTTGTTTTATTATAACTTCTCGCCTTGTATATTAAAATGCAAATACAAGTAGAACTTCCACAAAAATATATACTTACCTACATAGCGAAAAATATACAGCCAACTAAGTTCTCAAAAGAAGAGGTCTTTTCCTTGTTTTTTGTTTAAATTTAAAAGAGTGGTTCCTGCTGCTCGGGTGAAATCTACATTATTCTACATTGCAAACACCAGCTTGTAAGACGTTGGTTCACTGAAAATATCTTCTATCTCAATTCTTTGTAATCTTTTGACTTTTATTTGCCCTTTTCGCGTTTCCCAGAGAAAGGATTTTTATTCACTTTTGACAATGTTAATTCACTTACAAATAGAGTATTATTTGTATAACCACTATTCTGTTACTGCAGTCCTTTTGAAATTGTTTTAATTCTGTAATTTATACCGTCTGTAAGACGGGCTATAGGGAACTTCAGCTACAGTTAAATATTCAACACAATTACAAGTAAAGCCTACCTAAACGGAGGCCTCAACGATACGATCTATCCGAGATTAACAAAAGACAAGATTAGCGCCAACCGGTGGCGCCTATTGTCGGCCGGGAGTTATCGGAGCGTAAACAATGTCGAACGTTATCGCGCCCGATATCTGCACTCTTCAGTGGCGCCTACTTCGCGAAAAAATCCTAAACAAACAATAGAACAGGTAGTTGAGTCCTTCAGTTTTAATTAAGACAAGACGCAACTCTTCCGGGCCGCACTTAATTTACAACTTTTCTTTATTTCCCTTCATTAAAAAGTTAAAGCCTTTTCAATTAAAATTGAAAAAATCTCTTCAAGACGCGGCTGCCCGGCTGGACACTACAGATTAAATCTGTTCTAGTATTTGTTGATACTTTGTTGAACAGTTGTTCAAATTAGATTTAGTTGTTCAACTCAACGCTGGAATATTTAACGAGCAACTTTGTTTGCCGGACAGTTGTCGGTGACAAATGAGAAATAAATAAGAAAATGAAAGAATACAACAGAATGGCCCAACCTAAGTACTTCAATAACAACTTGAACATTGTGCCGTTGTGAACGATTTCATTGAATATTACAGTCATGTTTAGACATATAATTTATTGCTAATGTCATATCTAAATCTTTGAAAGTTTCTTAAATCTCCTGAGGATCAAAGCATATGATGTCAAGCCTTACAAGGATTACGTAGGTACCTACATAATAAATATGTCATAGTCGCGCCACAAACTAGTGATAAATCAAACTAGATAGCTTATAACACCTATTGAGACACAAGGAGATTATTTACCCAGTATATAAACACACCACCGCGCGTTAATTTACCAGAATTCTGAGATTATACACAAAACAACATAATTTGCTTACCGATAATCGCTTTACTGAACATAGTAAAGCTTTCAAAGTAAGTTGAGATCGATTCGCCGCCGCCGCCGCCGCCGCCGCTGGGAGGACGCTACTTTAACTTTTATTGTTCAGCCCTCCGGCGATGATTTCATCTACCCGATGTATTATAACACGAAATTCACGTAGGTTCTGTACAGTCAACCTCGGTATTACTTTATCACCCTCGGATTGGATGTCACTTGCACGTCATCAAACGAAAAAAATTATTTATACGAGACAGAGATAGTTTCAACCTTAATGCAGTTTTAGTTTAGTGGGAATTGTTGTCAAAACGGTAAAGAATCTATGAGGTCGACTATAGTTCCACGTGTACCCGGAAATGTAAGAACATCGTGTACCTACGTAGGTATATTTTCTTCCCCATTATGTCTAAGATATAGGTAAACTCGGGCGAAACGGCCCGGTCCCGTGCGTCGCGTCGTCTAAAAAACTGTCGCGATAGATACCGCTGTATTTTATGATTCCAGGTTAAGCCCCTAATGTCGGGGTTCTTTCGGTCGATTTCTATTGTGGAGGAATCTGGTATTTATGTATAAATATGGATAAATTATAGTACCCATATTCTTACAATGTTTAAACATTTATTTTGGAACAACTATAGAAAACTTACGAGGACAAGACAATGAAAGTAACATTGCAGCACATACATATAACAGCAATGCAACATTATTTATTATGCAAAATCGATTAGCGTAATCGAATATAAATAATGCACTACACACATAATTAGTCAGCAGAAGCTAATAACGAGGTCAGTGGCACACGTCACATCAAAGATGGTGACAAGCCAAGTGATCCGCGGGCGACACATCGAAGTGTACTCCCGCCCCATCCACCGCCACCACACATCATCCACCAAACGTGATTACTGATCCCACACTACATCTTATTAGCGGGGATCAAACACGGGACCAATTGAGTTACACGTGTTTAAAAGCACCGGACTAATAACGTTGTGGGTGGATTTATTTTTGGGTGAGTAAGGCCATTTCGGTGGGCCTTGTCTTTGTAGTAGCGAAGTGTCACGAATGACAAAGGATATCATATCGTACCTTAAATAGGATTCCCTTCCATAATTAATCTTTCCGTCATTCGTGGTCTGGTGCGTCTTATCAAAAGCAGTACTTTTAGCTCGTTTGGTTTTAATGTGCGTTCATGAAATAGTTCCGTGACAATACTACATCCATTTATACTTTTTGGATGGAAAAACCTTAGAGACTGAAACAGAAACAGAAAAATCGCTGTATGGTAGTACCTATTACTTTCATGGAAACATCAAAGACATCTATGTCACATAAACTCTCACGCTTGTCTCTGAGAAATGGAGATTTGAGTACAGTTTGCGGGAAACGTCTAAATACTATCTTATCATGTATCTTCAAGAAAAGTCGGATTTATTAGGTACGTCAGTCATATTTGTTACCTATATTCTGTGCCTATATTAAGAATACCCATAGGTAGGTTCAGCTTTTACGGGTAATCGGCTAATATTATAAACACCATCATCCCCCTGTCTAGGTTTAATAAACCTATCAATTTATCTACAGTCGGCGCAGCATGTCTTCTTCCACACACCTCTATGAACCGCCATCTTAATACTCACCCTTATTCTAGCCATATCGTCTTTCACACAATTCATTAAGTAATCGTTTCTTTGTTTAATCCTCCAATCGACAGTATAAACATCCTCTAGAAAAATACACCACTCAAAGTTGGATCCTCTCCGTGCAGTAGGAACTAAAACTAACCGGCACCAAGTAAGTACCAAGTACATGCTGCATGACGTCATATTTTACAAGTTGGTGCACTGTGCGGGATGCCTCCGGTGCAGCGGTCTCAAGTATGCGGTAGTTCAATGTGCTGATATTGGCATATTCTCTAGATACTCATTATGGATTTGGTACATTAATTATTAAGTAAAGACGAGATTTCAGACAACTCTCCATATGTAGGACTTTTTGCTGATGTAGGTAGGTAGGTAGGTATAGAACATTGAAATTCAAATGCATTTTCATTTTGTTAATCCAATCGTATTCAAAAAACCTTAAAAATAGATTTCAGCGTTTTATTTTTGTAGGTAATCTAAAACCACTCAAAACCTACCAAACGGTATTTTATATTTTTAAATCGAGTTTTGTTGATACACTAACACTTTTTACCAATAGCTTTAAAGTACGAAAGCTGTGTTTAATGGATAGTATTTTTCGACGAAAAATGTATACTTAATAATGGCGCGAACCACTGTGCTAATAGTAGCACAAAATTAAAAAGCAACTTGTTTATGCATCCACCAGTTCAGGTGACAGATAGCAACAAGTATACACTATGTACCACGTCACTCGTTTGTCTTTATTGTTGATCAATGGACCAGGTCGGATCTGACGGGCAGGTCAACAGACGCATTAACCGCGCGCATACAGAATATGGGAATATACGCGCATTATGCGGATTGCTATCACAAGTTGAAAAGGGGCACTTTGTATAAATCGGCAAGGATAATTTTAGCTTTGAATTTTGGCCAACATGCACATACAAATAGAAAATAACAGCTTAAAACGTTGGATTATTGATCTACAGCCCCGGACAGTTTTAAACAAATAAACTCGGAAGCCCTACGTAGTGAATATAAAGCCATTAACGTGTCACTTCATCACAAAGCTGTTTTGTGTAACATTAATATTATTCTCGCAAGGTACCGCTAATACCCAAACTTCAATATGAAGTTCAAGCACATATTCCCTCATGAATACTAAACTTGGCTCACTCAACAAACTAATATCAAAATAAACCATAAAACAAGTTGGATGACGTATTGAAGTCTCCGCAGGATCGAGTACAGTCTGTAGTGGCGCGTCAATTTGCGCGATACAAGGGTCCCTCCCGGCCGCGGAGCGCCCCACGCCTTTTATTGTTCGCATAAAGCAAGTTTATTGCGGCGTTATCAGGCCTGGATCGCGCCCGAGCCTTCTCCTCAGGAAGGCGACTCCCTCAAGCCTGTGCGTGTGAACGAGCTCAACGAGTCTGTCATATTTGCCGCGTGATGCGAATAATTTACCGCTTAAGGTGTCGTGTCGGTGCACCGACAGCCTATTGAGATGAAACGTACTCGAAAGATATTTAAATTTCGGCGCTGTCACCCGTTTTTATGTGTCGCAAATATTCCGAGTTACCCTTTATTGGAAGATATTGAAGCAGGAAGCAATATGCCTGCAAGTATTTAGATAGCTGAATTTCACATGGATCCTTCAAAGGTATATTGTCAAAATTTTACTGCATAATATTTAATTTAGATACCTCTACACAGAGAGAATGCTTTTCAAACAGAAAGGTCTAAAATTTGTTTCAAATGATAATCTGCTAACATTAAGGAATATTATTTAAACGGGTCATTTAAAGCGAATGTCTTCCTTGAAACGGTTTCACGTTAATTAAAATGGGCTATTAGATAAAAGATAAACTAAGAAATTCATGGCTCCTATCGCTTTATTTAATCGTCTTTTTGGTTTTATTACCGTTTTGGAGTTGTATAAATTATTTAATATCGTATTTAAATAATCTTTAGCTATAGCGTAAACTTACGATTTAACTCAGCAATGTGTATCAATACCCACGTATATACTATGGGTATCGACATTACCATGACTAGTCAATTCAAGAGAGTTATGACTTGTTTATTACTATGTTTATCTGGAAAACATGGGAACAGCACCTTAAAAGTGTCAAACATACCTACTTGGTAACACTCAGATTGTGAGTAGCGACCGCAACGTCACAACCATTAAAATATTTATACCTGTTAGTTAATTACTATGTTATTAATTGCGGTTACCTTACCGCTTTCCTACCATCGACCTTTATAAAACATGTGCGGTTCTCTCTGTTCGCAAACTGTTTATCCTTAACCTTGTTTTAGCCACGCACTCTCCAACTCCCTATGCTCCATGCAAATTTGGCTCCCAACGACGTAAACATACTGTCTGTCCCTCCATCCGCACTAATTGTCGTTCGGCCCAACGGAGTTTCTCCTTCCTCTGTAGTCACGTCTATAATAAGGCTAATCAAATTTTAAATATTAGGTCTTTACCTATGAAATTGCCGTTCTGCAGTACTGGCCATTTCAAATCAAAATAATTTTTGTTTGGCTATGAATTCTAATTTCAAATTAATTTTATTTTAAAAACATGGATTTTTTTTTCTAAAAGTAGTCATTTCTTTATTGATTAGTGTTACATTTTCATCGCATTTCAATCTTTTTCGTCATCATGGATACGTTAAAAATTCGAGTAATTATGGAATATGAGTACCGTCGTGGCAGCAACGCGGCACAAGCGGCACGCAACATCAACGACGTTTACGGAGCTAACTCTACAAACCAACGCACCACCTGTTATTGGTTTGCTCGCTTCCGTTCTGGAAATTTCGACCTGAAAAATGAACCTCGCGGTCGTCCGAAGACTTTGGTCGACAATGACGAATTAAAGGCGATTGTGGAAGCTGATGATACACAATCTACGGCTGAATTAGCAGCAGCTTTCGACGTTAGCGTCAAAACAATATTGGTCCATTTGCGTCAAATTGGCAAGGTAAAAAAGCTTGACAAATGGGTGCCCCACGAACTCAATGATCGCCAGCGCGAAGTACGCGTCGAGACGTGCCTTGCACTGCTCAACAGACACACAAATGAAGGAATTTTGAACCGCATTGTTACCTGCGATGAAAAATGGATTCTGTTTGATAACCGTAAGCGCTCAGCAAGTTGGTTGGATCCTGGTTCAGCACCTAAACAATGCCCTAAACGAAAACTTACCCCTAGAAAAGTGATGGTCACTGTTTGGTGGTCTAGCGCCGGTGTGATTCATCACAGCTTCTTACCAAACGGGGTGAGCATTACTGCAGATGTGTACTGTGAAGAACTGAACACAATGATGGAGAAGCTGGCGCATCTCCAACCAGCATTGGTCAATCGCTCGTCTCCGCTGCTCCTGCACGACAACGCGCGACCTCATACTGCACAGCAGACGGTCTCCAAGTTGCAAGAACTGGGGTTGGAAGCTCTCCGTCATCCGCCCTACTCACCAGACCTTGCGCCTACAGACTACTACTTTTTCCAGAATTTGGATAACTTCTTGGCGGGAAAAAAATTTAATACCCGAGAGGCAGTACAAAATGCCTTTGAAGAATTTGTTGCCTCCCGTCCAGCTGATTTCTTTAAGAAGGGCATCAATAAACTGCCACTGCGATGGCAAAGATGCATTGATTGCATGGGTGATTACTTCGATTAATACAAATAAAAAATTCATGAAAAAAATTCGTTTAAATTTTTTCATACAAAACGGCAATTTCATAGGTAAAGACCTATTATATACCCTATGTGCAGATCAAAATGTAAAAGAACTATTACTAAATGGCTACTTGAATTAGATTATGCAGAGACTGAAAATATACTAAATCCTAAAATAATTTCGCCTACTGGAAATATTCACCTACTCAAATTAATCTCAGATCGCGTATCACCTTGCTTACCACACACAGACACACACACTCTCGGGCAAGTAGGTGCTCACGCCCAGTGCCCTTCGTGGGCGCTGCGGGTGAGGACTTATTGCACTCACGGATACACAACACTCTCCAAAGACACACATAGCAAATCTCCTTTTGTTTTTATAGTAATACTCTTCCTCTCAGTACTTGGAGCTTTTATAATGTTGTAGTACGTCAGTGCAATTTAATATTGTAATTTTAAGGGTGTGAGCCTGGAGATCTGTCATACAGGTCCCGAACCCAGTATAGACTCCAGCTCTCACAAAGGTTTGAATCTGTCTGTAACTTATATATTATTATGTACCAAAATTGTACCTTTATGAGAGAAATAAATTACTATTATTATTATTATTATAATTTAACTAGTAACTCGTTAAAGTTAGCTAGGTTTACTGACATATTTTTAATTTGAACCGTCTACAATGTCATCTCCCGGACTACAACTTCTGGTGTTTTCATTAAACTTAAGATAAAGTGTTCTTATTATCTTTTACTTGGATTTTGCTTTAAACTTCTTACAAAGTAAATGTTTACGTTTTACGTTTAACCATTTTGAAACGTAAAATTGTATCTTCAAGAAGTTTCATAACCAGGTAGCTTTTGCCACCCGACTTTACCTGAGTGGGTTTATAATACAATCTTAGCAATTGAATTTCGCAAGCATGCTTATTTTTACGTACTCAGAAACAAAAATAATTACTAACAATACTAGTTATACAGAAAGTAGGAAATAAATTCTAAATGAATTCATAGTTTCAGTCAGTCATAGAGTAAAATTATGAATTCATTTAGAATTTATTTCCTACGTCATGGAGTCCTGCCGGGGTCGCGGATTATTCGAGAGAGTTACCGTGGCCCTGGCGCACAGGCAACTGAAGGAACACGGGTGTGTTTTAGTGAGTAAGAGTCTGACACGCCTTCCCGCTCCGCCCAGAGCGGAGGAAGTCATTTAAAGATTTGCAAACCAAAAAAAAGGCAGTCATAGAGTGTTGTCAATCAGACAATGACAAATTTATTTTTAATCTTTAATGCTAGAAAACAATCCAATGTTTAATAAGTAGTCTCCTCTGAAGAAATCCTTCGTCTTTTATAAATAAACGAATATTCATAATCGTACAATGAAATACTAGTATCCTAACACCGGTATTGGACGTTGATTCCTTTATCGAATAAAATCCCTGAGCTCCTGACTGTAGCGTGCTTTGTGATTAAGAGTTCTCCACTTTTTCTAAATTGACCTTTTGCATCAAGAGCGCTGTTCTAGAAAATGCCAGTTTTTCTCCTAAGTAATATTGTTAGCGGCGGAACGGTCCGTTCACTTTAGTTTTTCTTCTATTTCTCATTTCCATCATTTGTCTTGTTTCTTTAATACTGTGAGTTGTTGCGATGTCATCTTTTACTGTTGGCGATCTTTGTGTCTTAGGGTTTTGCTGTTTTTGAGTTGTATCTGCTGTTTGCCCATAAACGGTACTCCAATAAACGGTGATAAACTGAGGCAATTGTGATTAATTTGTCATGCATTTAACCATTTATTAGTAGCAACAAAATAATTTCACCCACATTTGCGACCGAAATCATACCATCATTGATACGAGTGCCACTCGCGCAATTGCTAATGAACGGTCAACTAATTTATCTAAGCCGAACAGACAATGCCAATTTTTCGAAACAAATAATACCATTACCTACGAGTACCTACTAATGACGAACAATAATTTTTATTGCCTCTGCCGCACTATTATATTTTACGTTCATACTTAATCCATTTCGTCTGTCTCCGCCCTTAATTGAGCACTTATCTGCACAGATAGCCTTTATCTGAAGCTATTTATTTCAGCACTTGGCGTCAAATAAATCTTTAGTGCAATTTCCTCACGGTCACTAGTACAGAGTTTTCACATAAAATCACTCGTAAATCTCCAAATCGTTCAATTTACTTACTTTTGAACGTATTATAAATCGTATTGAAATATGGTTTTAGAGTACATTTTATTACGCTTCGGCCTACAGATCTATATCGTTATATCCCTAACGGATCCAAGTTAAATAAAATTTCGAATTGTGGAGTTATTATCCTATTCGATAAATAAGTACCTACTGTATTGTACTACACATACCGAACGTGTCGTGTTGTTTACATTCCTGTGCTGCTATTTTTATCAACATACGAACTGTTTCAAAAACCCGTCAAACGAACTAATGCAGGTTTCAAAACGCGCGCATAGTTTGTACCGAAAATTTCAGGACGCGAAGCTCGCGCGAATCAATCAGTTTGATGAATAAAGAATGCTACAAACGGCGCGTTTGTTCCCGCACGCGCGGGTCGCGCGCTAGTCTTTATCACCTGCAAGTTTGTGGAACTGTACCCATGATATTGACTGATATTTCTCTAGTTATTTCTGAGATTGCTGCTAAAAAGCATCAATCTAAAAAAAAAACTATAGATTAATTGATTGATGTATTCTCAATTACCCCAATATATAGAAAACAGTTAATATTTTTCTATCCTTGATTGCGACCGTATCAAGGAAGAATGAGCCCCAGCCCCATTTTATGTCCAGGCAAATCACTGTCTATTCCAAGGTTGCCGGGAAGAGATCGCAGAAAGCGATAAGGCCGCCCATTGTATATTTTGTAGTTTGATTTATTTTTTTGTTATGTATTTTGTGGTGTACAATAAAAATATGTCCGAGATACATTAAATCAATCGTTTGTCTTTGACTAATCGGGAGAAGAGCGCCACCAGGCGGCGCTCGACAGAGTCTACAACATAACGCTAACGCTGGACCGGAGTAAAACCAGAGTTTGTTGTTGGCGGTTAAGCAGTGAACACGTTTAGAAACTGTCGCGCGTTCTGTATAGTTGTGTCGTGTACCTACAGTGTGTGATTCGCTAATGTGATAAATTTGATCGTAAATTATAATTTGATTTGCACTGTAAACGGTTTTTCTATTGCGCAATAACCAACATTTCCCATACTACGCCCACAGTAGTTAAGATATGGTTGTTGATAACGAGAGAGACATGCCTTCTCCGTCAAATATATAAATAAATAAATAATGAGTGAAAGTTGTAACCTACTCATTCGAAACAAACCTTTTAAAAAATTATCGTGTTTTAATGGCTGACATTCTAATTACTTTTCATGAAAATTTTTAAGTAAATATTATTGTATTATACCTGCGTACCTTCAAAAGTAAAGATACTAATTACGATGTCAAGTTTCAAAATTCTCACAAAGTTCACAAAGTTTTATTAGTTTGATTAGTATTCACATTATTTTAAATTTTTAATTAGCTTGTAAGATTACCGATTCTAATTTAAGCACAAAATGATCTTCATTTAAACACAAAAAGATCTTCAAAAAGTAAAATACCAAAACTAAACGTATTCAAATTAATAGAATATTATTTAATATGTTAATTAGTTTTTCATGAAAAGTTTATTGCCTTTGCCTATTACACTGAATTATAAAGAAGTGAATGTAGTCAGAGTAGGTAGTGACAAAAGCTGGCGAGTGGAGCCGAATGGAGCCGACTGGAGCCGGCCCGGGACGTAATGAATACGTCTGGCTTTTCATTTGAAATACGTTTTAATATCGTAGAGCCGGGAGCCGTGTCCCATTAATCGTTTTACGTCTTTGTATAATGGTAGTTCAATAACATGAGCACGAGCAGGTAACTGCGTTTTATTGCTTATCCTTTAGACCAAGAAAATTACTAACAACATTAGAAAATAAAGAGAAATAATATTGATCAAGAATTCATGATGTGATTAACTTCTGTCTAAGAAAACACCCGTGTACCTACTAACTTGCTAGTCCATCACACCGTACTTTTTCTAACGTATCATAAAAGAGGACTTAGCAACATTGTGTTACGAGTACATCTTCCATTGTACTGGTAAAAAGCCCACCAAAAATCCTCGTGTATAAAATAAAAATTTGCTTTCACCAAAATGTGTTTTAGTTACTATAATGTGGCTTCCAACTGGGTTGACAAATTACTGCCCCATTAGCCAGCCCCTATCGCCAAAGACCTAAAAGAAAAGAAGGCTATGTACACAAGCGTGTGGCTGTAATTATGTGATAATGTTATGCTAGTACACACGTGCGGCATTAACGTTATGTCCAAGTTTATCATACGCAAACAGCCGGGAGCGGAGCGGGTAACATGTTGGGCTCGCCGGGGTTCCGTGTCCTCGTTTATAGCTTAATTACTTGCAAGTTTTAGGGATAATTAAGTGAAAGGAATATTTTAAAAATGTTTGTGTTTTGTTCTACTAAAGTTCTGTTCAAACGTCGTTTTCGAGCGATATTGTGTTAAGCTGGGAAGCTCCCAAAATATTCACTATCTTTATAAGAACAAAAAGCGTGAAAACAATGATAAATTGAGAACATTTACATATCCACTCACTCTCAGTGTTTTCGAAAAAAAACTGGTAATAATAATGTGGCATGTTTTCGGTACTTAAGTTTTGGCACGATTTGAACAAACACTGGAGTTAAATCAAAGCTTGTGAAATAGGTTGGTTGACTGTTTGTGTGCGATGTACGAGCCATCACGTTTGTGGCGATCTTTAAATCCGATGCGAAATTGCGGTACGTGACTCCTAGCGATGGCTGTGGTGTGCATGTAGCAAGTACGTCATGTGTGCAGGACTGCGGTGCAATGATGCGACAAATTGCATGTCCATCGCAGCGCACTTTGTACCCGCACACAGTTATTAACTTGAAAAGGGGGGTGATAGCTGAACATCGTATTGTACAAACTGTTAATAATTATATCATCGGGGTAAAATACTGTTGTTGATTAAATCAAGGCGTTTTTTTTATAATTAGATTAACTTGTGGCTTCTAATATCAGTCAAAATGATCGTTGTTTCGAAGTTAAAAACCTGTCAGGTGTTAAAAATGTTCACTTTATGTAGCCGGGTCAGAATTGCCTGTAGTGTTCCTTGATAAAAAGCAACAACTATATCTACTAGTTTGAACTATTATTTCTAAGAGACATACGGTTCATAATATTGAATAGTTTTACCTCCTTAAGTTACTTTTAATTATGCACTCATTTTGTTCCTCCTTGAATTACAACAATATTGTGGCAGCTAAGTAAGTTAAAATCTGTAACAACTTCTTGGCAAGTGCGGGCACAGCCAGCGAGTGCGCCGCTCCCGCAGTTTTATTGAGAACATAAAGCAAGTTTATTGGCGCTTATCACGCCTGCCATCGAGCCTCTGCCCTTGTAGCCCAGACAGCCACACCCCAGGTATAGCTGGGTTGGACGAAGCGACCCTGATAAAATCCAGAAACTGTCCGTAATTGAGCTTTATATTGCAATCACTCAATCTGAGAGACCATAAAATGTCGGAATTAAATAAAGTCATGAAACAGTCATCTTTTTTCTTGAAAGCTTGAAGCAACTTTTACGATATTAATAGCTAATACGCGTTATAGGTGTTAAGCTAATTTATATATTTTATTTAAATGCATTGTGTTTGCTTTTCTCCAAAGTTCAGAGATTAATGCTAGATCTTGTAAGCTCACTAATTGAAGCTGGATTTTCTGAAATACCCAGACTGAGCCCTAATGAGTCTTTAAACGGGTCGTTGGCTCCGTCGCCAATTAGTTCTCGTCTATATGTACCTATGAAGCACTTTTTCATTCCTAATTAAATGGTTGCGCTTGGTTTCCAGGAACCCTTTTCTGTAATCTTATCTATCTTAAGTCTCAGAATACGAGCAGATACATAAACATGTCACACCTAAAGTTTGAGAAACCATTAGTGGTTACTGCCGATGACGTTAATATTACACAACAAGCTATTATCCAATACAGTGCGACAATAATTAATAACAATTAACATGCTCTTGGCATTAATTACTTGCTCTGATTCTCTGCCATTAATCCCACCGTTAATTGGAAAGCGGGTAGGCAGACCATTTGTAATAACTTTAGTGTGTTGTTGTCAGCTAGATTACCTACTACACTCGTGAACCAAGTCGGTTGTATTCAATGAGATGTATCATTTATTACCGTTTGAGTAAGACTAGAAGGCGTTGTATTGCTTAGTTAGGAAAAACGTAACTACCGTCATTCTGGGCATACGCCAAATATTTGCAAGAATGTGTATGAAGCAAAATTTTTCATGGATAATAAACCTAGCTTTTTGTTACTGAAAATATTTTGTGAAGAATAAAAGCCTCGTGAAAATGTAAAGTTTTACAAAAGACTTTCATAATTTGAAAAGGTTGGCATGTCTTTTACGTCAACGTAATGCGTAAATGTGAAATAATAAATGACTATAAGTAGTATATTACCGATATGACTGAAATGAATGAACGAATTGATAATTATGATTTATTTTAAAATAAAATGTAATAAATTACTGATTAATGTTTAGTATATTGTAATAAATTGTAATAATTAGAATCAATATTACATATAATACGTAATTTAATAATTTAATACATAAAATTTTATGTCTTAATACTGTGTCATGAAATTTTAATGCATGCCTACTAACCAGTGTTTTACATGTTAGCAAATAAATGAATAATAAAGTTTTATGTATTTATTGTATATAACTAAATGGTACACCTCAGACTACCCGCAGTATTGTCTCTCCTCCCTTAATCCATCCAAATTTAAAAGATCGCTTCTAGCGATAAGACCGCCCATTGTGTCACCCCTTGTAAAATTTCTTCATTTATTTATATAATATATATCTTTCTATGTATCTTAAAAGATCTTATTATTTATGTTCACTTTACGCCACTAGCTCTTTATTTCAGATAGAGAGTTCTTGCATTAATCAAATAATTATGTCTAGTAGGTATATGTCGCGTAACATATTAAATAAATAATCGAGCTTACACTCAGTTGTAAAAATAAGTAGAACATGAGCAATGAGCATGCTTCTTAGAGGAATTAATATTTACCGTTGTCATTATAAAAGTTTGTTTCAGTCTATTTCAGTATAAAATCTTTTCGCGTTGTTGTATAGTCGAGAGAAAATAACGGTTACGAGTGGTCCCGACTGTTTTGAGTCTGTAATGGACGTCAAAGTCAAAGTCAAAGTCAAATCATTTATTTCAAATAGGCACATAAAAGGCACTTTTGAACGTAAGGGGACGAATAACCAGCCGCTTATCTGTCGCGAACAGTTCGCATCGCTGGCTCCGGCGCGATACAGGCACGCCGGCCGGACCCGCTCGCTGATAAACTTATCACATTAAACATTCACGCGGGTCGTCGCAGCTTGTCTTAATAACTCGCTGAACGGCGACGGCAGAGCGATCTCCTAAATAATACATGTGACCCACCTCGAGCGGTGCCGGCTCTCCGAGGTAGCCCCGATCTTTTATTCACACCGCACTAGCATTCCAAAAAAAACTTCCACCATAACACTATCACGTCACAGGTGTTCCGAACGCGGCTGAACGAGTCGACGAGCTCGAAAAACGGAGCGGCGCGATGGTTACAACGGCGGTGCGGCGCGGCGACTAGCGGACTGTGCGGCGGGCGCCGCGCGACTGCCGCGAGGCACGCCCGTCCCCGCCGCGCCGCCGTTAGCCGCCGCTGCGGCCGTCGGTTCGGTGCCCACACGTTTTTTCTCCCGGCTCCTGAACACGGGCGTGAGTTAACGTATTTAGCATTCGTCAAGGATTAACTCGCGATGTACAACGGAATACATTTGCATGCCAAATGTTCCGCTTTCTCTCAACTCTTTTATACAGCTCCGTGTAATCAGTGCACGTGATTGACCCTGGGTGTACGAGGATGCGGATTATCTCACGTGAGGGATGCTAAATACTTAATTTTCATGAAAACAGCCCACCTGCCCACTAAGCTACTTTCATGAAAAATTTGAGACGGTTTTTAGTAATTTGCACTAGCGAACCGCTCCGCTGTTTCGTACCGGTTAAAGGGTATAATAGACACTTACAACATTATTAAATAATTTCCCCTAGAGAGGCTTTATTACACCACATAAAAATAACAAAGCAAAGAGTTGATGAGTACTTCCACAATTTATTTTGTAAAAAGTCTACCCACGCGGGTAGGACCGCGGTAACGGCAGGAGGAACCTCGTTAGCCCACGAAAGTTTCACCTTTAAAGTGTTTTATTATTCTTCAGTAACTGATGTGGCTTCATACAACAGCAGGCGCGCACTTGATCGCACTGCGCCGCTCGTGCGCGTCAACTACGCGCCTTCAATTGCTCTTTAAAGCCAATCTCATCGAGTTGGAATGACTCTTTTTTGTGAAAAGAACTCCTCTCAGAATGGATCGCATTAGATAAGTTCGTGAGCTCCGCCATTAGATTTCCTCGGCGATCGCGTTACTGGTCTTTGTCCGAGATCAAAAGAAGTATGCAGCTCCCGCATTCGAACTAAGTGTTCTAGAATAATGTTCTATTATGCAAATTTTCCATTTCGCAAAGGGAAGGCTTTTATCGCTGACATCTGCCAGGGCTGGCGCGAGGGGCGGCGGCGCTGCTCACAATAAATTATAAAACAACAGGGATGGGGCAGCCCTAATTATGTCCGTTACACACGCGCGCAGTTCAGCTGACGTTTTAATTGTGAGTCCTGCGTATGTGAGCTGCGGAGAGCGGGGCCGACTGTCCCCTCAGTGTTTGCTTATAATTTGAGAGGAACGGTTATTCCTCTGTGCCATTTACTCTGACTCTACGTTCTGGATTACTCTAGTTCGCTTTTAAAGTACAAACACCCTTTTTAAATTAGCGCTTTTCAAGTCGTTATTACCTACCAGGCTATTCAAATCCTTAAAAACAAAAAATATGAATACACATATGTACAAAATATTAGGGGTGTGATTGTTCAAAACTGCCAGTCCGCCTGATCGTGAGTCCACAGTCAGTGTGTCGGAACACGACGGACGTTGTATCGCCGTAGTACCAACGGAGCGGACTCATAAAGTGGCGGACACAATTGATGTGTTTAGGCCCAATGTATCAGGTGCGCTACAAACAGGCCTAAATCAACAGTGTCCCTGCGAGATAGTGGGCCAGCGCTGACCATCGGCCGCCCACACACGCTCCTTCGCTGTGTATTTACGATAATTAGTGCTTACTCAGTGTTGACGGTACCAAGATGTACGCACTCCGGTGCACGAGTATTTTCACGTAATTAAGGAAGGACTTCGTAATTTTCAGGTTTTAAGACTACATGAAAGGGTCTGGTTAAGGGGCAGCTGGTTAATATTAATGTTACCTTGGTGGACCTTCCTAATAGTCACTAGCTTACTAGATGAATAGTACGAAGTGTATAATAGGTGTTACTTTTGAACCAATTATATCAGTTGCCATAACACACAAAATTAAATCTGACGCTCTGTTCGTCTATATGCAAAGCGTCTCACAAATCTGCACGAGCACGCAAATATGTAGTATTCCCGGTGGCACCATAGTAACAATAAAGTGCGACCGCCGTGTCGGGCCACGCTCAAATGCGTACAAACGGCTTATTTACCGGCTGCACGGCTGGACCGAACCGCACAGCGTCTGACCGGCCGACCGCCTGACCGTCAGACCAGCCCCGCTACGCTAATGTAATGGCCCCGTCTGGTATAAATTGTGTGGGTTAGGTAATGTTCCAGTCTATAAACCTTGATCCCATTGTGGTAGGTACAGATTTCACCACACGTCGGTATCATTTTAGGCGGTCTAGGCTCCAATAAAAGTGGTAGCTACGAAAATTGAGATCTAATTTCAGTAACAGCTTTCGAAATAATGTATAAGTATAACAACTATGTATGACCCAGTTCTGTAATACCACACGTCGTTATACAACAAAGCACAGACTAGAGTCTACCTCTGTGCACCTGTGTAGGTGTACCGGCATACACCGCGCTGCCATTCCCTTCAGAGAACACAGACGTGTTACGTTGTGTTTATGTTAGAACTCACATTTCTTGGTAAAAACACTATTAAGCGCCAACACCCACTCTTACCAATATGTGCACCGCAAACATCAATAAATTGGGGTCTTAAGCAAAAAGCAGGCCCCAACTCGAGTGGTAGAGTCTAAGTCATCCGAATGATTAATATTGGGGCGAGTTCACAATGGCGAGCGTCGCTTATCGCGCTCGTAAATTAATATCGGCTAAGCGACACGTTGCGGCCAAGCGACAGTTACGCTTAAGCCGCACGTATCGACTAGGGCTTAGGCTAAATTATAGATTACTCGTTTGAATAGTAACTCTGGAAATGGTTGATGGGACTTTTATTAAAAGGGAAAAAACATTTTCGAAGCCAAAAATACTTTCTGAGTCGAAATACGTATTGCACACCATATTTTATTTGGGTCTGAGAGCTATGTGAAAGAAAGAAAGAAAAGAAAGAAAATACATTTATTTGCGGTAAACATGACGCAAAGAAAAAAACACAAAAAATAACGACTTGGGGGATAATATGCGTCACATTCACGCAAAACGGCAATCGCTCAGCATAATGCGAAACAGAGCCCTAGCGCTGGTTTTCAGCGATAGCCGGCGCTGACGTGATGACGTCAACCAGTGCAGCATACGAAAATTAAAAATAAACATTCAAATAAGAAATAAAATAAATACACTATAACCTAATTCAAAATGTATATAAACATAATATTTATAAAGTGGTAACATTCCGGGCAACGACTCATGCGCTGCCGGGCTTTAATGATCTGTGTGCGCAGCTGTCATAAAACTGTAGGTTTGACATTTTGACTTATTAAGTAATAAATATTATAAAACATGGCGCATTATGTAATTAATGTTATGATAGAATTTTATAAACACCAAAGGATGTATTTGTATTGGGTGATTGTGTACGTATGGTATTTGTAAAGCAGTGTTTGTAAAATTTGTGTTACGAGTAGAAGGTGCAGATGACAAACTCGGTGACTTAAAGTAGAACCACAGTCCAGGGACAATGGTAGGTGCAAAATAATTATATTTATCATCGTGATTGTAATGTATTTTATAAGTATTAAATTAAATGTAATTAAATTGGTTATATAAATAAATTAAGATAATTTTCCAACAAGGAACTACAGATACCAAACAAGCCGAAGTGTGCCGGTTGGTTCATGTGGTAACCTGCGCATATTACATGTGCTACTTATACCTTGTCTGACAATTATCTCTTACGTCTGTCATACGTATTATTTCATTACTTCCGATACCAGCATGGATGAAAAGTTTCAACTTTTCATCTCATCATGAAACACCGTATTTATAACTTTTCATCTATGAAACACCGTATTTATAACTTTTAACCGGCATTCTGTTACTTGGCGGCAAGAATTCAATTAAAGTGATAGTAAAGTCCCAAAATAGCTCCAACACAAAGACCTTTATTAATATTAAATTAAAGTACAATGTTATTATTATTTTGTTTACTCATAATATTATTAAAAACAACTCTACAGCGTTTCTAACTAAATGAGAAGAAGCAGATCAGGTATAACTGCGTTAGGGCGGAGCTCGTCGCTGTCAACTATGTAGGTAATGTAAGTATATTAAGACAGGGCAGGTGAAGTGGTGTACTACTTGTTTTTTATATCTGCTGGAATCGTTAGGAAATTGTGGCAATAGAACTAAATATTAGTTTGTATAGAACAGGCCAACTCTTGAAAGACAATTTATGTAGTTTTTGGTTAGTAGAAGTAAACATAATAGATGTAGTAACTCAGCGATGTCTATTTTAAGTACGTATCACCATGCATAAATTATTTCCGAGAAAGGACGTTGCTACTCTTCCAACAAACCTTCGCTCTGCTAACATCAAAGACATAATAACTATAAATAAACATACAGAGAGGTCAGCTCAAAGATATAGTAAATATAAAGAAGCATGTAGCGAGGACAGCTCGAACACATAGTAAATATAAAGAAGCATGTATGGAGGTCAGCTAAAAGACATAGTAAATATAAAGAAGCAAATAGCGAGGACAGCTAGAAAACATAGTAAATATAAAGAAGCATGTAGGGAGGTCAGCTCAAAGACATAGTAAATATAAAGAAGCATGTAGGGAGGTCAGTTCAAAGACATAGTAAATATAAAGAAGCATGTAGCGAGGACAGCTCGAAGACATAGTAAATATAAAGAAGCATGTAGGGAGGTCAGCTCAAAGACATAGTAAATATAAAGAAGCATGTAGGGAGGTCAGCTCAAAGACATAGTAAATATAAAGAAGCATGTAGTGAGGACAGCTCAAAGACATAGTAAATATAAAGAAGCATGTAGGGAGGTCAGCTCAAAGACATAGTAAATATAAAGAAGCATGTAGCGAGGACAGCTCGAAGATATAGTAAATATAAAGAAGCATGTAGCGAGGTCAGCTCAAAGACATAGTAACTATAAAGAAGCATGTAGTGAGGACAGCTCGAAGACATAGTCAATATAAAGAAGCATGTAGGGAGGTCAGCTCAAAGACATAGTAAATATAAAGAAGCATGTAGCGAGGACAGCTCGAAGACATAGTAAATATAAAGAAGCATGTAGGGAGGTCAGTTCAAAGACATAGTAAATATAAAGAAGCATGTAGCGAGGACAGCTCAAAGACATAGTAAATATAAAGAAGCATGTAGGGAGGTCAGCTCAAAGACATAGTAAATATAAAGAAGCATGTAGCGAGGAGAGCTCGAAGACATAGTAAATATAAAGAAGCATGTAGGGAGGTCAGCTCAAAGACATAGTAAATATAAAGAAGCATGAAGCGAGGACAGCTCCAAGACATAGTAAATATAAAGAAGCATGTAGGGAGGTCAGCTCAAAGACATAGTAAATATAAAGAAGCATGTAGCGAGGACAGCTCGAAGACATAGTAAATATAAAGAAGCATGTAGGGAGGTCAGCTCAAAGACATAGTAAATATAAAGAAGCATGTAGGGAGGTCAGCTCAAAGACATAGTAAATATAAAGAAGCATGTAGCGAGGACAGCTCGAAGACATAGTAAATATAAAGAAGCATGTAGGGAGGTCAGCTCAAAGACATAGTAAATATAAAGAAGCATGTAGCGAGGACAGCTCGAAGACATAGTAAATATAAAGAAGCATGTAGGGAGGTCAGCTCAAAGACATAGTAAATATAAAGAAGCATGTAGGGAGGTCAGCTCAAAGACATAGTAAATATAAAGAAGCATGTAGGGAGGTCAGCTCGAAGACATAGTAAATATAAAGAAGCATGTTGCGAGGACAGCTCGAAGATATAGTAAATATAAAGAAGCATGTAGGGAGGTCAGCTCAAAGACATAGTAAATATAAAGAAGCATGTAGGGAGGACTGCTCAAAGACATAGTAAATATAAAGAAGCATGTAGTGAGGACAGCTCGAAGACATAGTAAATATAAAGAAGCATGTAGGGAGGTCAGCTCAAAGACATAGTAAATATAAAGAAGCATGTAGGGAGGTCAGCTCAAAGACATAGTAAATATAAAGAAGCATGTAGGGAGGTCAGCTCGAAGACATAGTAAATATAAAGAAGCATGTTGCGAGGACAGCTCGAAGATATAGTAAATATAAAGAAGCATGTAGGGAGGTCAGCTCAAAGACATAGTAAATATAAAGAAGCATGTAGGGAGGACTGCTCAAAGACATAGTAAATATAAAGAAGCATGTAGAGAGGACAGCTCGAAGACATAGTAAATATAAAGAAGCATGTAGGGAGGTCAGCTCAAAGACATAGTAAATATAAAGAAGCATGTAGGGAGGTCAGCTCAAAGACATAGTAAATATAAAGAAGCATGTAGGGAGGTCAGCTCGAAGACATAGTAAATATAAAGAAGCATGTAGCGAGGACAGCTCGAAGACATAGTAAATATAAAGAAGCATGTAGGGAGGTCAGCTCAAAGACATAGTAAATATAAAGAAGCATGTAGGGAGGTCAGCTCGAAGACATAGTAAATATAAAGAAGCATGTTGCGAGGACAGCTCGAAGATATAGTAAATATAAAGAAGCATGTAGCGAGGTCAGCTCAAAGACATAGTAAATATAAAGAAGCATGTAGGGAGGTCAGCTCGAAGACATAGTAAATATAAAGAAGCATGTAGGGAGGTCAGCTCAAAGCAGCCATCTTAACTACAACTTTAAAAAAAACCTATTAAACAGCTTTAACTTTTGAGAAGAATTTTATAATAATAGCTAGAGAATTTATTAAAAACTAATATGAAATTCAAATTCACACAAATTTAAAATTAACCTTATGACTAGTTAGTCCTTAGCAGCTTTAAACAGAGAAAAGTGGAAAGAGAGTAGGGAGGCCTTTGCCCTGTAGTGAGACATCACAGACAGGCAATCGTTGAGCTCCTTAAGTTTTGAGTTGAGCTGCACGATTACTGACAAATGCGTGCACTGACTGGGCAGGTCCACTTATTCCGTGTGGTTTTTCCTCAAAAGACCATTTCAGACACAAATTCTGACCAAGATTATTTCTGGGCTTTAAAACAGACTGTGATCTCTGAGTTTGTTTCGGCTTTTCTTCTCAGAGTAGTCAGATAGGAAACGCCAACCTCATCTAGTTTTTAAAATATGATTGACGTGTGAAAGTGTTTGTACAAACCTACTTACAGAAATAAAATCATTTATCATTTAGGCTTTTAATAATAATGACAAATGCAAAATGATTATGGATATAGCAGAGTTCATGACGAACCCTTGTGCAAACTGAAAAAGATAAGCAGATTAAGTATCTTAACCGGGCACGCGAGGATGTCGACGTGTGTGATGTGGATACAGCAGTCATTGTGCTGGTAGTCGTGACGGCCATTGGCATAGTAGCCAAGAGCCTTGAACAACACCTGAGGACGCTCTCGAGGCAGCTGGATCAAAGGCTAGATCCAGAAAGCGGTACTTTAAGATATTTAAAAATATTGTTTATTATTATTTAACATTTTTATATAATAATCAACATTTTCTACTTTCTTCTGCTCTTTTACTACTGAAGCAATCAGTAGGCCGCTTTGCCCGAGCAGATTTGCCTTTTTCGGCCATTTTGTTTTAATAATGAACAGCTGTACGAGCATCGCCACATGATTTTAATTGTTTAACTTTTTTAACTACTTAGCATTAAATTATTTCGTCGATTATGCTTCTTTACTTACACGCGTAGTCGATGTTATTTAGGTTAATCATTTGTATGATCAGTGTAAACATTAAATTCACTCCGGTAGCACGGACACAAAAACAGAGGTTTTATTCCCTGGCCACATCCCGTCTACTGCAACAATCTACTTCACCACAACCTATACAATTCTACTGTACGGGCTAGCGGCTCGTACATTTTGGTCCTTCGAGCCGGATCTATCATCGCAACTGGAACTACAGCCCTGCACTCCGTCTCAGGTACGAAGTGTTTCTATTTACGATAGCGAATCGGTTTGACTGGTCTTCCACAAGCGGATCGCCCCAGTCAGATTGAGAAGGCGCACATATCGTATTAGAGATACCTTCTGATCCTGCGACCATAACAGGCAACATCACCAGAAAGTGATCCGGAAGCTATTGAAGTCAACAAGAGTTAGTGTCCCACAACTACAATGGACGCTAAACAACAAGAACTTCTGAAGCGGCAGGAAATCATTGCTGAAGGCATCAGGAAAATCGGTGTCAACTTCGGAAAAGATGGCCCTGACCGCAAAAACAATGCCTACATCAAGGTTAGATTGGATAATCTCAAAGCTCACTGGAACGAGTTTGAGATGAACCATGGTATTCTGCAAGGCGCTGAAAACCAGACAAACAATTACTACACCGCTCAAGTATATGAGAGAGTCAAAGGTGAATACCTAACAATATTACAGAAGTTGCAAGCCTGGCCCTTTTATACTGCTGGCGACAAGGATCCTGAAACCTTCGGGAATACAGGCGAAACCAGCAAGAACGTTGGAGTCCTGTCAAAAGCGGACGAGCTCAAAACCCAACAAGCCACCAATTTTAGAGCTTTCTCTCGCCTCACACGTAACATGATTATGGCGGAATTAACTGAAAAATGGGACATCGAGGATAAGCTCAAGACTCTTGAAGCCCGATGGAAGATGATCGACGAAGTACATTGGAAACTCGACAACATTCTCGTCGGCAGTGACGTGAACTACGAGCTTGAGTTTTCAAAGTATGAAGCAACATACGAATCAACTAAGCGGGATCTTAATCGCAAACTAAATCTCGCAACACAGCAACGCGACAGCGCCCCGAAGATCGAAATACCGGTGTTTTCGGGAAACTACTCGCAGTGGCCGACATTCCTAGACTTATACGCCGCTGCTATCCACAACAACCCCACCTTCTCCAAAGCCCAAAAGATGCAGCATTTGAAGGGAAAGCTTAAGGGTGAGGCTGAGCGCTTGGTGCAACATCTATCGGTTTCTGAAATCAACTATGACTCCTGCTGGGAACTTCTCAACCACAGGTACAACAATCGACAGCTGCTCTTTACGAAACAGATGCAAACGCTAACGGGTCAGCCAACGATTCAACATCAAAACGCTTACGAGTTGAAGCGTCTACACGACACTAGTCTGGAAGTCGTGCACGCCCTGCGCAACTTGGGGATAGACACTACTACGTGGGATCCCATTCTAGTACACATTCTTGGAGGAAAACTCGACTCTCAGACCTACTCCGACTACATGGAAGCAAGGAAACATCCTAGAGAGCTTCCTGTGTTTGGAGAACTCATTCAGTTTATCGAGAACAAGTTTACAGCGCTAGAAACAATAACGAAGAAAAGGAATCCACCTAACTTTCACAAACAAGCATCTTCATTCCAGGACAAGGAGATTACATCACTCCAAAAGAACGCATACAAATACAAGCGGTCACCCAAGGCGAATCACACAAGCTCCAGTAAAAATTGTCCTATCTGTAAAACAGATCACCTTTTAATTAATTGCTCAACATTTCAAGAAATGAATCCGGAACTCAAATTGAGGACACTTGAGCAATTGAATGTTTGCAAGAATTGCATGTATTCACACAGAGAAAATAAATGCAATTCGAATAAAAGGTGCAGAGTGTGTAATAATACACATCACACCACATTACATGACATTTTTCGTGACACTGCGCAAATGACTTTATCGAACGGTCAACGCCCCAACAATAAACCGTCGATTTCACAAGGCAAAGCCAATCACGTGTCAGGAAACTTCAACGAAGTTCTTCTATCAACAGTCATGCTCAGAGTTAGAGCTATAGATGGAACTTATACAATATTAAGATGCCTTCTAGATCAAGGATCCCAACTAAACCTTATTACTGAATCTGCTGTTCAACAACTTGGCCTTCGGAGATACAACCAAAACTCAACGGTGTCCGGAATCGGAGCAGTTGCCAGTCATAGCAACGGAACAGTTCATCTGGAATGCGAGTCGCTTTACGGGGACTACCAGTTCACAACACAGGCATTGGTTATGGCAAAATTACTCAACAATTTGCCTAATTATTCCTTTGAGAAACAAGACTGGCCTCACATACAAAACATCAACTTGGCTGATCCACATTTCAACTTATCCCGGCCAGTTGACATTCTCCTTGATGCTGGAATATACGCCGACATCATTATGAACAATATCCTCCGAGGAAACATACACGCACCGATTGCACAACAGACAAGACTCGGATGGATTCTAGTTGGAAACACCAAGACGTTCAACTGCCATGTAGTGGTAAATACTGAGGACATCTCTCGTTTTTGGGAGATGGAAGAGATCACCGCTCAAAACGAATCCTTAACAGTCGAGGAGGACTACTGTGAGGCACTGTACACTCAAACTACCAAAAGGCTTGAAGATGGGCGATACGCAGTTAGAATACCTATGAAAGAAAACTTTAGTCAACATCTAGGACAATCAAAACCACAAGCGATCGCACAATTCAAACAACTGGAGAAACGATTTGCTCGAGACGAAAATCTTGCTTCAAGCTACAAGGCCTTCATTGATGAGTACATAGCTCTCGAGCACATGAGACCATGTACTATGCCGACAACACCAAGTTGTTTCTTACCTCACCACGGAGTTTTGCGACCTGATTCAACAACGACAAAATTACGCGTAGTATTCAACGCATCGGCGACCACTACCACAGGACGTAGTTTGAATCAACTAATGGAATGCGGAACCAATCTGCAACAAGACATTCAAGCCATGATTCTGCGATGGAGAGCGTTCCAATACGTATATACTGCTGACATTGAGAAGTTTTACCGACAGATTCGAATTCAGGAAGCGGACCAACACTTACAGAAAATAGTCTGGCGAAATTCTGCCACAGAGCCACTACAAGAATTTCAATTGACTACAGTGACATATGGTACCAAATCTGCTCCATTTTTGGCCATGCGGACAATAAAACAATTGATCAAAGATGAGGGCGCTGAATTCCCTCTGGCAGCGAACATGCTCTCAAATCAGCTGTACGTAGACGATTTGTTAGGAGGCGGCAACGACATCGTCACCGCAGAGAAAGCCCAACATGAACTGATAACCATGTTGAAGCGCGGCGGATTCAACCTTCGAAAGTGGACTAGCAACAACAAATGCCTACTTGAGAATTTGCCCAATAACCTAGTCAGTCAAGGAATGTTTGATTTCAAAGACATAGATACAAACAAAACATTAGGCATAACATGGAATCCGCGCACGGATCAATTTACATATAAACGAATACCGCTTATTGACAAGCGTGACGTCAGCACTAAGCGTACGTTGCTGTCTGATATATCCAAATTGTATGACCCGTTAGGTTGGCTCTCGCCTGTCACACTAAAGGCTAAGTTGATCTTTCAACAAGCTTGGAACACAACGGCAGGCTGGGATGATTGTCTTTCATTGAACATACAACAAGAATGGGAACAATTTCGCCAACAGATGGTCTACATTCACGATATTTCGATACCACGCTGGATGGGCAATACAGAACTGCCTTTCGAAATCTATGGCTTTTGCGATTCATCTGAACGAGCTTACGGATGTGTTGTTTACTGCAAATCCACTGATAAGGAAGGTCAACAGCTGATTCGACTAGTGGCAGCAAAAACCAAACTAGCTCCGTTGAAAAAACCCATCTCTCTGCCTCGATTAGAGCTATGCGGCGCGGCCCTACTAGCTCAACTAATCAAAAAGGTCGCGGAATCATTCAGCATTAAACAAAAGGTTACAACCTACTGTTGGACAGATTCGATGGTGGTGCTAGGGTGGTTACAAGGTGATGTGAAGCGCTGGAAGAGCTTCGTTGCTAACAGAGTATCGAAAATAACGCAAATAATTCCAACCAACGCATGGAGACATGTGAAGTCGCAAGAAAATCCCGCTGATTGTGCAAGCAGAGGAATCTTGCCGGCCGATCTTATGAATCACACACTATGGTGGAATGGCCCTGCCTGGCTCCAAAACAAAAACATACCCAAACAAGAGACTTTCGCAACCAACGAGGAGCTTAGGAACCGGGAGAAAAGTTGCGCAACACAAACAAGTCAAATACCACTCATTGAGACACTTTTGCAAAAACACAGTTCAATGGCTCGTGTTACAAGAATGGTTGGTTGGATACTACGATTTACAAACAACTCGCGTGACGCAACAAAGGCCAAACGGATAAATCAGCTAACAACAGAAGACTTAGAATTAGCTGAATACACAATCATAAAAATTGTACAAAACAATTCGTTTGGCGACGATATCACACACATTCAGAAGTACAAGAAAGTACGAGCTACGAGTAAACTCTTGAATTTGTGTCCAATTTTAGACAATCAAGGCATGCTACGAGTGGGTGGAAGGCTTGAACATGCTAGTTTAACGAGCTCCCAAAAACATCCGATTATTTTACCCAACAACCACAAATTATCAAACCTTTTGATTGAGCGAGCCCACAAGCAAACGCTTCATGGTGGTGCCAGGCTCACCTTGGGACATCTTCGAAACAAGTACTGGATTATTGGTGGAATGAAAACTATCAAGAAACAATTAAATAAATGCATAACTTGTCATCGCTACAAAACGCAACGCAGCAATCAACTGATGGCGGACTTACCGCCGGCTCGAGTTACGCCGTCCCGGCCATTCACCCATACAGGTGTGGATTTTACAGGTCATGTTGATATAAAAGCCAACAAAGGCCGTGGCATAAAGACAGTAAAGGCATACAAGTTACAGTCTTAGTGTTAATTGACTTCTCCAACGCTTTTAATACCGTCAGTCACGAAGTCCTTTTATCCATCCTTTCCTATCTTATGGTCTCTCGGGAGGTACTGGAATGGTTTGCCTCTTATCTTCAGGGGCGTCAGCAGTCTGTTCGTGCTGGAGACTCTTCGTCGAGTTTTTGTGATCTTACAGCTGGCGTCCCTCAAGGCGGTATATTATCTCCTATTTTGTTCTCCATTTTTATTAATTTCATTACCATCGAGCTTCGGACTGCGTATCATCTTTATGCTGACGATTTGCAGCTTTATTGCCAGGCAAGTGTTGACAACATATCCGACGCGGTTGAGGAGCTAAATCGGTATTTAGGAGTGGTTAAAAACTGGTCTGATCGATTTGGGGTGGCGGTTAACCCTAACAAATGTCAAGCTATAATTGTAGGGAGCCCCCACAGTATGAGGAAGCTAAATGGCTTAACAGTGCCACCTGTAATGTTTGACAACGCAGTTATCCCGTTTAGCTCCGATGTTAAGGATCTTGGTCTACATGTCGACACTTGTCTTGACTGGCGAAAACAGGTCACGACTGTTAGTAAAAAAGTCACCGGTACGTTGCGGTCGCTCTATCGGTTGAAAAACCTTCTCCCATCATACATAAAGGCAATGCTTGTACAGTCCCTAATCTTTCCCATAATTGACTATGGTGATGTGTGTTACTATGACCTGAATGCTGATCTCCTCAATAAACTTGACCGCCTTCTAAATAACTGCATTCGATTCGTTTTCAATCTTCGTAAGTACGATCATGTGTCCGCGCACCGGTTGCTTTTAAAATGGTTACCCATTCGTCAGCGCAGAGAGTTGAGGGCTCTGTCTATGTTGTTTTCTATTCTTGACAAACCTACTTCTCCTTCTTACCTCACTTCAAATGTTCAATACTTATGCTCCGCGCATAGTAAAAATCTTCGTTCCACTAACAATCGTCTTCTACGATGTCCTTCCCACCGCTCTGGTTTCATTCACTCTTCTTTCTTTGTCCAGGCGGTCTTTCTTTGGAATGCGCTCCCTCTGAACATCAGGACGGCAACCAGTCGGTTTACTTTTAAAGTGAAGGCACGTGAACATATTCGTAAGAAGTTGGCAGAATCATCCCAGCGCTGATTTGCTGGATTCGTTTTCTCCTCTTCCTATCGTTATTTCTCTTGACTAAGTTTATTTTCGTTATATGTATGTATGTATGTATCTATGTATTAGTATTTATTATTTTTCAAGTTATCTATCCCTTATGTTGCACCTGCCATGTTTTGTCTCTGCATCACCCTAAGGTTGACTGGTAGAAAATGCCTCAGGCATTAAGTCCGCCTTTGTACAGTATTTTTTTTTTACTTGTGCATAAAGTTTTAATAAATAAATAAATACATTGCTATTTTTGTTTGCCTATGCACTAAAGCAACACATCTCGAGCTAGTATCAGATCTCAGCACCTCAACATTTTTAGCAGCACTGAAGCGACTTTGCGCACGAAGGGGGACACCGAAACATGTCTACAGTGACAACGGAACAAACTTCGTTGGCGCAGCAAGAGTGCTAGCAAAGGAACGTCAAGAGGCATTGCAACTAATAAGAAATAGCGACCTCATAAAAAACATCTCGGAGTATGGCATTGAGTGGCACTTCAATGCTCCATCATGGCCAACAGCCGGAGGTCTATGGGAAGCTGCAGTCAAAAGCATGAAGCATCACCTCAAACGTGTCATTGGCGAACAGAAATTGACGTACGAGGAGTTCAATACGGTCTTAACACAGATCGAAGCGTACCTCAACTCTCGGCCACTCGTCGCTCTAACAAACGACCCCGATGACTTGGACTACTTAACACCAGGGCACTTTTTAGTCGGCGGTACAGTGCTGGCCCCACCTATGACTTCAGAATTTGACAACACAACATTAACAATACGATGGCGACTGACACAAAATATGTACAAGGAATTTTGGAAAAAGTGGTCCCGAGATTACCTGCAAACATTACAAGTTCGAGGCAAATGGCAAACTCCCACACAAAACATTGCAGTGGGTGATGTTGTCCTTATAAAGGAAGATCAGATACCCCCTGCTAGATGGTTACTGGGACGCGTTACAGAAACACATCCAGGAGCCGATGACTTAGTACGAGTAGTGACATTGAAAACTAAGTCAAATATTATGAAGCGGCCGATAACAAAGGTGTCACGGCTGCCTATAGAAACAGGACGTCATACTGAAGACAAACCCATTGAAGAGTCTGACAGCATACAAAAAGAGGCGTCTTCAGCCACACCATCGCGGCAACCTCGACAGAGACCTACAACTACAAAACCAGGAATCTACACAACGTGCTTGACTACGATGCTGATATTCATGATAATGTGTGTGACACCATCCTCACAACAATTAGTGAACGTCACAACTCTCGACCCATCACGCCTTGTATTCTTTGATAAAACCGCAGACATACAGATAATTCAAGATGAATGGCGATTGGTTATTTACTACAACATGTCAACGTACTGGAAAAGTGTCTTCGCTGTTGAACAATATGTCAAACAATTACAAGAACTCGATCAGCGAAATACAGCCTACTTTGCTATAGCAACACAATTCGAGCACGAATTGAACGAACTAAGACATTATCATGAAGTCTTAAAATATGAACACGGGAAACGCCTTAGACGAGGTCTTATAAACGGGATAGGTAACATTGCCAACTCCCTGTTTGGAGTGCTCGACGATAAATTCGCAGAAAAATACAGTAAAGACATAAAACTGATACAAAGCAACGAAGATCACTTGATAAATCTTTACAAGAACCAAACATCAGTCATCGAAGGCGAATACAATTTACTCAAGAGAAACGAGCAAGTAATGAACCGACAGTTCATTGTAATCAATAAACAGCTAAGAGATTGTATGCAGCAATTGAAAACAGAGCAAGACAAGGCAACTTTCATCATAGCCACTGCAGTAGCCGCGAACATGATGGTCGATAACCTGCGTATAATACAGAACACATTGATCGACCTTATCACAGATATTCACAACGGCAAGGTCGACACTCACTTGTTGAAACCAGATGCGTTTGAAAAACAACTGAACATTATATCAGGACAAGTGCCGAAAGGATTATCGCTGCCCTGTACAAGCGGTTTCAAATGCATCCGTAAACTATACAAACTATCAAGTGTTCACGGAAAACTTATCGAAGACTTCCTCATTTTTGAAGTAACAATTCCTTTGGTGACAGACGAACAATATGAATTAACACAAGTTATACCCATAAGCAACATAAACGGAAGCTCAATGGTCAGCATAATACCGACAGCGAAATACATGGCCGTGAACTTGAGAAAGGACATGATGATACCGTTGCACGAACAACAACTTCTATCGTGCATACAAATCAAAACAAATCAGCTGTCATGCAATTTCGATCTACCTATATATGAAATAAAAACAACAACAGGCATATGTGAAGCAGACATAATAAACAACCGAGTAGCGTCCAGTTGCCGCACTAGAATATCAAGTTGCACGAATGACTGGATTAGGCTACACAGCAAGAACGCTTGGTTGTTTAGGTGTTGCGAGGAATGCACAATGCGCATTTTCTGTCCAGCTGGAATTACGTCACAGACACTACGTAATACTGGGACGATTGCCTTAGCAACAGGATGCATGATGCGTGGGGACAATCACCTTATTCACGCGCACTATAATCTGCAAAGCAAAATGGAATTGGACAATGATGACGTACATACCGGAGACAAGCATAAACCACGTAGTCTCCAGTAATAGCAACCTTGCCCACTTGACTAACATAACAATAGAAACACATGAAGAGCAACTAAATGACCTGAAGAAGAAAATAATGATGATTAAGGATCAACAAGACATACAAACAATAAGGTCAACCGACGCGGAACAACACCATTATGTTCTCTACGGTTTCATCACCATCTGCGGAATTCTTTTCGGCCTATGGATCTTCTTCAAGATGAGAAACCGAGTCTCCTGTCTATCGCAAGCTCAAGATCGCAAGGAAGAAATTGAAATGGTGAAAACTCACGAGAGCAGCAGACCTGCAAGGACGCGTGAAGCAGCAACAGAAGAAACCACCGGGCACCTACGAGCGTGCCAAAGCAACACCAAGATGAACTGTGGAACATCTCCTATGTCAATCAGAGCTGAACTGAGAACGTCCTAATGTTTGTTTAATGTATTGTGTTTATTTTTAAGTTTACTTTTACACAATTATTATGTTTATACAATTTTACAATTATTTACTCCTTTCTGTTTATTTTCTTGTTGTTGGCAGGATGTACGAGCATCGCCACATGATTTTAATTGTTTAACTTTTTTAACTACTTAGCATTAAATTATTTCGTCGATTATGCTTCTTTACTTACACGCGTAGTCGATGTTATTTAGGTTAATCATTTGTATGATCAGTGTAAACATTAAATTCACTCCGGTAGCACGGACACAAAAACAGAGGTTTTATTCCCTGGCCACATCCCGTCTACTGCAACAATCTACTTCACCACAACCTATACAATTCTACTGTACGGGCTAGCGGCTCGTACAACAGCTCTCACGTTATTTTTATATTTCAGAGAAAATAGAACACAAGCAAAGCCGATTAGATAAATAACAATACACGTGTAATAAAAGCATTGAAATATAAAGAGGTTTGACCAAACCTGGTTGATCTTACCTTGCATTTTTTTAACAAAATACGCAAAGATATATTTTTCCTCATTGCAGCCACGTGCGCGGTCCCACTGCTACCAAATGACTGATCGGCGCAGGGCCGGGAGCTTGGTGATGCGGACAGAATGGCAACGTCGTGCTATCATTTCAAATAACCGAAAAATGAAGCGTGGCCGCTTTGCCTTCTATGGCCGCTTTGGGCTGACCTCCCCTTCCTGTATTTTGAGACCACAGTAGATAGCAAGAAAATTTGATTTCCCAGTAGCCGCCATATCAATTACGACATTAGTGGAACATTACTAGGTATCTCCGCGGCACATGCGGACGTATACACGTGTATTGAGTAGGCTATTAATGCTTCCTCTAACATAGATCGTCTAAATAATTCACGCACTACCACCAGTCAATATAGGCACAGTAACGCAACTTGGAATAAACCGCTACTTCAGTATGCATCCACCCACATGCATGGCAATATTTTGACCTGAAATTGTACCAGTTAATATACCGAAGGTGCAACAGTTTTACTTAGTCCCGCACCTTAATTGCGTAACACACTATCAACCACAATCTGAATAATTTTGAATGATATTACTAATCCATTGGTTCATATTTATGTTGAAAACTTGTTTAAAATCTAAGCAACGTAATAGTTGGTTTATCAGTTGAACATTGCATCGATCTGTCCTGTGTTGAGCTAGATAAGCATGTTGTAGTGTGCGTGTAGAGACCTCCTAGTTATCAGATAATTTCTTTATTTGAGTCAATAATGGAAGTAATCCTATCGAAACTTGCATCCAGTAATAAAGCCGCAATTATTTGTGGTGATTTTAATATTAATATTTTGGTAAATAATACAAATAGCAGTAGATTATTAAGCCTTTTTAAATCGTTAATTTTATCTATAATTTTTACAGAACCAACTAGAGTAACTCCAACTTCTGCTACTTGTATCGATAATGTCTTCTGCGATTGTGATTATTTAGAGAAAGCCATTGTAAATTATCTACCGTCTGATGGTGGAGTGATGGTGGAGGATGGTGGAGTGGACAAATGGTACCTTTTAAGTTTAAGACACCTTTGCAAAAAGTGTAAATACAATTAATTTAGACCAATAACGACTGGCAAATTAAATAAATTCAATAGTACTTTAAATAATGAGTTAAATATTCTGGACCATAATATGTACGATGCAAATAAATTGTATGAGAATTTATTTTCAGTAGTGCACAATTAATACTACTTTTTTTTTAAAGAAAACAAAAGAAAGTTCCCAAATTTTATATTTTAGTGACTGGGCAACTAGAGGTATTAGGATAAATACGGAAAGACTGTTCGAGCTGTATGGCCTTAAGCCTTATATTATTTGATTGATTTGAAGGCATTCAAAGCATACAGACGTGCACATCGATGCATTTAAAAAAATAAAATAAATTAACGTTTGCATAAATAGTGACCTAGTTTTGGTGTATTAGTGTTATACAGAGAAACATTTTAAGTGATAAGTTAAAATAATGAACTGACTTGATTATTTGGTAATATATTGTGATATATGGAAGGCAGCCCCTTCAATCGGAGCGCGATGATACGACGCAGCCCTCCACCGACGCCGATCCCGGTACCGACCCCGGCATCGCCACCGCCCCAACAACCAAGACAGGACCAAGATGATACAGTTGAAGTAGTGTCCACTCCGGAGATCCAGAACTGGATGGGGTCTATTGAGCAGTGCCTGAATGAGGTATGTGCTATTGCTTCTGATGGAAAGCTAAATGCTGAGCAGAAGCTAAAAATAAGCAATCTTTGCCGAAAAGTAGGACATGGAGTTTCGCAAATGGCTGTTCAATACCAGTCACTTAAGCAAAAAGCCATACAAACCCATACCTCCCTTAAAACTATGACCGAAGCACGAGACCTATCGGACTGTCTTACGGAGATGAACCGGACGATTCAGGAGTCCTGTACAAAGCAGGGTGCGGCTACTACATCTTTTGCAGATATGGTGAAGAAGGGGTCCAACAACTTTGTTCGTCCCAATACTTTTAGTTCCGTAGCGATTTATCCCTGTGATAACTCAAAGACGAGTGAAGAAACGAAGAACATGGTCCAAAAAATCATATGCCCTGGAGAAATGAAGCTGAAAGTACGAGGCGTACGCAAAATAGGAAAAGGAGGACTTATAATCAGCACCGAGACCAAAGATGACCTAGATAAGTTCAAACAAACAGTCCAACTCGCTTCGTCAGGGCTTACTGTCGACGAACCTCAAAAGCGCAAACCTCGCATTATAGTTATAGGAGTTCCCACATCAATGACTGAAAATGAGGTTTATAAATGTATTTATGAACAGAATTTGGCCGACAAATTGCCGACTATGTCCCAAGATACATTTTTGACCTCAATAAAACTGAGCCACAAATCTGGCAGGAAAGATGCTGAGAATTGCAACTATATTATAGAAGTTCCAGCCATCATTCGAAAAGCCCTCATCACACAGGACAGATTATTTATAAATTGGACGTCCTGCCCAGTACGAGACTTCACACTGGTAACTAGATGTTACAAGTGCCAGCAGTACGGTCATGCAGCCAAGACTTGCAAAATAACTGCCCCCACATGCGGACATTGCGGTGAAGAAGGGCACACAATCCAAGACTGCACGAAGAAAGCGAATCCACCAAAATGTGCTACATGTTTGCGTTTTAAAAAACAAGCCAACCACAAGACGGGAGACACAGATTGCCCGGCTAAAAAAGCTGCCGAATACAGGTATATTAATTCGATAGATTATGAAGGCGCCTAAGAGCGCCACATACTTGTTTATATTTTAGACTTAACTTATTATAGTTTAGTATGGATGATAACTTAATTACCGATATAGATAACACATTTTTAACTGTGTCAAAGACATGTGACGTTGAGGACTGCAGAAAATATCTTTCCGACTATCAAAATTCACTAACCGTATTGACCCAAAACATTCGTAGTATTTATAAGAACATAGATAGCTTTAACATTTTTCTTCATAGACTTAACTTTGATTGTGATATAATGGTACTTACCGAGTGCTGGCTATCTAATCGCTACGATAACCTCCCATTAATACCGGGCTACAACTTATTGCATACCACAATAAACCACAATCAAAATGATGGTGTGGTAGTCTTTGCTAAGGAATCATTAAAGGTCACAGTGGAGGAACATACTATACCTGACTGTATGAGCAATTGTTTAGTCATGAAAATTGGTACAACCACAGCGATAATAGCTATGTATAGATCCCCTTCCGCTAGAAATTTAGATCCTTTTAACAAATCCTTAAATCAGATTTTTCAAGCACTAAGCCCATTTAAGAATGTTATACTAACAGGTGATTTAAATATAAATATTGGCTCCGAAAACTGCGATGCAGGTACTCAAGATTACCTCAATATCTGCTTATACCATGGTTTTCTCCCCGCTCACACATTACCAACTCATCAGAGCGGTTCCTGCCTCGATCATATGATGATCAAAACCAGCCTATCATATATTACGCTTGTTACTAACTCGACAATTACTGACCATCACGCAGTCCTACTAACTGTAAATTTAACGCTGCCTAAGCAAATTCGTCCTCAGACTATTAGCAAATTAAACACAAACACACTCGAATATGATTTATGCAACATTGATTTTAGCCTAGTTTACAATACTGCTGACGCTAATTTAGCTTTATCGTACTTAATAAAACATGTGCAACAAGCAATATTACGTAACACGACAGTTTCTACAGTAAACAAGAAACTTTATAATATTAAACCATGGATTACTCCCGGACTAATTCGGTGTATAAGACACAGAGATAAACTTCATCAGAAAACCAAGAGATACCCTGATAATGTAATAATTCTAACCATATATAAAAGATACAGGAATTTCTGTAACAATCTCCTAAAGAATATTAAAAACAATTACGATAAAAACGAATTAAATAGAGCAGGTACAAATAGCAAACAACTTTGGAAACATATTAAAAATGTCACCAATATGACTAAACAGCGTGAATCAAATTCGAGTTTACTGCTTACTAATCCTTCACCAATCTTATCAGCTAACAAAGTAAATAACTTTTTTGTAAATATTGGAAAAATCCTTGCCGAACAGATTCCGAAATATTGCGACCAACTACTTTTTCAAAATTCAGACAATAGCTGTTACCCGAAATCTTTTGCTATGTTGGACACTGATGAAGATGAAATAACCCGAATCATTTCTGGGCTAAAGGATGACTGTGCAGTTGGATGGGATAATATAAGCAATAAGATCCTTAAACTCTTTAAGCATATTTTGGTACCTCCCTTAACGCATATATTTCGAATCTGTCTTTCCGAAGGAATTTTCCCTAGTTGTCTAAAAAAGGCAGTTGTAATCCCTATCTTTAAATCTGGAAGTAAAGACGCAGTTAATAATTACAGGCCGATATCCTTACTCCCCTCAATGTCAAAAATACTAGAGAAAATCATAAACAGTAGACTAGTTAATTACCTAGAAAAAAACAACATCTTATCCCCTGCGCAATTTGGTTTTAGAGCCAAACTATCGACAGCCGATGCGGTGCATAGCCTTACTGATTATATTTCAAAAGAACTCGGTAAAGGAAACCAGACCCTGGGAATCTTTCTCGATTTGGCCAAGGCCTTCGACACGGTGTCTGTTTCTGTTCTTCTGAATAAATTAGAGACCATAGGAATAAGGGGAACGCCGCTGAAACTTTTAACTGACTATCTAAACGGCAGGTACCAATGTGTTAGAATAGATAATATTACAAGTGCTGAACAGAAAAATACTGGTTTTGGTGTTCCTCAGGGAAGTATTCTAGGCCCCACCCTATTCCTGATTTATATTAATGATTTGTGTAATTTAAATATTAAAGACGGCAAAATTATATCATATGCCGACGACACGGCGTTAATATTTACCGCTAAATCCACTAGCGAACTGTTTGAAATCGCTCAACTAGGTTTTAATACTGTGACTAATTGGCTTCAAAGCAATTTACTAACATTAAATGCCGACAAGACAAAATATATTAACTTCTCCATGCGCAAGCCTCAACAAAACATTACTAACCCTCATCTATATGCCCATCAATGTGGAAACCGTACAGGCAACATGTGTATTTGTCCTTTTATCCTCAAAACGAGGAACATAAAATACCTGGGGGTAATAATGGACGACACACTTTCTTTTAGAAAACATATTGAAAGCCTAGTTAAAAGAGTGCGCAAACTAATATATGTTTTTAAGAAATTGCGAACATTAGCAGATTCAAAATTAATCACACAAGTTTATTTGGCCCTATGTCAATCTATAATTCAATACTGTATCACTTCTTGGGGTGGCGCACCAAAAACTAATTTGCTTCCTCTTGAAAGAGCTCAGAGAGCTATTTTAAAGGTAGCAAACTTCCATCCCTTCTTCTTTCCCACAGATCTGCTCTATAAATCCTGCAACGTACTGACAGTTCGCCAGCTTTTCATAATGCACTTGGTATTAAAACAGCACACCATGCTTACCTACAATGCTGACAATACTAACAAGAGACGGAATGATATAGTATGCATATCTAATGCCCCCTCAAAACATGTCTTTGTTGAAAGATTTTTCACATTCTTAGGCCCATTTCTGTACAATAGATTAAATAAAAAACTAAGTATCTATAAATTAAATTACTATAGCTGTAAAAACATTATACTTAAGTATTTACTAACCATCAATTATGCACAGACAGAAGATCTACTTGTTGTCTGCAAATAGAAACGCTAACATGCAATTTTACTTTTATTTACCTAAGTTTTATTTTAGTTGTAACTTTATACTCATTGTTAATTTATTACATTATGTATTTATGCACTTTTTAGCCTGAAGCACAGGTTCAACCTAGTTCAGGCAATTTAGCAACTGTGCTCTATTTTAATTGTAAAGGTATTTATTGTAAATGTGTCCCTCTTATAAATAAACGATTTTATTATTATTAATAGGTCTTTACCTATGAAATTGCCGTTTTGTATGAAAAAATTTAAACGAATTTTTTTCATGAATTTTTTATTTGTATTAATCGAAGTAATCACCCATGCAATCAATGCATCTTTGCCATCGCAGTGGCAGTTTATTGATGCCCTTCTTAAAGAAATCAGCTGGACGGGAGGCAACAAATTCTTCAAAGGCATTTTGTACTGCCTCTCGGGTATTAAATTTTTTTCCCGCCAAGAAGTTATCCAAATTCTGGAAAAAGTAGTAGTCTGTAGGCGCAAGGTCTGGTGAGTAGGGCGGATGACGGAGAGCTTCCAACCCCAGTTCTTACAACTTGGAGACCGTCTGCTGTGCAGTATGAGGTCGCGCGTTGTCGTGCAGGAGCAGCGGAGACGAGCGATTGACCAATGCTGGTTGGAGATGCGCCAGCTTCTCCATCATTGTGTTCAGTTCTTCACAGTACACATCTGCAGTAATGCTCACCCCGTTTGGTAAGAAGCTGTGATGAATCACACCGGCGCTAGACCACCAAACAGTGACCATCACTTTTCTAGGGGTAAGTTTTCGTTTAGGGCATTGTTTAGGTGCTGAACCAGGATCCAACCAACTTGCTGAGCGCTTACGGTTATCAAACAGAATCCATTTTTCATCGCAGGTAACAATGCGGTTCAAAATTCCTTCATTTGTGTGTCTGTTGAGCAGTGCAAGGCACGTCTCGACGCGTACTTCGCGCTGGCGATCATTGAGTTCGTGGGGCACCCATTTGTCAAGCTTTTTTACCTTGCCAATTTGACGCAAATGGACCAATATTGTTTTGACGCTAACGTTGAAAGCTGCTGCTAATTCAGCCGTAGATTGTGTATCATCAGCTTCTACAATCGCCTTTAATTCGTCATTGTCGACCAAAGTCTTCGGACGACCGCGAGGTTCATTTTTCAGGTCGAAATTTCCAGAACGGAAGCGAGCAAACCAATAACAGGTGGTGCGTTGGTTTGTAGAGTTAGCTCCGTAAACGTCGTTGATGTTGCGTGCCGCTTGTGCCGCGTTGCTGCCACGACGGTACTCATATTCCATAATTACTCGAATTTTTAACGTATCCATGATGACGAAAAAGATTGAAATGCGATGAAAATGTAACACTAATCAATAAAGAAATGACTACTTTTAGAAAAAAAAATCCATGTTTTTAAAATAAAATAAATTTGAAATTAGAATTCATAGCCAAACAAAAATTATTTTGATTTGAAATGGCCAGTACTGCAGAACGGCAATTTCATAGGTAAAGACCTAATATTTCCTTTATTTCTTAGATATATACATATAAATTATATTTTTAAATATTAGAATATAAAAATATAAAAACATTTAAAAATATAAAAAATAGTGGCCCACCGGTATCGGGAACAGGGTCCAAGTTACCGGCGGTCAGGGCTCCAGAGAGAGAAACCTCCTAACAATGCGGGCCGTGTCCAAAAGTACCGCCTTCTGAATCAAGCCCTTGATCCAGCTGCCCAACGAGAGCCTCCTCAGGTGTTGGTCGAGGCTCTTGGCTATTAATCCATTGGCTGTGACGACTATCGGTACAATGATCGCTGAGTCCACATCCCACATGTCGACAACCTCGCGAGCCAAGTCAAGATATTTGATTTGTTTATCTTTCTCGGCTTTCACGAGGTTCCCGTCATGTGGGACCGTTATGTCAACAATCATTGCACGCCGCTCTAATCGATCCACCACCACTATATCAGGCTTATTGGCAACAATAGTCCTGTCAGTGATGATGGATCGGTCCCAGTACAATGTGATATTTCCATTTTCGAGAACTGGGTCGGGCACATACCTGTAGTACGGCACTTCCGATTCTACAAGGCTGTATTTGAGAGCAAGTTGCTGATGGATAATCCTGGCTACAAGGTTGTGTCTATGCAAGTATTCTTCGTTAGCTAGACTAGAACATCCGGAGATAATGTGTCTGATTGATTCACCCGGACGGTGGCATGCCCGACAAATGTCAACCGTGCCGTCTTTCACAATAAATCTCCGGTAGTTGTTTGTCATCATAACTTCGTCCATAATTGCACAGACAAAACCTTCGGTTTCTCCAAAGAGGTCACCGAAACGCAGCCAGGCTACGGACGCTAGTTGATCTATATCGGGTCCATGTAGGGCTCGAAAAAAGCGTCCGTGAAGCTCCTTACTCTGCCATACTTCCATGCGATCATTAGTGTCAAGCACTACTGGCTTGCGCCAGTTCTCTTTAGCCAAGGAGAGCGGGGTGAGGCCCTTGTCCACTTTGACCACATCTCGATGCATCCCCACGTCGGCCTCTAAGAAATAATCCCTGAGACTGCATATCTCGCGATTGTGGAGGGTCTTAGCATTTAAAAAGCCTCGACCTCCACATTTTCGCGGGATATACAGCCTCATTACCGATGACCGTGGGTGATGCATTCGATTTGCAGTCAGCAGTGTACGGACCTTCCTATCCAGGGCGTCGAGTTCGGTCTGAGTCCATTTGAGTATGCCAAAAGAGTACATCAAAACCGGCATGACCCAACCGTTAAAGGCGCGTACCTTATTTCCGCCTGATAGAAGACTATTAAATACTTTTTTCAGGCGGCCAAAGAAGCGTTCCTTTAACGATTGCTTCATGTCAGTACCATTGATGCCCAATGCTTCCGACATACCCAAATACTTATAGGTTTCGGATGCAGAGAGGGTTCTAAGGTTTATGGAATCCGAGAGTTGGGTTCCGACGGATTCCACAATCTCCCCTCGCTTTACATGCATGACCGCACATTTGTCCACACCAAATTCCATTCTGATGGCACTACTGAACATTTCAGTTACTTTCAGTAGCTCCATCAGTTGCAAATTGTTGAGGGCAAAGAGTTTTAGGTCATCCATGTAAAGGAGGTGAGATATAACCTGACCACCTCTCCTCAGCCGATAGCCTAGACCTGAATCTTCCAGCAGTGTGCTTAGAGGATTCAAGGCTAAGCAGAACCAAAGCGGACTCAAACTATCACCCTGAAATATGCCTCGCTCGATCCTTATCGATTCGCTATTCCTTTGGACATTTCGACATCCTGGATAGTGAAGGACCGTTCTCCATTGCCCCATACATGACATCAGGAAGGTGCGCAGAGTTGCATCTACTTTATACAACTCCAGCACCCTCATAAGCCATGTATGTGGCACCGAGTCATAGGCCTTCTTGTAATCTATCCAACATGTCGACAGATCCTTTCGGGAACGACGAACTTGTTGGCTAATGGCCATATCAATGAGGAGTAGCTCCTTAGTACCACGGGACCCGTTCCTACATCCATTTTGAGAAGGAGACATGATAGAGTTGGTGTCTATATGTTTGTTAATTTTAGCTCTCAAAATGGATGTAAGAATTTTATAGACCGTCGGTAAACACGTGATCGGTCTATAATTTTTGGGTTCCGCAGTGCTACCTGACTTATGGAGCAAGTGGGTAACTCCTGTTGTTAGAAACTGGGGTAGCGAACCAGACTCCAAAGCAGTCTGGTACTGAGCCGCCAAGCGAGCGTGCGACCCAACAAACCATTTGATCCAAAAGTTGTGCAGTCCGTCCGGTCCTGGAGACTTCCAGTTAGGCAGCGGACGGACTGCACGAGTTACATCTTGGGGGCAGATGGTAATAGCCCCCATTTCTGGTATTGGATCGCAGGCTCGCTCGACTCTCTGTACCCAATCGCCTTCGGTGTGACTGACAGGCACCGACCAGATATTGCGCCAGAAAGAACACATGGCGTCATCATCTGGTAGGCACGTGTCAGCCACATCTTGATCCGGTCGCTCCCAACCCCTATAAACCCACCTTTGATCGCGTTGGAAGGTGCGATTCTGAGTGTATCGCTCCACTCGCCGCTTATACCTCCGAATACGGTTCGCCCATGCATACACTTTCTGCTTCAGGAAGTCGATGCGCTCTGTGACACAGGACATATAATCCTGAGGGCTGATATCAGTCCCTGCGAACGCGCGTCTCACAAAGCGCATCACTCTAGGGCGAGTATTGCCCTCCCTGAAGCAGATTAGTTTGCCGATGAGCGCTCTGGCCCCACCAATACGGCGTTCAATTCTGCACTGCCAAGCTGGTACGGCTGGTTTCGGTCGTGTAGCTCTAGAATCAGTAGCAAATTTGACGTGAGCTACACGACATGCCGCTACAGCCGCGCAGTACAGAATCGAATGAGTATCGGTGAGGTCTACGCAGTCATCAAAATAATTTGATAACTGCGCATCCAGGACCGCCACCAGCGCCCTATTTTTATTATGCATGGGCAAACGAGGTAAGCGTGGTCTAAGTTCGGGCGATATGAACCGATATTCTCGAATCGCATCCTCCAAAGCACTCCTCAATTCCTCATTGCACTGGGTACTTACGTTTGTAGCCCTGTCATCACTCTCCTCGTCTACTTGATTCGTGTTAGACTGTGGTAGTATCACAACAGTCTGAGACGAGGGGGCGATAACATGACTACTCTGCATTTCATTTCGCAGGCGATCAAGTACAGTGTCATCCAACATATGATTACGTTGGATGACCCGCACCTGATCCGACAGTCGTTGTGCCGAAACGTTGATAGCTGGCTCAAGCACCTGAAAAAGAGAGAGCATCCGGACACGGTACGCGGTCAGATTGTTTCCCCCCTCTGTAGCCCCATAGTATGAGCGCATGACGTTTTCATTGATGGATCGTGTCCATCTCATGCGCTGCACACTTCCGCCGGGAGCTGGGACCCTGTCAGAGGCCAGTGGGCCTCGAGGTCCTAAGCCGTCCGGCGGCCGGTGTCCTCCACGTCGACGAACAGGTGGTGGCGTCGTGGGCGGGGAGAAATACTCGTCGCTCGAGCTCGACGCAACTACCGCAGCCGGTGTCGTCACAGCGCTCACAGTGAGGCTGGGTACCGGCGGCGGCGAGGCGGAGCTGAGCGAAGAGTCCGGAGGTGGTGGGCGTGCTCGTAGTGCGGCCGATCTTGTCAACATATCATTTCATATTTCTATTTTGTCCTTGTTGTTGTTTATCGGAGGTGACAACTGTCATGTCACCTCCGATTCGGCAGTTTTTGATCAAAACTATTTCATTATGGTTGATATATACTCTTTTTTTTTTATTATTATTATTATTATTAACACTGAAACTTTCAACAAGTATGCTGCTAAATATTCCATTTTTTTTTAATACCTGCAATATAGCTAAAGCCCTGTACATTAGCAACAAGATCAAATCAGCAGAAAATAAAATAAAACCAGTTTAGAAGTTAGAAACTAGTAGGAAAAAAATACGAACCACTGATTATACATATATACGGAGACTTCACATAGTGCAATAAGATATAACTTAGAAGTAGCTCAAGAATTTGTGAATTCCTTTACTGATTTACCATCTAAAACGACGGAAGGGGTGCTAGGACAGGAAACCTCCCCGTGTGTCCGTGGGCTGGAGTTTCCCTTGGATGCGTCTGGGGGAAAGGTCAGTCTCCGGGACGGTGCACCCTGGGGTGCGAGCAATAACTCTCCATTAGGTACTCTGTGCCTAAGGGGTCTTGCTGCCCGTACGCTAATATCCTGTCGGAGGAACGCTCCAACGTGTGTATCTCTGTTAAGCAGAGACGCATAGCGGCGGAGTAAGAGCGGGCTCGGTGTGCACTAACACTGCCGCCGGGCAGGCAGGAAGGAGTCTGCTCCTTCTGCCACCGTTAGTCTCGTAGCCCCGAAGATCGTCAACGTCATGTCTCTGACTTTTGACGGGGGTCGAGGGTCTTGGCTTAACCGCCCGGGCCGCGAGGAAGATAACCTCTATAAAAAATTCCTCTAATATCAAGTTCTGGTGCGCGGCGAGGGTATGAACGCCTGAGGAATAGTGTCATCTACAACTTTCTAGTTGTAGGTGGCGCATCAGTCGCTAGCGCACCCCCAGCCAGAGTACCAGTGGACCCTCTGGTTGGGTAACAAATTAACACTTGCCTAGGGACAGGGGGTGAACCTGGGAATGACTTTTTATATCCCCCATACTCGTGGGAACTAATATGGAACCAATTTTAAAACACCAACAAAAAAGTAGCGAAGAGGAGGGGAGTGATGCGGGGTCGGAGTCCGACGCCGCATGTGGCGCGAAGGGCTCTTTCAAGAGCCCGGAGCACGTGGTCATGGGAGATGCTGGGAAGAACCGAAGGCTCTTCCAGAAGCGCCCCAAACCAGGGGATGGCCAGGGGTCGTCCTCTGATGGCGGGAGGAGCTCCGCCCGTAAAATCGGGAAGATCTGCCGGCGGAGTGGCGTCCGCGAAAAGGCTGCGGGCAGAGGGCTCGCTGCTCAGGAGGCCAGCGAGCAGAGCCAAACCAGCCCAGTCGAGCCGGACCAGCGAGCTGATAGGCTCGCCAAGGAGGACACGCAAAGCAGGGCGGACATCTCCGAGTCGTCAGGCGGTGAGCCGAACACCGCTGGCGGCTCTAAGTCGGAGCGAGTGGCGAAATTTGAGGAGGTCGTGGTAGCTGCGATCAGGGGTGTGGCCTTGAAGAGGATTCAGTCCTCTAAAGACAAGGTCATACCCACTGCCACGGCCTCTATTATGGCGGCAGCGGAGACTTTTCACCTTGGGCCTCCGTCAGATGGAATGTCTGAGATGCGGGCTGAGGTCGCCCGCTTGACAGCCGCCATGGAGCTTCTCCGAAAGGAGAATGAGGAGCTCCGAGCGGACCTGGTGGGCCTCCGAGCAACCGGCCCCCGGGAAGAGCCACAGGAGGGAGCGCAGCATGGGCAAGGCCGGCCGGTGCCGATACCTGCTGAGGACCGGGTTCTGACCCTGGTGCGGCGGGAGCTGGCTGCCTTCCAGAGTCGGTTTTCCGCTCTGGAGGCTATTGTCTTGCGTCCCCCGCTAGTGGCGAGTCGGCAGGTATCGTTTGCCGCCGCTGCGGCCAAGCCAGGAACGGCAGGGCGGTCTAAAAGCGGCCCCGTGCCGAAACCCGTGGGGCCGCCCCCGACAAAGTCGGCGCCGACCAAGCCTAAAAAGGGCGGGGTGGCTGCGCAGGCGGCGAAGGCTCCAGCCCCGGCGGCGAGACGGCCGCCCCCCCCCGCCTCCTAATGCTCCTCCGGCCGACGCCAAATGGCAAGTGGCCGGAGAGAAGAGGAAGGCGGGTAAGGTCTCAAGGGCGGCCCAAAGGAAAGAGAGGCGGCAGCGGCGCAAAGAGCGAAGCGTCGCGGCTAGGCTCCGCGCCCCGAAGTCCGCAGCTGTAGTGATCACGCTACAGCCGGAAGCGGAGAAGAAGGGCGTGTCCTACCGCGACGTGCTCACGAAGGCGAGGGCGGCGGTGAACCTGCAGGAGCTGGGCGTCACCAATGGCATCCGGGTGAGGGTCACTGCGACCGGGGCCCGGATGCTAGAGGTGCCCGGTGCGGCGAGCGGCCCGACCGCTGACGCTCTGGCCGAAAGGCTCAGGGCGTCCCTAAATGCGGACGAGGCCCGAGTGTCCAGGCCCACCAAGTGCATCGACATGCGCATTCTGGGCCTGGACGACTGTGTGACGGAGGCTGAAGTGGTGGCCGCCGTCGTCAGGACTGGGGGTTGCTCTGCAGAACAGGTGAGAGCGGGCTCCATCCGTCCTGACCACAAGGAGCTGCGAGCCGTTACGGTGAGCTGCCCCGTGGCGGCGGCCAGGAAAGTCGCCGGGGAGGGCCAAAGGCTCCTGGTGGGCTGGGTTTCCGCGCAGGTGAAACTGCTGGAACCCAGACCTCTGAGGTGCTTCCGCTGCCAAGTGGGCAACCACGTGGGAGTGCAATGCACCTCGGAGGTGGACCGCAGCGATCATTGCTTCCGCTGCGGTCAGCCCGGTCACAAGGCCGGCTCGTGCAACGCCACGCCGCACTGCTTTTTATGTGCGGCAGCTGGCAAGCCGGCCGATCACCGGGCTGGGAGTAAGGCCTGCGCTCCAGCCGCCAAAGCCAGGGGCAGGGGCAAGCCCTCCGCCACCACCGTCACCGCCGCACCCGCCGCCACTGCCGCCGCCGCTGCCGCACCCGCCATCGTAGCTGCCGCAAACATCGCGGCAGGGCCCTCTCAGGGGGCTCGGGAGGGGGCTGACATGGAGTGCCAATAATGGCCCCATTACGCCTCCTCCAGGCGAATATCAACCACTGCGCCGCCGCTCAGGATCTCTTACTCCAGAGCATGGCGCAGTGGTCGATCAACATCGCCGTGGTCGCTGAGCCGTACTTTGTCCCGCCCAGGGATGACTGGGTGGAGGACCTGAGCGGCTCAGTGACCCTCATTTCGTCGGCCGCCGCCGGTACCCCGTCGCTTGAGGCAGTCAAGAGGGGACGGGATTGCGTGGCAGCACGGTTCGGGGAGATTGTCGTGGTAGGGGTATACTTCTCCCCGAACCGAACTCTCGCCAAGTTCCACAACTCCCTTGCGGAGTTGAAAGTCGTCGTCGTCGGGTACCGTACCCGCCCTGTGATCGTACTCGGGGACTTCAATGCCAAGAGCACGGCTTGGGGTTCCCGGTACACGGATACACGGGGCGGGATGGTGGAGGACTGGGCTCTGGAGACAGGCCTGGTCGTCCTAAACCGGGGTTCTGTCCCCACGTGTGTGCGGGTACGGGGCGAGTCAGTGGTGGACATCTCGTTCGCCAGCCCCGCTCTGTCACCGCGTGTCATTGACTGGCGCGTCATGGAGGGGGTGGAGACGTACTCCGACCACCGGTACATCCGGTTTGACGTCTCCGCCCAGACCTCGAGCACGCTGGTCCGACAGGCCCCGAGTGGTCCGCGGTGGGCGCTGAAGAAGCTGGACCGGGAGCTCCTCCTGGAAGCCTCGATCGTGCAGGCCTGGGTGTCACCACCGGACAGGCCTGCAGACATCAACATCGAGGCGGAGTGGTTCCGGGAGGCCATGTCCGAGATTTGTGACGTGGCAATGCCCCGGGTCCAGCCCGGACGTGCCTGGCGCCAGGTGTACTGGTGGTCGCCGGAACTAACGTCTCTGCGCGAGGCGTGCGTTGCCGCGCGGCGCCTGTACACCAGGCACCGCAGGCTCCGGATACGGAAGCCATTCAGGCGGAGCTGTACGAGGGTTACAGAGTGGCGAAGATCGCCCTCCGAGCGGAGATCCTGCGGGCCAGGGGACTGGCCCGTGAGGAGTCGCTGGGGACTCTGGACAGGGACCCGTGGGGGCGCCCATATAAGGTGGTGCGGGAGAAACTCCGCCCATGGGCTCCCCCACTGACGCAGAGTCTCCGGCCCCAGCTCGTGGAGGGCGTGGTGAGCGCTCTGTTCCCTTCGCGGGGGGAGCATACTCCCCCGCCCATGGCTCCGCCTCCTGCGGTGCCAACTGTGGACCACATAACCGACGACGACGATACTCCAGAGGTGACCGAGGTAGAACTGAGAGTGGCGGTACGTAGGCTGAGTGCCAAGAATACCGCCCCAGGACCCGACGGCTTACCTGGAAAAGCCTGGGTCCTGGCCTTGGAGGCTCTCGGGCCTCGACTAAGAGGGCTCCTAAGCGCATGCTTGGAGGAAGGCCAGTTCCCACTTCGTTGGAAGACGGGGAAACTGGTCGTCATTAAGAAACCGGGGCGCCCGGCGGACTCTCCGTCCGCTTACCGGCCCATCGTGCTGCTCGACGAGGTGGGCAAGCTCTTTGAAAGAGTCATTGCAGACCGCCTCGTCGGGCAGCTGGTGCGGGTGGGGCCGGACTTGGCGGAGAGCCAGTTTGGTTTCCGCAGGGGGCGCTCCACGGTGGACGCCATCATGCGCGTGCGAGCCCTCACGACGGGGGATGCTGTGGCCCGGGGTGGGGTCGTCTTGGCGGTGTCTCTAGACATCGCCAACGCCTTCAATACCCTGCCCTGGAGTTGCATCAGGGAGGCACTCCGGTATCACCGGATGCCGACCTACCTCTGTCGTGTAGTCGAGGCCTATTTGACGGATAGGGCGATAATCTACCCCGGTCACCAGGGAGAATGGAACCGGCGAGAGATGTCGTGCGGTGTCCCACAGGGATCGGTCCTGGGGCCGCATCTGTGGGACATCGGTTACGACTGGGTGCTGCGCGCCGACCTCCCTAGTGGCGTCAGCGTAGTGTGCTACGCTGACGACACGCTGGTCCTGGCGCAGGGGAGGTCGCACCAGGCGGCGGCCGAACTCATGACACGCGGGGTTGCGACAGTCGTTGAGAGGATCCGGCAATTGGGACTCGAAGTGGCCTTGCACAAGTCCGAGGCCATGTGTTTTCATGGTCCTCGGAACGCGCCACTGTCGGGCTCCCAAATAATGGTAGGAGGGGTTCACATCGGCGTCGAGTCGACGATGAAGTACCTGGGACTCGTCCTCGACAGCCGGTGGAACTTCGTCGAGCACTTCCGACGTTTGGCTCCCAGACTGCAGCGGGCCGGGGCTGCTTTGAAGCGGCTCTTGCCCAATCTGGGGGGGCCAAACGCCTCCTGCCGGAGGCTCTACGCAGAGGTCGTGCGGTCCATGGCCCTTTACGGGGCGCCGGTGTGGGCGCGTTCGTTGAGGCTCCGGCCAGCCCGCCGGTTGAATGCGTCCCAAAGGGTCATGGCCATCCGGATGGTACGGGGATACCGCACGGTCTCCTGCGAGGCGGCGAGCCTCCTTGCCGGATTACCGCCGTGGGATCTGGAGGCAAAGGTCCTCGCGCACGTTTGGGAGTGGCGCGAGGAGGCGAAACGCCGGGGCGTAACTCCGCTGCCGCGAGTAATCGCGGCACAGCGGACAGAGCTCAGGCGGGATCTCATGGCGGCATGGAGAGTGCGACTGTCGCAATCCAGCGCAGGGCACGCCACAATTGTGGCGGTAAGACCCCTCTTTGAGGAGTGGCTTGAGAGGCGCCACGGCGTCCTCACCTTCCGCCTGACGCAGGTCCTCACCGGACATGGCTGTTTCGGGAGGTTCCTGTTTCGGATAAGGCGGGAGGAAACGCCCGGGTGTTACCATTGTGTGGATCGACCGGAGGACACGGTGGAGCATACGGTGGAGGTCTGCCCGGCTTGGGCGGAGCACCGCCGTTTCCTCGTGGCGGCGATCGGAGGCGGCGACCTCTCGCGTCCGGCCCTGGTTCAGGCCATGGTACGGAGCGAGAGGGAATGGGAAGCCGTCACCTCCTTCTGCGAAGCAGTAATGCTCGCGAAGGAGGAGGCGGAGCGCGAAAGGGAGAGGCAATCTCTGCGCCCTCGCGCCCCTAGCCACCGCAGGAGGAGGAGACACCCTGAGCGTCGGGAGTCGATTGCCGACTCCCGGCCACCGTAGGCGCTTGCTTGCGGACGGCGAGCAATGGGCAGCTCGCCGTCCGGTAAGGACCAGGCCCGGGTCGACGGCGCGTCGTGTTCCACGCGCGCCTCAAAGAGATGTCAGCACCATTGACGGGGTCCGATAGGACCGATGCCTGCCGGGGTCGCGGATTGTTCGAAAGAGTTACCGTGGCCCTGGCGCACAGGCAACTGTAGGAACACGGGTGGGTTTTAGTCAGTAAGAGTCTGACACGCCCTTCCGCGCCGCCCAGAGCGGGAGAGGTCATTTGATGATTTCCCAACCAAAAAAAAAATAATAAAAAAAAAAATAAAAAAAAAAAAATAAAAAAAAAAACGATGGAAGCTTTAAATTCCTCATCGGATCGATATTAAAAGCGAACGTTCCAGGCTGCCCGGTTGAATTTCAATTTAAACAGTTAAAACCCTATGATATTTACAAAAGCTTTTCGGCAGGTACAAATCAAATTGACTGAAGATCTATGGGGAATCTCATTCAAAGTTTGTACAACCATAATCGAGACTATAGCACATACTTAGCTTGAATATTTAATTTGTGTGTGGATCAAGGACTCTTCTCGGATTTAATGTCATACAGCAAGGTTATACCAGTTTTTAAATCTGGGGGCAGCAAAGACACCAACAATTATAGACCAGTATCCGTGTTTCCGGTATTCAGCAAGGTGTTTGAAGAGGTAATGCTCAATCAAATGCTTAATCATGTTAACACCAACAAAATCTTACACGATCAGCAATATGGTTTCACCAAAGGACTTTGTACGACTAAAGCCGGTGTCACTTTATTAAAACACATATTTACAGCGTGAGAGGCGGTCCAACAAGCTATAGGAATCTTATGTGACCTCTCCAAGGCATTTGCCTGCGTTGATCACGAAACCTTACTCTTAAAACTTGAGCATTACGGACTAGGTAAACTTGCGCTCAGTTTAGTAAAATATTATCTAAATGATAGACACCAATAAACCCAAATAAATGATGGCAATTCAATTAATTTAAAAGTAAAAATTGATGTTTCACAAGGCTCGCTCTTTTTAGTATTTAATAATGATCTAACCCATTAAGTAAAAAATCAACCATAAATGGAGGTTTTGCAGACGATTCTTCCTTAATTTTTAAGATATTTAGACGCGCATCAGATCTTGACGACGTAAATAACGCCCTACTGCAGGTACAAAATTGGTTCAGTGCTAATAATTTAGTATTAAATGGGGAAAAACCTAAATGCATAAAATTTGCTTTACCGAATGTTAACAGTAGTGATTGTGACATAGTATAGAATAAGCAGAAACTAGAATTCGTCGAAAAAAGGTTTTCCTGGGTATCACGCTCAACTCAAGGCTGCAATGGGGTCCTCATTTAACATCTCATTACTGACATCACGTACAAAACGACATGCAGATATTTTCGACACTCCTATAAAATCTGGCACTGCTATTAACATTGTTTCCAATGCATAGAACCTTAGAGTTGTAGCGGTTTCTACATCACCACATGCAAGCTACACGTCACACTGACGTCACGCAAAATCCTGCATCGCGCAAGCAGAGTTTACCGAGCAACTAGCATATATACAACGTCCCGACGTCAATCGGTGGGCCGCTGCCCACCATACACGACACCCGTCTGGTCGGAGGATCCTCCCTTTTCCATAGAGCATGAGTGAACTTTACACCGTTCCTCATACCTCCATAGAGTTAATAATAGCTGGTGTATCGGAGATATTCCATGATTCGTTAAACAAACCAAGTAAAACATTAGATAGGCATTAAGTATAATTCTTTAAACGTGTCTAGATTTCAAGATAACATTTTGGGTCGAATACAATGTATGCCAATCATTCCTCGTATCAAGTAAGCAGGTACATATTTCCTCCGCAGGCGCGATTCTCTAAGGGAACGGGAAAGGGTTTAAAGATATTAACATCATGATGGCACCTTGTAAATATATCTATGAAAACATCATGTACGTAAGGAAAAATTAAAATATTTTCAGTAAAAGAGGTTAAAGACACAACTTTATGACTAGAAATAGAGACCAATTAGTTTAACCAGGTTTCAGAACTGTTTAAAATGTTACAATAAAGTACCTTCCTACATACTGCCACTGAATGAAATGAAATTTAAATTTTGTATAAAACGCACACGATGCAGCCAGGCATATTATAAGTGTGGGGATTAAATCGCTGACAAAGATGCTTGGCTCAACGCTCTGGTCCTGCTCCATAGGGGCGCATAAACTAATTGATTAGCATTCGAAAATATTGTTGGAGCTGCTGAAGATTCTAAAAACTATCTGTGCATTGTATAAATTCAGTCTCTTAGTTTTATATAATTGTATAGCACATGTGTGAGCACTATGTACCTACTATAAAGCTACCATTTACTGGGTTCGTCTTTCATTTCATTTTCATTGACTTGAATGTGCCCTGGCGGCTGAGAGTATGTCATGCTCACTCAAATGTCTCATTGGTGGTGGCGTGTGTGTTAGATCGTTAAGTTCCCTTCAAAATTGTTGAGCTGAAAGGTGCTGATCCATACGTCATGTTCGAGAACGGGCCGTCAGTAAGGACTCGTCATCTCTTAGCTGCCACGGCTTATTTTACTTTCTGAATTGTTTTTTTTTGTTTTTATCTTTTTTATTACGGACGCTTTTAACGTGCACGTCTTTTTACATCGTTCTCACATGATATAATTTTAACATGAATGATGTAACCAATTTTCTGTAACAATATTTTAATTTAAAAGTGTCCATGGAGTTTCTTGACCGTTTTTCTCCATAGGTACCTACTACTCTTTGGAATGGGCAACTAACTTCATCTTTCTGACTGACCGACCCCTTGACAGTTCAAAAGTGCTTGTAATTGTTTTATTTGATTTAAATGCGTTGAGTTTGACTTTGTTCGAAAAAATTGTCTGCTCAACAACGCTAATAACGCAATGAATGTTGTTGAACTGTCAAATAAAAGCCATTGCTACTGTTAATGTGTTACGCAATTACCCCCACAGGGGACAAATCTGCTAACGCAATCGTATCAGTGATTTATTCGCGGGAAGTGAATGCTTCATAGAATTAATTGCATAACTGACACTGACTCTCCTTGTACTAAACTATAAAATGGTGACTACTAACTTGACGTATACCAAGCAGTGTGTAGTTTAATGCCGGATACAGATTCGTGAAACGTAACATGAAATGTAACACACATTGAAACATATTCGTCTAGTAAGTTTTTGAGTAAAATTTTTTCATGATGTATTATACTGAATGGCATAATTGTGTTACATTTTACCAATCTGTGCCCGGTATTAAGCATCATTCAAGTTATTGATTTTATGTAAATATGGATATCTATTTCAAGAACACGGCTCAGTTGCCTTACTGTTTAGCATATGCTACATTATTACAAATGGCGGCAGATCCTAACCCTATCACAGCAATTATGTGCCCCACAGCGGTCGGCGTGATTATGGAAACACAAGGCGTTACTGAATTCACTAGTATTCACTTACTGCTCCAATAACGGCTTATTGAGACGTGTAATAATTATCAAGGTTATCTGATTACCTGAACAGTACCTTTAAATTAATAAATACTTTTTTTTTTCAGGTACATCCTGCTGATAAAAATGCTTGGTTCAGCGCTAGTCCTGCTCCACAAGGGCGTATAAACTAATTGATTAGCATTTGAAACTACTGTTGGAGCTGCAGAAGATTGTAAAAACTATCTTTGCATTGAAGAATTCAATCTTTTGTACTCGTATAACTACATAGCACATGTGTGAGCACTATGTGCCTACTACAAAGCTACCATTTTAGGTTTGTCTTTCATTGACTTGAATGTGCACTGGCGGCTGAGAGTATGTCATGCTCACTCAAATGTCTCGCTGGTGGTGGCATGTGTGTTGGATCATTAAGTTCCCTTCAAAATGGTGGAGCTGAATGGTGTAAATCCATGCGTCACGTTCGTGAACGGGCGCCGTCAGTAGGGACAGGTCATATCTTAGCTGCCACGGACGCTTTTAACGTCCGTTTTATCACGGACGCTTATAACTTTCTGCATCGTTCTCACATGCATAATTTCAACATGAATGATGTAACCATATTTTGATTTAAAACAGAGTCTGTGGAGTTTCTTGCCCGTTCTTCTCCATAGGTACTTACCTACTAAGCTTTGGAATGGGCAACTAGCTTCATCTTTCTGACTGACCGACCCCTTAACAATCCAAAAGTGCCTGTAATTGGTTTATTTGAAATAAATGCTTTGAGTTTGAGTTTTGCATGACGCGGCGCACCATGCCGACGGCGCGGCGAGGAGGCTGACCTCTAATTTTATCATTTCGTTCTAGGTGCGAACTTATTAACGTACGTACGACTATCACGAACTTACTATCAGGCATGGTTTTAATTATTTCCTGTATTATACTAGGTACGAGTACCTATTGTATCTAACGTGACATTATTAGGTATTAGGTGTATTAGTATTATTTATTTATTGGGATATTACAGGAACAAGACAAAAACAAAACTTACCACAAAACCGAGTTAGCTCCGTGTGCACGAAGACGACATTGACTCCAATTTTGGTTGAGAGTACATGCGCCTAGCTTCCGTCAGATTGTCACCAGCTATTGCGTAAAAACGCACCGTATCCAACCACTCCACATTCGAATAGTTAGAACTCATTTTCACAAAAAACGCGCGGTACGTGTCTGTGACGTAAATACCTACATCGGATATATACGCGTCACTCGGTCGAGAGAGATTTTGGTAGACTAGCTACCGCCCGGGCGGCTCGAGTGGCCCGCGGCATTCAACAAAAGAAATGGGTGGAGCGGTACGTCGCGCGATTGCATTTCATTGGCTAATGACTTACTTGCATTTCAGCCCACATTGGCCGGACATCATTGTAGTCCACGTGGACTCTGCATAACTCTTTTGAATGCCATATCGCTACCGCGATGAGTACTTTGATGTTTCAGTTAATGTTTGAACACGTTTGAGCAACATAAGACTAATTTGAGAACGCCTAGTTTAGTTTGTTTTAATAACATATTTGATGCTATAGAATGGTAGTAGACCATGGTCTGAATAACTTTTTGTTCTAGAAAAACTGTGATTTAAATGTCACCGTGCATAACCACTTAATTTTGTACCGACTTCTTAATATTCGCCACAGTTGCCTGTTTCCCTAGCTACTTAACTTTCGTCAAGCAAATCACGAGGAAATCTACATTACGCATATTTTCGTCTTCTGAATATATTTCAGGAAGGCTTAATTCGATCATGTCAGACTAGAATGAAAATACCTAGTGTAAAAAAAATCAACGCAACGCTGTTTAAAAAATATTTTGTACTAAATCTCATCAATCTTAGTCTGCGAAACAGTCCGTGCTGCGAAATAAATTTTAATATATTATTTGATATTTTTTACATTATTTTCGAATATACGATGAAAAATGAGACTTCTTTGAGCTAGAATATTAAAGTCATTTGAGTCTCATGATTACGAACGTTCTTCAAACGAGATTTTCAGAATTCTAACTTTGAATTTATTCTGAGAGAAAATGCAGACAGTAGATTAGTACCTATGTCGGAAGTTGTCGCCATAAAGCAATCGGCTGCAGAGCACGTCACGGCGTGTTATCCATAAAAATGCGGTGTCCAGACACTCGTGACATTCGTGACACTCGGGACACTCGGGATTTGTGGCGCTCGCGTGCTCGGCTGTGGCGGAGCACTCGATAGTAAGGCGCACCACAACCTTGTGATCAGCATCGTTGCGATCAGCAGACTTGCGATCAGCAGACTTGGGGATAGCCCAATTTACGACCGCTATGGTAGGCTGTGGTACGGTTCCGGGACAAAGTATCTACTCCAATCCACCCGATAGCAAGGCATGCAATTATTGCTTCTGGAGCCATAGCCTCCGTGGCGCAATGGCTAGCGCGTTCGGCTGTTAACCGAAAGGTTGGTGGTTCGAATCCACCCGGGGGCGATTTATTTTATGGAAGGACTGTCTATACATATTTTCAAGCATATTTTTTGAAAGTTGTATGAAATGGCTACCAGACGGCGAACTTGAGGTAGGGTGTCAATTTGCTTAGTAATTAATCTCCCTGACTGTCCATAAATGCTAATAAAGTATCTGTAAATGGTTGTTACTGTAATAAATTGCTGGAGCAGAGTTAGAGCGACCACTGTGGTCGTCTCGGAGACGATCTGCACATTATGCATAATCTCTCTTGGCAGGCAGGTCGGTAATCACTCGTAATATTAGCTCTCAGCGGATACTCCACGTGGAGGTAATCCTGCACCAGCTTACCGTGAAACAGACTACACAATACTCTGTCGCTATTCAATGCACTGCTGCCGTGTTTGTCATGTCTCACATCGCACTTTGCCTAGGTACTCTACTACACTTACGCAAGATTCAAAAGCGATTCTCTCCTAAAATATTGTTAGATTTATCGAACATAGTATTATCGAAACCATACTATTATGAAATAGGTCTTATCTCAAAGTTGCAATTATTATTTCATGAAACAAACACTTTTGTATTTGGCTTAACAGTAAGGTATTTATGTTTGTGACTGTACAGTGGGCCCATGAAAACCAGAACCATACTTAATAAAGAACCTATTATACGATGCATTTCGGTTTAAAAAATTACGCGACATCGTTATTACGACCGACATGATAAAGACAGCAATTAACTAGTTTAATGTGACAGCATTCAAAAGTGACCGTGTTTTAAACCGGCTTCAAAAAAAGGAGGAGATTCGCAATTCAACTGTCTTTTTTTTTAATTTGTTACCGCAGAACTTTTTCTAAGTGAACGGATTTTGATGGTTCTTTTTTATTTAAAAGCTGGTGCTTTTTATATGGTCCTATATAAATTTGATCAAGATCTGCGCAGTAGCTTTTGAGTTATCCTTAATCATGCGTATTTTTTCCACTGGGCATAGATGATGTTTTAATAACTTCCCGTAACTGGTATTTACAAATGAAATAGTGGTATACGAATTTGTTTGGTGTAGGTACCACAATTAAAAAGTGAAAAATAAAAACTTTTTTACAGTAAGAACAACCGACTTCCAAAAAAAAACACTAAAATGTGGAATATAACTTTAATTTCGGAAGTCGGTGGCAACACGAAAATATAAAACAAATACACCGACTTCCGAAATTAAAGTTAAGTATCTTTCACTTGTCAGTGTTTTTTTTGGAAATTGGTTGTTTTTTTTTGTAACATTGTGTTTTTAAGATAGTTGTAGGTACAATCAGGGAAATAAATCATCAGTCAGAATTATACCCTACGTTAATCGGCCGTGTTATAGCCATTTCATACAACTGTCAAAGAATGACATTTGTGATTCGATTATACGGGCAATTTAAGTTGGCAGTAAATTTGCTTGGCAGTTAATTTCCCTGACTTTACATACCTTATAGGTCGACTGGCAGAAAATCTCTGAGGCAGTCGCAATTTTTTTGTTCGCATAAACCTCCTGTTAGTAAAATATTGTTCTTTCCCAGTTCCAATTTTAGAATTTATGGCTCTATTAGGTCTGTAAGGGTAGGTAAACGATAAAAATATTGTCATGTTACATCAGTTAGATGGGCCAATAACTGGAAGACGTTTCATAAAGTGGAAAATAAAAGAATTGTAATAGGTAAAGATATCTTATTTTATAAAAGGACTTCATTGTTGTGTCTTTTCTTTAAGTAATATTGTTACTACAGAGACTGCTCTTTAATTTAAAGTTCAAGAGAAAGAGTTTCTTTAAATGAAACCAGAGGTTTTCAAATCATATTATAAGAATAATATCTTCAACAGCTCAAGTTGAAAGGAAAAAGTAGAAAATTGGTGTTATGGTCGCTCGTCCGCGGCATTCCGTACCCCGTGACACGAGCTAGACTTTCTAGCTACACGTTTTAGCTACACGTTCTAACTACACGTTCTAGCTACACGTTCTTGCTACATTTCTAGCAACACGCGTCTTACGACAGCAACTGCGGACAAAACAAATGAACGAAGTTGCTTAGAACATGCCACGAGTCACCGCGATGCGACTTGCGGAGCCACGGTACTCACGCGAGGGGAACAAGTGACACACGCGCGTCTCGCTTGGCGCAAGTCGCGCCGCAAGTCGTGAACGCTGCCTAAGCGCTGTGTTGCCGCCTCTCCCGCGATTTGCATAAAGTAATAGATGCTGTAGCCACTCCACCCGCCCGGTCGCCGCTAAGGCCGGCTGCCCGCTATCGACTTGTCGTCTGCACGCGCCGGGAAATATATGCTGCCTCTTATTCTCTATTGGCTTTTATTATTTGAAGAATAAGTTGGTGCATTCAAAGTTGCATCAGTGATTTCTTCCCAGAAACCTAATTTGACCATATATTATTATTTTTAATTTTGATATTACTAGAAATAAAATCACTTTTTTTATCTTTTTCTCCTTTTTTTCTTCTTCTTGATAATGTTTTTAAATGAGAGCTTTGAATTTGTGCTCAACGAGCTCTCATATTTTCATCACGACTGCTAAATAATGCTCTAAAACAAAACAAATAACATTTGTGCACACCTCATTTCAAGACATTCTTTCAGAACTACTACAATCTGGAAAATAAAACCAACATTGGAATAAAATGCATCTGTCACCACACTATCACACACATTCAACATCACTCATCATTTATGGATCGTTCCCGAAACATCACATCCATTATTTTCTCTTCATCTCTCACCTCACGCAGTTCCCGATAGGCAGCTGTAACGAATACTTCAATACAGGCACTTTGCCCACCCTTGCCTACACTTGCCCACCCTTGCCCATTGCGCAGATTTATAGCTCCGCACTTTGTAGCGGAAATAAAATTGTCCATGGTGTTCCGAGATCGTAAGATGCGGACAGTTTATGAGTGAAGTGATCGTTGACTCAAGTATAATAGATGTTTTACGCTTTACGCATAAAAGCTGGTTTTTGGTCCTTAGGTACTGTCCGTGCTTATTGCTTGAAGACGAAAATAACAAACACAAAATGAATTTAAAAGTTTTTGGCATTTGCCTAAGCAGTAATGATAATAATTGATCTATTGGATTCCAAAAAACCGTCTCGCATTACTTGCATGAGTAATTGCAGAACGTCAAATGAGCTATATATATGAACTGTGTGTTGCGGACAGACTGATTAATACATTGAATTACAATTGAGTTGGCGGTATAAGAACATCAATACGTTCATCTCATATTTCGTAATTTATGGAAGTAACAGAATATCGTATTAATTATAGCAAGTGAAAGTAATCCCACCTCTAAGGTGTGGGTGAGATCAAAACAGGAAAACCTGTGAAAAACCAGCAGCGGGGCGTCGATAGCGTCAATATCTCATGAGATCGAGCCGCTGCCGTCACGTTACGTTACACGTTACATTCAAATCAATAAAAACACGGCGCCGAGAGAAAAATCACAGGATTCCCGCAGGCTCGGAGTAGGGCTGACACGGGAACACGGGTTAGAGAGGACTTTAATTACCATTCGTTGAAAGCTTTGACATATTAGATTTATAGATTTACTGTAAATGTAAAGTTGTTGTTAGGTTCAACAAGCGTTGTTGCTAATGCATCTATAACAGATTCTGTTTTTTTTTATATATGCATGTCCTAGTCTCACTCAGGACATGGTGTACTAGGACTGAATTTAAATAAATATTTTTAAATTAATTAAACTTTGTAATACTGTATTGTTCACAAGCAATAATAACGTAGCCATTACTCTTATCGTAAACAACAAAGTAGTGCAATATGGCGTTACGTCGTCAAGTGCGCTCTAAAACATTACTTTACCGCTCAAGATTATGGGCCACCATAACTGTTACTTTCTAACTTATCGTGTAACTCTTCAAAGTTTATGGGAGAGAAAAATGATTTTTAGTACATCGCTTACTTGAACATTTTCATAGTTTCTATCATGAATGAAGGTCTCTCTCACTCTCTGACGACCTGTGACTATTTTTCTAGTTGACGAAAGTGGGACTGCTGAACGTCCCCCACGTTCCTGGGTTCAGCCATATTTCACGTTAAACTGTTTAATAAGTTTTCCCAGTAGCAGCGTGGAGTCTGAAATTGTACCGTGTTGATGACAATGATACTTGGTTCGCCTTCCATTTCGGGGGACTTGATAACATAACTGGCGAAATATGGATTTACTAAAGCTAAACCTCTGCCTATACCTCCAGCGAATACAGATGTAATGTTCTAAGTTTTGAATATCTTTAAAATACTTGTTTTTAGCTCGTAAACCTGAGTGCCAGCCCTACGGGCCCGGCACGCAGGTCTAAGTGCTCCATGCGCACTGCAAACAGCCGGGTGGCGGCTGCCGCGGAATGATATGCAAACCGACGCAGTGACGGAGTGACGGATATGTGGCAGTTAAAATACATGCGGCTTGTTCGTTACTCGCCAGCTGCTTGTCAACAAGTGAAGTTCATTCGATAGGTCATTTTTTAACTGTCTATTTTGTTTATTTTTGAGGGCATCTAATGGAAGTTTAAATCCAGTTTGTATTGAAGACAAACAGTCAACCATAAAGTAAATTTAAATATTAGCGCACCACACTTAAGACAAATTTTAATACAGTTAACGCTATTAAATCACAGTTTTACAAAACAAGTATAAAGTTGGCTGAAAAAAGTGTGGCTGCCCCAGTTTTTCATTTCAAGATATGTATATTTTCCAAGGAAACTAAAACTGTAGCCAGAATTATTTATATTAGGTACAAGTCTACAAATAAAACTCATGTAATAAAACCACCTCGTCAAGTAACTTATTACTAGACACTAGGGATTTCAGAATCAAACGATAACATCGTGTATTCCAAAGTGAACTTTGCTTTTCTATCGCACAAACAAACTCGATAGCGCAGGCTAATCCGGGCCAATTTGTCTCGTCTGCAAAACGAGCCTTTATGAATGGTGGAGCATCCGACGAGATTGCGTGCGTACGACCGCACAAACGTGCGACTCGCTGCGATTGTCGGCGATTTAACGCTTGTTGCAAGTCACGCTTAATGTACCGCAAATGTGGCCGTTACAAAGTGGGAGGAAAGTGTGCCTCGTATGTGCCTTGTTTCATGTACTTGTGAATGGCGAATCAGTGCGGATCAGATTGAATTATGGACAACGTAGATATGTACCATATTATAGATTAATAAAGGAGATTAGCTGAAACTGCAATAAATAGAAGAAACAACATAAAATGATTTAGGTACTGACTTTAACTTTAGGTTGATTTAGGTTGCCTCCTTTGCCCTCATCTCAGGAGTAGGCAGTGACCTCTCGCTGCCGGCCGTTGTGAATGCGATGGTCGGCGGCGAGGAGTCCTGGGACGCGGTGGTATCCTCCTGCGAAACAGTCATCTCGCAGAAGGAGGCTGCGGAAAGGGAGCGAGAGATCTCATCCTCTCACCCGGCCCGCAGCAGGCGCACCGGGCGTCGGCGGAGGGCGGACAACGCCTCCCACAACAACAACACTCCCCCCGCTCGACCGGACGGGGCCCGCAGAGGCGGGCCGGCACCGGCCGGGGGTTGCGGAAGATTTGTACGTTCCCGCGACCCCCAGCGTAGGTGTGAGACGGAACACCGGGGTGGTTTTTAGTCAGTAAGAGTCTGACAGACCCCTTCGCCCCCCAGGGCGGGGGACATCCATGAGGACTTTCCACCCCGGAACAAAAAAAAAAAAAGGTTGCCTCTTTTGCGCTTTACAAGTTTATTACAGGCAGAGCGACTAATCACTATCATAATTTTATTTGAATGCACTCAAGCGGCTGTAGCCTAGCACACTAGCAAACGTGATTACAATTGCTCACCGACCTGAATAAGAGTAGATCATTCAAATTTTTCCGCGTACTTAATCCACCTAATTGCGTACTCCGCCTCAATTGTGATTTCCTTTGAGCCGGTACATCCCGGCAGTGCAAAGGCAGGCCCTCGACCGCTCTCGGCGCACTTGCTTGCGTATGCCTGCGACCTTTTGCGTACGCTTGCGACCCTTTACGAACACCGACGGATTGAGTCGAACGCGCTTTGCTTGGTTGAGCTTTGTTTGCGTGCGGATACAAGGACTATGCAGTGGAGTGCTTGACACTCGCTGTTACAAAAATGCATTCTTGTAAAACAGACGTAAAAATCACACATAATTTTTGTATGTATTTAACGTAGACGAGTCTTTAACATGGTTTTTAAATAGACATGATAGTTCTAACTCCGTTATTTGTTAGTAGGTACAGAAACAAAACGACCATTATATGTGGAAAAAGTTTAGAGTAATAGCTTAATATTTCTCTGTCTGTCTCCACATTTTAATATAGGACTGTTCACAGGCATGCAGAATGCAAATAATGTGAGTGCATTGTCCCGCCCCCCATTAGCGCGAACACTTAGCGCCACACACACAATGTCTTACAAACTGGCCGGCGCACAACTTGGCTCATGTCTGCTGCGGCTGCGGCGCTATGACTAATGCGCGTTGTTTGGCCACGCTGAGCACAATAACCCCCTACCACTAGCCAGGCACAACTTTACGCCATTAAAACCGTGTGCCGTAAAACTGACCGCTGCAGCTGAGCGGCCAACACAAACCATTTTACGTGTCATTTTAATTATCTCCTTCAACATGCTGTCGCTGCTTTAAAATATTTTAATGATTCTAGGAAAGTTTCGGTAGTATAAATATCAGATAGGTAATACGAGAACCTACAATATTAATTATAATTAATGTATATTTTATTTAATGAACATATCTACCGGTATGTTCAAAATGAAAGTGAAACGCTCATTTGTAATTATTTTCCAGTATAAATTGTATGCACAAGAGGAATGGCTTACTTTGCAATGCAGCGAGCTTCTCCCGTATATCGGAATTGCTAAGAGCACGTTACTTCGTATGGAAAAACGCGAAGCTTATGCATTCAAAGAAAATAGTCGACGAGAGTAATGACCTACATAGAATTTCCTTAACGAAATGAATATTTTGAATATGAAGGTACTTTATGATGTAAATTAAAACATAAGTCAGGGTTGGTCTGAACGTTACATTCAAATAATAAATTGTATCTGTATTTGATATCAAATAAACTCTTCGTTGTACAGCGGCTGTCTGACGAGTGCTCATCGCTGCGCAGCTGGTGTCCAACAACTTATTGTTTGTTAGTAATATTTTAAAATAGTTTAATTTCCGTTAGTTTGAATAGTAAAAGAGCGCATCGGTACAACCCCACGCAGCGCTGCAGCGCTATCTGCGTACAAACTGTAACAAGTGCAGACAGACTTGGGAGGGCGCTGCAAGCGCTGTGTAAGCACTAGCCCTGATGAGATGGACCGACTTCAAGCGCTTTGTACATTGTCCGCCACGGACGTAAAGCGATAAGAATGGACAGACATGTTTGTCTGGAATATTGCGCGAATTTTGTAGCATTTTCCGAACGGAATGGTGAATAATTTATGCAAGACTACTTCGCTTAGATTTACATGTACAAGCATTGTGTTTATTTGGAGATGTCTCCGCGTTATTGTATCTTGTTCAAGTGTGACATGTGATTGACTTTGACGAAGAGTGATCTAACGGTGTAAGAGAAGGTTTATTGATAAATAATTATCTGCGCAAACTGACACCCTATTATAATTAATAGCGTGTCTCTTACTTGTTGAGGTTTTGAGTAATAATATGATATAAATACTAGACATGTTCAACATTATATAGAGCTTGCCTCATCTATAGAGCGAAGAAGCTGCGTTAGGAACAAGAAGTTAAGTTTCTCTTAGTAAGTACAGTAGGCTCCGACGTCCGCTAAACTCAAACATTTGCTGATGATTTTTAATATTAGCTCCAGTGAGTGAGGATGTTCAGGGGTCGAGAGAACTAGACTCTTGTACCATTTCATTGACTGGTTGTGTTTTCTTGTGTAAATTAATGTGGATTTATAAAATTTTGTTAATTAGGAACTATTTTTTTAAAGAAATTCAGAGACCAAATTAGTTACGTACAGGTCCCGTCACGTAAAAAGAACGCTGGCCTGTACCTGCGCACTGAGCGATTAATTTAATTCCAGCCTATTCTAAAGTACTAAGTAAAGAAGTAAAGTAACTATAACATGGTTATCTTGTTATCTTTCTTCGTAAAGTAACTATTATGATTCTACAATAAAGTAATTACACTTATATTATAAAACGATAACCGATAGTAAAGTAATAGTATACAATATTGTAACACATCCCCTCCATGCCGCTCAGCGTTCTTTTTACGTAACGGGACCTGTACACTGGTACACAATCTTAAACTTATTCTTGGAGCTAATCAATACGTCTTGTTACGTCTATAATAGGACATAATGGTGCCGATTCTCTTGTGCACCGAACTAAACTATCACAAAAATTTCTTATTTTTGATTATGAGAATCTTAAAAGCTATTCTGCAAACAAGATTCTCTAAGCTTAAAAACTATTTTGACACAACTAAAATCGAGTTTGAGAATTGCTAGGTGGGGTAGACGATAGACCAAGATTTGTCAGAAATTAAAATAAAGAGTGAATGAAAGTGAACGAAACGATAGGAAGTGCAAAAAAAACTAGAGTAAAATCAATTCATTGTGTTTAATTGTTTGTCTATAATTATGGAAATAAAATACACAATATACAAACATTAATAAATTAAGATGCAATAACCTGTATTTGTTTTTGTTATCTGTGACCAATGTGGTCCTGCTTGGGCTGTTCACCGAAAACGATTTCGGACTTCGGCGATATTTTTTCGGTTTTCATTAAGAAAACATAAATTCAGCTAGCATGGTTATCTTGCTATTTATTTCAGCGTAATAAAGCAAATTTATTAATAAAAATGTGATCTCGAGAAAAGATAATCCGGTTTTTCGTTCAGTAAGTTGTATATCTCCGGTATTCTCGTCGCCGTAGGAAAGTCCTACCTATGAAGGGCATCTTGAATTTGTCTCAGCCTGACTGTTTGTTATGTCGTGATTCGACAACAGCTGCAATCACATAAGCTTCCATAATGATTTCCAAACTCACAAGCATCCAAACTATCAAGAACTAGTAGAGAAAAAAAAAGTGCTTTGTGGAATAAAATTACTTGTCATGAACTAAAATTATAGTTCATGACAAGTAATTTTATTCCACACCTTTTTAATCGCGATTAAAAATAGTCTGATTTAGACCCACTTGCACCGCCAATCACTAAACACGTTTAGTGCTAAACAAGTTATAAACATCATTCTGTCTCTGTCATCTTCAAACATTTGGCAGAAACAGAATTATGTTTTAAACTCATTTAGCGGTAAACGTGTTTAGTGGTTGGCGGTGAAAATGGGCTTTAGTTTGACGATCAAAATTTTAGGTGAATACCGGCAAATTCAGAATAGCAAAATTACTTTTTTCACTAAACTGATTAATTAAATGACATTAGTGCTGTCAAACTATATTATGGTTAAGTTGTGTCACTTTAGTCAATTTCAAAATGGGAAAAGTCCTTTGACAGGAATAAAGTAAATCTTGGTGATTTTTAGTCTAGTTTAGAGAATTTTGTGACAAGAGAATCGGCACCAATATTTGGGTACTTTCTGAATGAATCATTAATAAGCTGTTATTATAATCAATCTTGCAAAGAAAACGATCTGTTCTCTGGTTGATTGAGAATTTTATTATTTCTTGGGTTTATTTTACCTCTGAAAATGTTCAGCTGTTATATTATTTTTCTGAAGGAGCTGAAATTATCATTTAATATTGGTAAGTACCTACTTAATAAAATTGTTTTATGAGAAAAAAGAGATATTCTTCTACGTTGTTACAAGCAATTCTTTAATAGAACATCTTTATTTCATCAATATTTTTAAGTTAAGTACACCTCGGAAACTAATAAAATTCTCAGAGAAGATTTCATAATATTTGTACGTTAGTGAAACATTGTATTTAGCCTTTACCTGCTTTGTTCAGAAGACATTGTTACGGAGGGGTGTAGTCGTAGGTAATGAATGACTGTTATTCTGACGAGAGTTACGATAGATAAGATAGGGATGTTCTTAATGCGAGAATTGCGTGTTCAAACGTGACGTCACAGGTGAGCAGCTTTTGTTATGGAAGATCTGTTTAACTGACAGTTGGTCCTTGCAGTCGAAGATTGTCCTAATTTTAGGATGAATTTGAGAAATCAATTTTTTTTGCATGTTTTAAACAAATTGTTTTGTTAGATCTTAGATTAGATTGTTCATAATTTAGCAATATTATCATGGCAAACCAAAGACGAATTTTTGTGATTTATAATAAAGTTACTAAGAGCGATGCCATATTAAAATGTTGACGATGGGTTGACATTTTGTTGCTTGAGATTATAAATGACGCTTTAAATATAGGCATTATCTGATATGGAAATGATAAAACAGTCTAATATCTTGGAAGTTTTCTTAGTTCTGAGCTGTCTTTTACATTGCTATGACAATAAATGACAGATTACGAGAATGAAAGCGAGGTGTTTCTAGAAATAGATTACGTATCTATTTCTAGAAACACCTCGCCTTCATTCTTACTCTTAGTTGACTTAGATGAGATTAAATAAAATGTATTTCCAAAAAAGTTCTCTCTAAATACATTGAAAAGTCTAACTTTATATTATATTCTTAATGGAAACTTTAAGTCAAATAGTTTTTAGTTTTCATATTTTTTTCAATTCTTAAATTTAGACAGTATTATTTATAAACGTGTTTCAGCTTTATAACTACTTCATATTTCTGACTAAGCTTCATCTTTCTGACTGACCGACCCCTTGATAGTTATAAGTGCATGTAATTGGTTTATTTGAAATAAATGCTTTGAGTTGTTTTAAAGGTTGAATATAATTATTAATTTTAATTATCGGGTAAAAGAAGTAAAGCAAGGTTACTTAATTCTAAGTATTTTTTATACCTACTTGTATTTCTCTTTAAAATTGTATTTTTTAAATAGTTTAAGCTTTGCTTAGAGCCTACCTATGGGTAGTGCCCCAAACGCAGCATTACTGCTAACTTAACATAACTTCTACTTAAACTTGTATTCAAACCAAATTGCTTGATACAAAAATAGTGTTATTATGCTATCCGCAACATTCTCGATATATTATTATAGCTGCGTGCACTACTAACGTGAGATTACTCTGATTGTGCATTCATACCACATAATTACGTTCACAATGAATACCACACTCGTGGTTATAGAGCGACGCAATTCATTTCATTTCTATCTATTTTGCTATCGGTAAACTAAAGTCTTCATATACTGCGTAATTTTATTTATATACCTACTTTATCTGTTCCAAAAGTATATATGATGAAATGTATACAAATTAATCAGAAGAGAAACCTGTGGATGACAATTTATAGTGCCACTTGCAAATTGAGTGATTTGATTAGATATTATTGAATAACATAAACCCAAAATTATTCTACATTTAAATAACCTTAAAGATGTTCTGCGTTAAGCAAATGAACTTAGTTTTATAACCGCAAATTTCATCGATTATTTTTCAATTACAATTATTTAATACCTAATGTTATTCAAACAATAAATATTGAAAAAAGTGGTGAAATATGAAATTGAAACCTTCTAAACACTGGGAAATGTATTACTAATTCCTCGTAGTGAGTGATTTTGTTTGAATTTAACATGAACAGGTTTGTTTATACTTTCATCAGATACTTTTGGAACAGACCATAACTACGATAGCTTGCAGGTAGCTAAAAATATTGTTTCAGTTCGCGGAATCACAGCCTCACTACCTTCCTACAGTTACTGCAACTCAGTCAAAAGAATGTATCGTTGTTTTCTGTGTCATCGTAACGCGGCTTTAGCGAAACAAAGGACATGTAATTATCATATTTACCCGAAAACTTTAATTAAAGACAATCTCTTCTTATAGACTGCTCACATGTCGATCAACAGTATTTTTATTATAGCTTCTACTGATTATACTTTTGTTCTTAATATCATCAACGATGATAACGATCTACATTCCCAACTATCGATAGATTCCTTGAACTATTTATTAGATCTCTACACAGCTTTGCTTATCAAACTTACCGCAAATCTAGGCCTACACAATAACAGAACAAATTATAGCAGAAGTATAATGTTACACAGATCACGATAATTATGCTTAGGTACAAACGAATCATGAAGGTAGAACACAGTGGAAAACCTGCATCCTCATTAGTTGGAGAGTGTTCCTCGTTTGCTATTTGATAGCAATTCTGAACATTGAACTCTAGATTATTCTTGATGACATGAATAACAATGGGAGGTTTATAAGTTAATAGTCAATCGCAACATGTGGCAGCAATGGTCCTAACAGCTCCTCATCTTGATGAAAAGGCTAATAGTGAAAAGTGGTCCTTTTGTTGTTATCTGTCCTAAACCGTTGGTACAAACTACGACAGCTCGTAAATCATAATCTATTACAGAAAGTGGTTTAGCCGGCCGGCGCGGGCTGTAGGAGCGCGGGCTGTAGGAGGCGCGGGCTGTAGGAGGCACGCGCAGTAATCCGTTAGTAGCTCGGCGCAGTGGGTCTTGTTCTAAATTACACAATACATTTTAACTAAACGGATAATTGACTCGGGTTAATCGTTGCTCGCCGGGATTTACAGTTGTTAAGGTTTTGTTAAATTGATGCTGTTTCCTTGAGGTACAGGATAACAATTATATAGGGTGAAAACACTAAAGATACCGGCGGGCGGTGGATGTTTACTTACTTATTGTGGAACTAAAACTGAGAATGAATTTAGATAATTGGTGACTAATAAATCATTGTGTGACATTAGCGAAATATTGTCTTCACCATAGAATTATTCTGAAAATGTGTAGTGCTGAAATTCGGCTAGTTCTAGTAAAAAAAATCATGAGTAACATATGACAGTCAATCTTTATTTTTTCAGTAAGTTTATGATCACACACACGAACAACAATATTTAACATTAACACACACACCCTCATATGCACACACTTTTTTTTTAAATTTTGCAACGTAGAATTGCCTGCACACGGCACAATAAATTCGCTCTGTATAGCCATCAAAGGAAGTTGTTCAACACTAACAGCGCACTCTCCGTGATCTTGATGAATATATCGTAATTATTTATTTCGCTAAACTTCAGTAATTTCGCCGCCAAGAGTCATATTTTCATAATAATAAGAAAACAGACGCCCATCAGAAATAAATCTGTTTATTCCACCTTACACTAACAGCGGAGTTTTAATGACAATTTTTTAAAATTTGAAAAAAAAATTGTATCGTATTTGGCGACGAAGAATTAATATCCGGGGAACGTTTGAGTCCCCAGTATAAAGGTGGGTGAGCACGTGTTTGTGTGTGTCGAGGTAATGTTTTAGCTTGCATCGATGCATGACTATGCATGGGAGTGCTGTAGTGTGTAAACTGTGTTATAATAATAATATTACTGACTAATGAAGTGACAACATGTTGACATGTGTTCCGTCCCCAAATAAATTGGGACAAGGGCAAGAAAATGATCACTGACTAATGAAGTGTGTCGTGAAGACGAATACGAAGTGATCTCTCGCAGTGATCAGCGAGGCACGAAACCCAATGATTTGTAAATTAGAAAAGTTAACAAAAATCCTCCACTGTGCGCGGATCCCAAAACCGAGATTGCGTAAAGAAAATTATTTTGGTCCATGAGATATAGAAGTGACACAAGTGGCCGGAATCTGTCATCAGTAGTAGTGGTAGCATCACTGCGCCTTATCACACGTTAGCGCCGTGTTCGGACGAGAGGCAGCAGTCGCGGCGTGTTGCCGCCGATCATATCGCGTGATGGATGTCCCGCTAATGCACGGAACTCGCCTCATATCGCCTCACATCGCGTCACATCACCGGAACTCGCCATTACGTTTCAATTAGCTATAGTTCCGGACATCCACTTTACCTTTTGTTACGGTGCACGCCAAATGTAGATCTAACACCGGGTGTTGATATTTTGTTACAAAGGTTAACATTTTCAGTGTAAGGAGGGGAGAAACAATACTAATGCCTCGCTTTAAAAATAAATCAACATTCTAAAATTAAAAAGTTATTGACAAAATAATATCATCGGCAGATCTACGGGCCAAACTCTTGTTGAGCCCAAAATCAATTTCACAATTTTACGAAAAGAGGTAATAAATTAAATTAAATTAAAACATATACATACACATGTCATCCAAAACTAATAAAATAAAACACATAACACAAAAGTATCACATAATACGTGTTAGTTAAACGTACTCGTCATACACCACAGTTTGCATTCGCACTCTAAAGCTTAAACCGATGTCGTAATGTTTTATAACACGGGAACGTGAAATAAGATAATAGATAATTATGACAAGTTGATTTTTACCAGAACTGCAAATTCTGCTGAACATACTTACGCTTTTTGGTATTAGTTACTTGTATTTATTTATTTAATAAAACTTTATGCACAAGTAAAAAAATACTGTACAAAAGCGGACTTAATGCCCGAGGCGTTTTGTACGAGTCAACCTTAGGGTGATGCAGAGAGTAAACATGGCAGGTGCAACTTACGGGATAGATATCTCGAAAAAGAATAAATACTAATACATAGATACATGCATATAAACAGAATAAACTTTGTCAGGACAAATAACGATAGGTAGAGGAGAAAACGAATCCAGCAAATCAGCGCTGGGATGATTCTGTCAACTTCTTACGAATATTTTCACGACCCTTCACTTTAAAAGATAACCGACTGATTGCCGTCCTGGGCCTGCAGTCTCGACATTAGATAGCGACAAAAATCTGTCGCTAAGTCGTATCGATGTTAAATTCCGTTAATAGATTTCCAACTTTATTTCCAAAGCATAAGGTTGAAAATCTATTAAAGAAATTTGACATCGATACGACTTAGCGACAGATTTTTGTCGCTATTCATGTCGAGACTGCAGGGCCTGATGTTCAGAGGGAGCTCATTCCAAAGTAATAACGCCTGGACAAAGAAAGAAGAGTGATTAACACCAGAGCGGTGAGAAGGACGTTGTAGAAGACGATTGTTGTGGAACGAAGATTTTTACTATAGGCAGAGCATAAGTATTGAACATGGGAAGTCAGGTAAGAAGGAGAAGTGGGTTTGACGAGTATAGAAAACAACATAAACAGCGCCCTCAACTGTCTCTGGTATCTACGATAGCTGTCACACAAATAGAGCCGCGAACAAAAACTTTGTAGTTTAATAACTGTACACCGTACGACGGAAACCCTGGCCAGATGTGTGTTGGAGTAACAGTGTCGAAGAAACCGCACGCGAGTAAAGTAGCAAGCAAAGTAGCAAGTGCCGCGGGTGAATAACTGGTACAAAGATGGTTGTAGGTACTTTTTATTGTTCCTTGTTTCTTTAGTAGAGTTGTGTCAAATCGAATAGTAATATGTATACAAGTCATCTTTTTGTATAAAAAAATAACAACCGACTTCCAAAAACAAAAACAAAACAAAGTGAAAAATAACTTTAATTTTGGAAGTCTTTAGAAAGTGTCTTTGGTTTTGTGTTTTCGGTTTTTGCCCCCGACTTCCGAAATTAAAGTTATTTTCCACTTCGTAGTACTTTTTTTGTAATAAGTTGTATTTTTCACTTTTTAGTTGTGGTACCTACCCTACACAAATTCATATACCACTACTTGCTATGTAAATAACAGTGACAAGAAGTTATTATAACATCATCAATATACACTAAGTGGCGAAAATACGTATTATTGTAGCTAACTGAAAGACTACCCAAGAAAAGTTAATAAAATTTATACTAGACTACCCCTGCGGTATACCTTATCCATAAAAAAAAAGAATTTTGGAAATCGATCCACCATTGCCACAGATATCACGTAACAAACATACAAAAAAAATTCTGACGAATTGAACTCCTTTTTGAAATCGTTTAAAACAGGTCAAGATGTGATGCAGCGATTATAGCCAATTAGCAGGATGGCAGCGGGGCTGGCTGTCCAGGATGTGCCAAAATTACTTACTTTAAGGACAGTCGCTTGGTTAAGCCCTTGACTTGCAAAGATTTGAAACACAGCATAACTGTCTGGGCAGTTTTTATAGTCGACTTTGTTAGTATAGAGTGTTGCGGTTTACGGATTTACTAAATAATGGATGAGAAACCAATCTAGGTGTCTAAATGAAATGTCAAAATTTGCCGAACGATTACGGGCTGCCTGAAACCGACCTCAGTCAGCGCCCTAAATCCCACAGCTGGCCTAGCACCACCACAAGTCCAAAGAAAAGTTGCAAGCGCAGTGGAGAAACACAAACAGGAATCTGATACTAGACACCCACTATCTGGCACACAACGGTTAAAAAGCAGGCACAGCTTCTTGAAATCGACAGCGTCTCTACCAGGAAACCCGGCCGACGCCCGTTGCAAACTGTGGTAAGACACTATTCCCAAGTAGTGTTGTATGGCAGGAAAAATAAAAACAGTTTATTATTTGAATTGAACTTGCAAACTTGCTTTTTATTCTAGAGAGTTCAATCTCTACAATTAAAGTTGTGTTCTGAAAATATCACCAAAACAATCTTGCTTAAAACGTAGGTGTACATGTACATGTACATGTGTCTTTCTGAAGAAAACACCAAGTTGCCGAGTAAAATACTCTTCTGGACAAGTCCGAAACGAACATAAAACCAGTGCACATTACTGCAACTTGCATTATAAATACAGCTTCACTGCGACTTGTTCGACTTCGTGTCTCAGCGGTCCCCGGCGGCCTGTAACTTGTGGAGTCCTCCCGACTCCTGTTACCAGAGAGTCTCGGGGTCCTCCCGACTCCCAAGCTACTGCGAGAGTTTCGGGCTCCTGCGAGTCGATGCATCTCGACGCGATGTGCCGGACGGGCGCCTCCGGTAATTAATGGTCGCGAGACACTGGGGGCAAAAGGGGGGAAAGCGGGGTGACGATGAAGATTGTACAAAAGGACCACTTTATAAGTACTATTTGTGATTATTAGTTTAGAAACTTGATTTGGTTCACCCGTTCTTGGGCATAAAGTTTATTATCACAAAACGTCAAAAAGATCGGCAGTAACAATCAACCAAATCACCACAGTGAAGGGTCCCGTAGTTGGGATGAATGTTAACGAATTCACAGTATTGATTTATCGACTGTAAAAATAAGTTTGTGTTGCATAGTATTTCTCAAAAAGGTTATTACTGCGGTTGTAACCGAAAATTATGCATATTTCAAAATCTAGAAACATTTTTTATTTTTATTATGGGATTCAATGATACCCCACACGCTTTGTGTGTTGAATTTTTTTCCTACTTCGGTTACATTTATGGAAAGGGGAGACCCCTAAATTCGAAAAATTCGAAAGTCCTTCTGCTCTTTCCTACTGTGTGTTGAAAGAGGGGAGGTTATAGCAAGACACTATTATTCTTTCAACTTTCAAACTACTCTGAATAAATTAGTTTTAAAATGGTTTAACAGTCTTGATATTTTTAGCTTTCGTCTGCTGTTGAGAGCTCATTGCGCTCAGTTAGTTTTAATGAACAGTTTTAATTTAGCGACGAGGCCCTAGCGAGACGGCGACTAAGAAACAACAGTACTACTTATATTAAAGGCATCTAACCTTTCGGGTCAAAATAATGTATTTTGTCATTGTCAGTTATGCAAAATAGATTGTCAAATTTATACATAAGTGTGGTCTGACCCTTGCGCAGGATAGGACAACATTTTAAGCTCTTTTAACTTGATCTTTCTTTTATGTCCAAGGTTTTAATCTCGTGGGAAGAACTTACGTTCTTAATTTGGTTAAGTCTACCCAAATTCATATTTCTAGGAACCGTTATAACATACATTTTTTAAATAAATATTTCCGGAGTACCTGGTGACCTAGCGTTTCGTGTATTCTTCCGTTGAAATTTATAAAATCCTAATCCTAATCCTAACTAATATTATAAATGCGAAAGTAAGTTTGTTTGTTTGTTACCTTTCCACGCCTAAACCACTGAACCGATCATCCTGAAATTTTGCATATACTTTGTCAGGTGTACAGAAACGGACATAGGGTACCTTTCATCCCGAAAAAAAGTACTGTTCCCGAGGAAAACAACAATAACGTTCTTATGATAATAGATGGCGCCACGTGTCTTTCGAATTATGATTGAATTATATTATTGTAGAAACTTTAGTAGTATGTTAAGAGGTTTTTTTGTTTTTTATTTAAGTACTTAGTAAATATTGTGAGTCTAGAGTGTCGATAGACCGGTTTTTCATCATCCTAACTATAATTCCCTGAACAATCCGAATTGATTTTCAAATTCTAAATTAACGCGAGCGAAGCCGCGGGCAGAAGCTAGTTCTATATAAACGAATTAGTATTCACTTAATTTCCTCGCGTAGGATATAACATCGAATAGGACCCGCGACTCGACTCCAACAGTCGTACGATCTTTTAATACCTACGGGGTCGTTCAGAATATTAGCTAATATGTGTGTACTTAGCTACGATTTTGTGCAAGTGTAAGCTCCATTATGGACATTAAGTTAGGTATTCACTATTAGTGCCTAGGGTAGAAGTAAGATATAGCCAGTGTAGGGGGATGACTTTGCGTCCATGTAGATCTATGTGTCCATCTTATGGGTCTTATCCTTTAGTACTTAGTTTTAACAAGCCGCTCCGTCCTTTGCATTGCTGAAAATTAGATCCAAAACTGCATTTACACAAATTTTTATCGTAGCCTAAAACCTTAAATTGATTTTTTCTTCAAAGTAACTAGCATGATCTTTATGTACACGTCAAAAGCTCCTTACCGCCTCGCAAATATCCGCTATAGCCCTCGTTACCATCAGGGGTTATAAATACATCAAACGTATGGCTTCAAGACGATGTTCTGTATATCGTGGGCCTCGCGGGAATCTTCCCGGTTATGGCGTATTTATGGATAATACGGTGTATTGTGCGCCCGTCACGCGTGATGGATGGATGACACGCCAAGTGCGTGTTATGCACGTACTTCCTTTGATAATACAGCGGAAAATAAACGAAAATATTACAGTAACATGTGGGAATCAGATGAAATGGTGCTTCAGGAGTAATGGTCGCGTTTAAGTTAATGTTCTCGTTTTTGTTTCTGAGAATGTTGTACGAGGTTTGATAACTGACAATCATTGGTAATGGTATGATAGGTTAGAAGACCACGTTATTTAAGTACAAGTCCTGAAAATCTTCATGCAGAACAAACCTAACACAGCCTAAATCCTAAATCTCAATCGCCTGCAGGTTTATCATTTTAAAACTTTTCACTGGTTGTTTAAAAGTCATTACAAATTAAAGAGCAATTTAGAGTAAAGGCAAGGTGTACATAAATCTGAGCGGAAGACTTACCCGCCTGCTGTCTGTAGGGCGCGCCTAATGCGGGCAGGGTCCCGCGGCCCCGCGGCCCCTGCTAATAAATAAACGATTTTCAATTACAAAATGAGCTTTATTTTCGGACGGTATGATTCAAGAGTTTTAGAAGATTTCGGCACGCTTGGAGTTTTAAGGAAGTGGTCGGTATCAACGGGGAACGATCTAGTATGATAGAATAGAATATAATACTCTTTATTATGTACACCATAAAAAATAACAGATATAAATGTAGACATTTTACACAGGGTGACACAATGGGCGGTCTTATCGCTAAAAGCGATCTTTTACAGACAACCTTTGGATGGATTCAAGGGAGAAGGAGAGACAATAATGCAGGTAGTCAGTGGATTCTCATCTGCATGATAATGATGTTCATAATACCTAATTATCATTAAAACACAGCAATTAAAATGGACATACATACGAGTACTAATTCCAACTGCTTAAATTTCGGATACTGCGCCCAAATTTAAGTAACTTCAAGGTTCGCTACCGAAATTGGCTCTGCAAGCAAGCGTCTTATTCATATTCTATTCATATGACAAAAATAAATGTTACATATTGGTAACAAACATTCGAAACGTACGTTTCGTACGTACGTCGTAGTAAAACTAGAAAAATAAAGTTAAAATTGGTGAGCCCTTCCCTGTGCATGAGTGCGCTTAGGCGTTCGCAGACTACTTACATTCAGTTTGTGATGCGGTGGAACCGCGGGTGGATGCGGCTACCGCTGGGCAGGCGGCGCCCGAGCGCGGCGCGCGCCATCACGTGGGTCAGCTGTCTCTCAGTGAGTTGAGCGTGGAGCTTGCACGCCTCGAGCCCAAGCGTTCGGTAGGGTCGGACGGGGTGCCAGCCTACATAGTTAAATATTGTAGGACTGTACTTGCCAGACCTCTCTTGCATTTATTTAATAGCTTGCGAGAATGCTCGTATCTATGTAAAAATAGTAAGTATTTTATAAAAATAGCTGACCAATTATGTTATTATTTATATTATTGTTATTTACTTTTTATCCGAGTTGAATTGCTCAGTTTATGTATAAATTTAACTTTGAAATTTGAGTTATTACGATTTAGATTTTTAACTTTAAGAATTATGTTAGTTAAGTTTCAAACAATATCTTTTGCTGGGCCCTAACAGGGTCTACAACGGCTCTTAGCTCTAAGCCTTTTGTTAACACCTTTTTTACCTTGCGGAACGCAAATAAACGAATATGAGTATGAATATGATTTGAAAAATTTTTACTTGCTTTGAGAATGTGGAGTTGCTTCTTGCTTTCGTCAAGCTCCTTGTCGCTCGAGAGGAGTGTGTAGTTTTTTATCAGTGGAGTTGGGATGGCTACTTCTATGATATGATTGATTGATTGGCTCTATCTCAGGCAGCTTGAAAGATGGTTTTATGTCTAAAGTGCTAAAACCTTAATTGCGTAGTAAACCGTAAAACTTTCGGTTTTAATTAGACAGTCGTGTTCGACTCCCAATATGCCTGCTTTTACTACTGCCCCGGCGATACATTATCGTCGCATAGACCTCTTATTTGACACTGACTACGGCAGAAAAAAGCATAATTGTTTATTTTGTTAGCTGTCCATTGATTCGAACACGTCGTAATGATGATCTTGCATTTGCTGGAATCAGGTTCTACTTCACATAATTTTTCATCATTCTTCAGACAATAAATCGGCTTCTCTATATGACATAGATAATTATCAACATTAGAAAGAAAGAAAGAAGAAATAAAATATGTTTATTTGCGGTAAAAATAATGCAAAGAAAAAACACACAAATACAAAAAAGAACGAGTTGGGTGACAATATATGCGTCACATCCACGCAAAACGGCAATCACTCAGCATAATGCTGCGATCCTATGCGAGACAGAGCCCAGCGCTGGTTTTCAGCGATAGCTGGCATTGACGTGATGACGTCAAGCATCAGCAAACGAAAAAAATAAAAATAAAATACACTAAACATAATATTTATAAAGTGGTAACATTCCGAGCCACGACTCATGCGCCGCCGGGCTTTAATAAATCTGTGCGTGCAGCTGACATAAAACTATAGGTTTGACATCGTCACGTAGACATATCTTGACGTCGTAAATAGAAATCGGTAAATACGAGTCCTTCTTCAAACTGATTGCAACATGTTCAGAAATCGGAGTTAAAGTAGCCATGCTGGAGTCACCTACAAGTTGTGCTATTGGAATAATTTTCATGATTAAAAATGTATCTCTAGACACCAGTGGCAATTTCAATTCCAAGATTAAAAATTCTTCAGTCATTCTTGCTTTGACTGTCAATATTAATGATAGATGTTTCTAAAGTTACTTTGTAAGTTATTGATCGGTAACGTAAGATCCTTTCAATGAGGACTCGATATTGTATTCAGAGTGTCCTTCGGTTGTTCTGGTAACAATAAAAATTGAGTCTCCCGGGATAAACATCTGTTATGGTACCTAACACTTTCAGCTGAGCATCTGGGTATTCAAATGTTTGTTGTGCGGCGCGAGATTTTCTCATACAAAATAAATGACAATTAGTGACGTTCTGCTTTTCATACAAGCAAAGATAATATGAAATGTGACACAACCGGTTGCTACACGTTGACGTTTATCTATGTTGTGTCCATCCATCCGAATGTATGTGTGTGAGTAGCCTTATAAAGTGTACAAAAAAACTAACGTGGAGTAGCGCTGGCAGTTCGAAAATGTAAAGTGATACGGCGCGATGACGTCGCTTGAAGGAATTGGTGTAAGCCACAGCCGTTTGTTTATACACGTTCTTTAAAGAAAGACATATTTTCTGCTAACGTGATTAAACGTTGTGTCAATTAGCGTTTATCAAATTTTACGTATTATAAACGTTGCTCCGCTTAAAGTGCTAATAAACTTGTTTAGATTGTTTTTAGTTGTCATAAAACATTGCTTGTAGCAAATGCTCCCGTACTGAAAGCGTTCATGACTTGATTTCTATTTGATTCGTTTAATAAAACGTTCTCCGTCTTATCTAACTTGATTGATAGTGTATTAAGCATCTTGTGTTGCTTATCAACTGCTTGCCCGTTCCTTTTCAAAACGTTGTATTCTGCTTCAATGACCGTTGTTCGTTGTTTCAAGAGCGAAAGCAAATGATTTTCATTGTCACGCATTGATTGAATATCTTGTTTATATTGCTCTGCCAATCTCTCATCAAGTACACCAAGTAAGCTCTTTGCTAGATACTCTATACCGTTGACAAGGCCTCGCTTGCGGCGGCGCAGGTCTCGTGAGCGGCGCGTGCTGAAATGCTGACTCAGCAACAAGTGTATAGTACTCGAGTTCTGAGAATTCTTGCTGTAATGGGGGCTATCGTTTTTGTGCTCACCAGTTGGCGCCACCGTCGAGTAAGGTCCTGTTGCAGTACTTTTATTTTATGTTTTGGATAAGTTTAAGTACCCCTATATTCATAGTATGTTTATTTTATTATATTTTAAAACTTGAAATAAATATTTAGATTATAATTTTCCTAAATTTGGCAAGCATGAAGCAGACAAATCTTATTCTTCCTTCAAGTGCTACCAAATTAGATCCTAACTTTTTACTTAAAATCATAAGCCATATAAGCTTATATCATAAGCTTAAAATTATAATTAATCAAGAATGGCACAACCATTACAGCTATTATGAATCATTCGTTAAAATCCGTGATAAAAATCCCGCAAACAGTGAACGTTCAGTACATATTTTGACATCTAGAGACCTGGCAGTACTTCAGTGGCTATCGTCTTATTTAAGTAATAGAAAACAGCGTGTCTTTATCAATAAAAAAAAAACGAAAATAATGACATCATATCTTACTCATCCGAATACAGATATAATAAATATGGCGTTCCACAAGGTAGCGTACTGGGCCCAATACTATTCCTCATTTACATAAATGACATTGTAAAAATAACTAACCATGAATGCATATTATTAGCCGACGATATATTCATTATAGTGACATCTAACAAAAAACAAAATACCATTTTAGACCATGAACTTGACATTAATAGTACAATTGACAAATTACTATACTAGCTTGACATAAACCATTTGAAGATAAATTTAGACAAATCGTTTTTAACCAATGTAATCAATCAAATAATTATAAAAATGACATTAAACTCAATATTAATAAACTCAAAGAAGTAACGCATACAAGCTTCTTAGGCGTAATAATAGATAGATACATTAATTGGAAATAACACTTAGGCAATGTTAGCCTAAAATTAATAAATTTGTATACGCACTAAAACAAGTTAAAAATGTAACTAACATAAAAACTGCTGTAATGTCATACCACGCGTACGTCGAATCGTTACTACGATATGGCCTTGTAATGTGGGGTAATAGCACCGATTTCTGTAGAGCATTCATCGCTCAAAAAAAGTGCATGAGGGCAATTTGTGGTCTTCAACCTGACGACTCATGTCGACCAATATTTAAGAAATTTGGTTTGTTACCGTTACCGACACTTTATATTTACGAAATATGTGTGTTTGTAATTAAAAATAGACAATTATTTAAGACTCAAGTGATGTTAATCCTAGGAACAGACGAGACCCTCATAAACTAGTGTTGAATGATTTATCCAGACTAGCTAAATACAATAAAAACTGCCTAGCAATATGCGTGCGCATTTATAACAAAATACTAAGGCATTTCAAAATATTAAATACAAGATTGTTTTATAAATGGTTACTTGAATGCAGTTTTTATAGTTTAAAAGAATTTTTTGATAAAAAATAATGATGGTCTTCTTCACTTAACTTTATAATTTTGCATGCTATGTTTTCATCCTAGCTAAACATGTTTGTGCCATAAGAATTTGTATTTAACACCATTTTATACCATGTTTTACGCAAATAAACATTTTTTTTTACTCTAGACTAGCGCCTCTAGCAGCGAACTCAAGCGCGATAGCCCTCATTGAACTTGTTTGACGTCACAATGTGACGATTCTTTAAACGTGTTGCGTAACAGATCCAAGTAGCTAAAGTATTTACTGCATACTTCTGTACCTTGCCAAAATGAATTCATGACTATTTCCATTAATTTCTGATTAATTGCATGTTTGCAATTTTGTCAAAATAAAGACCTTGATTGTCTTTTAATTGTGTAACATTGTATGCCCAGCGAGGCTATGGTCAAAATGCTCATGAAATACAAAAGTAACATTACCAGCGATGAGAAGCTGTAGTTTACTTTTTTATTATTTCTAAAGAAATCTCTTCCAGTATACCTGCGATAGGCAGGTATAGATTGTCATGGCATAGATCCTATACCATTGTGGCGGCATCTACATCGCCATATGCGAACTACGCATCACACTGACGTCACGCGAAAGTCTGCATCGCGCAAGCAGAGTTTATCGCGCAACTAGCATGTTATAAACAATGTCTCGATATCAATCGTCGGGCGGGTGCCCACTAGACTCAACACACGGCTGGTCATAGGATCCTCCCTTTTCTATAGAGAATGATCCAGTATCTCATCAAGTATGAGAAACAGGGTCATTATACAAAAAATACAAAAAAAAATACAAAAGGTGATTAATTAAATTATAATTAAAAAATCATCGACGTCGAGGTTATAAAATAGACCTCAATTGGCAAATGAAAACCATCATTTGGATGATTTAATAAATTGATATATTTAGAGTTTTGGGTTTAAGTATTCAAGTAATTCAATCAAAGTATTCAATTTGAATGCGGCACTATAATATTGGCATCCACGGGTACGTTTTCGAATCCATTTGTTTACATTTTTATCAGATACTACTACATACATACTGCAGACGATAGGAAAAAATGAAAAAATAAAAAATTGAGATCGCCTATGAACATACATATACGTAGGCGATCTCAAAACAAATAAAAGAAATTCTAGTCGCGAGTGCCCTGGCACTCGCTGAAAGTGTTGGCATGTCTATGTGTGCGCACGCTTTTGATCATTGTATAGAGTCGATCTTCTGTACTTATTTATGTGCTATTACTGTTCCCGATGAGTCGTGACTTGTGACGTCACAGCAAGGCTGGTTACGCGCGATTATCACGAACGACGATGATTTCATTATCGCTCGTGAGCAGTCGGATTTCGTGAGTCATTTGCCTTTATAAGTAGGGTTGCCTTGATGAAATAGATTATTTCAACATGATCATAGTCTTGTATGAATAATGAATTGTTAAAAGGCGTGACATACGCCCAACGTTTGAACGTTTGAACGCCAAACGAACCGCCAGCTCATTAATTTGGTTAATAAAGGTTACAGTTCTAAAACGTAAAGCAGGCGATACTCAAAGGATGGACCCTCTGAACTTTGAACCCGCATAAAAGTTACAATTCCTGTAATACAGGTTAACACCTACATACTACACGCTGTACACGCGCACATTACTTCAGGCTGATAGCAAAAGATAAAAGTTAAGAACTAGCCGAGTTTCAGCCACTACAGGTAAGGTATGGATACAGACCTAACAACCATTTTTCTAGCAATACCATATACCGTACGTGTAATTACGAGTAAATAATGTACGGATCACAGTTGGCTTGCACTCAGTCGGTTCTTTCATTTCATCGTCAACTTGACTCTGTTGCGGTTCATTAATAACCCAAGAACATGTGTTATCCTCAACACAGACATGACGATAATAAGTTAATTACACTCCTATCTCGTCAAATAGATGATCTGCGATCACACGCCTCATTGTGTCGGTAATGGCGGCTGTACTCCTACTATTGTTACACCTCGGAGGATCAACCGCACGGTCGACGGATCACCTTTACTATTGATAACACCGCTGTTCTAGCTAGATGATCGATCACATTAGCAGGGATTGGTTAGTTTGAGAGGCGTCAACATTATTCAGAAGGGAGAGAGTTCCAAGTTTAGTGTGAGAGATATCATTGGCGCAGTCATGGTTTAGAGATTGGTTTCGGTGGTATTATTTGGGGTTTCGATAGCTGTTACGAATAAATATTGTTCCGCTCCTAGGTTAAGGAACTTGTAAATATAGAGGGTCTAGACAAGTGGCAATAGCTTTCTAAGCGTTTTGTATTTCTACAACAACTTTCAACAGGATTGACATACGTAAGCTTTTCGGTACCTAATGTCAATCCAATAATTTGTTTGACGTTTTCTTCATCATTATCTCGCTGATACAAAGACATTCAGTTATTTACTTAACAATAGACGGGACAAAGAGAACAAAATCGTAATCCGATACATTTGTCCTAGTGGGCAAAAGTCGCTCAGTCGAGTGCGGTACGCCTGCATGCTGCTCTAATTTTGCTATATTATGCTAGATGGCGTCACTGACACATGAGGTCACAGTTTTTCTATGACATTTCTTCGCATAGTCTCTCTATAGTAAGCATTTTAAATGTCTTTGCGCTGATAAAATGTCATTTGTTTTGGCCTTCAGAATCATATAGGTACTAATTATGATGATATGATAAATAATGCCCTTTTTAATATATTCTTCGTCCACAACAAATTAATTTTCTCCTCATGCATACAATGCAGGTGTATTTCTTCATCTGCAATCAGCGCTCCACGTGCACACAATCAGTCGTCATTAATATTAACAAGTATAACGTTGCTACACTCAGGGTTGACAAGCTTTCGATATTCTTTCGAACACCACTGTAATGTAACTTTTATTCGCAACCCAATGCGATTTCCCATCCATGTCGAACTTCCATACAAGCCTATTTTACCCCGTTAGGGGGTGAACTTTCAAAAATCCTTTCTTAGTGCTTACTGTCACAGCGTGACAGTGACGGTTGTAACAGTTTCATGTTTCTAGACTTAGCGGTTTTGGCTGTGCTTTGTCTTTCAATGAATGAGTGATTGAATTTAAGAACTTTATTAAGCAGATGATGTTTAAAAGAAGTCCAAGGCATGGTCCCACTTAAACTGCTTCTCTCACGTTTAAGTATTATGTCTTTGCTATGCATTTCATGATAAACAGGTTGCATTGTAATGTATCAAAATCTGTATAACTCTATTGAATGTATAAAGTTTGCTATATTCAGAATTCATCCCCTAAAGTTTGATCATGAAAATATTATGTTCTCATCAGACTCGACAGTATTTTGTTTTGACATTCTATTTATAATCGCGACGATAGGTCGTGGTGGAGCAAATGAAAATATAGCGGACTGTATATAATGAAGAAGTATAATGACATAAAAGATAAATGAATACGGTAAAAAAAACAAGAATTCAAAATGAGAAATTATTAGGATGTTAATAAAATGCGCAAGCGCAGCCGTGCGTGGATGCGCGCAACAGCTGACTGGTGTGGTGCGGGGGCCCGCGCTCCGCCGTCGTCGGCAGGCTGACTCCCCGCTGTCCCCGCGCCCCTCGTACACTGCCGCCTGTGTGCGGCGATGTTGAGAAGAGCGGTCTCAACAATTTATTAATTTACCTCAGTTTGTTCGACAATCAGACAGTAGCAGCCCTGCTCCCTGCTATAGCTTATTTTATTGTACAGCGGGTGCAGTACATTGCGAGATAATGACTTCACGACACTCGCGAACACAAATATTTGCTCCGTGGTTATCCAATAGCCGTGCCGCTGACATATTATTATACTGAGGCATTACATTGTGATGTTCAGGGCTGATTGCGGCGTTACATCGAGTGGCATTGCGAATGGGATTGAGGAACCAGTAAAGTACGATAACTTAGTGTTCCGGCTTTTTTAATATTTGGATTTTTGATATGATAATTATGATTCATAAAATGAAGAATGAGGTCAGAAGATTAAAACAAAAAAACCGGCCAAATGCGAGTCGGACTCGCGCACAAAGAGTTCCGTACCATTATCTATGAAAACGGCAAAAAAATCATGTCTGTTGTATGGGGCCCCCCTTAAATATTAATTTTATTCTGTTTTATACTATTTTTTGTTATATGGACAACAGAAATACATCATCTGTGAAAATTTCAACTGCTTAATTATCACAGTTCATGAGATATAGCCTGGTGACAGACGGACAGACAGACGGACGGACAGCGGAGTTTTAGTAATAGGGTCTTTTACCCTTTGGGTACGGAACCCTAAAAACGGTTTTGTTTTTTAAAAAAAAAGCCAGTGGAAGTACTTTAAATCTCTGGCCTTAACGTTATCTAATTTAAAAAAGCAAAAAGTCCTCTAAACTGAATGACATTGGTCCTTAGTCCCGCGCGACACAAACCTCGTTATCCTCGTGACGCTCTTTGCATAGCGTCACATACATTGCTTGCATTACGTTACGTTACCGACTCCCAACACTGAGCCATCGCAGTGGCTAATTATGAAGTCTTAGAGCTCACAAGACGCGCGTAATGCATGCAACATCACAAAGAATAAAATAATAGGTAAAATAGTGAATTCAAACAATGGATAGTTTTACTTTTAATGTGTTTATTTTCTAGATTTTCCTTCTGCGAGACAGACTCCGAAGCATCCCAAGGGCATCATTTGCTACACTGGTTCTTACAATTTGTGTACTTCTTTAGCATTTTGTATAGTTTCTTGTTCTAAATCTAAACGAACCGAGCTCTCGTAAACACTTCTACTAAATAATAACATTATTAATAATGTTGAGCAGATTTTAAAAGAAATCCATGTAGGACACATTCATTAAATAAGCTTCATTCACACATGAATGCCAACCACGACTGTCCCAGAGACAAGACAAGCTTAAGATCTAGTATTAACGACGAAGTACTATCAAATTGATTGCCTTAAAGATAACTTTAACAAAGCTTTGATAGTTTTACAACTTTTTGAGGTTAAAAACTTGGTCCTGAAATCAAGTTTTCAAGTTGTTGAACTCTCCTCAACTTTACGAGTTTAATTGAAGCTTTATTTAAGCCCGGGCATAAAGCTCACGAATCATAAATTGCACAATATTTTATGTGCATATTATCAGCTGCAATAAACGTATACCAGCGGCTTGGAATAAAAAAGTGCTTCAGCGAATGATGGCGGCCATTTAAGTCGGCATCGGCATCACGCAGTAAATTCGTCGGCATTACGCCTGACATATCGTTAAACGCACGCGTTCACGTTCACGGGACACACGACAAACACCAGACAGTCGCGATTGGACGCGACACTTTGCTAATAATTATGTACAAAACGAGCAGCTATGATATTACGCTTGACTATAATCATAAAACACCGTGATTTTAACATGCGTCTTTTAGGATTAAAAATAGTACAATATTTAAAATAGGTTTACGGATACAGAACGAAGAACTATAAGTTTTAAGACAGTTGATATGATAGCCCATGTCAAAGCCTTAGCCACCATAGTCTGAGGACTGTAGCCGTGCCCCGCACATCGTGTACCGCGCCGATACTCGGTCCACTCGGGAGCTTACGGCCTTAAATCCGGTTAATGTATGCCAACGATCGCGAATGTATTGCAGATATGAAGCCATAAAATTGAAAGCGTCTCTTGTTTGTTGAGTGTGTAGCGACAAAACTGTGAGCGACAGAAGGTTCACTGTATGGACACAATCACAACCATAATAAAGCATGAGGAAGATGAAACAGTAAGAGTGTCTTAAGGCCATTATTCAATCTCTGTATCAATTTAATTCAATTTCTTATACATTACTGTATTGGATCAACTGGGGTTAGAGTAACAAGTTAATTAGTTGACACATCGTTGAACATTCTGCAGTTATTGTTTTGTGATGTAGGGACACATAATTGTCGCCATTACTGTTGATATTTGTTATTCGGCTGAAAGCGGGCTGTGTGTAGCGTGTCGGCGTGTGCCGAGTGTGTCGCTTGTTGACGGGTCGCTGCGTGTGTTATGACTTTATAATAGGTGTTAAAGTTGTTGTATGTGAATGAAAAACGTAACTAAAGATTGTTTGTATTTTTGTCAACTTATTTTTGTTTGGTTTCGAATGTCTTCAGTAGGTACTGTCAGTAATATTTTGTGGTTAAATAACACAATGTTATATTCATTCCGTTTATTCCAAGGAAACGTGTTTACTTCTACGCGCCTATTATATCACGGTTGTTTTTTCGAAACAAAACCTAATAAAAATAATTTAAAATTAATTCTAAATTCCCTTGAATGGTCGAATGCAACCACAGTAATTTTTCAACCAGCGTGCACAACATCAGGTTGACTTTTGCGGACAACCTTTACAGTACCGCCATTTAAAGCCTTCTCAACATTATCCTACATGTGTATAGTCCGCTTTGAAGCGTCAAAATACTAAAGGCCTTATTTGGACGTGATCAGCTTTGCTCCGTGATATTTATAACTTTAACGTTTAGTATTCAACTCAACTCAACTTAAAGCATTTATGTCAATTAATCATTTACAGGCACTTTTGAATTGTCAAGGAGTCAGAAATATGAATCTAGTTTCCCATTCTAAATAGTAGGTACCTATGGAGAAGAACGGGCAAGAAACTCCATGGATACTCTTTTTAACCGACTTCCAAAAAGGAGGAGGTTAAATGTTTGGCTGTATTTATGTTCACCGATTTCTCCGTCAATTTTTTATAGTGATTCATGCGTTTGCTCTCTGAAAGCACGATTCGGTGAAGTGGAACTGATGATGAAGACCAGAGGTGGTCACCGGATCTACTCAATAATATGTATTTCATGGGTTGCGATTCGATGACTTTATTATGTTTGGTAAGCAGCTTATGCTCATCACAATGCATGTGGTGAAATGGCTCCCGTTCTTCTGGTGCTTACCAGGATAACTCCTCAACAATTAACGTTCCTGCATCGTGAAAAGCAATATTTTGTAAAAGGTGATGAGCAGTTGGCATTAGGCTATTGTAACTTAGATAAATTAATAAATGACCCGCAAAAAAGAGGAAAATAAAAAAGTTTTTGCAAAAAAAAAACGGACATTCAAAAAAAAAAATACTACAAAGTGAAAAATACCTTTAATTTCGGAAGTTGGTGGCAAAAAACTAAAATACAGATCCAAAGACACCGACTTCCGAAATTAAAGTTATTTTTCACTTTGTAGTGTTTTTTTTATTTGGTTGTCTGCTGATTTAACCTTGTTGCTAATGTATAAGGGTTCAGCAGCCTTACAAGTGTTCTTAAAAGTTACACTTGTAAGGCAGCTAAAGCGTTAGGACATACAGCTCGAAAAGTCTTTAGTCCTTTAGTTGCTGTCACTCAATAAAAACTTAGGGCTGAAAGTTTTAGTGTTTTTCTTAAAAGGACTATGGAACTCGGTTTGAACTACTGAAAAGAATTCTTTATACACAATATTCACATTATTCATTGTTAGGTCCTGATTACTTAACTCACAAATTAAAGTGCTAATTCAATTTATTTAAATTAACAGATGGTGGCCTGGATTGTATCTGCACTTTTTGTATTGGTATGTTGGACTCAAAAGTTACGGTTTGACCGCTGTGATCAAAAGAGAGATAATTAACGATGGCTTTAGCAGTAGTCGTAAATGTTCGGGTTGGTTCTACAAACACATTTGACAAATTGGATTATTTAAACTTTAATAATCTACTGGTATTTGAATTATTTTCTAAAATATTAATGTTAAACTCACCACAGATAATTACTGATTTATTACCAGTTACAAGTTTTGCCAAAACCTCTTCCATTACTGACTCAAATATAGAGTAGTTTTGATAAATTGGGGGTCTGTAAACGCACACTATATGACATGCCAACACAAGACAGTTCAATGCTATGTTCAACCGATAGTTCAACTATGTCTTTGCGAGTTGTTGATTTAATACAACTTTTAATTAGGATTAGTGAACCACGATGCAGCACTGATTTTCGGATAAAACAACTGGCAACACTAAAGTTCTCATAGTTAATTAATATTTCAGAATAATCAATGCTCAGTTATAATCAATAATGTCAAACATTATTTTTTTATAAAAACAATTCAATTTCCGATTATTTGGAGTTAAAATCTTGAATATTTTGATGAAATAATTTCAAGGATTTCTGCTTACCCCCTTTTCTACAGTTAACTATTTTCAAAGTCAACGTCATAGTCAAATCGTTTATTTCAAATAGGCACATAAAAGGCACTTTTAAACGTCAAAATTTACAAGAAAAAAGGATTGATTCTAATTGCCCCTTCCAAAAGGTAGTTTCGTATGGAGAAGAATGGGCAAGAAACTCCACCGCTCCAACGTCTGTAATATTTTTAACTCCAAAGAATTAAATCTTTGCCTATTTCACATTTAATTATCTTTGAACTTGGGTTATTATGTTCGTTATATGCAAGCGATATACGTATCTCAGAATGCACAATTTCCCTTATTCATTAAATGAAAGTTCTCAGAGAAACTGTATAAAACGCTGTGAACGTTATCAGCGCGAGCCCATCAGCGCGGGCGCTGGCTGCGGGGCGAGAGGGCAGGAGGGAGGGGTAGGAGGGACGGAGAGTGTTAGATAGCCCGGCGGCGATCATTGATCTCCACTCACGTAGTGTCTGTCAGTTCCTTCAGTGTGCAACGTGCATTGTGCAGTAAGCTTAATTTACTAATAGAATTACTCATGTAGGTATTCAGTGTTCTTTATTTGTGTGCAAAACCACAATGTTCTGTTACTTGATATCGTCAATATTTCGTTAAAGACCGTGTTTGTTCCTACCATTTACAATGTCAATATCCTCAGCCTCCATCCCTTACCTTCAAATATTACAGGTTCACGTGGCACACATTCTTCGTCCATACATTCGTAATAGTCGCCATCTTAGTAGTTGCAATGATAGTAAATACACAGCATCAAGCTGTGTGATCAGAACACGTGTACCGTGTACGCATCAGGTGAACAAATAACTCGCACACGATTTACCGTCAGCAGTAGCTGTTTCCTGCCATTTGGTCGCGTCACTTGGCTCGCCTCTTACGTCACACCTCCGCGCTCCGTCTCGCGACCGCAACAGTTGAGCGCGAGTGCATAACTTTAAATATTCATGCGCCATCACCACGCTATCACTTAGCGACAGATTATGCGCGATGAATATGCGAGCGCGCGCGTGTCGCGCCGAAACGCGCCGCGCCTCGTGCCGTCTGCACCCGCCTTTATAAATACTACATTATTATTTATGAGCGGCTAAATTTAGTGTCTCTTATTTTTCAAGTGGACCAAAGATGGCTTTTGTGTATTCAGCTCTTAGCAACTGAATGTTAATGAGAACCAAGCGGTGAGTATGTTTTAAAGCAAGTAATGCAACTTGCAAAGTTCAGATACCGCTAGTATGTGAAGGTATCTACTTCCACCATTTAGTTAATTTACTACATGGGGAGTTTAGCTATTGAGATAAAGAAAGCTAATAATCTGAAATGTCTTTTCATATTTTCCTCTTGCGATAGCACCTTATCTTTCCGTTATCCGGAGTCATATTCAACTTACAAGTACTACGCAAGCGTAGTACTTGTAAGTTCATACTTTTCTTGAACGAAGTACATAGTGTTCAGGATACGATCGGTGCTTTACTAATAAAATCTTGCTTCAAACTTGAGCGGGTTAAGACTACGAAATGTTTACATTAAATCTGAAGCAAGTACTTCTGTGCAGTAGAAACGCAAGTGACAAGACGTCGCGTAGCACTTGCTACGGCGTAGACCTTGCTACAACGTAGCTAACGCTGCGTAGCTTTATAATGAGGCCACAAAGAATCGATGTGTCACTGAATTTCATGTAAATGTGTCCGTTGTCCGCGCACCTTGCTGGCGCGACGTTATCCCCTGACTGATGGCGCTCATCCGTCGCCTGCCATCAATCCCATCCCTCCGTTCCTCCATCCCTCTCGCCACTTCCTTAGCGAGTGGCGGGCATTTGTCACGCACAGGCCTGCGATCTATTGCCACTTACTACGGATCTAATAATTACTGACTCGTTACGGATGCATCTGAATAGCATTGTAGCTTAAAGTGGGGCGAACGAAATTATGTCGTAATGAGAAGAGATCGGATCATTGGACTTCTATTTATAATTGAACCATAATCACATCGATCTTGATTATCAATATTATCGGCAAAGTTAGTGGTACATAGGATAGCCGTCGAAGATAATTACGACTAAGTATGCGTGAAACCTCCCAGGAGCTACCAGTAGGTGTGATGTTTGAATAATTCAGAAGATCGCTTTCGCTTGTCCCCTGGGAGGAAGTTTCAGGATTTTCGGCTTAGGCACCGTGAAAATTATTAGCAAAGCATGAATAAAACGATTTTGTTTATTTTCCTCTGAGGAGCGCAGACTATTAATATTTGATGCTCCTTCATTTTTTACTAGCTGTACTAAACTCTCCTCATCTAATATTTATTTTTTACGATCGCTTTATTTTGATATTCAACAATAACTTTTATGAAGCTGTTTTACTTATTCGCAATATGTCACAATGTGGCAACCCTGAGTAATTAATAAATGAAATGTCGGTGCGCTCACCGTGATTGCAGTATGGGGTACCGCGCGTATCCGTGTTGTCCTCCAGCGTTGCCGTGTCGTGCTGGCTGTCCTTAGTCCTCCTTAGTCCTCGGCTGCACTTTTTACTCGTCCTCAAGTCCCTTTGTCGGGCCTCGGTGTCGGCCTTTGACGGCCGCTCGTGTACCGGCAGAGCGAGCTCGCGGCAGATTATCTTTTATCTGATGTTTAACTGGTGGCAAGAATTAGCCACCATCTTCTAGGGAGCAGCGAAGTGGTGTAAAGCTATCCTATTTAGCGTTTGCTACTTTAAATTCAGTTGCTCCTTTTTTCTGTAAACTTAATAAAAATATAGTTAGATGACATTTTGTAGTAAAGAATTTATGTTTATAGTCCGCAAAACTTAATGAGGTTTTCATTGAAATAAATCCTGCTGAGGTATAATAAAAACTTCCATGGTAGGCCGACTAGCGGCCGGCGCGTGGCGTCGCGTCACGTCAAGTTTTTATGACGTCATTAATCTGGCTCCGGAGGTCGAAGTAAATCTTATAATGCCTTGATGAGCTTACACCTGAAAATAAGAAAACATGAAAATGAAATATTAACTCCTTTACTTCTATTTCGAAAAATATTAAAAAAATTAACGAGTCCAAATTAAGCTAACTTCAAATTTTACATTCAGGAACTGGGTGTTTCTGAATTAAGAATTTGTAGTTGAGAAATAAAACTCATACCTACGAAAAGTAGGTATGAGATTTAAAATTTCTAAACTTTACAAAAAACGTAAGAAATTTGGAATTTCGCCGTCTATATTGAAGAAAACATCCTAAGTAATGCTAAATTGGAGTTTGACAAGTTCTCAAATTCCATTCAGAAACAGAGTGTCAGTTCCTCAAATAACTTATTTCAGCAATCTTAATTATCACGAACAAAAATATGGCTTACATAGTTAATTAGCAGAGTTTTATAGTAGTTGGCAACACCCAGCACTGCTAGGTCGCTAGATGTTCTTAACGGTAGACTAGCACAAGGCGTGTGATCAAAGTCGACTCAACTCGTGTTCACAGCTTGTATCGACCACAAGTTATACACGACTGTTGCGGTTAATCTTTAGTGCAAGATACTGAACTATTTGTCCTAGAGGTAATAGTCGTGCTTCAGTGAGTTTTCTCCGTAGAATTAGCGGGAGTGAAATCTGTGATCGTATCAATAAATTGACAAATAAACAATGTTATAATATTTTGATATAACTTTTGTACATGACCAGTCGACGGCGATGCGGAGGAATTTTTCGACGCCATATTTTAGTTTGTTAATAGTATTAGTCAAGTTAGGTTACTATATTTTAATTTTAATTACTGTAATTTCGTATTTGTAAATAGGGATATTTTAGTTATTCATGTATTGAAAAGAAACTACTTAGAAAACCTTCTAACCAAATTAAAATTAAATAAGAGTTTTGTACACGAGGTCAATAAATAGATATTTGAAGATATTATGAGTGAGTCGTAGTTTTGTTAGTTCAATTATATTTTATGCTTTAAAATTATAACAACAAGTGTTTTGGTGAAAACTATGATTTATAGAAATTATGATTGATGAAAACAGTCATAGTGTAACGTTGTAACGTTCCGTTTCTTAAAATTAATTGTAAATTACATAGATTAATGATTAAACGTTAAAATTAGGCTTCTTTTAAGCATTATGATATTTGTTTACTTTTATAAAACCAAATTGCCAACGTCTTTATTCAACGCAATGCGCTTGACTTTGGGGTCGCCACAAGAGATCTCGTTCGTTCGGATAGCGATCCTCTGTTCCCTCTCCCCTGTCACCGCCCCAGCAGATCCGGCAGGCCCGGCCGTCGATTGTGCGCGCAGAGTCGTGAGACCGTCATATGCTGGCTTCGGGAGCACTTCTTCGCGTCGCACATTCTCAGCGGCGCGACCTTCATACGTGGGTCCTCCGGAACAGCCACGGTGGTGGCTGTTTGTTGTTTTTAATACAAATATGAGTCTATTAAACTCAGTTTAAACCCCATATTGGGTATGTGTTGAACAATGTCACTTTTATATTTTGTGTACCTACATAGGTAGGTCATCTTAGAACGTGTGCCTTTTTGCTCATAACCACATAATGTTTTAAATTAGTATGCCTTCTGCTTTAATATTTATTATGCAACCTATTTGCCATTAGCTCTCTGCATTATATGGAAATGTTCCATACTTTAAAATGTGCAAGTCATGTCGTCCTTCTCACTTCCATTTTTTGTAAACTCCGTACTGATTGTGACAACCACATACCACCTTCATTAACGCACTAGTACATCTCGCTTTGCTTATGCTTTGGTGTCACGATCAGCGGGGATGATTTATTGGCCGTCTGTGACACGCTGGACGTTATGTTTCCAGGGTCCTAAGTTCCGGCTTATAATCTCCAAAGTTCCGGCTTATCATCTCCAAAGTTCCGGCTTACCATCTGCCCAAGTTAATCCGGAATTACCGGAGGCATCCGGGCGCTAAGTTCCGGGCCACCTCCTTGGAAGGGAAACCTGCACTAGAAGGAACTCCGCGCCGGGTATTTATTTTACTCGCGTGGCCGCGGCGAGCTCGCCCCAAGGGTCCGGCAAGTCCATCCGCCGACCGTCACCTTTCCTGGCGTCTGCAGCATGGCACATCGCTGCGGACATCATTACGCCAGGCTGAGCCAGGAGAGTACTGCGCTACTCCTAAGGGAAATTAAGGAAACTTGTATCCATAAACATACCTACCCTCTTTTCTCATTGTTATTCAATATACTTTAGTCTTATCCACCACGTAACTCTTCCGTCACAAACATAGTTTAGTATTTCCACCGGTACACCTCCAACACGTTATATTTATAAAAGTCGGTAACGTTACGTCATAGAAAAAAGTGCCCTATACAACACATTGTTGTAGTGTTCCTAGTCCACAATACAATCTAAGTGCAATAACATGCCATCGGCTGATAAACAGCGCGCAACTTCTGGCAATTTACCGCAGTTGCGCAGTTCAGCACTATCGGAAATACTTGATAAATAGCTGCGAATAACCACAGCACTACCTAGCTTATCATAATACATTGAATTTGAAACTCTTAGCTAAGGGCCGTAAATATTAAAACTTCTCTGGACTTTAAAATGTGGATCGTTTCGGTGAAGACTGCTCCAAAATTTTCCACGATTTCGTTCTCTTGTAGGTATGATGCGATGGCTGAAGCTTGGAGACTAATCAGCTTTGGAATAATTCTAACTATAATAATATTTATGAATGAGAAAGTTGATGAGTTTGTATTGACAGCGGAGTAGGTAGTTTTTATGTACACCGTTAGCAGCATCTGCAATTTTACAAAGTCGTGTGCACCGAGTGGCCGAGTTTGTGTCATTAAGGCATAGCCATTAATCTCCCACTGCTAGCCAAAGGGCTCCCTACTCTCTTTCTACCTCTCTCTGTCCAGTGCTGCTAGGATCAATCTTTATTAGAGGAGTCCAGGGCATCCTGATTATCTTTAGTCATAATTAAAGCCTTAATCTTGTAATTTTAGTAGAATGTACCCAAGAAACACAACACATCAGTAAAGGCGTGTGCGAAAGCAAGTGTTCCATAATATAGACGTTGATAATTACTTAAATGTGATTAATAATATGAATCTCGTGGAGCGAAGCCTATTACGTGTAATTTGTAATTAAAATTAATAACATGCGCGCGGGAGTGTGATGTGCGCTTATCAAACCGAGATGTATCGATGTTCCGGGTCGCGATTACACTATCGAGTGTTCGAGTAGTAAACACGGGAACTATGAGTAGATTAGTGTCTAAATTATTAAGTGATATAGTTTAATAGTTTTTCAAGTAGACAGTAATTGCAATAGGCAAGTTAACGTTTTATTTTTAAAGTGGTTTTAAATTGCTTCAAATGCCAAATTGAGGACATATATAAGTTGATATTTAGTAAAATATGCGTCTTCATTTTAACATTTTTGTACAACGAATAAACTATGTTCTCATTCACACATTGCTTTCTCATAAAACAACGGGCTTTTTCCGGGCATAGCTCCAATTTCGGGTTGTAAAAAGTATATTTTTCTGAAAATCTTAATTGCAGTACAATACAGCCAGCAATTCACTCGAAACCCAGAAATGATAGCCCTGAAGTAGTTTTAGGATTCCATAATAAATAAAATCCACATTATTTCGTTGAGTTGAGCCACATTTTTTAAAAGCCCTGAGTAGTATTACCATTTGCTTAATTTGTCTGGCATGTCAGAGTACGTTATTAATATTTTTCTTATTTTTGTTGTAAATAAGCTTCAGAACCCTTATTTAAACCTCCTCGAGGCGAACGTTATATGATTCTCTAGGTTTATGGTAAACTGGTAAATATTCATGTTATATTAACATGGAGTTGATATTATATTGCAACCCATGGACCCTTTCTCCCGCCATCAGTGACGGGCTACACTCGCCACATAGATAAGAGCTCACGGAGTAGAAATACATAGAGCAAGCAAGTCACGCAGGGCCCGCGCCGCGCCACGTTCCGGTGTGAACACAGCGACAGTGGCGCCACCTCGCAGTGCACGCTGTTTGAACTACTTTGATTCATTATTGAGTCTAGTACGCGTGAGTGGGCTAAGGTTCTCGAGGTCTGGGGTTTAATTATTATAGAATTAATAATATATATAAAAATAGTTGAAAAGGAAATTACGTTGTACCTACGTAGAACACTTTCACAACAGTAAAACAAAATAGTAACATGCTATTATTAGCGAAGTGTGCAGCATGTTACATACTTACTTTTCTTTTAGACCTGACATCTTATTAGAACACCTGTGTGAACGCTTCCTTTACCAATCTCTTTGTTTATAGAGGCCGTGATGTCGTACCGTAAGAAACTGAGCTCCCAGTGAGTGAGTGAGACTCAGTGAATCTCAGTGAGAGTTGGTGATTAATGCCGGCGTAGATTAGTGCCGACAAATGAGAGTTATTAACTAGAGAGCTGATGCCAGCCCCCGCTATCGCTCTGAAATGTTTTGTATCATAATCTGTTGTTTTTTATATTAGAGATCATATTTTGTGTTTTTTTTTTCCAGATGTTAGTGAGGATATTATGAGAATTTTGATTCGTGCAAAATTTATAACACCACGAACAGTGGGAATTTCGCTAAATACTAACTCAATTAAGAGCCGAGAAAATTGAAATAGACACTAACACAATACAATTTAGGTTTTGTTAAGAATTAAAAATAGGATCTCTCTTAAAATTCATTATAAAGTTATCAGTTGATTTATTAGACAACTGCGTTGTTCACTGTAACACTACGACCCCCCACGACACCTATGCACCGGGCGCCGGGGGGGTGAGGCGATGCACTGCCCCTGAGGGAGGTGGCGACACGGGGAGAGGACAACAATTAGGCGACATTCCGGCGCCTGCAATCTAAGTGGAATGCCTTCAGGTGAGCGAACGATTTATCGGCCGCAAGCGCAAATTTGTAGGCGAACCGCGCGAGTGTCCCGGGTTTAGGTCAACCGTCCACGGCTACGTAGCGTGTGAACGAAGAGGTTTGCCACGTCAGCTGCGCGGCTCATTTGTTTGCCAATACCAAGGCAACGCCACTACCTACGGTAGTGGCGTTGCTACTACCCGGAGCTATGTGTATCACTATAAGTTCGTAATCTCGTTAATTCATAACGGCATGTCAGTGATCAAACGTCAAAAAGTAATGTCAAAATAATAAGAGATTACGGCTTGTTATTATGTACGAGTATGAGGTTACCAAATGCAATCAATTTTTTCAATGGAGTATCAGTGACACGCTGGAAAATCATAATGACGCCTTTCAATTAGGAGATAGCCATATCTGTAAAATTCAACAATGACGGTGGCAATGATCAGCCTTTCCGACGCAATTGCGTTAGAAGTCTTGGCCCCCGGGTGTAGCGTGACTGCGGGTCGCAATGGACGAACCCACCTACATTTTCACACTAAATGAAGGAATGTACACGGGCGTAGCTTAGCCGTGGGCTGCTGTGGACCAGCGGCTTTATACACCACATCGCCACGCGGCGGCAGCCTTACTTCTTGTTGCACTTTTTGTGCTAGTACAAGTCTTGTCACTTGGATGTAGTGCTCCGGTACATTGCGAGCTCTTTCTAATTAGGTGTCGCCTGCGCTTTGAAGACGTGAACTGGCTGTGGGGCAATCAATAGCGAGGCTGTGTAGGTGAAGTTTAACTTAGATTGTTTATTTTAATCAGTATGTTTGTAAGGTTTTTTTATGATCAATGAATCCCGATAAAATTTATTTTGTTTTGTAATAATTGGGCAGACAAACATTCTCACAAAATTCACTGGCCTCGCCTTCACGACCCTCTGAAATCGTTAGCTGTTGAAAAAAAAAACTTGAATCGCCGCATTTGGTTTGATATACCTAACTTCTCAAAAAACCTTTATCATAGTCAACTTATTTTGCACGCATGAGGGGTCACAGAGTTCATTGCTAACAAAATCCTCTCCTAACATACAACTTGTGGTCAAACTTTGCACGGGTCACAGAGAGCAAATAAAGTCTTAAACAAAACATTTGGACAACAGGTAGGTACACTGGTACAGGCAGGTTCCACAATTATTATCTCAAAAAGTTTGCTTTAGTGGTCACCTTGTGCTACATCACATCCAGAGCGTAGCGTTGTGCTACGACGTAGCTGACGTCACCGCTACGCTTGCTACGCCGTAGCAAATATTTCTTTATTACGTTTCTGTTGTTTCATCTATTCCCGTCTATTTTAAACGATAGTATTTAAACCGAGCACGTAAAGAGTGATATTTGTTATCAGCGACCCTATTCTCAACAACTACACACACATTACGCAAGTTACTAAGCGTCTCGTTAGTTTATTTAAGCACCGGACACCATACCCCTAACTATGAAAATAAAATAATCCTAAAATATCTATTATGGGAACATGTTTTCATTAGAGGAAGGGCGTAGGGTCACATTTGTTAAATATTCATGCGGCGAAGTCCTAAGCCGGTTTATATTAAAACTAGCGCTGCGTCAGCTCACCCTCACACTCGAGATTAAATTATTTCGCTTATTATAATCTGTTTTGTGTACAACGGATCGTTGGTGACGTGATTAGGGTGACGTCATGGTGCTGACGTCGTGTCATTGTGTTTATGTTATTTCTTGCCACAAATAAGAGTAGGTGTAGCGTACGTAACTGTGTCAGTAGTGGCCAGTGGAGCATTTGTTTCGGAGAGGAAAGTGATTTGTTGTTTGTTAGGCGTTATTTACGGACGATGCATCCAGTTGATAGAACACTATCAGATAAACCATACAGTACACGTTATTGTAGCCTCATGGGGCTTATATATTTTTTTAAACTAGCCATAAAACAAATTAGGATGAAATGCAAATTTGCGCTTGTCCCGAAAAATGTGTTAACTTTTTAGTTGCCTTTGAATAGAGGTATATACTACTTAAATCGATTGCGGGTTCGATTCATACTTCTTACTCTATATGTATGACCATTGAATACTTTTTCCTCTGCAAACGTGCTAAAAGTCAACTTATAAACTAAACTAAACTACTTATTAAAAATATTGAATTTATTAATTCACTCCCAAGTCATGGAGAGAGGCCTTTGCCCATCAGTGGGATGATGCAGGCTAATAGTAGTAGTAGTAGTGATTCACTCACTGACAGATAACGCACAGCTTAAACCGCTGGGTTTAAAAGCGTGAAATTTTGAACAAGATTTCCTTATTAGTATTGAGAAGGACTTTTGAAAATTCATCCCATAATGGAGTTAAATAGGGGATGAGAGTTTATAATAGGTCTTTACCTATGAAATTGCCGTTTTGTATGAAAAAATTTAAACGAATTTTTTTCATGAATTTTTTATTTGTATTAATCGAAGTAATCACCCATGCAATCAATGCATCTTTGCCATCGCAGTGGCAGTTTATTGATGCCCTTCTTAAAGAAATCAGCTGGACGGGAGGCAACAAATTCTTCAAAGGCATTTTGTACTGCCTCTCGGGTATTAAATTTTTTTCCCGCCAAGAAGTTATCCAAATTCTGGAAAAAGTAGTAGTCTGTAGGCGCAAGGTCTGGTGAGTAGGGCGGATGACGGAGAGCTTCCAACCCCAGTTCTTGCAACTTGGAGACCGTCTGCTGTGCAGTATGAGGTCGCGCGTTGTCGTGCAGGAGCAGCGGAGACGAGCGATTGACCAATGCTGGTTGGAGATGCGCCAGCTTCTCCATCATTGTGTTCAGTTCTTCACAGTACACATCTGCAGTAATGCTCACCCCGTTTGGTAAGAAGCTGTGATGAATCACACCGGCGCTAGACCACCAAACAGTGACCATCACTTTTCTAGGGGTAAGTTTTCGTTTAGGGCATTGTTTAGGTGCTGAACCAGGATCCAACCAACTTGCTGAGCGCTTACGGTTATCAAACAGAATCCATTTTTCATCGCAGGTAACAATGCGGTTCAAAATTCCTTCATTTGTGTGTCTGTTGAGCAGTGCAAGGCACGTCTCGACGCGTACTTCGCGCTGGCGATCATTGAGTTCGTGGGGCACCCATTTGTCAAGCTTTTTTACCTTGCCAATTTGACGCAAATGGACCAATATTGTTTTGACGCTAACGTCGAAAGCTGCTGCTAATTCAGCCGTAGATTGTGTATCATCAGCTTCCACAATCGCCTTTAATTCGTCATTGTCGACCAAAGTCTTCGGACGACCGCGAGGTTCATTTTTCAGGTCGAAATTTCCAGAACGGAAGCGAGCAAACCAATAACAGGTGGTGCGTTGGTTTGTAGAGTTAGCTCCGTAAACGTCGTTGATGTTGCGTGCCGCTTGTGCCGCGTTGCTGCCACGACGGTACTCATATTCCATAATTACTCGAATTTTTAACGTATCCATGATGACGAAAAAGATTGAAATGCGATGAAAATGTAACACTAATCAATAAAGAAATGACTACTTTTAGAAAAAAAAATCCATGTTTTTAAAATAAAATTAATTTGAAATTAGAATTCATAGCCAAACAAAAATTATTTTGATTTGAAATGGCCAGTACTGCAGAACGGCAATTTCATAGGTAAAGACCTAATATACAAGTTCGTAATTTTTGACGATGGGCAATCCCATCGGACACATAGCTTGTTCCCTATATTAAATGAGAAGTCTCAGAGAGAAAGACCCGTGTTTAAATATTGAACAAACTGCTTAACAGAAAGTAGTTCCAGTACCGTGATAGTATTTTTTTATTCCTCTACACAGGTTATGTACTTACAAGTAATATTCGAGAATAGTGCACGAACAAGGAGGGTAGGTAGAAGGTACTCATAAGTAGATACATTGATAATGTTGGTACAGTGGTATAAAAATGAACTAAATGGCAGTAATTACTGGGGCTTGTTGTTTGTTTCATGTTCCTCATAAATTAAGAAGTACTAGGTACCTCGCGAGTCCTAGGTACCACACGAGTACTAACTAGTTAAAGAGCTCGCGGTAATCTGTGAATAATTGAAGCTGCAGGCTCCTGGCTTATGCAGCACCGCTTGTGGACATTGTGAGCATACTTTATTACTAAATCTGTAATTCTGTGGGTTTTAGATGATACATTAAAAAAGTTTAACCTTTTAAAAAAGGCTCTAAAACGGGCACTGACCTCGAAAGGAATGGTAACAGCAATACAATGTTGATAGGGTGCTTAAGGTTTCATTGACAGTGGCACATATCGGTTATCATTGTGATTCGAGTGTGATATTTTTTCCAATTCAAATTTGTATTCAATAAAAAAGAATTGTGAAAATCAAAAAAATATACGAGTCGACTTGAGGACCTGCTCCTTTTTTTTCGTCGGTCAAAAAACCAATAAGAATCCCTTAGATTCCATGCATTAAGATCAAGCACTTGTGTAGTTTGTAAACTTTTGTTTGTATGTCTGTCATGCACCTGTAAATACAAGATGCGTGCCTTTCCTCTCTGTAACACATTGTAATAGATTATGTTTTATAAAAGGTTTTCATCAGATTTATAGCAGACCCTCACGTGTTCACGCTTGCTGTAGCCGCGGGGTGGGCAGGGAACAGGCAGGAAGTAATTGAGCGATAACTCAGCTCCGCGGGGGGTGACAGCGCCATCTAGCGGACACATGCACAGGGTTTTTTGTTCATGATAGGTAAGTAAGAAGTTGACGTTAAGGTAGGTACGGAAACTTAAAAAAAAACACGACATTTTTTTCGTTTTTAGGGTTCCGTACCTCAAAAGGAAAACTGAACCCTTTTAGGATCTGTTCGATGTCCGTCCGTCCGTCCTTCCGTCCTTCCGTCTGTCAGTCTGTTAAGACCCTTTTTCTCAGGAACGCGTGGAGGTATTAAGTTAATTTAAAAATCAAATACATCTACGGTCCCTTGAAGCTCTAAAAATCAAGCTTGTAAGTCAACACAATAAAAAAATACGGCCATTTATGAGACTTATATTTTGATACTCGAAAATAAATCCCTACCTGTCCTACTTCCCGTTGACCTAGAATCATGAAATTTGCCCAGAAGCGAGGTCTCACAGCACAAGTAAAGGAAAACATCCAAAAAGCGTTAATTTTTAGGCGAATCACAAAAAAACATGCGATTAAAAACTTACATTTGCAGTTAGAAAATTGACCGTGACGTATATCGATGTATGGGAAAACATATTTTTCAACTACAATGTTAAGTTTGTTCTTGGGATAAATTCATCCCAACTACGGAACCCTTTATTGTGCGTGATCCCGCACCCACTTGGCCGGTATTTTTTTACCTGTTAATATTAACCTGACCTCCTTTGTCTTCATCCTCCTGTCCGGATTAAATTATTAGTAATAAGATTGTATTTTATTTATTTGTGTAACGGACTGGTGTCCAGAACTCTACAACTCAGCGTGTATTTTGAGTACAAAATCGATCATTTGATCCATCCCAGTAATAGGATAGCACTGTTCTAATTATTTACATAGTTTTACACGTGTAACACAAAACGTCGAAGCGATACCTATACCATATCGACATGATGGACCGTACTCAAACATTTGTGAGATTTGATTCTCGTGTCCTCCCAATCAGCCCGAGACAGAGCCGGGAGCGATCAATAGCTAACAATAAAATGATCAAAACGAAGCCAATGAAATTCTAAATCTATGACATTTGGGTAATCTAATCACATAGGGGTTCTGGTTTCACGAACATTATTATTTATTTATTTTACTTTATTGAGACATAAAACAGTAACACATAAATTAAAAACTAGGCAAACGCGTATCCCGCACCAATGTCCGCGAAATTATGGTTTTTTCATAGTTTAATTCGTGCGTTGATTTTACAAAAAAGTGAGAAGAACATGTACGTATTTTTGGAATAATAGGTATTAGATAGCTATTTCAAAGATTCAGTAGCCATCTTTTTAACTTAAAGTGTGTAACCGCGAAAATGTCCAATTTTATGAAGTGGGTGGGAATGCAATTATGTGGCACTAATTGGTAGAATTTCAGCCCATTTGTTAGAACACATGGAACATTATAATATGATATGGCCCCACCATTACTGGATACATTTCTTATCAACATACGATGACTTTCAGTTCCCAAAAATTTTAAATGCCTAAAGAATACACGGTCACGTGAGCAAAGCCGTAGGCGCAGCTAGCTGTAATATATTAATGATATATTATAATGTTAAAATTAAAATGATTGCTTCATGACTTGACACAGGATGAAATTGAAAACTTGCGCCAACTCGAAATAGGAATTTCAGTAACTGTTTCATAATCATTATAAATTGTTATTAGGTACCCAAATCTAAATTCTTGATAAAAGTCATGTAATTATCATCTTAGATAGTGCAAACTAATTTATTGCCTTCAAATAGACACGAATTACAGACGTTGCAGTAAAAAAAAACTATTAAGAAAATAAACGTATCAATTTTAGCGCGCGCTTAAGAGCAATCCATTCATCGCAGAGTTCACAACATAAAGCAAGTTAGCAACTCGTTGAGCTTGCGGTCATTTACCTAATTTTGACCGTTACTATGACAAAAAGAACGAGCGACGATGCGGCGACCTCACCAAATCGCTTGCCTACGCGCACATATACATGTGCATCCCTTTCCTTTCTCTCGGCTGAATGACAGGCTCTAAATTTTCTTTATAACATGTTGAATTATATATTTTAATCTGACGTACCAATTCAATTCCTTCGTGTATGTCTCTTGTCTCTTGTCAAGTTCAAGACACTGCTATAACCTAAGGGACACACTTAGCGTGATTATTATGAGCACAGTCAAGATAGATACAGACAAATGTCTCCTAGGAATAGCGAAGCAGTAAATGCTTTTACGTGGATTTTAGTTTTCCACAATTACTTTATGAAATCATAATTATAGTTGATAATAAATAAATAGTACATATGATAAGCAATATTAAAAGAGTGTGGTAGATAATCATAACACTCGGTAGATGTCAGTTGATTTTATACAGTAGATATTTATTTTACTTTTATGGAGCCGCCCGCGCCCGGCCGTCCTCCATTGTCGAAAAAATAATGAGACGTCATATAACTCGGGTCATATTACATGCGGCTGAGCGTACCTGTCGTGCGGCACAATGTATCCAGGGTATTGATACGAGGTCTCCCAATATACCTGATATGGACATTTTACGACGGTATTAAGCTTTTTATGTATGAAGTATGGGCAGGGAGGGACCGTCGCGCAGGTATTACACAAGTAAATCACTACTGAATATTAAGTATGGAATGCATATCAGATTTTGCAAACAAAGATTCGGTAATACGGTTATTTCGTGACGTGTAATAAAGTACTTGAAGCCCACTGAGGGTTTCAAATACTTTACATAGTAATATTTACGTTTTTATTCAACTCCGGGTTAGTGCGCATGTACAGCCAGTGTGTTACATAGACATGCAGCAAACACACATCATATACATAAACTCACGCCTCTTTTCCATAGGGGTAGGCAGAAACTTGAGAACGCCACCTGTTACGATCCTTACATACTCTTTTTGCTTCACATCAAAAATAAGAATTCCGTAAAATGTTTCTTTGTTACAGGTGCTTGAAAAACTTATTACGGTGAGGTTGAGCTGTTTTGCATGATAAGTATCTCCATAATAAGTAAAGCATAGCGTTACCTTATTGATGAGCACAAGTGGAGCAGTCGCGCCAGCGTGGGTGAGCTGGCTCGGAGCTATTTGCGTAAGAATGCGCCGAAAGTTGTCGACATTAGAGCATAACAAGATCAAACAAGTGCTTTGCGAACAACTTGTAACTTGTTTACTTCCCAATTTAAATGTTAAAATAGCCGCTATTTTGTCGTTTAGCAACTCGTAGGACCGCTCGCTAACTTGTTGCGATGTTTAACTCTCTTCTTCAGGCTATCTGCAAACAAATCCACGTTTATGGTTAATGTTCCAAAAGAGCTATGTTGCTATGTAAATACAGACATTTGGGTGTATTTTTGAGTACGTAATATCAGATTGTATACGACATACACGAACAGGCCGGCAGTACTGCCTCCTATACAGAAAATCAACAATGTTACAACATTGATAAACATTTTTAGTTAAAGCCATTAAATAAAGGGATAAACACTATTTCGTATTTTGAACAATATAAGAAAGAGTGGAGAGTCCGCTCGGACAGCCGTCTGGACGTAAAAGTTGATCCCAGGGATAATTATTCAAAGTCATAAAATACGCCTTTTATTGTCTCTTGCTGCAAGCTTAGCACGAGCACCGTTTGTCGACAGTAGAGTAGACAAAAATGACGTTCCGTGTAGACAGTACGTCGGCAGCAAAGTAGAAAGAGTCAAGTGCACTTTTTACGAAATTCACTCTTTTACATAATTCGACTCAGAATTCTTTGTTTTGACATAGGATTTTTTTATGTTTGATTCTCATTTTTTATTGATATTAGGTCACGTATTTATAGACAACTACAACAATTTTTCTCAAAGTGTCGAAGTACCGTATTTTGAATCAAAAAAATATTACAGTAACATTGGCCTTAACCATTTCCTTGGTAATGGTGCCGATTGTCTAGTCTCTAATGCCTCTAAACTAAGTAGATTAAAAATCAGCAAAAATTTAATTTATTCCTGTTTTTCTTTTATTTAGCTTATATCTCAAAAATGGTGTGTCCTATCGCAAAAATAATGATAATTTCGACTATTATTAATTTTAACTATTCATTGGTAACAATGACATTGATTCTGTGTTCACGAAATTCAATAAAACTGTCTCATGAAGTTATGTTAAAATACAGGGTGACTAAATCTGGACCCGCCAGAGCAAATTCGCATATAGAGGAGGTCATTTATTTACTAATTATTGAACCTTACTTTCCCTTGCTAAAGTTTTATGGTTTGGGAGATATATAAATTTTTATACTTTATTGAGATTTTTCCAAAATTTGACTTTCAACCATTCATAACCTTTTTTGCATTATTTTAGTAGTTTTTTTATTATTTGTTGGTAGTCATAAACATTGGTGGTTGAATACCTCGGAACTTCCCTCAAACTAGGGTTAAAAAATAAGATAATACGCTTTTAAAAAAAGAAATACTAAAAAACAGTTAGGAAAAATAAGGTCTAATCATTAACAAATGACCTCCTCTATATGCGAATTTGCTATAGCGGGTCCAGATTCAGACAACCTGTATAGATTACAAAGTAATTTACTAACTTTTATTATATTTTAAATCAAGGGCTTTGAATAGAATTGTAACTAAAAATTGGTCAGACAATTAGAAAATTCCATCGCAATAAATAATTACTTGGCCATAATTACTTTTAGAGGCTTTCATTATCTAGTTTCGGATTAATTCATTATTCTGGAAACATTGCTGGATTCCTTGAATTTAAAAAAAGTTTAAAGTTTAAAATAAGTTTATTTCATACAACTTTTTGGCTTAGCATTGCATGTCGAGGAGTCTCCATTTAAGCATAGCAATGCCTGTAGTTGAAGACTCCGCTCTTCCCTTATATTATAAACGTACAAAGGCATACAAATAAACAATAAAAGGAAAAAAACAAAATCAATATTAGGATAATTTTTTACAAGTGTGTGTGTGTGTGTGTGTGTGCGTGTGTGCGTGTGTTTGTGTGTGAGTGTGTATGTTTGTGTGTGTGAGTGAGAGAGATTTTGAGTGAACCTGAGTGACTAAATGAGCAAATAAAATAACTCTAATAATATACATTATTAAGTAACACGCTGCAAAAGTAACTCTGTGTCATCATAATCTAAACTGTGAAGCCATAATATTAACTCTTTTTTACACTCAATTATTTTTTTATTATAAATATATATTATTTTATTTATTTTATTGTATAAAAAAGCTGAGCGGTTTTTATATTGTCTGCTGGCAAATTCTGTCCTAGCTATGGGAACGTTTACTATGTTGTGTTTATTTCTTTTTCTTAGTATTTTAGCATCATACGGTATCTCTTTGTGCTTTTTGAGGATGCTATGAAGGATATACAATTTTCTCACTGACAGCAGATTACATAGTTCATAAAGCTTGTCAGTAGGGAATCTTCTTTTTTTGAAGTACATCACCTTAAGCATCGCTCTTTGAGCGCGTTCTACCCCTAGAAAACTAGATTTCGCTGCCCCACCCCATGCAGTTATACAATATACTGTAACAGACTGGACTAAAGACACATAAATTTCATTTATTAGATTTCTTTGGTTATTCTTATTTACATGTATTCTCCTTGGTACAACATATCTCAGCTCTTTGAATATATATATAAGTTTCCTTACTCGACTCATGACTTGTTCCAGTTGAGGATACCAGGAAAGACGCTGGTCAATAATCACTCCCAGATATTTTGCTTGGGTAACTTGTTGGATAGTTGGGCAATTGCAGCGAATTCTATCTGTAACAATGTCGCACGTGTGGATTCTTAACTTAAATTTCTTATCAGGTTGAACCCGATTATAAATATTAAAGCAAATGTAGTTGGTTTTGCTAGCGTTCAAGGTGAGTAGGTTAGCTTTTAACCAAGTTGCAACAAGAGCAAGCCCTTCTTCTGCACTTTTTTTAACATCAGCCCATGTTTCCCCTGTGAAGACGACAGCTGTATCATCGGCGTACGAGAATACTTCGGCATTATTAATATTCATGTTGCAGAGGTCATTTATGTAAATTAAAAATAGCGTAGGTCCTAGTACACTTCCTTGAGGTACGCCGTATGATACATCTGCATCCTCACCGACAATTTGTCCAAGTTTAACTTTTTGTGTTCTACCAGAAAGATAATCCTTAAACAGTGCCAGCGATGTTCCACGAACTCCAATAGCCTCAAGCTTGCGTAAAAGAATGGGAGTAGAGACAGTGTCAAAGGCTTTTCTTAGATCTAGAAAGGCTGCCATACATTTATTTCCTTTATCGAGCTGTTCGGTTACTAGTGAACTTAGTGCTATAACAGCATCTTCAGTTGACTTTTTTTGCCTAAATCCGAATTGAGAAGGTGACAGAATATCAAACCTATTTAGATACTGCAAAAGGCGAGTATTTATCAGTTTTTCTATAATTTTGGAAATTGCAGTTAAAACAGAAATAGGTCGATAGTTGTTGACATCGTCTCTACCACCGCTCTTATACACAGGTGTAATAATGGATTTTTTTAATGGGGCTGGAAAAACACCTTTTTGAAAACACAGATTGGCAAGGTGCGTGATAATTGGCACAACTTCGTTTTTAGCCAGCTTTAGGAAGCAAGTAGGTATATTGTCCCATCCGGGGGCACTGTCAGATCGTAGATTCATAAGCGTAGTACAAACTTCGGATGGATCAGTTTCCAGAAATACCATTGAGCTCAACTGTGATGGCGAATTATTTATTAGTTTGCTAAAAGATTTACTGCCGGGTGCTATGTTTTGGGCCAGATCTCTGCCAATACTCGCAAAATATTTATTTATAAAGTTAGCGGATTCTATGGGAGATGATTTAACCTGCAGCAATTCCAAGTTCTCTGTTCGTGTTTTATTAGTATAAGTAATATTTTTTATATTTTTCCAAAGAAGTTTATTGTTTTTGATAGCGTTAGTAATTTGTACCCTATTATATTTTCTTTTTAACTTTTTAAGGAGATTATTGCAGTAGTTTCTATACCGCGTATACGTCATTTTGGCAATTTCATTGTGAGGATCATTTCGTGCCTTTTTCTGTAACGTGTTGCGATTCCGAATACATCGCAGAATACCCTGAGTAATCCAGGGTTTTAATAAACGTTTACTGCTTGGCATGGTAATAGTGCGTGTATTAGCAGTCAAGGATTCAGTTATTGTTTCTATTAAAGAGTATATAACTACACTTGGGTCCTCAATAAACAGAAGTTCAGCCAAATTTTTGTTCCCCAGATGTAGGAGAGCACTGTTAAAATCTATAGTTGTTTTGATTTTATCAGGAATTATTTTGTCTTTTGCTTTAGCCAAAGAAAGAAAGATGGTATAATGGTCTGTAGTGGTAGTGCGTAAGATAGCTATAAATGCAGATATTTTTTTCGGATTAATTTTTAGCATAAAATGATCAAGGCAACTCATTTCTCTAGTGGGTAGTGTGTGCCCGGCCAGAATTCCGTGTGATGATAACATAGTAAGGTAATTTATTCTATTTTTGCGTTCGTAGTATTGCTCAGTTTCTCTGTTTTTCAAGTTTATATTTATATCCCCTGTGATCACAATGTTTCTTTTTTGTACGTTGAATGATTCCAAATGTAAACTTAAAGAGTCAATAAAATCATCTGCGCTTAAATTTGCAGGGGACCTATATACGCCAAAGACAATGTTGTTTAGTACCTCAATTTGTAGACAAGATGCATGCAAAAGTTTAACTTCTGTAACTTTATGTTTTAAAGATTTTTTCACATACGCAACGACTCCGTCATGTTTATTCGAAAGGTTTGTGGTATAGTAGCAATTGTAATTATCAAGTTGTGGTACAGGTTTATTTAAGTTAAGTTGGCATTCCGTTAATATAATGGTGTCTGTTTCAAATTTAAGACTAGATAATGTAAGTAAAAAGTCATCAAAATTGCAGCAAATGCCTCTAATGTTTTGGGAAATTACAGTAAAATCATTTTTGCTTATAGATGTATGTTTCTCAAGATCTGCACAGTCGCATTCAATTGACTTAGCAAGCTCTATGTTGTCTATTTCTTGTAGTGTCTGTAATGATTCACACGCGGCAGCCATTTTTTAAACAAGAAGTAATACTTGTCATTGCTGGCCATTGCATAAAATATGCACAGTGTGTTGGTGTGATGTTAGTGTTTTTCTTGTGTGTGTTTATGTTTGTTTGGACATATATTTTAAAAGTTTGTTTATAGTAGTTGTGTGTTCTACAGTGATTGATGCAAATATGTGTGTTATTTTGTTTTTTCGAGGTGAGTGTATATTTAAAAGTGATACAAATTTCGTAAAAAGCTAAGAAATTAATTAGAATTATAGAAATCAAAACGTTAAAATGATAAAAATACTGAAAGTCATGCCTTATTTTTAATGCTGGTGAGATCGTGCTCTGACTTGATCTGCACGCGTTCTTTATCACCGATACGTAGAAAGACCGCTCCATGAAAAATCCAGCATGTGTAGCCATTTGTTTTTGCAAATCCACGGACTTGAGAGAATAATTTGGCAGTCTTTTTTGTGACATTCTCAGACACATAGATGGGTTTCTTTTCTCCTTTCAAGCTAAAATATCCAGTGTGTAGCTTATCACTTAAGTCTTTATCTTTGTTGAATTTTTTTATAGTAGTTAGAACCTTTTCTTTCCTCAGAACTGTGGAAAACTCGACAATGATAGTACCCGTGCCATTATTTTTTTCCTGCGGCATTATTCTGTAGATGTCTTTAATGTCAGTGTCCTTAATCTCAGCATCAACTATCTTGCCCAGCTCAGACATAAAATTGTTTAGTATCTCTTTCCCCTCAAACTTATTCTGGTCAGAGACAAGTTTTGGCACATTTCGAATTTCAATTGTTGTTGAACAGGTTTTCCTATCCAAATAATCTACTCTTTCTTCCAGCGCAATAATCCGTTTCCTGTCCTCTTTCTTCTCATTTTGTAGCGATTCAATCTGATTCAGAGCCGCGTCGTACTTATCTGATAAAAAACTGATGCTTTCCCTAATCTCCTCGCTCTGTTTCTGCAAGGTCGCCTGCAGCTCTCGGAAGCGTAAATCTTGATCAGCTGCCAGAGAACTGAAAAGTGTACGCATTTCTTGCATAACATCAACAATATTCACAGCAATCGCAGTTTCAGTTTGAGGAGGCGTTTTCAACGCTCGCTTTTTATTTGTTCTGCGGGAAACATTGTCAATTTCATTCCCATGCTCCTCCAAATCCCGTCCAGACTCAGACTGCAACACTCCAGTACGCTCCTTTAGTTTTTCTACGTCTTTTTGTGGTGGGCTACGCGCTACTGACATGGTTGGCTCAGTTTAGGATCACTTGATTGTATTAGCTAGGAAGTTGCGGAGGTATAGTCACCTGCGTGAAACGGAAGTGGTCGATGCTCTAGATCTTAAATTTAGTAGGGTCCCGGAACGCAGCCGTCAGATGAAAAAACGACGGTTGACAATGACAGATGTCACTGACAAATGTCACTGACAGACGTCACACGACGACAATGACAGATGACCCTGGCCGAATGGCACTGAGAATGGCGTGTGACAATGACAGGTAGACTTGATAGACTTGTTAATTTTGACTCATTCTTGAAGGAGGAGAAGAGGCACTCACCGCGTCTCGCTGTATTCACAAGCAGTGGTCGCATGCAGTACCAGGGCAGCAGAGATCCAGTGGAGGTGTCGTGTCTTGTGTCGAGTATCTCCGGGGCGGGGCAGCGCTTCGCCAGTTCTCGAATCGTAAAGTAGTAGGACGTAACTTGGGTGGAGCCAGTGCGCGTACGCAGAAATGGGCGGGGTCTTCTCAGCCAGTGCCCGGGGTCCAAGTACCAGGCTCTCACGACCGGAAGAGTTAGATACCGTGTGGCACGCGTAGTTAACACTTGTATTTAGACACCTTCACGAGTCATATGCACTCCTATTTTTCTAGGCGAATTAAAATTTGACTAATAATTATTTATTTAAAAGATAAAAAGAAATACGGAGCCCAAAACACGTTAGCACCTTGCGGTGGTCCGGGGGGAGAGGAATTGAATAACTTTGTGAAACATTTTTAAAGAAGAAAGTTTAATAAAGCGTAATAATTAAGGGAACATTCTTTGATGTCAAAACATTATGTTACTGAAACAGATGAGTCTAATGCTTTACGGGTTGTTGTTTGGCTGTTTGTTTTCATTTAGCAAATTACTAGTGTCATTCCTCTATTGTGTAGTCAGACCTCGTAATTGCATTATCACCCAAAGGTTGACTGTAGCTTGCACGTCCTAAAACGACAAGGTCTGTTTGACTTCATGCCGGTTAGATAGTTTCAACCTTAGTGAAGTTTCAATTTACTGAGAATTGTTGTCAAAAGTGGTAAAGCAATTACGAGGTTGACTATACCTACTTATGATGGTAAATATATTCTTTTCTAAATAGGTTACGCTTCTAGACGTCAAATAATTACGAGCTTCATTTTGTGATTACATTTTACACAGTCTCAAGTATTAGCCACCACAGCTGCACCGCTCACACAAAGCCTTCGTTCTGCTTGGCACCTGCCATCCCACAGGTACCTCTACGTCATCGACTACCCTTTATATCCCCCAAATTATTTCCCTCTTGGTAAATTTAATCAAAGTGCCTGCGCTGAAATATTAAAGGTAAAATTGGTAGTTTGCCATCACGCAGTAAATAATATTCTTAATTTATTGGATATTATTAAAATTTATAAAGCTGTGTTGTTGGACTCTTTGCCTGCATATTTTGTTTTTAAATAAATTAATCGATGAAGGTGAAGATACTTGTAAGCTTAAACTGGTAAGCATCGTCCGATTCTCAAATATTTTGTGTTGGATCCCAGGCTAATTAGATGAAGCTAAAACAGTAATATCCTAAATAATTTGTCCTGAATAATGAATCCTGCACGTGTGGGGATTCAAGAAGCCTAAAATTATGCCATTTTAATACTCTATGACAATAGTTATCGTACTCATCTTGAACATCAATCGATCCTGTCGTTACCGGCTTACGTAACAACGTGATTGTAAGACAAAGCCATTGATGCGGCGCGTGATTAGCCGAACATACTGCACGTGTCGACTCTAATTGATTTCTATATTTATCGAAGGCTTACAATAGCAGCACGTGTAGAACTCGCGCGAAGAGCGGACGATGCGTGTTTTATCGAACACCGCTATAAAACGTTTTATGGCGCATTTTTGCGTATTTTGTGAGGAATACGGAACTCGCCTCCTCTCGGACTGTGAGGATACGTACTTGTGTAACGCGATAGAGAATTTTATGACGTTTAGAGAAATGTCGCAATAGAACAGTTATTTTTTTGGTACTTACTTACTTGAATGATAAGGCTTCATGTACAATCGGACGTTGGTAAATTAGTACCTAATATTATTGGAGAAATGGTGTTACTCGTAATATTCATACTTCAACCATTTTTTAAATAGGGTGAATGTGTAGCTGGGAAAGGCACCATATTATTTGATATTATAACAGTGACTACATTCATTAACCTAACACGGTTCCCTTAGCTAATAACATTGGTAGCGCAGCAGCCTGCCTCATAGTAAACAAACTCAACATTATTCTCTCTCCGCTATTTGCGCGGATGTTCCTGAAACAGTACGCAGGTCTATACAGCAGGTACCTACACGAGTTATACGAGTATGCCTCGTGTAGGACACACGCACAGACACAGTCAAACTGAATAGTAAAAAAATATATATCGGTGTACATTTGTAGGTACATTCGTATATTATGTTCTAAGCTTATGAAGGTTATAAATATGGGAATCTTACCCACAGTAGCAGACTTTACGAGTTCAGTTTGGTAAGGGTAGGATGGGGTAAAAAAGGGTTCCATCCTGCTTTAGTGTTGTCGGATGGGCGAGAACGTCGGCGGCTGGTTTACGAGCGCGATATAAACCTACTCATAGTACAACAGCTGAACACAAACACTGGGTAATGAGATTACACAATGTTGCTACGTACTGGGTTTGATTTAAAGTAATTTTGCTTGAAAGAAAAGAAAGAAAAATAGATATCAGCTTGATCAACGCAAAACAAACGCACACACACATTTAAGTTGAATCTTGTTTGTAAGAGTATTATTACCAATATATTTTTTTATTTACTTTTTTATTAACTTAGCTTTTGGTTTGATTTTGTTAGTAATCACCGTGTACGATCTTTTTGGATATAACGAAAATGTACAACTCTGATCCCCAAGATACAGACTCACGTCTAGTTTGGAGATCACCGTTCAAATTGCTATGTATGATGTACTTGATTATTAATAAATAATTTCAATTTCAACCACAGTCAGTCATAACGATGTTGTTAGTGCCTGGGGGTCAAATAACGGAACATACTCGTAGCATGATCACTGCTTAAAAATCCTTGTGTTATCGGTAATGTCTTCTTTGACCGTTCATTTGTTCGCGCAGATGTCATATTGCCAATAATTTCAGGACTGTCCGTCACATGATTACTAGTTTAAAAGCAAATAAAATATAATATATTCATACACCCACCCATATTTATTACCCACTGAGAGCGGTACCCTAGTGCCGCGGACGCCACAAAAACTGATACAACATAGCCGGTATTATTCAGATCCCTGCGTGCATTTACCGTGCTTGTATAGCTGGTATCATTCGTAGTCCAGCCCGCATTGCTCCGCGAGACACATGACACGTGTCGCGGTGCTGACTGGGCAATAATAACCTTCAGTCACAAGTGATGAGCGTCATACATTAGAAACCGTGAGCTGTTATCTTACTTCATCCGGGATGTATGGTACCTGGGGCTTCGCTGTAATGTGTTGTTATGATGAGTGATTTATGATTAGTAACATAAGCAGGTACTAAGTTTTTCATTATTATTTCTTCCTTTAAATTACTATAACCCTCGACATTTTCCTTAAATAGTATATCCGTGGTGATATTCCTCCCAAAATAAAAGCGTACAATTTGCCGGGTTTCTGACATAATAATATGACTTTGATCCCGCATATGTTGTGAGTGAGCCTAGAGACAGTAAGTAATAAGGAGTTATCGTCATGTCTCCATAAATAGAACAAAAGAGACTTCATCATGTCGGCCGGGGTCAACGCCCCGCGCAATATATCCATATTACCCTCGTACTAAACGAATAACTGGAGGGTTCCTACTTTCCGTTTTTGTTAGATAACTTAGTATCGTTAGGTACTCGTAGGATTCCGCCTCGACGTTGCCAATTAGTCTCTGTACATGATTGAAATCAAGCGGTCACGGGCCTGTAGACGAAGGGCTACAAGAAAGTCGTTAACCCGCGCCCGCCGCGTGCTCATCGTCCCGAGTAACAGATAGTACCACAAAACCTACCGATCGCACTGACACGAATCGTAACCAGGTAACTATCGGATACGACGAGCGCCACTTTTTGTTGAGATACCATCCTACGTACTACCATTCGTTTTAATGGGCCGATTAAAATGTTCATTGTGTTGTAAAACAGGGGATCTAGGGAGTGAGGCGGCGAGGGTCGGGGGATGACGAAAGATTGGAAAAACGCGGGTAATCAAAGAATTAATTGATTCGCGGCTAGCGGCCGGTACCTTTGTTCCTCGTTGTGAAATGGCCTTAAAAAAAGGGATTACGTTTGTTCCTGAGGGTTTATAAGAAATTAATTGTTTTATAATTGTTGCGGAGGAGAGCTGCTCGGATACCTGCGTTTGATTGGGAATCAGACGAGCTGGGGAGGTAGGAGGGCGGAGTCTTGTGCAAGTTGATATAAAGTAATTGTTTCGTACTGTAGAGCTTTTCACTTCAGATTTTGTTTTTTCGGCAGTTCGAAGTTCTGTTTTCAATGCATTATTTATAGGGATTTTACTTTTATTTAATTATGAAGTGTTGACTGTTTTGGAATGGAACATTGTATCTAGTTTTTGTACTTGGTTATTCATTGAGTTTTCTACAATTATTACCTACTTTAATGATATAGTAACGTAGCACACAAAAGGGACAACTTACGTTGAGCTTCGCTAGAGTTAACCTTACTGGCTAGGCTACTTAGCCGTTTTGGCCACAATAGTAATAGTACTATCGCGGTCAACACAAGGCGACAACGGCCGCAGCTGATTTCATAAAAGTGTGTTCGTGTTGTTCATAATCTAATGAGATTCTAGGAATGCCTGACTTGAGACAGCATTTTATTAATATTGTACACTAGCTGCTGCCCACGGCTTCGCCCGCGTATATGTCGTAAATTATCCCACAGGAACGTGCTACTGAAACAAAAAGTAGCCAATGTTACTCCTTATTATCTGCCAATGAAAATCCCGTCAAAATGGGTTTAGCTGTTTCGGAGTTTAGCCGGAACAAACAGACAGACAGACAATTTAAAGAAAAAGAAATGGTAATTTGTTATAAGTAACTTATATACTTTCATATGCATTTACTAAAAAGCTGTTATTTTGTCATTACAAGCAGACACTTAAATTTTGTTTATTTGTATGTATAGATATTGTAAAACGCACGAAATAACATTTGTTTTGGTTGACTGGCGTGACATGAATCACTAAACACGTTGGTTCGCAGGTCATTGCTGTTAGATACAAAACGCACTGTGTGTATTACACAACATTCATGTTTCATATTATGGTAATATTCACAACACAGGTCGACCTGTCATCGTGCAACATTAATTTTGTCAGGTAACATTTAGTAAAGCGTAAATGTTGTATTCATTGATTCATGTTACTTGAATGCAGAGAGATAATAATAAAACAATTTATTAATACAAACAGATATTATAAACATTATTAAACTTACGATACCTATCATTATCTGACTAGCCTTTACCCAACTATGTTCAGGTCAGTGTTGAAGACAACGGGGGTTAGGTGATGTAGGCGGGGATGATAATGTTCCCTTTACAAAGGAGTGAATTAAAACCAGCTAGTCGGAGGTATAAACAGTACTATATGCAGACATATGATTATTACACATAGGCATGACACAAGTAAATCAGTTATAAGTAGGTTCAACTGACGCACTAAAACAGTATCTTTATAACTTTTACTGACCTGCACTATTTGGAGCGCGGCGCGGTAGTAGGCGGAGACTTGTAGAGATGTTGGTTCACTGGATTATAGCTGGCTACTGACTCGATAAGCCAAGGGATGTTCGTTTTAGTTTTCGAGCATGGGAAATGAGCGTATTACTTGGCAAGCGTCAACATTCGTCAAGGCAATACAAACGCTAGGCTCGCATTTGGGAATCATTTACATGCTTGTGAGTGCGTCAGTGTGCTTCAAACAGGCAAGCATGGCGGACACCTAAGTTGTTTCTCCTATTGCGTTTGGTTTATCATACATGTGCTTTAAATATTGAAGGTAGGTAGATCTTCAATATTTAAAGCACTTTCTCTCCAGGTATAATTAATAAATTCCACCCTGGATATTAGAAATCAATGACATTTTTATTTTTTTTATTTTTGATACTGGCTAAGGTGCGAAAGTTGGCAATAATATGAATATAATTTGTATGTATATTCGTATGCATTTATTATTAAGGTAAGTAGTTAATATAGTTATAGTATGATGCTGTTATGTTACAGACAAAATGTATGGAAAACAAATTTAATGAACGGTTATATGAACCATCTGGAGAGTTTAAGTACTTCTGCCGTATGAGCTACGCTGATTTCGAGTTATTGCTGAACAAAATATCTCCCATGTTTTCCAAGGAAGACACAGACTTCAAAAAAGCTATACCAACTAAATATCGTCTTGCCATAAAACTACGATTTTTGGCATCTGGTGATTCTTTCCGAAGCCTTCACTACTTGTTTAAAGTATCCGTTTCGATCATATCAAACCACCCGTCCGTGTCTATCGAACGCGAGTCCACAAGTGACACTAAACGCGCACAAATGTGTGCGGGTTGATTTGATGCGTATGCAGCAAGAGATAAATCAAATCAAAGAACAGTATGTCGCTAGTGAAAACCTAGATATTATTAAGTCTGATTTTGAAAACCTAAAAGGCATCTATAGTGACAACTTTGTAATGTACCTCCTGTAATGTTAATTTCACGCGGAGTGGCTTTTTGCTGGATAGTCACGACGGCTACTGCAGCGGTGCTAGGGCCCTAGGGGACTTGCATACATGACGACACCATTGCAATAATAACTTTTCAAATATAAATCAACGAACAAATTGAATCTGAAGCCGAGCCGGCCCGTGAGCGTCGAGGGTGTACACGAGTTGGATGACATCGCTAGATTATTTCAGCAGCATTTCAAGGTTGAGGCGTTTATGAGGCCCGCACAGTCTGAACAGTTGTCGGTGTCAGGAGTTGGGGCTTCACCTGGAGATATCAATGTAAGGTTCACTGCAAAGGATATAGCTTTGGTTATCAAGTCTATGAAAGGAGGAAGGTCTCCAGGATATCATAGCCTTAGCATGAGTCCTGGCTTTGTTATTTAATCTGTGTGTTAGCCACTCCTACCTGCCTGACGATCTCATGAATACTCTTGTTGTCCCCATTGTAAAAAACAAGACCGGCGATTTCTCGGACAGGTCTAACTATAGGCCTATCTCCTTAGCCACGGTTATAGCGAAGGTAATGGACAGTCTGCTTGACGGCCACTTAACAAAAAATATCAAATTGCACGACGGTCAGTTCGGCTTTCGGACTGGTCTATCCACGGAAAGTGCAAACCTGTGCCTCAATCAGACTGTGCAGTACTACAACGCACGTAAACCGTCAGTATACGCGTGTTTTCTGGACCTGTTCCGGGAATTCGGTATGGTTTTTTACGACCTACTGTGGACTAAAATGAGTCGAGACACTAGTCTGCCCCTTTTTTTTTGCGCGGGAAATCATTGATTAACTTCTCCCGCTCTGGACGGAGAGAGAGGGTGTGTCAAACTTTTACTGATTAAAACCTATCCGTGTTCCTTCAGTTGCCTGTGTGCCAGGGCCACGGTAACCCTTTCGGACAAACCCGCGACCCTGGCAGACTAGTCTGCCCCTGAAATTTTATCTATATTTGAGTACTGGTACAATAATCAGAAAAACACTGTTAGGTGGGCGGGTAGTAAATCGGACTAGTATGGGCTGGAGTCTGGGGTGGGACAGGGGGGTTGACCTTACCGAAACTGTTTAATTTGTATATGGATCGCCTGATTGGAGAGCTGAGCGGCACTGGGACCGGATGTTACATAGACGGAATCTGCGTCAATAAGCTACGCGGATGATATAGAGCTCCTCAGTCCTTCAATCGGTGCGTTGCGCAAGCTGCTTGGTATATGTGAAGGGTACGCGGACGGCCATGGGCTCAGATATAATGTGAAGAAAAGTGAGGTTATGGTTTTTAGAGCACCCAAAAAAGATTACTCAGAGGTACCACCGGTTTCTCTTTATGATACACCATTAAACAGAGCCATTTACTTCAAGTATGTGGGCCACTGAGTCACCGAAGACCTTTAAGATAATATGGATGTAGAAACAGAACGTAGGGCGTTGTCTGTTCACTGTAATGTGGTGGCTCGCAGATTCGCACGTTGCACTGAACAAGTGAAGGTCATACTATTTAGAGCATTCGGCCAGACGTTTTAAACGTGCAGTTTGTGGGCCAAATGAACGCAGAGGACATACAACGCCCTGCGTGTGCAGTATAATAACGCGTTCAGGGTGTTGATGGGGCTGCTACGGTACTGTAGCGCGAGTGACATGTTCCCGGAGGCGCACGTGGATGGTTTCCACGCGATCCTTTGTAAGCGCTGTGCTTCGATGATGGCGCGGGTGCGCAGTGGCTTCAGCGCCATCCTGGCCGCTTGCGCGCAGGTCGATGGTATTCTGTATTTATGGCGCACTGGATAGGCCTTCACGCGAGGGTAAGCGCCTGACTACTGTTACTTTTTACTTTTACTAACACTAGGCTAAGAACATTGTTACTAAAAAAATTATATAAATTATATTATTATTATTATTTTTACGTCTCTTGACATTTCTCGGGACTTTGCGATCCTGGAACTTTGAAGGAGTAAGAGGGGCCGAAGACAACTCTAGAGGCCCGTCAGACGTTTTTAATGAAATGAGGCATCAAACGAGGAATCCCTGTTCGAACTATGCAAGTGCAACCAAGGATAACCCCGGCTGATGTAGGACTGTTGCAGGATATGGAAACAAAGGTATTGGACTATAGACTTGGGCAACTTAAGTGGATTGGTTATCTAGGACTATGGAAAGACTATGGCCCCTGCCTGACCGATTTTTTATATAAAATACACAGATAAAATGGCAGGGAATGACTTGCTTGTTCGAAAGAGCTACCGTGGCCCTAGCGCACAGGCAACTGAAGGAACACGGGTAGGTTTTATTCAGTAAGAGTCTGACACGCCCTTCCGCTCCGCCCAGAGCGAGAGAGGTCATTTGATGACTTCACAAACAAAAAAAAATAGGGTGTGACTTGCACTCTCAATAATGGGCCCCCGAAAAGGGTCGCTAACACATTGTGTCGTAGTGACAAGGGGGCAACATGTCCTCAGGTGCTTCTGTGGAGTGGAGAGGTATCCCACGGCTATCAGGATAATCTTGGAAGTACGGTCAAGATCCCTACCATCATCTTACTGGAATACTTCCTTCCTCCGAGCAACAATACACGTCTCGTCACGAGTCACGACGGGGTTTAATCTTGCGAACCTCCACTCAAGCCAGCCAATAAAGGCAAGAAAGAGGTGTTCTGATATCTCTGTTCCTCGTCATTGTTTACTCCAGCCGACTAATAAAGGCAAGCCAGAGGTGAGGAACAAGACTTCTCCCGGGAGATAGGGTCCGTGGGGTCGCTACTGCCCAACAGCTCGCTACATGCTGACCTGTGGGTTTCTGTATCTCTCTTGGTTTGGCTCTCACCCTGTTTCGGAAAAGTAAACTACCGGTATAGACCTAGAATTCAGGAGCACGCAAGCCCCACCATGACGTCAACGTAGAGGTACGGCGGTATTATTAAAGTATTTTGGCAGCTGCAGTCGTGAGCGTGGCAAACGAGTGATATTTTGGCCAAGTTGGAACTTGCTCTCGACAGGTTGCAACCTGCTTCCGGGCTCTTTCGATTTATCTATGTGTGTGGGTGAGTGATCGTAAGCAAGTTAGTGTGTGTTACTTGACTATGCGAGTGTTTTGGTGTATTTACTCTCTTTAAATAACTTCAAATAGATATCGTGCTACTACTGTACTTTACCTAATAGTACATTGCTTTTGTTGCTAATAGTATAGATGGCACTTTAACTCATATTATTAACGTTAGCATATCGTCAAGAACATTTCCTGGCAACTTAAAAACTATAATTTTAAAACCGATTCATAAAAAGAACAGTAAAGAAGATATGTCGAACTATATGCCGATAGCTTTAATTCCCGTTTTTTCTAAAATAAAAACAAAGTCACATATGAAGCAATATCATTTTTCCTGACTAAATTTAATATACTTTACCATGAGCAATTCGTGTTCAGCAAAAATAGGAATATAAACATAGCAATTATTGACCTGTTGAATATTATTATGTCGAATGTTGATACAAAACGCCTATAGGTGCTGTATATACAGATATCTCGGAAGCTTTCGATTTTGTCAACTTTATATAGTGCTTCAAAAACTAAATGCCTATGGCATTCGAGGTAATATCCTAAACCTAATAAAAACATATTTATCCGCGGGGTTATTACGTAACACTCTAACAGTAGGAATGGGTTTCATTTTGACATTTCAATAATATTCATTGCGTTATTTACGTTGTTGAGCAGACAAATTATTCACATATATGAAGCAATGGATTAACAATAGGCCTCAAAATGATTCAGATTGTGGTAGATAATGTGTTACGTAAGTAGGGTGCAGGTCGCAAAGAGATGACATAAATTTACAAAATATGTGTTACGTCTAAATTAGAACAAAAATACGTGTCTTCCAATAGAGAAATTAAATTCGGTGTACCACAGGGAAGCGTTATTGGGTCTTTGTTATATTTAATTTACATTAAAGACCTCCCACGCCAAATCCACCATCCCATGGTACTGTTTGCCGACAATAGTAAAGCACTCTTAAAATGCGACAATAATGAAAATTATGAAAAGGATATAACCTACACCATTAAAATGATTATAAATTGGCTAAATAGTAACAACTTACAAATAAACATACAAAAAACAAAGATAATGCACTTTTACCAAAGACTTCGTATCTATGATTTAAATATTAACCATAATAGTCAAAATGTGGACAGACTAGATGTTACAAAATTTCTAGGAATATTAATTGACAGTCAACTGACATGGAAGGCACAGGTATAAGCATTCTGTGAAAAACTCAGCACATCTGCATTTGCATATAAAAATCTTAAAAAAAAAGTTTATATCAAAACAGTATTACTAGCATATCATAGGCTTATCGTTTCCATTTTAAGGTTTGTTATTATAATATATTGGGGCAATTGTACCGAAAGAGAGAGTATTTGTAAGGCCCAAAAACGCTGCCTACGAGCAATATTTGGTTTGAAAGTTACTGACAGCTGTGTTCCAATTTTAAAAGTCATAATTTATTGAAATTTCTGTGCCGTTACATTTAAGAAATTGCTCTTTTTGTTAAATGTAATCGACATCTATTTTTAACTTTATCGGAAAGCAGATACCGAGATGTAAATTTACGATCTCAATACCAAAACTTGTTACGCACAGGTGGATATTGGACTGCTTTGTTTTGGAAAAGTGTTTTGGTATGACACCGGCTATTTTGAACCACATTCCTAATTCCATAAAAAAAGAGAACCGAGAGAAAAGAGGAACCAGTAACATATTTCAAAAAGAAACTAACTTTACTTCTATTAAATAAATGTTACTACTCTGTATCGGGTTTTCTAGCTAATACATTTTAGTTGTGTATAATGTTTGTATGTTTGATGATGAACTGCATCAATGTTTGCATGTCAAAATGGTAGAATGTACAAGGGTTCTTTAATATTATTATAACCACCTTATTGTAAATACCTATATTCTGAGCAAATAAATATTCTATTCTGTTCTATCCTACAGTACGCTTCCGACATACAATAAATGATTTTATTTCTGTAAGTAGGTTTGTACTAACACTTTTACACGTCAATCATATTTTAAAAACTAGATAAGGTCGGCGTTTCCTATCTGACTACTCTGAGAAGAAAGGCCGAAACAAGCTCAGAGGTCACAGTCTCTTTTAAACTCCAGACATAATCTTGGTCAGATCATGTGAAGACCATGTAGATTTGTGTCTGAAATGGTCTTTTGAGGAAAAACCACACAGACTGAGTGGACCTGTCCAGTCTGTGCACGCGTTTGTCAATAATCGTGCAGCTAAACTCAGAACTTAAGGAGCTCAGTGATTCGACAAACAATACCAAAGAAAGGACATTTGGGTAGGCCATAAAAATTACTCAAACTGCCAGACCATGATTAAAATTAACTGAGAAGGAGAAAAAAAAAAATCAACAATGACCTACATAGTCTTCACATTCGAGATAAGTAGTCACTTATTGTGTTACTTTGTATTATCGTATGTATGCTCACTAATCGCTTACATGTGACTTCATCGGACGCACATCGCCTTCTCTCCTGAAGTACGGGAGCAACCTCCAGCAAGTGTGTATTATTGAGTGCAGTAGGTGCGAGCGGCATTAAGCGAACAAAGCATCTGCCATCGCGAATAATTCACTCGCTGAACTAGTAGAATTTAAGTGCCCTCCAGCCCGATCTAAGCTTTGTGTTCATAATTTTCTTTACATCTCACCTCGCAAGCATACCAATTTGCACCTTATTTTCATCAAGAGAGGGTCTCAATTTGATTGGTTGTATCGATGTTTTAGTCCGTTTACACGCGTCAAGGGAATTTCTTTCGAATGTCTTCTATATATCTCGGCGGGTATTATCCGCTGTATTCGCGGGAAAAATCTCTATTGCGCCGGGTACAGATGCATTTCCAGTGATTTTCCACTTTCACCTCTCCCTCCCCCCGTAGTGCCGCTCCTCGCGTCCTCTACTAGGTCGCTTCGTTAGGTTCTCGCCGTGTTTTAGTTTTGTTTCATTAACTGCGCGAGTTAGTGAGCTTGTTTTGTTTCACAACTAAATGTGTCGCGGATTAGAACAGAAGGTGGCAGTCGCGAGTACGATGCGGGTCTCATCGGTACTTGGTAATTGGTTTACGGTTGTTGCCAAATTGCTTTATGTAAGTTTCCGTGGCTCCTCCGTTATTTGGCTAATTTATATACCCTAGCAGTAGTAGATTGTTCAAATATTATTATTTGCAAAATACTTAAAATGGAATCAGATGTTTGAGAATACAATTTATTGAGAAATAAGCTCAAGCTTATTATAAAATCAAGCGTTTCGTAGAGGAAAATGATTATATCCAACCGTCAGTCAGACCGTTGTCAATACTTATAATAATTTACAGTTAAGCACTCACTGATAGTACAACATTGTCGATGCTTGCTACAAGGATCCATAAATAACGCACTCCCGCGGTAATCCCGCGCCCCGGGATCCTCCCGGGATTGCGGCCGCAGCCTTCCTTACGCCCATCTGTTTCGAAACCCTTGCAGTTTAGGGTTGAAATGAGTTTTTTATTGCATTACTGGCAAATGATTAATTACTATATGGGTCGTTGGGACCCCTATTGGGTCATTCTCGGAACATTTAGGGGTTTAAAGTCGCTTGATCAAACAATAATCGTGACCTTTCATCTGTAGGTTTTCTGTGTTATTTATGTTATCTCCATTCATTGTAGTAGAGATTAAAATATTGGTTCAATTTGGAAAGTAGATCGGTTTGCTACTAGCGTGCAGGTATTGAATAATGTCGATGTGTCTGGCGTAGCGGACGCGCAGGGGACAAAGTTAACAAGAATAATATTCTGTTTTTACTTAACAACGACTGAGTTACACAAAGGACACGAGAGCTAATGTATTATCATTGCTCCAAGTTATGCAATTCTTTCGTTTGATATCTGTTATAAATGGTATAATGCAATAAAATAGTATTTTATTATTTGCTGTGTAGTGAGACCCAATGAAAAAATACATACATACACAAACAAATTTAATAAAAAATAATCGGTTTTAAACAGAAGTCATTTTTATTCACACATGTAAGCACATGTTTTCAAAGGAAGTTAAATTTGCTCTTAATTTAAAATAAAAATTCGTTAGGTTTAGAGCTGTATGTATTTACAGAATTGTTTTGTGGCAAAATCTCTAAATTCGGGTAAAGGCAGTACTTGAAATGTTCCAGTCAATACGGAAGAACTCTGAAACAACGTTAAATCTTGGCATTCACCGTGCGACCCCAGAGACACAGTTGTTCAGACGCTGCGTTTATGGCTGGCTTTACGATCGTTGCGGGTTGCGTTGCGGCTGCAGATAAACAGACACGCACAATACCTACACTACACAGATTTTAGATTGTCATTCAGACAACCTGCATACTATTGTGCTTTTACAAATTTTGTAATATTCATTTTTAAAGTGGCATGACAAGCTGATAAAATAAACATTAAGATATTTCAAATAAATGATGTACGAGTATTATAAAAGTATAAGTATAACCAACTTCACACAACGTGTGATTATTGCATCATATTATTCCGGTGTTTACATAGCAAACTGTCGCTGAGACACTTGTTCTAATACCTGGTCAACGAACTACGAAAAAATCAATCTACAGTCGGGGAAATTAATGTCAAGCAAATTGATACCCTACGTCAATTTGCCGTGTTATAGCGAATTCATACAACTGTTGAAGGATGAATATGCGGACAATTCGAGTTGCTAGTAAATTTTGTGACTTTACGTTGTGATTTCATGTTAGAGCTGGCTGCTAAAAGTCACGTGTGTTTCGAATTTGATCACTATATTTATGAGTTGATAAGTCTATCTGTATGGGGATTGTCAACAAAATCCCCAATAAGTGCAGCCCTACTAATGCATACTTATGGCCCCACGCGGCACATCGCGTACAATTCGTCGCCAGCCCACGCTCCCGGGGTGGTACTTAGCACCGACTGTTCGATGTGCTCTCTCCGTCGCGGGACTATCGCGCCGCGCATTACTCTTCGTCGGGCGGTAAGCTGCTGAGCTGCTGAGCTGCTGAGCGAGCTAGAAGACTGCAGTCACACATCTATTTTGTCCGGAGAGGTGAAACAAAGACATTGGAATTGCAATGAGTTGGTAATTCATGGCTACAGGTCGCGTGAGAGGATAAGATAAAAACTTTTCATCGCACGTCACTAAAATTACAATTGTAGACTTATATGTAGGTACCTACTGTAGAGGCTTAATTTGGATGGCCTTGCCAACTGACCTCCACAACCGTTTTAGGTTAATGGCATAATTATAATAGGAAGTGATAAACACTATTTTATATTGTATTTAGGGCTGATTTATCAATCTTCAGATAACTTTTATCTGAAGAATTAATATGCCACTTTGATTCCATGGTTAAGTCCATGCCCTATGATGCAACTGAGCAATTTGTGATACCATAAATAAATTCACATGCTAAGGTTATTCCATAATAGACACACAAAAACTCTCACCTCGTTCCACCATACATTATTCAAACTAACATTAAACATACAAACTTTTAGTGCTTTTTTTTGTATAACTTAATATATTATTAGACTCCCTAAAGTTGTGAAAGTTTGGAACAAAATGTCTTCTGTATAATTACGAAGATAAATAATAATATTCATATATTATTATTTATCTCCGTGTCGTTTGTTAAGTTATACCTAAAATAAACTTTTATTATTTATTTATTATAATTATATTTTCTATACGAAACCTGTCAAAACGCCATATTTATTCTTCAGATAAAAGTTATCTAACTATTGGAAAATCAGCCCTTAGAAGAATAGAAAAAGAGTAGACTGTCAGCTCGGATAGCTGACAGAGACCGTCTCGACGTAAATAAGTAGTTTTACCATAGGAATAATCATTTTCCTTAATTAAAATCAAATACCAGTTGTATTTTTCAGTCTGTAGGCTCCTCGATTCCTTATAGTGCTAAGAAAAGCCCTAATATTTTAGTTTGTCTTGTTTTAGCTGTTTGTACTTTGAGTCCACACAAGCCCACCGTAATACAGAAGAAGTCCTTCCTCCTTTTTAAACTGTGCTTTTTGCGTAGTCTGCGATATGTATTTTAAGATTAATCCCGAATGAAAAAAGTAAAATAACAAAAGACTTCAGTAATTTTATCCGTACATTTGTCTGAAATACATTTGATATGGAGTGTGCGCTCATTGTTCGCTTTATCGCCGCTGTGCTTTTAAACCTGCTCAAATATGTGCATTACAGCACAATGGCTGAAACTGAACACGCATTCGTTGAGAGCTCGCTATAAATATGTCGGAGTCTCGCGCAAATACCTGCCAATGTCGTGGAAGGAATACTACCACTGCGCAAACATATTTTTATACAGATAGTAGATAATATCTTGTAGGCAAGCAAGCACCATCGTGAAGTGCATCATCGCTTAGTATCGAGTGACATAGAAGCTAAACACGACCATAAATATGTGGAAGCTTGTAATTAGCAATTGTCAGTTGTTTACTATTTCGTTACCATTTACGTGTATTAGTGTATAAGCTTTATTAAAATTGTAAAAATTAATTAATAATATATCCAATGTAAGAAACCTTTGCACCATAGTCTTATATTTGTCAGTTAACCTTTTACATAATCTGACGCAAAGCTTGCATAACACATACACATTATTGCCGGTTCACGTCGCTCGTATCGGCACACCGCATGTATACGGGCTATCTATAGCTACATAAAAAGTCGCAATCAATCATTCATGTTCTGATTGATAAGGGTAGCGTTTATGTATTTGCTGATTAAAAGCGTTACAAGATGATTATTTATTGTTTAACACAATTTGCCTGTTATACAGCTGTACATAAATAATTATTTACTGTTTCCAACACAAAAATAGACGGTCATAAAAAAAGAGTAATTATATTTGTGTCAACATTTTCTTTTTCTTTATATTTGCGTCAACATTTTCTTTTTCTCGGGGACCAGACTCAACAAACTTTTAATTTTCGTATAATTTACTTTAAGCACCTTCGTAATAAAATACATAATTGTAATAAAATTACGTAAAAGTTTTTTCTCGTAGGTAATTGATCTGTTTCGTGGAACTCGACTCAATAGGACAGCTCGTTTAAGTTTCGGGGAACTGCCAAATTCTCAGCTTGCTTGAGACGTATCAATATATTTGCAGTCTTATTTATTTATTTATTTATTTATTTATTTTACTTTAACATAAAACGGCCAAGGCCAATTACATTAGTTAAAGACACAACACACTATATTAGTAAAAAAATACAGCTACTCGACAGTCATACGCTCATCTCACAATACTCCAGACATGCTGACAAGATCTTCTTCCATTCATCCGCGAACACATCACAGTGAGGCTTAGCGTCCAAGAGAGCGTTAAGCGCAGAGAGCGTGCGAGGGACAGGAGACTGGGCTCGAGCGACGGTTCGACTCCAAGGCACGGCGAACAATCTGTGCCTCCTGCTACGGTTATAGTTCATCGGAGCAAAAAGATGGGACAGTTCGTCATGCAATTCAGGAGCATCTGTTTTTCCTTGAAGGATCTTACACATATTAATAATTTGGTCATTTTTTCTTCTAACCTCGAGAGAGTTATAACCTAAACAGCCTAAAAGAAAGTTCGAAGGATACATAAAAGGATAATATCCATTCAAACGTTTATATAGATACCTAAGATAAGCCTTTTGTACCTTTTCTAAGAGTAAAGTGTACTTCTTTTCATGCGGGTTCCAGACGCATGCACTGGATTCCAGTTTGGTACGAACCAGTACATTAAAAATAGATTTAATAGCGCTGGTGTTGCTAAAATCTTTAGCATTGCGCAGAATGAAACCTAATCGCCTAAATGAATCTTTTGCTACCGTTGCCATGTGATCATGAAACGTTAGCTTGTTGTCAAATGTGACACCTAGATCCTTCATTCCAGATGTTCTATTAACAGCGCTACCATTCATTTTATAAGTAAAGGTGATAGGGTTTCGTGCTCGAGTAAAACTCATGACGAAGCATTTGGAAGAATTAAATTCCATTTTGTTCTTCACACCCCACTCCAATATCGCCTCAATATCACGCTGCAGTGCCAGACTATCGACTTCAGAATTAATTTCGGAATAGAGTTTTAAATCATCTGCGTATAATAAACTTCTGGCGTGATGAATAACTGAAGGAAGATCATTAATCATTATCAAGGAATTTATATGGAACCTGGTTATCGACACTACCGTAACTACTAATTATAATAATACACACGCATTAGAAGAATCATTAGGCCACTTCCTAACCAACGCGATCGCCGCGCGAGTAAGTGTCGTGTCGTCGTGTTGATTTTGTACGGCGAACTTAAACGCGTGGACGCGTCGACAGAGGGCGCCTTCCAGTTTTCCGAAAAAAAAAGAGACATATGAACGCGACGATCGCGTATTTGCGCGACGATCGTTTTTGGTTAGGGCGCGGGGTCATATTAACAATAATTATAATAGAGTATAGTAATATCAGGGGTATTAATTGTTTAGCAAAGTGACTGCCAACTTAAATTTTTCGTATATTCAAATCACAACTGTCATTCGCACACAGTGTATGAAACGGCTATAACACGGAAAATTGATGTACGGTCTTTTGCTTAGTAATTAATTTACCTGACTGTAGTAAAGTAGGCGACCGCGACGCTCTCAAAGCGTCCGCGTCAAAGGAGTGCTCTGTGACAGATATGTGGCGGCATGTCAGTGGTTTGACCACCTCGTACTTTCCTAAACATAATTTTATAATGTTTCTCACGGAAGCGAGGTACAACACTGAATAGCTTACTGAATACGGGAAATTATAATAGTAAGCGAGGAGAGACTGTACTCAACTAACAAGGGAGTGCCTTTTATGAGGAAAATAAAAAAGGTATAGTGTGTGAAAATACAAAACCTCACCTGAAAACGCTTTTATCTACTCTCATATAGTAAAATTCGAATTATAAACATGAAAACAAGTTTATATTGAGATACTTTATAAACACAATACCGAAATTTTTAATTAGAATCATATTTTTACAGTTTTTCTCTAACAAAATAATGCTATAAGGCCCACTTGCACGCTCATGGGTAAAATAACTCGGATTTAACAGCTGACTCAGGGTAAATCAAATAATTCATCTTTTGCCACTAAGACTTAGAGGTAAACTTAGGGTTAAACTTTTAAATATTTAACCCACCTATATGGGAGAGTTAAGCTGCTAAGCTCTGGGTTAGTGTAGGTAATGTCAAAATAAATGGACGTTATCAGGTACCGCTGATAAAACTTCTTTTGTACGACGTTATAGTAAGTGAAAATTCGGTATTAGTATATCAGCAGGAAATATATTCATGAACTCATATACAAATTGTAAAAGAAACTTAAAACATATTTTCCTTATCTGACGTGTCGTCAATCAATAAACGAAATCTCCATGGATACAACATACGATTAAAATGAAATATCATGTTATAAAATTCAAAGACAAGAAAGTATTACGTATCGTAATGTAGGTCATGTAAAAGAGATGGGCATACATTTCTGTTCATTGTTCCTTCATTTATTTTTGGTCGGATTACATAACAAGGCACAGACATTGCAATTCTATTTCATGTTTCGTCGATTAAACTGCAATGTTCGAAACTGAAAAAACACTAATGATAGGTTAACTTTTTCAATTGTTTCAGGAAAATATCGGCTACTGGCGAATTCAGGAGCAGACATGACCCAGATTAATAGACATGGTGGGTGGAAATCTGATGTAGTAGCGGAGGGCTACATAAAAAATTCTATACAGAATAAGGATAAAATTAATAAGATGCCGCATTGGTAACAACATCAAACTAAAAACACCGTCTACAACTGATCCTTGGACACCTTTGTCACCACAACCATCCAGATCAAAACACTATACATCTAGCCCGCTGCCTCAAGCACCACCTTCACCAACTTTCACGATCTAAAATGATCCTCAGCAGACACTCAGATACATACCCCTAGCATGTCGCGAAGTAAAAGTTATTTTCATACCCAAACCTGGCAAAACCGACTATACACAACCCAAAGCCTATAGGTCTATAAGCCTTACATCCTTTCTACTGAAAACCCTTGAGAGACTCTGTGACAGACATCCGAGATGGACCTCTTCGGGTAAAACCACTTCACAAACAACAGCATGCGTACTCCACGGCCGATCCACGGAATCCGCGCTACACAGCATGGCGTGGCGTTGGTGGAGCCAAAATTGAAGGCGCAGTTGACCACAAATGCTCAGCACTGGTTGCCTCCATTGACATTGAGGGCGCTTTTGACAAAACCATGTTTAATAGCATCAACATGGCCCTCGACAGACACAACATAGACTCGACTCTGAGCGGGTGGATCACCAATATGCTCAAACTGAGAGCTGTACAAGTCACAGTGAACGACACTACAAGGGCCATTGTGGCGAAGGATTGCCCGCAAGCGGGCGTCCTCTCACCGCTTCTATGGAACCTGGTTGTAGACAGCCTCATCAAAACACTAAATAACAAAGGCTACTTCGCCGTAGGCTATGCCGATCACATAACTATAATAATAAATGGCACCCACGAAAATACTCTATGCAATCACATGCATCAAGCCTTGAAAATAGTAGAGGACTAGTGCAATAAACATCAGCTATCTGTGAATCCTACAAAATCGAACTAATTCTCCGTCTATCTATTAACTCACGCCTTCTATCCATGGGGGTAGGTAGAAACTACAGAACGACACTTGCTACGATCCTTACATACTCAAACTAATTCTCTTCACACAAAAAAGAGGAAAATGACGACACTTCAACTATAACGACGCAGCTGATGAACTGGCTAGAAGAGCATCCAGCGCTATAGTCTGTGGACCCGAACCCATCGTGCCTATCTCCTTCAACCAGCTACGCAGGTGGCTACAGAAGTTCACAGACACACAAGCGGAGAGCTGGTGGTCCTCGACACCGGGCTGTAGGCAGTCCAGGGAAGCTATGCTATCCTTAGATAGCAAGCTAACCAGACGATTATTACGTCTGGATAGGAACGGTCTGCGCCTGGTGACAGGGACCACCACGGGACGCTGCTCGCTAAACAGACACTTCCACACAATAGGCATAACGGACAGTCCTCTATGCAGGGCTTGGATGGAGACTGAGGAATCCATTACGCATGTGCTCATTGAATGCACTAGTGTCACCCAGATCCTACACAGATGCTCTCAGCAGACCAGGAGACATTATCAATTTCTGGAGGGAGGTGGGCTGCTTGGAATAACCATCGACGGGCGCTATTACCCACGCACAATGGTCCACATGAAGGACTAATTGCGGAAACCAGATCCCATAAAGAAGAAGAAGAAGAAGATCCTTAGCAGACCCATGTTTCTGAAACTTTACTCAACAGCATTACGTAAATAAACCCTATCTCCACTTCAATAAATGTACCGAATAAAAACCTAACTTTGGTCTAATGTATCAAACATTACCTTTAACTTTTAATTGTTTTAAATAATTATGTCTTTTAACTGTACTCGTAATTGTAATTTTAATAAATACTTGGATTCTAGTACCTACTATTGCTTTTTATTGTCTCGCAGATGGTGTAAAAAGTAGAGTATCCTTCTCGGGGATAAACGTGACTTCGTCTTTGGCGAGCTTGCATCTCTCGCTGCACTCAGAATTCTTGTCTTAACTACATCGCTTTGCTCGGGAGTAAACTCAAGACCCCCTCGCTCTGTTCGGGAGTTAACACTAGAATCCTTCGTTACGCTCGGGATTCAATACGGCGCCCACGACGCGACGTAAGACACTGCTTTATCTCCTTAGTGCATAATCTACTATTTTTTACCAATACGATACAGGGCAAATCCAAGAATTTAATATCACCAAGGAGTTTCCATCATTTTTTTTTTCTAATGGAGAGCACATGCGGGGCGCGCCATTTTTATAGCAATACAAAAAGTTTTGATTCCAATTTTTACGTGACTGTAGCGGTGCCCGCTTTAGCGCGTGCGCGGTCTTGTGCTGGGATTTGGCGCCATTCATACGTTTTGTTGTTCTGAATTTCGTGGGAAACTGGTCTTTTATTTAGTAGGTTCATTACCAATGTATGAGAGTAGATAAAATAGTGTATGAAACTGCACATAACTACGTATTAAAATACTCGCGTGATACTATTTCTTCCTTTTTCTATTTTGTTGAGTACCTGTTACTTGTTGACAGGCCTACACTGCTCTCTCATACTTATTAACACTATAACTTGAAAACATTGTAAAAGCCCCTTATTTTTAAAAGAGTTACCGTGGAGTTTCTTGGTGGCTCTTCTCCATAGGAAACAACCAATTGGAACCGTGCACCTAGCTTCTGACGTTTCATAAGTGCCCATGTAGGTTTATGTAAAATAAATTATGTTGATTTTAATTTTTTCGTGTTTTAATACCCACAGTAACAACACAACACAGTGTGAAACAGTAACAGTTTCTTAAACTACTGTTAGTTAGCATAGCTTATATTGAACTAATTATAGCATGAATATAAAGCAACATGTGCGGCACCTTTGAAACTCGATAACATTGACACACAACACGCATTGTGTGGCAAGTGCGTGTGAGGATGTGTGTGTGAGAAACTGTGTTGTGTGTGAAAGACAGTGTCTGTGTGTGTGTGAAGTGAGACGCGATTGTTCCTCCGTGTGGACAGTGATTGTTGATAGTACCTTTTATAGTCCACATCGCACGTACTGGTTAAGACGCTTAATTACATACAATGAACGTTACGAGACGTACGAGAACGTTGTAGGCCTAACTTGTAGACTAGATTAGTAGACCTTTTTATACAAAGTGGAGCAGGACGATTGACATTCCTTTAAAACACGTAAAGAGTGGCATGCTCTTTACCCGTATACAAAATTTCAATCAAATCCAATGAATACTTTAGCCACAGGAATTTATTTTTTTATTTTCTTATTTTTCAACATGATGTAGATCTGAGTCCGTAATAATTGGTAAACATTGTAAGGTCAGGAACCTGTACAAAAGCGTACGATTCTATTCTCTACGTCTCAATATGCTTGAAAGACAGAGAAAGGTGTCATACGACCCCACTCTGACGCGCCCCGCCCACTCCCACAAAATACTACAATTAGAAAGAAAAAGAAATATTACTTATATAAAATAATGCATTAGTTGTGCATAGAAAATTGCGACTGTGTGTGAGCGGAATTTTTTCGGCAAAGTGTCCTTGACTCGGTAACTATGTCAGTCAGTGCATAGCGGCGCCCTTTGAGCAGAGCACACGCCTACTTTTTTTATCACAGGACGAGCCGCGCGCGCATTGTCGTGATTTTATGAAAAGTTTTAATTGTTATTGTGATTAAAGACGATTGATAGTTGGATTAGTGCATAGGTTAGTGTGACTTATTGTGAAGTGTTAGTGTAATATTAGTTAGTTATTTAGGCATTTATTAGGTTGCTAGTTTTGTGATTTAGGTTAGGTTTGTCAGTTTTTTAGTTTAATTATGCCTCAAATAAGGTACACAGCTGCCGAGTACACCGACATGGTACTTACGTACGGAGAATGTCACCAAAATACGGCTTTAGCATTGCGTACATATCGGGAGAGATATGGTAATACAAGAACGTGCCCTAGCAAGAGCCGTGTTTTTACCCTGGCCGTTCAGAGGTTACGAGAGAATCGGCCTTTGGTTCCTCAAGGAGAGGGCGTGTCTTCAAATTCAAGTATCGAGGACCGGATATTACAACATTTTGAAAACAACCCGACTTGTCGCCTCCGGAACGCAGTGCGGCGGTTTCAAGTGATTCACAGAACTGTCCATAGAATTTTGAAACGGCATGCACGGCGACCTTACAAGTTCAGAAAAGTTCAACAACTGTTATTCAGAGATATGCCAGTCAGAGTGTTATTTTGCCGATGGCTTCTCGACAAAATATCAGACGACACTGACTTCATATCTAAGATTATGTGGACAGATGAGAGCACTTTTACAAGAAATGGAGTTTGGAATAGACAAAACCTAAGATATTGGAGTAACGAAAACCCGCGCCTAAATCGAGAGTCTTCATTCCAGTACCGGTTTTCACTAAATGTCTGGGCAGGAATTCATAGGAACAAAATAATAGGTCCAGTGTTTATTGATGGGACGTTAAATGCAGAGAAATTCTTAGAACTTCTTAGTGGCCCAGTGTCAGACCATACGGACGATTTACCTTTGGACGTATATGGACGACTGTGGTATCAATTGGACGGTGCACCCGCCCATTCCGTAGTGCCTGCTAGACAGCGACTAACGGATATGTTTGAAAGTCAGTGGATTGGCCGTTTTGGACCTATTCGATGGCCAGCACGGCCACCGGACCTGATACCCCTGGATTTCTTTTTGTGGGGGGCCGTAAAAAACGAGGTGTATGCACGAAAAGTGAACACTGGACGATTTAAAAATTAAAATAATGAATGCCGCCGACAAACTTAAAAGAATGGCAGATAAGGACTTGTTAAGACGAGTCCGTGAAAATTTAATAAGACTATGTCGCTTGTGCATAATGAACAACGGGGGACACTTTGAAAATTAAAAAAATTGACTATTGATGATTTAAATTCTGATTGTGATGTGATATTATGTGATTAATTATTCAATCAATGATCTTTTATTAATTAACAACTCGCAACTTAGTGAGTTTATGCCGCTGATTTGTTGTTCTTCGTCTAAAGTACCTACGCCCAGCACCTCCGCCGCCCGCTGCTCCCCGCACCACGCCGCGCAATAGGTCAGTGACTTTTCGTAGATAAAGCGTGTTTACTTTTTATGCAGTTGATTCTGCTATTTATTTTGTTTGAAAATTGTAATTTTTAAATTTTCCATTAACTACAAATCTTCGTGTTTTAAAATGTTTCGATAGACTAGTACTGTGTTCGTTTTAATTTAATGTCGTAATTCCAGATCCACATTGTATATATATTTTTTATGTTTATATTTTGTTGAGTGCCTGTTACTTGTTGTCAGGCCTACACTGTCCTCCCATTATCAACACTGTAATTTGAAACATTGTAAAAGCCCCTTATTTTTAAAAGAGTAACCGTGGAGTTTCTTGCCGGCTCTTCTCCATAGGAAACAACCAATTGGAACCGTGCACCTAGCTTCTGACGTTTCATAAGTGCCCATGTTGGTTTATGTGAAATAAAATATTTTGATTTTGATTTTGAACGTTCCAGGACAAAAATCTGCTCTATAAGTATGTATCAAGCACATTTTATTATTAGATCGTATCAAGAATAACGTAACTAGAATTTTGTTATAACTTGATTTATAAGAGTGTCCTCAGGGTTTCTTGCCCATTCTTTTCCATAGAGATCTATATTTTGGAATGGACAACTAGCTTCAACTTTCTGACTAACTAACCGATTCCTTGACAATCCAAAAGTGCTGGTAAATAGTTTAATTGGAATAAATGCTTTTGTGTTTGATTTATCATTAACACACACAAACACATTAATAAAACACATCTGCACAATTTAAAATACAGTCCGTTTTATTCTCCAGATATTTTTAGGCCAAATAAATTCTGAAGTAATTATAGTAACTGCAGTCGTATATTTTAGAGTTCTTTATACGTCATGCGCCGACCGTTGTTATTACTATTTATGGCTTGGACTTGTTCCAATTGTACTGTTTTTATGTGCCATGCTTAGTTCCCGTGTGCCTGCAACAATGTGTGCGGAACATGCACGGTTCATAGAGGTGAAGGAACCTTGGGCGATGATCTACGGCGTAGCAAAGTGCTACGAACTACGCGCTACGAGCGCTACGATATGTCGAGCTAACTTGTGTATAATAGGTTACGGGGCTCGGAAGCGATCGGTTGACCAATTGGTTGTGTCGGTGCGGAACTCCGTGATGTATGGATATGGAGGCTGCTCTCGTGGTCGGCTGTAGCGTCGATTGACGTAATAAGAGGGATGGCTCTTCGAGCCCCATTGAAGTCTCATACACATCATAATTATCGATAATTTATCGATGCAGTTAGAATAGAGGTTAAAGCAGCTAGAATAATGGGGCCGACTTGTTCAGATAAATGCCGGCTGTCTAGATCATCAAAATTTTCGACAGAAAAGAGATCTAAGTTATTTGATGCTTATGGGCAGTTTGGCAACTTACAAAGACAGCGAGATTGTTTAGAGTCTTGTGTGAGACTTAACTATAGCAGAAATGCATAGAAATTACAAGAAAAAGCGTCAAGAATAAAATAAACCAGAAGCTTGTTACGCTCCGTGCTTAATTCAATATACGATTTTTTATTCCAAAAAAAGATACCTGTGATGACTGTGAAGCCTATAACAATGCATCTGTTGAAGAAAAAGAAAAACTGGAAAATTCATGTAAAATACACCTCAAAGAAAAAAGTTTATCTAGGATAGAAAAAGACGCGGACATGAGTAAATGTAAATCGGAGAGCAATACTTTTGTAATAATATACGATTTAGAGGCTGTAATTTAATGTCAAACTGGAAAGTCATAGAATAGAATAGAATACTCTTTATTATGTACACCATAAAAATTACAGATATAAATGTAGACATTTTACACAGGGTGACACAATGGGAGTCATCTGCTTTTTGTATTGATTTTTTGTTTAGTTCGGCCTTCATGACGTTATTGCAGACAAATTCTACTTTTAATTTATCTTTTTCTTTTTTGTGCGCAATAACGTCACAACCTTGGTTAAAAACAGTAAAAATGTTATAATTTTCAATAAATTTATACAATTCCATGTAGACATATTTCTCAAACATTTTTGAAATTACGGGAATAAGTGAGATGGGTCGATAATCCATTAGTTCTCTATTTTTCTTCTTAAACAGCGGCTTTATAATTGATGTTTTTAAGGCATCTGGGTAGGTAACTGCGGTAATACGTAAGTTAATTAAATGACTTAGATGACCGCATATTTCCACTGATACGTGTTTTAATATTTTTGTAGTAATACCATCGTATCCCACACTACTTGTAGTATTGAATGATATTATTATTTTGTGTATATCTAATGGAACACTAGGTGCCATGAACATAGATCATATTGGTGTTTATTTTAAAAGATTTAGGTTTGCTGGTGACATCTGAGTTCATCTGAATTTTATCGATAAAATAGTTTTTAAATGCCTCAGCGATGCACTTGCGGTTTGTTAGAATTCGATATTTTATCTTAATTTTATGAATACTATGTTTAGGCAAGTTATACTTTGCGCGATTAATAATTTGCCAAGTAGTGCTTGACTTTTTTTAGATGCTTTTATTCTGTGGTTATTTTGTGCCTTTTGTGTCATATGAATATTTTTTTATGTAACTGAAAAAACAAAGTTAGTTTGAAAAACTGATTTTGTTATTTATGTTAGGATTGAATATTAACTGAAACAAAAGTTTTCTTGTCTTTTGACTACATAATTAAACTCCTTTAGGTATCCACTTTGTTTTTTTATCATGTCTACTTTAATTAATTTAATTAGAAAACATAAATCGTAAATAAGTTTTAATGTCGATCGATCGAGCTACATACGCAACGCTACATTTGGATCATTTGTATCATAAATCTCCGTAAAAGAAAGACATTTAATGTAATCTTTAAACTTCAAAATGAAGATTATTATTCAGTAAATACATCATTCCTACAGGCACGAATCGCATTTTGATCAACATACGACGTAAAACAGAGTTCCAATTTGCAAAAAACCAAAGAAAATTTGAATTTGGCGGACTACAGCTGAGGATCCCCTTTAACCGCTAGCGCCTCGGCGTATACCACCGTTGGAACGGTCGATCATCCATCGATCGTTAAAAATCTTGCATAATCGTTATTATTTAATTTTGACGTACTTATGCTAAGTTAACCAGCCGTCTTCTAAATTTAATTAAGTAATAATCTTTTATACTTAAAAACATATTTACCGATTGGAAACGCCTGGAAGACGTTTGTTATGAAACAAAACATTAATGTGTTATCCAAAAAAACATTTGCTTCGAAAAGAAAATAAACAGAAATACAGATCTCATGAATCATTTCTTGGAAATTCGATAACATAATCCATTCACACAGAAAATACTCGTGTTTGTAGTTCAAGCGTGTCGTGTGTAACTTGTACCTACACTACCTACGCAGTTGTTTGTGTTGTTTGTACAGAATATTAAATATTCTTAAGAATTTTGTATATGCAAAAATTGTGGTAGAAATAACAAAGTGTTTTATGAGAATTATCATCATCGTCTTTTCCAAAAATAATAAAGCAATACTGCTAAATACGTAATACAAAACGTCACAGCAAGCTGTAAAGTAAATAACAAGAACCAGAACGTCAATGTTTAACAATTAATCATAAATCCAAGCAGTTAGTCAAACATCCTCGTCGTCGCGCAAACGATAAGAAAAACTCATCTGTAGCCTGTCTGTCTGTTTCTTTGTGTGGCGCTCGCGTAATTCCTCTATTTGCTTAGGACGACGCCGAGACGACAAGCGAGGGGGGCTGCAGGGGAGGGGGGTTGGTAATGAACCTTTTCGTTGCAAACAAATATTGAATAACGTTAATTAGCAGAGCTAATCGCAGTCCCGCACGCGCCCCCCACAGCCCCCGCCCACCCGCACGCCCCGCACTAGGTGTTTATTTAGTTCACAATAATTATGAGTATACTTCATTCCGCGGTGTTTAGTTGAAGTGTGGGACGACGCTTATTTATGAAAAAAAAAGGCGACTTTTAAGTAGCGTTTCTTATGCCAGTGCACGACTGCAGTGGGAGACTGAGGGATGACTTTAGGTTGACTTAGTTTTTGTTTAAACTGTTAACTTTATTCAATGTTATTTTTTCATTTTAATTAAATTAACCCTTTTGAGTGAAATACGACTAAATACCATTAAGTGTCTTTTACGAAGTATTTCGCGATATAAATAAACATAAATTGATGTAAATTTAGCAGAATCCGACACGTACCTCGAGGAACATTGCTGATCAAGATACCAAGATGTGTCAGACTTCAACCAGCTCAATGTATTGCACTGCATTGCCCATGGTGGACATAGTCTTCTCCAAATTCAATTTTTTACTTGTAACATGTAGACTGATCACATTCTTCACTAAACAGTTTAATTAATACAACATAAGTGAGGAATATCTATAGTTATGAAAAACAAATTCAAAAGACGCTTTGTAGGTACCCAAAAGTGCATAATATGTAGGTTTTATTCGTCGCTGAAGGTCGCCGTGACCGACCGACGTCTTTCAGTGAACACGTTCATTCACTACTCTTAACATCATTAGAAGCACAAAGAACGAATTTATTTAGAAAAAAACACTTCGTTTAAAAACCACTTCTAAGTACATCAAAGTAATGTAAAAATGTTTTCTGAGTATCGTTTCAGTCATTAGTAAGCCGATAAGCCTTATATAAATATGATTAAATTTAATAAAAAATATACATGATAATGGCGTTATTCTGTACACTGTACAGCTACTTCAAAGGTTATAATATTAAATTGAAGCTGCAAATAATATTTGCTTGGAGGTAATCCTCTTAGCATTATTGAGGAGAAACAAAATCTCGCTGGAGGCACACCCTCTCGTAGTCTTGCGGCGTCGTAGTTCCATTTTATTGTTTTTGGTACTACTATATTTTTACAATGAGGCCACGTCCTAACTAAATAATACGAATATGATGCAGTCGCGCAATCAATCAAGTCATACAAAAGATCGCGGCGATCGCGTACTCGCGCGACGTGCGAATGTCGCTTTTGGTTAGGACGCGGGGTTACTGTATCTACAAATGCATCTAATAGGTATGTTCACGCCAATACTATCACAACATTTCTTCTTCCCTACTATAAAATTTCTGCCAGCAATTGGAGAAAAGAATTACTCTTGTCAACAAACCATAAAAACCCCTCCAATACGCTACACGTACTGTCACGTACTCTCGTACAATCGAGGACTCACACTCGATTAGCTGTGAGCGCCAGTTAATCAGACGCGGATACTTTTCCTTGTTCCCATAAAGACAAAGCAAAGCCCCTTATCAAAAACAATAGGCCCACATAACGTTGAGCGAACACTCCTTGAGTGAACTCACGAAAACATTGTGCTAATATTGGACCCACTCTCGCATGCTGAATCACACCCACGCATTTTATTAGTTCTGCCGTTTGAACAAATATTGAGATTTTTTTTGCGATAGATTAAATCATTTACAATATCATAAGAATACAAAACTGAGTTTTGTTTCTATTAAATTTGACAACGTATGTGGATTCAGAGACCAAAATATTGAATTACGTTCGTGACACACAGGATAAATACATCTAACTTTTACATTAATTCTATAGTCTGAGTTTGTATTTAACCACTAGATCTGCGAGTTTTAAAAATAAATTCAAAACTAATTAAAATTGAAACATCAATACAAAGTTATGATTTGATAGAAAAGCTAGATAACTACGAGGAGTGCTGCGGAACAGGAACATATTACAGCGGCTATCGCTGCGGACCAGCGGCGGATATTGCAAAATTATCCGCGCGCAACTAAATAAATACGAACAGCGCGCCGTACTCGTAAGATAGATGCGACCGCTCCTCGTATTGTTCCGAGTATCTACGAGTATGTTCTACTGCCATTACTCAAGAAGTCTCGTAAACTGTGTATGAAATTAATATTGATTGTAAATTGCATTCTGCTTGTACTAGGAAATTCTATTTTAGTTTGATGTAAAGTGCAGATATCTTGAAGTGCCTGCGTCATACCCGTGGGGAAATTAATTAAGCACTAAGGGGAAGTGGAAACAATAAAAAGGAAAGATTCTAATAAAATAGCTATTTTTAGACTTGCTCACATATTAAAATCTAATCGTAGATCGTAGTAGCATCTAGCGTGCGTCGTGCTAGCGCACATGTTGTCCGTCAGTTCGTCGCAGTTATATTGCGTTGCACTACAAACAACTTGGTGTTTATCTCGCTCGCACACCTGGCCTATTGTAACTTGTTCTGCTGGCACAGTAATAGTTTACTTTGCAACTGTTAGTACAATTTAATTATGTTGCTGTTGGGATAGTGTTTCTAAGTTTGACACTTTGAATATTTAATTGTTATTTTACATTTCATTCTCCCACCATCTCCCACCATGAGTGTATGATCAGCTTAGTTGCAGAAGTAGGAGCTCATTGAAATAAAGTGTAACAGAGTGTGTGCCTGATTAGAAGTACTACTGAAACTTTAATTAAACTTTTATTATGGTAGCCGAGTCTTTGTGTGCGCTGAAATTGTTTTTCTTTTGACAGCGCTTCAGAGGAATGTCAAACAAACCAAGATTAATTTATACGAGCTAAAGTCTATTTTTTTAATAAGATTTTATTTACATATTTAGAAACTTCAATTATTATAAAAATTGTGTAGTGTAAACTCCAGCTTTGTTAAACCAATTTAAATTAATTCAGAGGTAGGTGTGTGAGGGATGGAGTGTGTGTGTGTGTCGTACCTTATTGCATAGTTTCTGTAACTTCACAGACCCAGTATGATTTGTTTCTAATTATTCCGACGAGCGAACAAAACGTTCAGACAAATTAACTTTCTGAGGTTAAAATAGATTTCGTAGTTTAAAATACATAGTAAGTACCTATAGAAGTAATTGAAGCTTCATTTAATTTTCGAACGATAAAATTAATTAAATTAACTATGAACGGTTTTTGATGATTTACCAGTTCAGATACTCAATATTAAGTCCAATATTGAAAGTTAAAAATATTTATTGCAAATATTAACTTTGTCCCAAGTCTCTTCTAGCTGTAGGTAGTTCTTATAACGTCTGGACCAACCGCCAATCGTATTCACATCGTAAAATATACAGCGGTGCCTGCCCTGTGGAGGGCGCCGCGCGCGCGGGCCGTCGGTCGCGCCGGCGCCGCCCGGCGGTCATAAGCTAACGATAATGACCTGCCAAGCCGCCCGCGACTCGTTCGGTCACTCCGTAACAAACTGTCCGTTTGTCAGCTTGTTCCACTGCTCAGCTGATCGCCATTCGCCACACGTACTCGCTTCACGCTGCTTAGACACTTCTTGTTATAATTTATTCGCCGACTTCCTCCTTTGAAGTCAACTCCGTGGTTCTGAGATGAATAGATAACTTATTCGTTGCCGGTGGGGGTCGCAAAAGTCGACTTAAGTATTATTTTGTGAGACGAGCGACTTCACTCTACCGTGATTCGTTTATTACTTAAAACATAGGCAGGTACTTTGTTTACTATTTACTAAGAGTAATTATTATTTCAAAGACTATAATATTCAAATATTGCTTTAAATAGTACTTAACTGTACCATTGTTACCTTTCTTTGACACAACCAAGCTCGTGGGCAATTCTTTTATAATAACGTTCCTTAGCACTTCCAAAATTAAAATCAAGGTTCTCAATAACTGACCTCAAACTGTTAATTTGCTTACGAATTATGTTCCTGACCTAGTTGTCGCGTATCTGTCGAGAAGTACAGCAGTACGTCACGAACTGACGACACTCTCACTGCATACATTATTCAACGCTCGTCGCTTTAAAAACACACTTTCAAACTCGCGGCACGGCGGTAAGGCGGCGGGCACACGAGCGCGGCGCGGTTGTAAGGCGTGTAGTACACAGTAGCCCGGTGTGGCGCAGTTCCGAATATTAACGCGGCCGCGGCCCTTATCAAGGCAACGCCAGTAATCGGATAATACAATAATTCCCAGGAAAACTCCACGTAAATTGTTTTCTTGTTAAACTTCTTTGAAATTAAAGGAGAATTTTACGTTTCAAAGTATTCCGTATTCTGTTTCCTGTCTTAGAATGAAAGACAAGCTTGTGTTTTCTTTAGAGTAAACAGATTTAATAGATGAGTTGTACCTTTGTCTCCATTAGAAAGAAAATATTTTATTTGCGCCGAAAATATCACAAAATTAAAAACAACAAAATCAGAGATTTATATAATATGACGTTAGTTAGCAAACGGAAGTTTGCAACATATTTTGCTACGATGAAAGTATCTCCTTTGACTAACGTCATACAGTAAGAACAATTATAACTTGTGTATTTTGTATAGATAAAAATATGAAAAATCTCGGTAATTTTTTAAATGACGTTAGATGAACTAATATTTTTGAGAAATAATTGCGTAAAAATAAAACCATTGGTCACATGATCATCATTCATTATTTCATCCGACAGACGTCCAAGCACCGCCGAAGGAACATTATTAATCAGTTTCTCAGAAACGGTCAACTAGTTTAATTTAAGATTGTTAACATTAGCATGTCGGTGACGCGAACCCATAAGATGATCCCCTACCAAAAATCGCTCAGCGTGCCTAAAGAAGTTTTCACTTCAAAAATTCAAGTAGAAACTATTCATATGAGATTAGGATGTCTCTGACTGAAGTAGGTAACTTAAAAACATAAAATCACAATTCAGCCGAATGACGTCCACTGCTGGAGATAGGCCAAGCGAAGTAGCTCAAGTGAATCGCAGCCATCACGCACTGCGCGGAGTCGAAGGCATCGCTCGAGCAGAGCGATACGGAGTAGCAGAGCAGAGGTCGTGCCGACCGCGATCTGTCCAAGCAACGGGAGGCATTGCTTGGAAAGATCGCAGTTGGCATGACTTCTAATAATTGGTATCTAGCCGCCGACGTAGACAGCACTGTAGTCCTGCATCATCAAGTGAAGATGATGGTGATTTTCTTTCTTTCTTTTTCTTTCTATTTATAATTGTAAGGTATCTAACCTTCCTTTTAGTATTGAATGCCAATTTGAGGCCGTTAGTTATCCAAGGTTGATTCCTTAGTTTTTTATTAACTTTGTGGGGACTCATCCAAACTTTGGAAATTTCTTAGATCATTAAGGGTTGGTAAAACCCGACAAGAGATAATCTCAAAAGATATAGACATTGATGTAATGAATAATCATTTTACTGCTTCGTCCAATTTTGATAGGACAGTTAAATTTTATACACTAAACTATCGTTCTTCTCTTCCAACTCACATTAATTAACACTTTATTATTCATTATATATATAATATAATGACTGTATTAAATATATTATAATATACTTATTTATTATTGCTCTCCTATTTCTCCATTTGTTTTTGGTCTGTGCTCCGCTTGTGTCGTGCATACTATCGATTACTTCCAATGCAGAAGGAAGTGACTGTATCAGCCGTAATAATGTTAGTCCCTTTGCTGGATGTTAGCATTCCCGTCATTTGTCACACCCTTATTCTTTTCTGCATCTAGTGGTGTTTTTTTTTCCATGCTCATGGAAAGATGCTCAAATAAATCCGTTACCTAAAAAGTCTAATCCCACATCCTTTTCCGAATATCGTTCAATATTCCATTCCTATCCAAAATCTTTGATCGGTTAATTCACATCAAATAAGCACTTTCCTTTCTTAAAATAATACCCTCAACCCCTTCCAGTCTGGCTTCTGTCCTGGTCATAGCACCACCACAGCGCTTCTGAAAATTACGGATGATACATCACGGTCAGTCATGGAACGCAGTAATCTTACGGTTTTAGCTTTGCTAGATTTTAGTAACGCTTTTAATACTGTTTGTTGCACTGTTGTTACTGTTTGTTGTTTGATGTGTTGCATGGCAGTCTATGCTCTCTCGGCAACGTATTTGCATTGGAGAGACCTTGTTTTCCTGGAGTAATACTTCTGTCAGTGTACCTCAAGGTGGCGTTCTATCTACATTTCGCAGTTTTTGTTTACTCAACCTCCGACGAACTAATTTCTTTCCACCATCTTTTCGCAGATGATTTACAAATTTACTCGCGAGCTCCTCTTGGAAATCTGTCGGAGGCTATCTTAACAACTATGCGACTGGACTGCGATATGGACTTATGGTCAACCACATAAAGACGCAGGCTGTGGTGATAGGCGGTGCTAGGACGGTCTCAAGTATCGGCTGGACCATTCTTCACCAAGGTTATTTCGACAACTCAGTTGTTCCCTTCAGTGAAAAAGTTAGAAACTTGGGGATATTCATTGATAATAATTTTTATTTCCCTTTTGGAAGTATAATGTGATCTTTTCTTTTCCCCTTCCACCCCACACGAAATTTTTAAGGTCATCAGATAACTTGAAGCTTAAAATGCCTATAATATAATAATAATAATTATTATTTTTGTTTCGGAACAAAGAATCCATAGAGAGTTAATTACATACTATTAAAACAACTTATTATCTAGTATTAGTACCAATCACCCTCCGCACAAACTGCCTTACAATTGGAGAGCTGAAACTTCGCTACAGTTCTCAGGATGCGGTGGTGACTGTCTGTCACTCTCGTCAGTAGTAAAGCTGTTTTCTTGCCGACCGTCAAATCCGTCGGCAAGAGTGCGCAAACATTTCCGACGCGCTACAGTCGCGAGGAAGTCTCAACAACATCCTGAAACCATTGTTATACTGGACGCGCAGGACATCCAGTGATCTTTTGGTTACTCGTGTACTTACAGACTTTGCCTATGCATTCCATAAATTTCCTCGACAAATCCTTTACTGTCCAGGCCACTTGTTTGTGGAATGCATTGCACGTTGAAATAAAATGCGCGCATTCGATATTGTTAGATTAGTATCGATTGCAATGAGAGAACAGCGCCATCTATTACCTTGTTTGTGAGTTAGAACCCAACTAGTATTGCTGGAAGATTAATTAGAGTTAGAACCCAACTAGTATTGCTGGAAGATTAATTATTATTAAATTAATGAATTATTAAATTGTTAGAAAGAGAATAAGTAGTATAATATTTAATGTTGTGATATTATCTAGTAGGTAATTATGCAATACGTAATTGTATTCTCAAACATGCTTGGAAATTCGAGCATTATTTTGACAACCTTCTTCGAGATAAATTAAAAATACTGTACTGGTCAAATACATGCGAGCAGCGGCCGGCAATGTTAGTATGAAAATCCATATGTCGTGTTTAGCAGCCGAATATATTACTATAAAAACTCATTTGTCGTGTAATTTAAAAATGGAACGAACTTTTTACTTCGATCCATGGCAACCAAGGAGGTAACTTATCAAAGATTTTATTTAAATCTCGAACGGGCTCAGCAAATAGAGTTGTTTAAAGTGAAAAAGAAACAAATGAACATATTGGCGCGAGAAAAGTTATCGTTGTTCGTCATTGATTCTGATATTGCTAATTAATTAACTTAGTTTGAATTTCCGCGCTTAATTTGAGAAAAGTACTATACAAGCCTTGGCCACAACCAGGCATTGATGGACTCACGTATGTGGGCCGAGGCGATTCGTCCATCAATGCCTCTGTTGTCGGCCGCTGCAGTAATGTACTATAACTTTACCTAGCTATAAGTTAAATGCAGTTATACTTTTTGCGCCCTACCAGGGTCATGTTCGTGCTCTTAAGCAATCGCCTAGTCATAACCTGTAACTGTGTGTACATTGTGGAAATAAATTAAATAAATTAATAATTTTGATGTTCTTGTTTAAACTTTGGTTAAAATTAAGTGGGAACATTTATTTAATGACGTTTCAGTCATATTAACAATTCCACAAGTTCTGTTTATGATGCGGCGTCACCCGATGTTCTAGAAAATGGCGACGACTACGTTTTATTGGATAATACCTCAATGATATAATTTAATACGAGAACTAAGTCAGATTCAATAAAAGTTAAAAACTATAAAGTAATAAGATTATTTTACACACACACACATTTATTTATGAAAACCTGGAATCTTTAATCTTAAAACGCCTTTGCATTTATTTTGTGAATTATCAGAACAGATGACAAACTCGGTGATATGCGAGTCTGCAACAGGTCAAAATAATAGTACTGAATGGGAACCATTCAGATAAGGGCTACCTATATTATGTTGTAAATCATCGTATTTAGACAAATGATTAGATCTTCCATTTGTCACACATATTTCGGTATGTATGTTACACGTTGGTTATTGAATAAAATCTACATCATAACACTACATTTTGTAAATAAATACTGCCAAGACGTTGACGTTGAAACAATATGAACTATTTTAGAACAAAGCGGCGATTTCCCGAGACCGGTGGCGTCCCGTAGCCTCGGCGTAGCACAATACTACGACATAATACGTAGCGCAGCTACGCTGTAGCTCACGTAGCGCTGCTACAGCGTAGCCCACGTAGCGAGGAGGCTACGACGCCGCTGTAACCTGTTAAACTAATAACTGTGTTTCAGGGTAGTTAGGAACACGAATTAGCTCTAACAACGCCGTTACATGTGTACCGTGGGGCGGCGCTCTGTGCAGTTTTAATGAAAACATGACACACTCGCCAAATAATATACTATTATTAGAATTTGTAAATAGATTTTACTTACTAACTCCATGCCGGCATCAACTGTCACGCTGGTGCATGTAATTATTATATACTATCGTACTCCAAGTTTCTTGATCTAGTGTCACTCGTAATAACGTCGCTCGGCGTTTTCCAGCCCTTTAGCGTAACATATAAGTCATAAAATAAGTACTGTAAGTGCTGAGTTTTTAATTTTTGTAATCATCCTTTGATTCGTCCAACTATGGCGCCGGAAAATAAGATCGGGAATAAAATCGTGATTGACTCTTTATAATTTTCATGAGATTTAAGTGTGTGTGTGAATATAATAATTTCTATTATCTTACTTTTCCCAACTATGTTATAGTCAGCTACCACTCTACCGGGCTTCTGACTACCCGTAACGACTCTCAAAGATCTACTAATGATTATTAATTATAATAAATTACATCTAATGCATACGTGTTGATTGATAGGATGATTAGAGCAATGTTTGTTCGTAGCCGCCATCTTGTGTCGCCATGTTATGACGTCCAATTATCTGTTTGTCACTCATCGCAAGTTTTTTTCAAACGAAATACTTCTAGAAAGGGAATCGATTGAAATCTCAGTCTTAAAACTAGATGAGAAATTGACCGAGTTTTTATTTGAAAGATTTGTGAACTTGTAATTAAAACTCTAATTACAAAATTGGGTCGAGTTTTATTACGGTTAGATTTACATTGAAAAGAACATCAAAACATTTGGGGAATCGGGTATGTGAAGTCGTCATAGCATTTTTTGCCTGATTCCTTGCTAATAAGAAGGTATAAATATTTGGACTGGTTTCGCCAGGTGGGGTAGTCATCTTATTAATGGGTTGCAAAGTATTATGTTAGTGAGCTACGTTGACATCTTGGGATGCTGAGTATTGTGTGTGAGGGTGGATGAATCTCCCTACCACAATGGATCTGACCGATCCGGGACTAATATCCTCCCTATTGAGTGTTGGTCACGGATGCATGATCTCAACAGAGACTAGAGAAGTACGCGGGAGATATTATAGTGCACAAAACATGTGTGTGCAAACACAGTTGCATTCTCTATTCCTTTACTCGCATAATCCGATGGGACGGCAATCTGACACTCGCGGGGAGAGATCAGGCGCAGGTCCAACGGTTTTTACGTGCTTCTGGAGACACGGGGGTGTCACACCACCAACCTCCATGGGCTAAAAAACAAGGTCTGGCATTCCGGGAATGACACATGCTTACGTTACTATCCAGTTGCCACTTTATTGCAACAAAACACGAATTATGGAAACATTTTCAGTCACCATTCTGTTAGAAAGTATATTGTATTTATAGCATTTAAATTGTCGTTTCCTTTTTCTAATCAAGTGAAACAATTCAATTTAAACATATACCAACGTAATTGTTAGTTAAAACCTTATTGTTTTATCGGATTCGCACATGTTATAATGGCGGTTGGGGAGTTATTATTACACACTACTGGTAACACAGCGGTGATGACGTAGGCTTGTGCCACCCTGTGTCTCGGAATGCTATAGCATTCCGAAAAAAAAAGTTAACAAAGAAAGTTAAAGTTAAAGTTAAAAGTTAGTTAGTTTCGCCAGGTATACCTGGCGAAGTATATTATTATACCATGCCAACTTCCAAACTTTTTTATGTCACGGAAAGTATACGAAAATCTTGAAACTTATCATGTTTTTTTTTGTGTGTGTGTTTTCCAATAAGTTTCTAATTTTGGGCCATTAAAAGTAAAATCTATATTTAGAGGTGTTTTTTGATGAGAATGGAAGGTAATCAGTTTAGTTTTGGAGTAGTTTATGTCGAGGTTGTGTGCGCTTATCCAGGTTTTGGTGAGTATTGACTTTAGTTCTTCATTTAAATTATGGTTGTTTTGACATAAGACTAGTAGAGAAATGTCATCCGCGAATAAAACACACGGTCCCTGTAAGGTTTCGGTAAGTTATTAATATATACTAGAAATAAGAGACATCCTGTTACACTCCCCTGAGCTATTGAGGCGCTAATTGATTTGTTACTTGATCCGACTTTTTCTATTTCGAATCTGGTGATAAAAAAAATCTATTTCTACTCTTTGCTTTCTTCAGGTAGGATACAAGCCATTCATGAGCTTTTCCGCGAATACCTATTCCGTATAATTTAGTAAGCAATATATGGAATTATACCATGTCGTAAGCATTGGTCAAGTCTAGTAACATACCTGCTGCGTATTTTTTATTAAAGAAAGAAAGAAAAGTAAGATCACTCAGCCGGCTCAGTGCTTCTTGGATATTATGTTTATAGACTGCCAAAATTGTCGAGCGGTTTTTGCAAAAACCGTTTTGGCATTCGTCAAATATTTTATATTTTTCGTACTATTTGTAGATCCGTTAGCACATCGTTTTTTCACAAGATTTTTGAGGCTGAAGGCAAGAGCGCTGTAGGGCGGTAATTGTTTGGATCTGTTTTGATTTTTTCTTGTGGATCGGTTTGATTAGCGACTCTTTAATAGATCAGGGAAGGTATCTTCTTTAAATGACTGGTTTCCTAGAAGAGAAAACGGTAACGTTAGTTCGTCTGCGCATTGTCTTAGTAAGATAGGTGAAATTTCATCAATCCAGTGGCTACTTTTTCGTTTTTGTTTCTTTACTTCCCAAGCGTCTATCGAGCTAAGGAACATGCTATTCTCCGTAAGGTTTAGTACGGAGGTACCGTCAGGCTCCCGGCTACCAGGCCCTGCAGTCTCGACATTAAATAGCGACAAAAATCTGTCGCTAAGTCGTATCGATGTCAAATTCCTTTAATAGATTTTCAACTTTATTTTTAAAGCATAAGGTTGAAAATCTATTAAAGAAATTTGACATCGATTGGACTTAGCGACAGATTTTTGCCCAGATCGTCTAACGCCACTTCACCCCATTATAGCAAAGAAGTTACTATAAGTGTGGGCTACTTGTTTAGATTCGGATGATATGATTTTGTTTATTTGCAATTTTATGTTATTTTTTCGTTTTTTAGTTTCAAGTTAGTTTTATCCAAAATATTGATATTAAAATCTCTTTTTCATATTAAATTTATTATACTTATTTTTAGGTAGTCCAAAATTAATTTCAGTTGGCTATTAAAAACGTCTTCCTCCCTTCTATTTCAATACATAGTAATTAATAGTAAGTTTTCTTTAGGTAATTCAATTGCACACACTTCCAATATATATTCGATTGACATATCTGTGATGTCCCCTTTCTCTATGAAATTGATGTGTTCTTGTAAGAGGATACAGACGCCTCCGCCTTTTCTAATTTTACGGCAGTTTGATGCAGCAATTTTGTATCCATTGAATTGCATGAGGGCTATTTTTTCTTGGGATAACCAAAATTCGGATAAACTCAAACTCAAAGCATTTATTTCAATTAAACCATTTACAGGCAATTTTGAATTGTCAATGAGTCGGTCAGTTAGTCAGAAAGTTGAAGCTAGTTGCCCATTCCAAAACAAAGATCTCTATGGAGAATAACGGGCAAGAAACTCCAAGGACGCTCTTTTTAAATCAAGATATTACAAAATCCTGGGTACATTATTCTTGTTGCTTCTATATGTGAGAACAATGTAAAAAAAATGTTAAGAAACAATTCAAAATATAAGATTAAAAATAAAAATAAGCCGGGGCAGTTATGAGATCACCAGTCCCAACCGACGGCGCCCATTCAGGAACATGACGCGTGGATCAGCACCATCCAGCTCAACCATTTTGTAGGGAACCGAATGATCCGATACACGCGCCACCAACAGTGAGACATTTAAGTGAGCATGATACGCAAATAGCTTTAAATATTGGGTTTTCGGTTATGAATGCTCCTATATGTTGTTTATTGTACGTACTTTGAATGTTCAAAAAAAGTATTTTATATTGTAGGTCGGTGTTTCGAAAGGAATGATTTTCAATGTCTTCATTCGTACATAGCAGGTTGAAATTCTGGTTTAACTGGTTGTAGTTCTTTTGTGTAATTCTGTCTGACTCATGTTTTACATTAATTTCTTGTTCTTGAACAAATAATTGGTTATTTCTGATTATTGCTAATGGTTTGACTTTGACTTTGACATGTCGCAGATGGTTTGTCGAATCCGCTGTATTACATAACCGCTAGCCGTTTTACAAAACAGCTCCGTTATGTAAAACAGCTGAATGACGTTAAGCGTTTTTCCATAATTACTGAAGTTTAATACGCACAATTGCATAATCCTTTTGCATTTATCGATGCAGCGGGTCAATGATTAGACGTTATGTAAAACAGCGTAAAATGAAACGTTAGACTGTAGATTTTAGTTCTAAATTTTGACGCTCGTGGCTCTGTGGGTCATAACAACGACACCTGCAAGGAATAACATTGTATCTAGTATTTAGTAACTTTACAGGAGAGCGCGTCAAAGATTTAAAAAATTCTTGCAGATTTCGGTTAAGTCTTAATGCCAACCATCCTTGAAAATATGAGTCCAGGAGGGAATAGTTGGACTCATATTTTCAAAGTTGTTTTAAATCTGGGAGATTTTTTTAAATCTTTGAGAGCTCTCCTGTAAAGTTACTAAATATTAGATACAATGTTATTCCTTGCAGGTGTCGACAACAATAATGGCGTTCGAAACAGAAACAAATAAAACGAGTAATATGAGTGAAAATAATCTTAACTCAAGTGAAAACAGTGATATAAAGGACACATTTTAATATAAAGAGTTTTATGAAAGTCTGTCCTAAAAATACTAAATAGCCAAGTAACTGTGACAAACTTGGAAGTAGCGGCCGCTCAGGTCGCGCGCGGTTGGTCACAGTTTTAACCTTACCTAAACCAATTAGTCAGGGTGCCGTAGCTTAGTTACTGCGACCGATTCGACATTAGAAGCTACACCAAATGCTTATTGTGTACGTCTAAACGTGGGTAGCAGTTTTGTAAAACTTAACGCAATGACAATACAGCTGAACGTTATTCAGCTGTTTTAAATAACTGAGCTGTTTTGTAAAACGGCTAGCTGTTATATAATAATAATAATAATGATTTATTTGCCAGATCAGTACAATCCATATGGTTAGTAAGAACATAAACACTTACAGTCTATTGTTAGTACATAATTTCACACATTTACAAATTTCAATACACATGTCAGAAAACAATAATGATAATAAATAATAAATGTCAGAATAAAAATAATAATAATAACACACAGCAACAACTAAACGACACACATTATTTCTGGGCACGGTTTGTAGGCAACACTTGGGTCCTCGTCCAGTGTTTTAATATGAGGCCATCAGTCCTATCCGCCACAGTCATCAAGAGACTGTTGGCGCTGCCCCGCACCCGCCACATCAGGGAAGCGACACGCTTTCGTATGATTGCATAGAAGTCATCTATACGTGCCTCAGCGAACATCCCTGATGCACTGCAGTGTCGAGGCAGCCTCAACAGTGCCCTGTATGCGTTATTGTACTGGACTCGTAAGGCGCTGTAAGCCCTCTGCGTGTAGTCGACCCATAGGCTGCAAGTGTAAAAAGATTGGCAGTATGCCCTGAACAGAGTCGCCTTAACGTCATTTGAACATTTTGCAAACCTACGGATCAACATATTGCTCCTGACTGACAGCGCCCTACGTTCCCTCTCAATGTCACTATTATCGGTCTGCGCAGCAGTGACCCAGTGCCCCAGATACTTGGAAGAAGTGACCCACTCTAGAGCGGTCCCCCCTAGTGTAATGGGTGGTACATCATAGCTTTTAGTGCCTGCATTGAACATCAGACACTCGCTCTTCTTTGCATTATATCGAAGGCCCTGGGCCTCCGCATATTGCTCACAAACCGACAACAGTGTCCTGAGGGCGCTGATCGATGGGGCCAGCAGCACCATGTCATCGGCATAACTTATGTTGTTGACAAATGTTCCGTCAATTGAACAACCTACCATAGTGCTGCTGAGCTCACGAATCAGCCGATCCACATACAGACAGAAGAGCTTCGGTGAGGTCAGGCCGCCCTGCCTCACCCCACACTCCAGCCCGTACGGATCGGATAGCGCGCCTGCCCACCTCACCATATTGGTTTGATGGCCGTACCAAAACCTAAATAGCTCAATCAACTCACCTGGAAGCGTTGTCTCATCATACATCTTCTTCCACAAAACACCATAGGACACCAAATCGAAGGCTTTTGATAAGTCCAAAAAGCACGCATACACAGGGGTTTTCCTGTCCGTATAGTATCGAACAGTGTGCTTGAGACACAGAACAGCGTGTTCAGTTGAAAGACCAGCTCTGAAGCCAAATTGAGCGTCGTGAAGCGACAGATGTTTATTTAACTGCTTGTCCAGCACACTGCCAACACCTTCGCAATTACAGTAGCCAACGCTATGGGCCTATAGTTATTTATGTCAGAAGCGTCCCCAGTGCGATTTTTAATGATAGGCACCACCAACGTCCTCATTAAGTCGACCGGAAGGTACGAGTGTGAGATGCATAAATTAAAAAACAACGACAGTACTCTGGGCATATGAACACCCGCATTTTGTAAATGCTCGATGCTCAAAGAATCATGCCCAGGTGATTTCCCGCGCTTCATGCCTCTCAACACTGCCTGTATTTCCTTAGCTGAAACCCTAAACACAGATTCCCTCACGGGCTGCCTAGCCGTCGAGGCCTCTCCCATTGCACCAGGCGGGGACTTCACAGTAAAATGATTCCTAAATAAGTCTGAAATGACTGCAGGCTCGCTAACACCCTCAACACTCGCAGGAAGGCTCGACCTGCCGTTCAGTTGGTTAGTGTGTTTCCAAAACTTACTGAAATCCTTTCTGTCGTGGCAACATGCTAAGATATTCATTTTTATTTGATCCCTATTTTCTTGACACCACTTCAATTTACTTTTAAATACTCGTTTAGTTTCCTTCATGGTAGAATATACAGAACCATATTTAGGTTCACCGCATAGCACCCAGTTCTGAAAAGCAAGTCTCGCCTCCAGGTGCGCCTGCCGAACATGTTTGTTCCACCCTATTACTGGCTTTCTCTTGTTTTGTTCCGGCCCAGAATAAGTAATACATGACGCTTCACTTAATATGTTAACAATGTCACTATACATTTTATCAATAATGCATCTATGGTTTACGATTGTACATAACTTGTCACTGCAGTTTACAAATTCAGAAGGAAAATCAACTTCTCTTAATCTCGTCGTACATAAATTTCTAAACATGTCAATTTGTGTCAAATCCCTCTCCCCCCACACAATTTTATTTCTTTCGCTAACATGACAGTTAATCTTAGTTTTAAGTACGTTAAAGTTACACGTAATTTCTAATGGAATGTGGTCTGACCAATATACACCATGTAATATCTTTACGTTAACCACCGAAGGCCACGCCGCTTCAGATACCACACAGTGATCCAACCATCTATGAGATCCATGAATGTCACTTACATACGTATACGAGTCCGATAATGATCCCAATATTTCAACATCGGCACAGCGCCATTTCTGTTCAACACAAAAGTCAAACAGTTCCACGCCAAACCGCTCGCCGGGCTGCGCATTATAGTCACCCAACATAAACACAGAGTCCACACTGTACTCCTCCACTATCGCCGCCATCTCACCCAAACATTCCGTAAACTCGGCAAGATTGACGGCCGAGTCCGTCGGCATGTATATCGAGAACACTAATATCGACCGGTTCCGACACGTCACTTTTATCGCCGATATACGCGCACTAACACACTGTATGACCGAAACTGCTTGAAATATGTTTTTACGCCAAAGTAAAGCGACACCTCCGTATGGCCGTCCACGCAACAGACCGGCACCGGTGTCTATCGCAGACTTTCCCGTAAACTCGAACTCAGCATCAATCGTGCCCAGGAACGATATATCTTGGGGCTGCAACCACGTCTCCTGTAAGGCAACTATGTCAGCTGATCGGCATATACTTCTTACGCACTCAATTGAGCGGGTTACCGACCTACAATTGAAACTAACAAGTTTTGAGTTAGTACTGGTCAGGTTGTTTATGTTATATAAAACAGCGGATTCGACAATCCACCTACGACATACATATATCGGTGAAGCAACAAATTCCGAGAACTGCTTCTCTGCTTTCATCATTACAAGTAGAACATTCCAAGTAACCCTTTGACGTAGTACGTAGTTGTTCGTGTGCTACCACCAGCACGTGCTGACAGCAGCTCCCTACGTATTAGTGTAACTTCTTTGTGTTGTGATGGCGTAGTGTATCCCAACCATGTTTAGACGTTGTTATGCAATAACTTCGTAATAATTAAATGGATTAGCCAACCTTTTTGTCCAATGGTAAAAATCAGTAAAAGCTTTCAGTTGAAGTCACGTGAATAATTCAACAAACATTTTGTGAAGATAACATCATTTGCTCGCGGAAATAACTTTGGATTGCGATAGACGACGAAAATATGTTTTTTATTGCGAGAATCCAATAACATTGTGAAAACGTGAGCAATAAATATATAATGTTACATATGTGCTGTGCTTGCAAGGAAACCAAAATAGTCACTACGATGGTTTAAATGTAAAATAAATATATTTATGTTAGGAAGTAATATAAATTAATTAGTGTCCGGCGGAGGCGAGAGGTCCGTGTCCGTAATGCGGCGCCCGTAGGAACCAGTTTATTTCATTATTTTATTCCTACGGTACAAACGGAGTCAATTAAAAGTTTCCACCTGCAGGCCGCACACAAAGGCAGCTTCTAATAGAAATAAGTTAAAACTGTCCATACTAATACAATTTAATGTGGATGTAGTTATAACGCTACCACGATAGACTGGAAATATAAAATATATATAGAGAGAGATTTTCGCTCACTCGCCAGCTAAGCGAAAGGAAACCCGTCTCATCGCTGTTCCACAGGAGCTGCACAGGACGCTGGCACGGGAAACGGTTAAACATTGTAGTCAAGAATACCAATGCTGATCAAAGAGCAGTTTACCAAAATATTATAATGGTAATGCTGTAAGTACCAACAGTTTTATGTTCTTTCCGTCAAGCACAATAAACATACGAAATTGAAAATCAAAGTTCCAATCGAATAGCAAACAGCTTCTTTCCCAAACGTTATTGAACGCGTTATAACGTGAGCATAGCCGTAGTACCAGAGCGATATAGTCGCACGAAATTCGCTCCCTTCGTTTAGTTGTGCAACACTATCCTCACACTATCAAGCGAGTATTCTTTCGAGTTCCAAACAAAAGTAGTTACAGTTCCGAAGTGCGCTGCAACGTGCAGATTTGCAATATGATAATTATTGTTTCAGAACTAACATGTTAGTTCGGTATGTGCGGAGTCATGTTTCAGTTGCTTTTGAAAAGATTTTCCCAGTAAAATTCGAAAATTCTTTTCGCTACTGATATTTTTAAACTGAATTCTGAGTTTTTCTGAGACATATTTTTATTTATGATATAATTTCAAATACTAAGTAAAGCAAAAAGATTATTCGCGCAAATGTAATTTAATACAAGAAGCCAATTCCTTAGACTATTGAATTCCACAAGCGCTAACAATCGGGCCATAAGTTCGGTAAGGCCGGTAACCACGGAGGCGGACGTTCAAACTTTCTCTCAGACAATAAATTACAGATTATAATTCTGATGGCACATGGGGGTGTCGGGGCGAGGTGGGAGGGAGAGGGAGTGCGAGACGCGCCGTGAATATATTCGTAGTTGAATTAATTGAAGCAATGTATGAGATAACTTGTCTTGACTCCTGGACAGTGGCAATTATGTAGGGGCTAGTCTTTACTTTCATGTCCTTCATGGACCCTTCACATAAATTCTCATTTGCTATCATCAGCATTAGCTCACTGTTGGACTTTTATCAGAAAGGACTAGAACCGGAATCAGTAACACAGTTAAACCACATGTAAACCTCATGGGACGTATTAAGGCTGTTTGTTTCTCATATCGCCGGCCATCAAGAAATACGTCACGACAACATGTCGGCTGACGGAATAAAAGTTACGTCGCTGACTGGAAACTGCACACAGGCAGGTACATGTCATCAAAGGATGAAAAGCTAAATGAATATTTATACCATGAACAAACATAACTTTGTAGTTGAAAAAATGTTCTCCCTTAAATCGATTTACGTTCAGACTTTTTCCTCTACTTGTGCTGTGAGACCTTGCATCTTGCCTTTCATGATTCTAGATCAATGGGAAGTACCCTATAGGTTTTGATTTATTTGTGAGTATCAAAATAAGTCGCAAAATGTCGCGTGTTTTTTATTGTGTTGTCTTAAAATTTCTTTTTTTAGAGCTTCATGGGACCGTACACCTGGGTATTCGATATCAATTTCAACTTGATATCTCATCGCGAACCTGAAAAAAAAGTATAAAGTTCTTACGGAGTTGCATATCTGTTCTAAAAAATTTTAATTAAGTAAATATATACCTAATATTTACCTTGTGTTAATAGTTAGCCATGTTATATATTGTATATAATAATTATAATGTATATGAAATAAATAAAATTGTGTATTTCTATAATAAATTCATACATTACTTAATGCTGGTCTAAGGTTATTGACAAAATAAATGATTTAAAGTAAATATGCCCTTTTAAAATAACAAAGCAATCCATGTGTGCGAAAACATTTTGACTCAGAGATTATAACAATATTTTATTAAACAATTAATATGTTATTTGAAGACAAAGTATCATCATAAGCACCAGAAATCTATGTAACTGTGTTACCGCGGCTGCCAGCTACCACGTGTCACGAACCACTATTTATTAACATCGGCTATCAGTGATTTGGAGCTTTATAATTATTTTAAGTCTGGACTTGATAACGACAGATAACCATTATTTTCGTACAGTTTCGACTTAAGATCAAAAGTTTCAAGAATCTCACGATAACTGTAGATACTGTGTTTATGCTTCAATTAACATACGCATCTCTTTATATGCTGTTATGTAATTAGTCCCAGCTTCTGTTTAGTTCGCTTTTCTACAGATTATGTACCTATTTGTATACTTACTATGTAAATATATACAACCCCCGGCTCCGGTCCAAACGCCAACCCCAGAAATCAAAACCTAAATCTCTGCGCTATTAGGAGCGTTGGTAATAAGTTGTGGCCGACGACGTGCGCTTCGTTACGGTTCGGAGCTGGCCGCACCGGACCGGCAGGGCGCACCACACACGGCGCACGGCGGCGGTCAGCGCGCCGATCCCTTGCCGTTTGTTATTCAACATTCGCCCACACTAAATTGCTTCCCCCCGCACTGCACTTCGCACACAGTGTCGCAGCTCTCTATTGCAATATAAACGCGGTAACAGAGAAGTGTTGCTCTTTTTGCAGTACTATGCACGTTGTACGGCGCGACGCCGGGCGATGCCTCGACTATTACATACACAGGCCGATGCCGAACAGTTTTGGGCTGCGAAAGGTGAAATGTTTTAAATTGAATTATTTTGTACGTTTGTGTGTAGAAAAAAAAATCGGATGGGAATATTACATCGTATTATTTTGTGTATTTCGAATCTCTACAAAGCATAGAAATGCTTGTATGTACATTCATCATGTCTGTTCTACGTGTATCTGTTCTGCTGATAAATTAAAAAAACATCCGCGGCATGAAGCTACATGATTTATTGTGTGCCGCTACGATGCGATGTGGATACATGCTGCACAACGAGTGTCGAACAGCCGTCACGTTGACCGACGTCACCACTAACTCAGTTACTGTGAGGGGTGTTATCCCACACAATATGAAACATCGAACTATTCCACTGCCTCACATAACGTGCAATAGGTCTGCTCGTTGAAAACCACCGCTAACGTCCTCCGCAAATGTCGCGCCGAAATTGTGGAACACATAATAATTAAACACACTAATGATAACACTTAAGCCGGGCGCGACTCATTGGGTCCACATAATTATCCGGCAGGTCTCGCGGCCTCCTCTTTGTGTCCTATTAATTGGCGCGCCTGGAGGCCTCCGGGCCGCCTGGAGGCCTCCTCCGTCGCCGTGCGGACTCTCAGGAAGAACCTCGTTAATCCGCTCCTCGGGGCATCCCGCGCCGAATTCCCTTTAATGAACAAAATCATTAACTTCACTATGACTTGCTCTTAATTATATTATGTCATTTAGTTTCAATTAAGCTTTAAACTGAAATGGAACTCTCGCTGTTATTCTAACCGGGGCTGCGAGTGAGCTCATTGTGAGATGTACGAGAACAAAGTGTAAAAACTGTGTGTTTATTACAGACAGGCGCGTTCTGTCACGTGTCTTACAGAGGAAACTTTACTTATATCCGTTGTGTAGTTTTTTCGTTTCACTAAAAACGGGAGCAAAGCGGCTACGAGCTACGAGCTACGCGCTACGAGCCGCTACGGCGCTACAGCGCTACGGATGCTTTCAAAGGGGAGTAAGTTTTCAAAGTGGTTGTATGGTGTATGCGTGAATAGTTGGTAAGTAACTCACGGCTGACGGCGGGCGGAAGGGCGCGGGCGCGCGCGTACCGGTCGAGGACCGCTGCCAGAAGTTTCTAACATTTACCTGCGAGCAGATTTTTCCCCGAAAAAGTAGTCGGAGTATCTTGTTTGGTTTAAGACGATGTTGGTAAATAGAGTGCAGTTTGAACTTGGTACGTGCCGCTCATATAGCGATGCAGTTTTATCTGCAAACAGTATTACAAACTTGGATATTATCTAGTTGAGAGCGTCTTTACGTCTCTTGCTACTGAAATGTGAAGTACATTTGTTTGTTCTGTAATTATTTTAATGTTTCTTGAAACTAGTTTGCACTAAGTTTTCTGCTCGGCCATTATGAACCCTTTACATCTAGGGCGTATAATAGCTACATACCTACTATTGTAACAGGAGTGTTTAAAAAATAAAACTCAATTCAAGAGAGACCAGTTGCGAATATAATGTTAAATATTGTAAGTCTCATAATTTCGTGTTACAGTAAGACACGGCAGAATCCAGTGCACAAACCATATAACAATACATAATATGGTCATCTCCCCGCACACACTCTGCCACACGCCGCCACCGATTCACTCAATGTGATAATTACTATAACGACTGATAACTTGATCGCCCTCCGCGGCCCCGGCTCCGCCTGCACCGGACTGTTGAGGGTATCTACAGCATTTTTGTCGATTTCAAACTTTTACACTTTCTGTGTGAACCTTATTTATATACATTATAACGCTGAAATATAATTAACATAAAATTTTTAATGAGATCATACGGTATGTGCAATAGACGATCGAAAACTAACAAAATAAAATACATAATATTCGAAAATATTTTGAAATAAAATTCGGTCGAAAACTAATGCAAATTAAAATTGTTTTTACTATATCTTTATAGTATCGACGAGTACCACGAAATTCATGCCCGTTCTCGCGCCGGAATGGTTTTATTACCAACATTTCGCCAATTTATATCGACGTAATAAAATTGTTATTAATTTGTGAATCAAATAATAATATTTTGACATCATCATTAACCTATCGATCAATTAGCGCTTACCTGCGGCCGGCCCGCGACAAACGAACCGTCGCCCTTCAGAGTCGACGGCAAACAAGAGTAAGTGCACCCCTAGTGCCACAGACACGCTGACCGCACGTATTGCACATCAGTCCGCCAACTGACGCTGACCGTAAGCTTTGGTTTCCTAAGAAAGCGGTGTACGATCACACAATAACGGCGAATGTCCAAATACAGAGCGGTTTTTGACACCAGAATGTCAAATAATGGCGCAAATAACAAATTTACGTGACGGTACAATACGACGGAACTGCTCTTGTAGACACCGTAGCTTTAGAGCCGATAAAGAAATGTCGTTAGGCGTCACTGTCATCAGTGTACCGAACAGTAGAACATACTCAAATCATTTATCACTTTACAAACTTGGGTAATTGGTACACAGGTGATCTTTTTTATAATAAAGTCCTCCATGTTCTACTGTCACATGAGCATGCAAATCACTTTCTTTTTAAAGACATAGTGCTTTTAAACAACAATTAGGAAATTATGAGAATATCACATACAAATTAAAAACTTTAGAAATTAATAATAGTTTCTGTTACCCACACCTATCTCTAGCATATTTATCTCATTAGAAGCGGTACCTTAAAGAAAAGGTCTAATCGTTGAAAAGAAGTTTTAACAGTGATCAAGACAGCATAGCCATAATATTATTAAATCCATTTTATCCCCTCTCCAGAATGTTCTTATTTTGCTACAAATCAACGACAACACGAATGAACCACCTGCACCGTGGTGAGCTCGGACTGTATCCGTAATGATACAAACACAGGAGCTACTCGAACGGTTCAAGTCGAAAGATAAACATCAGTCTGAGAGAAATGAAGGACTTCCTTATGTCCTCCGCTTTGAGAAAATATTTTTATCACAATCAATTGACGAGACGACTGGTGTTTGTATAAACGTTGTTCCCACACAGTGTTTATATGTAGATAATATACAGGTTGAATTGTAATTTCACGTATTCCTTCCAGGACGTGATAGTGTGACCCATTTGCAACAATTAAGCACCCTGTATAGCCTAGACGAAAATTCACGGAATTCGAGAAAATCGAATTCTCATGTATTTTTGAAAATTTCCCAGAATTCTTTACAAAATATCACTTTTCACTGAACTCTCAAATTGAATAGCCGTCATTGCTATTCTATTGGGCACCCAATACCTTAATAAACATTTCGATGTATCCAAACGCTCTAAAACATCAAACAGTTATTATAAGAGTTATGTATATACAGATGTATATATATATATATATATATTTATATATATATTATGTCTAAGTACACACTATATTCAGTTAAGATTTTGAATCACAAGTTATTTCTGTAATAGATTGTACTTACTCGATTTACTATGTCACGCAGAGGGATGGATGACATAATGTCACTCGAAAGGTAGTTACTGAAAATCAGCGATGTTGACGATAGGTTCATCCGAAGTCACAGCATTTTGCTGATCAACGACCTGTTCTTGCACAGATGCGACGCACGGTTTTACCTTACTTGTCACAGAGTACATTATATATATTATGTTACTTGTATTTGTTGTTTGTTACAAAAGTAGATCATTTTATGTTTTGTTTGTGCTGGTTGCTGTCATTGGCCAGTGTCGCAACCACAGAGTACATTATACTTGTCGCAACCACAGAGTACATTATACTTGTCGCAACGCATTACGTAATTTAAGTAATAGTGTCTTTGGTTTTGATCTGCCCTGACATTAAGCAATTGACAACATTGTCAAACTTTTAACGTTTTGAATACGAGGCTTTTGGCTACTTTTTATTAGTGTATGTATTTTGTCTAGTTTTTTTTTCTAATGTGCGTCTTGTTTGTGCAGAATAAACTATTTTTCTTTCTTTCTTCTTTTTCTTTGCTTAAAAGTTAAAGAAAGAAGTTTACTAACCATTTTCAGAAACGAGTATCATTTGGACAAACTTCTGCCCGCGATGTTTTTCACGTGGAAGTCGTAAAATATCACAAAACAGGTTTTTTTAAAATAACATACTAAAAATTGCAACGCAGGGGTTCAATATCTTGTACTGACTTCATGGTAACAGGTTGCGAATCGATGTCCCTACCACCCTCTATACTAAAATAACAGCCACATTTTATAAAACGTCCTTGTATACTATGTTTATGGTTTTGGTCTCAGCAGCCAAAATACGAACAGAGTCAGGACTGGTGACGCGGAAGCAAGTGACGTATAATTGTCCGTGTAAGAAGCAACTCGTCCTGATGTCGATGTCGACACACGCAGCCTTCAGTCGCAATTTACCACTGCTTGCGAAGTTATTCGTTTTTAGTAAATTAATGAACGCCTGCGTTCCAGCATATATTACCGAATGGCACAACACTGATACACTGACTGATGCATTCTTACAGATTATTTCGGACTAGCTCCCGTGTGTTATATTATTTTAGCTATCACTAAAATAATATGGGTGCTAATTAAGGCAGCTTCTCTAAAATGTCATTCTCGTCTGCAAATATATTTAATTGTCTAATGAATTAATAGGTCAGCGGCGAACTTTTAGCGTCTAATAAATGGTTTATAAGCGACCATATATTGTAAAACAAGCTACTGTTAATATGACGCAACATGGTGATAATTCTTAAGCAACTAAATTTGTGATATGTCTACTCATTGCCAGCTTCTAATAAGTGTATCAACTTCATCTATAAAATAATATCAACGTACTCTAATTTCATAGAGTCACCTTTATTTTTATACTTTAGCATAAGTAATTGATGAGTGAATCTACTATATTTGAACATAAAATTTCCTTATTATTGTCATCAAATAATGGTCAATGAAAGCTCTAATTTCATGTATTCGCCTATCTATTTATAATGTTACCATAAGTAATTGACTATTATACCTACCCAAATGAACATACAAAAAATATTGTTATCATAAACAAACATCTGCAACTCTGTGTTTGTTTGTGTTTGGACACACCTTAGGGAAAATTAAAACCAAACAACTATTTTATTTGTAAATCAGATAATTTTAATGGCAGTAGCATAGGTTTTTATGTTAAGTATAATTGTACTTATGTCCTAAGTTACAATAATGTAAGGCAATCAAATAATGAATAGCATTGTTATTTGTCACTGAATAATCAGCGCAGGTTGTGCTTTACCTGGTCTCCCACGCTTCCTCTTTACACCAATTTTTTGTGTTTTTGCTTCTGGCGGCGGAAATGCATGTTTCATCCTTATAGCCAGACCCACCAAATGCTTGCAAGAATACTTGCGGTGAAAATCTGGACAATCACAGTGGCCATTAATCCACTCCTCTTCTTTTTTCGGTAATGTAATTTTCCAAGAAGAAAAAACACTTTTTTGTACTCATCAAAATCGTTGAATGTTTTCTCCGTCAAAGTAGTCCTCGTGGAGTTGTCACCTGGGACCAGGTAGGTATTAGTTGTTGGTGTTGATAGTATTGTTCTAATTTTGGTATCGGTTTTAGCCCATAGATATCCGGCTGTCCAGTCAGCTAATTTTAACACCGGTGTCGTCGCAAAGAGTTCTTCCGTTGCCTGTTGTGACCAGCTAGTAACCATGTCCTCTGCAACTACTAAAAAACGGGACAACGGTATACGCTCGCGGAGGGTATTTTCATCTTTAATAATCCTATTAAAAGATTCGAGAGCATTGTTAGTCACAGGTGATGAGATAGGTGTTGCACCTAAATACCAATTAGGATTTTTAGTGAGCCATTCTTTTTTAAAATATGTCATAAATGCCTTTTGCTCATGCCATTTCGCCAAGAAAACTTTTGAAGTGGCGGTAAACACTTCAGGAGAAGTAGCACACTGCAATGCGTTTATATCTTGCAATATGGGTTTTCGTGAACTTTTCTCACTTGTTTGATCCAATTTCGTACACATTTGCTTTTTAGCGTGTGCCCAGCACATTCTTAGTATAGTTTCTTCTCCGAACACGTCAATAAAAGCATTTTGAATGCTTTTTGCGGCGTCGCATATCAAAACCTTTGGGTCAAATGCATATGAGAAAATGGAAAAAATACTGTCTTTCAATCCCTTATACACAGTTTCAAAATCTTCTTTGCGTTCATGTGTAGATACTGTTAGGCAAATAGGATGAAATTTTCGGTTTTTGTCCGTTGTTCCAATTACTAGAACAGGAAACCCTTGCCAGATTAGTTTGTAGGTAGCATCCGCATGTAAAATTTCGGCAGTAAGGCACAGTTTTAATAAATTCTTAGAAGACAAAACGAAGCGGAAGCTAGGTGGGTCATTTTCTAAAATATGATAAGCTATCACAAAAACTTTATTCTCATCGTCAGGAACATCTGTGCGGTTAATTATCCATTTTTCTAACTCTCCTAGGTGAATTGAGGACGGCCCATACTTTATACGCCTGCGATCTGCCAAATAGTTGTAGAGCTGCTGTCTTGTAGGTATTTTAAGTCCATCTATCTTCTTCAGATTGTGTAAAATGGCTTTCGGCTTTAAGCAGAGGTCGAAAAGCTTGTTAATTTCCAATTTAGTTTCGTCGCAAATACCAAAACTGTAACTACTTTTGATGGAATCGTGGTTATGCTCGCAATCAGTGCGATAGAGTAACACCGCGTCCGAATTCGCCTCAAATAACAAATACATCTGTGCAACACACTGCTCTCCCTTGCGTGGTACTTTATTGCACCTATAAAAGCGTTTTTTTCCATCTAGCGTCATATGAGTAGTTAATATTGACCAAGTATTTTCTACTTTTACGACTTCTTCAGCGGCACGAACATTCAAAAATTTCTCCACAAACATCCAATTCCTCGATTCACCACGCCTTTTCTTCGCCTCCTGAACGTCTTCCGAGTCTTCATCAGAACAGTACAAAGGGACTTCATTATTAGACGACATGCTTAATAAATACTTTCATACAAATCCGTATCATAACCACTATCACAAACGTTTTTCAAATAAGAATACGAGCACTCCTTAATCGTGTCATTAATGTAAACAAATACACGTGAAACTCGTTGCTGCACGCACTGAATAGAGCTCGCTCATTGGTGCAAATGGCCGGTCGCGCCCCTCTGATTCCCAACGAGCGTCAGGTACACTCCCGCGCTTGTGTTGCAAACTTTCACGAAAAAAGAATATGATTTATTAATTTAGTTGTTGAATGAAAAACTTTGATTGCTAATTTTGAGGCTGGAATTTGATTTTATTAGCAGACAGATGTTGAATCTCTAAAATATATAAAGTAGCTCACTTACAACATTAGTCGCTGAGTTATCAAATCAGAAGTAAATATATTTATCGGTAGCTCGGAGTCATATTAATTTACGCTCGTAAATTGACGCTGGTTTTTTGATATTCTGTTGGAATAGTAAAGATGATGAATTAATATAGTTGAAGCTGTTCTATTAACTCGTCGCCTACTTACAAAAAAAGACGCTAGGTTGCAGGTGCTAAAGAAAACTTTTGTTGCCGCACATATAATTTCCCAAATAATATATCATACAGGATTTCTCATTAATAGGCACCTAACCATAGATATTTATTTTTATTATACTTAACCAAAGATGACAGAGAGGCCTAAACTTGATAATTTTCTATGTACGAACTATCATAATAAAGTATAACAAAATGTAAAAAATAACGAGCGAGCCTTACAGTAGTCACATAAGATATTATGTAACATCTGACATCTCACCGGTAATAAGCAACATTAACATTATATACAAAAAAAATGATTCAGGTATTATTTGAAATGATTTTTCGTAACGAAGAATAATTACTTTTAATGTAAATTGTATTTTATTTAATAACCACTAGGAGTAATGCAATTTTTTATAGACGACAGTTTGTTTTGTTCAATTTGGGTTATACACAAGTGCTGAGGACAGAGGCGTACAACTTTCTAATACTTTTAATAAGTAGATACCTATAGAGGGTTGTTCAATTTGGGTTATACACAAGTGCTGAGGACAGAGGCGTACAACTTTCTAATACTTTTAATAAGTAGATACCTATAGAGGGTTATCGAGGAAGGCTGTAAGCTATGTAACATTATGCCACGACTATTAGAAGCGGACCATAAATAAAAAATGTTGCAAAAACGGGAAAAAATTATTCCTTTTGAGAGCTTCTGTTGCGTGCGCTGCGTACACGGCTAAAGTTACACAAAAATCGTGTATGACGGAAATGTTCCTCTTTAAAAGTTCTAAAAGAAAAATTGGGACAGCATATGTCCATCTTTTAATGTTGACTCAATATAATCCTTTTTATAGTAATCCAATTTGTTCCATGGATATTTTAAATATACTACTTTAGGAGTAGTTACTCAATAAAACAATAGATTAATTCAATTCACGTGTATTCACCAAGAGTTGACACATCCACACCTTACAGTGATCGCGTACGAGTGGCAACCTCTCTTGTGCGCCTTACATTATACAAGTATAGTCTTACATCTAGATAGGTACCTACGTCCACATTGTCGCTATGGCGTCCCTACACTACGAAAGGAAGTTCGGTCCAAGCGAGTGTTCCACGACACTCCCGCATTTGTTTTTTTTTGTTTTATTTAATTGAAAATATGTATGTTAAGGTTAAGGTATTTTGCTATGGGCCTGTGTTGCCTGAAATAAAAGATACTATTATTATTATTATAAATTCAGAAATTATATGTAAGTATAGATATTATATATTGTTAGTTGTGGTTTGAATTTCCGCGCATTATTTGAGAAAAGTACTATACCAGCCTTGGGCGTAACCAGGCATTCATGGCCTCACGTATGTGTGCCTCGGCCCACATTTTCACCTTCATCCATTTTTTGGCTTACGTTTATTTCCCGGTCGCTGCAGTAGTGAACTACTACGTAAGCTACTCGCAGTGCTCGTCTCATTGGGAGCTTTTAATAATATCAATAATATGACGACTGTCAATGACAATGCAGGCTGTTGCATTTTCGTACGACACAGTTTTTGTTTAACAATATCTACATCTTTGGCAACAGTGGGTTTAGAGTCGTTGTTTTTTTAACTCAAACTCAAAGCATTTATTTCAAATAAACCAATTACAGGCACTTTTGAATTGTCAAGGGGTCGGTCAATCAGAAAGAAGAAGCTAGTTGTCCATTCCAAAGCGTAGTAGGTACCTATGGAGAAGACCGGGCAAGAAACTCCACGGACACTCTTTTGAATCAAAATATTGTTACAAATTGGTTACACCATTCAAATTCAAATTATACGTGTGGGAATGATGTAGAAAGATGTGCACATTAAAAGCGTCCGTAATAAAAAAGATCCAGACATTCATAAAAAAAAAACAGAAATTAAAATAAGCCGTGGCAGCCAAGAGATTTGCTGACCAGTCCCTACTGACGGCGCCCGTTCACGAACATGTCATGTAGATCAGCACCATTCAGCTCAACCGCTTTGAAGGGAACTTCATGATCCAACACACACGTCACCACCAGCGAGACATTTGAGTGAGCATGACTTACTCTCAGCCGCCAGGGCACATTCAAGGCAATGAAAGACGTACCCGGTAAATGGTAGCTTTATAGTAGGTGCATAGTGCTCGCACATGTGCTCTGCAATTATACAATACTAAGATATTGAATTTATACAATGCATAGATAGTTTTTACAATCTTCAACAGCTCAAACCATATTTTCAAATGCAAATCAATTAGTTTATGCGTCCTTGTGGAGCAGAACCAGCATTGAGCCAAGCATTTTTGTCAGCTATGTAATTCCCCAACTTATAATAAATCCTTGGCTGAATCGTGTGCGTTTTATACATAATTTAAATTACGTTTCATCCAGTTGCAGTATGTGGGGAGGTATTTTATTGTAACATTTTAAACAGTACCCCATGAAGGATAAGTCTACTTTAGCCAATCTCAAAACTGGTTGAACTAATTGGTCCCTATTTCTAGTCCTATAGTTGTGTCTTTCACCTCCTTTACAGGAAAGATTTAATTTTTTCCTTACGTATATGATGTTTTCATAAATATATTGACAAGGTACTGTCATGATTTTAATTACCTTTAAACAGGTCTCTTAGAGAATCGGGCCTGCGAAGGCCATATATTGCTCAGATAGCGCTGTTCTGCAGAATAAAAATATACTCGATATCTGCAGCCTGTAAGTAAGACATGGTACTATGAAAGTAACTGAAATAGACTAACCTCGCGGTATCTACAATAATAAATTGACAGATTTTTCTTACAGCATATGCTGCTAAAGCTAGCCACCCTGCAAGAGATGTTAAATGAAGACCCCATTGCGGCCTTGAGTCGAGCGTAATCCCCAGGAAAACAGTTTTATCGATGAATTCTAGTTTCTCAGCAAACAGGCGAGGCGACGCACAGTGGTCTGAAAATCGAGCTCCATTCTCATAGAAACTTAAAATCAGATTTTTTTTTAAAAATGTAGTAGCTCTGGTATACTCCCCTTTACGTGGTACTAACGTGTGGGTGGAGTTAGTAGTTCCACGCATGAGAAAAAAAAGTTTTGAGTTTTTTTATTTTAAACTGAACGGAACAGGAGGGCAGGTGCTTAAAGGAGTTATTGTACCATGCACGGCGATCAAAGTGACAACCAATTCATGCACCGTTGGGTGCAGCATTGCGCGTAGCAAATATTTGAAATGTGGAATTTTTGATATGTGATTTTTCAAAAGTTTATTATGGTTAAACGAAGTTGCCGATCGATTTACTTATACTGTCGTTAGTTTATAGCCTGCTAATAATTTTTATGATAAGAATAATAAAAAACTATATTCATTGAATACTTTTTTTACAAAATTGCATTCCAAGAACGAAGTAACTCATTTATTAAGAGCAGCCAACCCGTCATACTTTTCATACAAACGCTCGTACGTGATTATGGCGTTGTAACAAATCTTTCATTAACATTTTTGAACTAATAGGTATCTTGTGCACTTTATCTAGGTTTCTATGCAAGCAAAAAATCAAAATTTGGAGAAACAAATTCAGTATAAGCCTCCAAAAATCAGCTTTATTGCACACATTTTACCTGAACTTTGGCCGTTTATAATGTAATCATAAATTGTTAAAGTAAAGAAAACATTATCATAAAAACCTCGCACATGTAATGGATATTCTAAATGACGAACACTTTTTCCAAAAACTAGTAAGGCTTTTTCAAAAACACGTAATTCCTGGAACAAGTTTTGTGAAATCTCTGTGCGCCAATTTTCGTTCGATGTTATCGCGTTCTCACTCTTGCTTCATTTTCAAACATTGCGTTGGATGAAACAACAAGTTTTTCAATCCTGTTCGCGTTGACCATAGATGGACCGGGAAGGGCCCTCTTAATCACCGTTGAGTTATAATTAGATAATAATGACATTAGCATTACCAGTTAAGCTCTAGCGGAGCCAAATGGGGCCCTAGTCACAAGAAAATTATAATATTGTCTGCAATACAGGTACCTAATTAGAGAATAGCGAACATTAATGAGGGTAGTTGTATAAAAATAGGACATTTTAGCTTAATTTTATCAGTAGATCTCACCACTTACTTGTGCGCGCTAACTTATTACGTTCTATTGCTATTGTTTTATGATGGAGGGTGTTGGTACCAATTTGGACATTTTCATGTTTGTGGCAAACAACAGTTGTTTTTCACAGCCTAGTGTGTTATTTGAAGTTTTTGAGAATACTGTTGATTTGTCAGAAAATTAAAAGAAGGAATTGAAAAATTACTGTCAGACTTATGTGTGTTCGTTGAGGAACAGATGGATCTCCTGTTATCGCTCGAGACATACATTTATAAAAAAAGTATGAGACGGCTGCAACAGAACATAAAATGGCCTGAGGTCGTGAGGGAAAAGATTACCTCTCCTTTAGTGTCAGTAGCGCAGGAACCACGTTCCAGTTCTGACTTTGGTGTAAATGAGGGTGCATCAACATCGTACAGACCGGAACTGGAGACGTGCAGTGTTAGAATATCAATATCAGTTACTGTTGTGAGTCCGAGAAAACCATTCGAGGAGCTAAGCCCGCTACAGAAGAGAAGGAGAGTGGAAAAGCTCCAAACGCATAGCACTGAAAGCCTTGGTCATGCAACTGATTTAAAAACAGAAAACAAGAATGTAGCAGATACATAATTTAACTGGTCTCGGAGGACCCAGACGAGGCTAAAAAGATAAAGGAATAGTTAAAAGCAAAGAAAACTGTGCCTATATATTCCACTGATAAAGCTTTAGGTATTTTGATCTCATTGAAGCTTTCGAAGTGGCAGTATATAACATTAAGATCTTGTGCAAAAGAAGAAGGATTACCACTGTTTCCTTTTTATGCTGCCATCCTTGAGGCGAAGAAGGACTGCTACCCCAAAAGATACCAATATACATCACGTAAAGAGAGGTAAAAGTAAAGCTCCAAGCAATTTTGGACAAAACTGTGGCTAGGCTTGGAAAATTCCTTCGTGTGGAATCTTCGCTGGATGGCAAAGAGTTGACACTTATATGCAAGTGGGGCTTTGATGGTGCTTCAGGGCAAAGTTTGTATAAGCAAACTATGTCAGACGAAGACGACTATAGTATTTTTATATGTTCTTCTGTGCCTCTGTGCTTAGTTTGTGGCGAAGAAAAGATATGGAAGAATCCAAAGCCACCTTCCACAATGTTCTGTGGACCAACCGATTTTAAGTTTTCAAATGAAAACAGGTTGAACATCTTGGAAGAAGAGGCTCTGATTAAAGGTGAGATTGCAGCACTGCAGCCTTCTATTATGGGAAGCTATGCTGTTAGCCACTCGATGCTTATGACCATGATTCTTACTTCTTCTTACTTCACAGCTATTAAATACCTCATCACAGAATTTTGATATATGTAAAGCTATTCCTTCAGAAATTCATAAGTAGGAGAAGATCTCAATGTAAGTTTTAAATTACCCCAGTATGTCCCTGTACTGCATATGTATTCTTTTTATTAATTTTACCACTTCTCTTCCAGAAAACCGTTTTCAACAGAAATAAACCAGTATGGTTTGTCTCTTCATCCTTGGATCAGGTGTATGGAGTGCCTAATCCATATTTCATATAGACTGGACGTTAAAATATGGCAAGCCAGAGATGCAAGCAGTAAAGAGTCATTGAAGAGTAGAAAACAAATCAAACAGCAGAAGTTCCGTGATGAAATGGGCCGCCTAGTAGACATCGTCAAACAAGGTAAGATAAAATAACAGTTATAAGTTATAATCTACATTTTTTTCAATTAATGTTCTTCATGTATACCTCTTTTTGCACAAAGTAAAAAAGTATTTTTCTTTGTTTCAGATTCGGGAACTACAAATGATGGGAACTCAGCTAGGATTTTTTTTAGTGATCCTGCAAGATCTGCAGCTATCACAGGATTGGATTCTCGTTTGATCCAGAGATTTTCAACACTTTTACGTGTAGTAGCCACTGGGGAGCCTATAAATATTGACGCGTTTACAGACTTTGCACGCAACACTGCAGAAATGTACGTACCTGGCATGCTATGACTGGTATTACATGCCTTCGAGTGTCCATATTCTTCTACTGCATGGTGCTGAAGTTATCAAACACTACAATATTATACCCATTGGCAAATTATCCAACGAGGCAACGGAAGCCAGAAACAAAGACTTCAAAAAACTCGAGAACACCATTCACGCAATTATTGTCGTAAAGCGACAAACGAAGATATTTTTAATGGTCTTGTATTATCAGATCCGCACCTGTCCAGCATAAGACCTGTGCCGAGAAAGTCTATAAAAACACCTGTCACTGATGATAGGAGACCTCTCAGTGACGATTCAGGTGTAGACAAAGAGAACGTTGAATTTGTCGATGTTAGTGCGTCAATGATGGACTCGGGTTTAAAGTACTGCTATGAGGGCGAAGATACTCTCTGTTAGCAGTAGTTTTTATGTGTACTATGGAGGGTAATCGAAAATTTGTAAATAGTAATAATTAAAAAATATGGTAGTGGAAATATCTAATTATAACTCAACCATAATCACGGTGATTAACAACTGAGTTACTTAGTTCTTTGAATGCAATTTTGTAAAAAAAAAGGATTCAATCAATATCGTTTATATTATTCTCATCATAAAAGTCATTAGCAGGCTATAAACTGATATGAAACATACTTTCCCGATATGTTGGCTGTTCATGTGGCGTAGCGTGTATTGTATGAATATTCATAACATCAATTTATATTAAGAATATATAAATACATACTCCCAGACTCCTAAATCGAGCCACCTTGCATTATTATGTTTAAACGCTTAAAACATCAAAATAATGCTAAGTCAAAGAAATTTTTTCATCTAGTATTATAAATAATAAATAAAAATATTTTACTGTCAGGCATCAAGGCCCATAGGGTGTTAGTATTACATCTTACTTAAAAACTATATTAGTAACATGCAGGAACACTAAAAAGAAAGAAAAAGAAAATGTCAAATCACAGGAAGGATTAACAAGCTTTGTTGCCAACATGTAGCTTGGTAAACCTCCCCATTGTAGGCCCATCCAGCCTCTCTGCAAACACCTTCAGAATGCTGTTGCTGCTTCCCCTCACTCGGGATACTCGTATTACTGAGGCAACTTTCTTCCGTATTATCGGAAAGTAGTCGTCAATGTGCGCATCAGCTAACATAGGTACCTGACGCACTACAGTAAGATGGAAGCCTTAACAGCGTGCTGAAAGCATTGTTGTACTGAATGCGCAAGGCATTGTCTGCTTTTAGGGTATGGTTATCCCAAAGACTGCTGGTATAGAATGTTTGGCAGTAGGGCTTAAAAAATTGTATTGAAACTGACAACTGGCCATCATTTTGGTATCAATATTGTTCGAAATCCAAATTTTAATTCATAATTTAAAAAAGAGAACAGAGTTTAGTCGCTCTTAAAGAAGCTGCGTCTTAGTATAAGTCAATAGTTATTATTTTGTTTTGTTTTGCATAAAAAGAGTATTGAAATTGTATTTTCCTTATTTTGTTATCCACTCTGTCGTTCAATTTATGGATACTGCACCTGAAGTAGCCGCGAAAGCTGTGGCACTTCTTCAGTCTGGGCTTAGTCAGCGAAACGTAAGTGCACAACTTCATGCAAGCCGTTCTGCCGTTCAAAGAATTTACCATGGATACCTGGAGACAGGCGTCTTCGTGCGCCGTCCAGGAGGACCACGAAACAGCGTCACTACAGCACGACAAGATCGGTTTATCTTTACCACCAGCCTGCATAATCGTCATCTGACCTCAGTACAGGTCCCAGAACAGCTTCGAGAGTTTCATGGACTGACTGTTTGCGCTCCAACTGTTAGAAGTAGACTAAAAGAACGTGGTCTGAAACCTCATAAGCCATCAAATGGTCCTAAACTGACACGAGTTCACAGAATACTGCGCCTACAGTTTGCACGCGCACATTTGCATTGGACTCAACGTCAATGGAGCCAGGTTCTTTTTACGGATGAAACCGAGATTATGCTGTATGGCAATGATGGACGTAGGAAAGTCTACCGAAGACAATGAGAATGTTTTCAGCAATGTTGCATTGAATAGAAGGTGAGTTATGGCAGTGGATTATAAACAGTTTGGGGCGGAATTTCCACCGAATATGAGCGGCCGATACATTCATCAATACCTGGAGGCTCATGTGCTGCCATATGCTGAGTTTATGGGTCCAGGATTTCATTTTTATGCATGACCAGCTGCGCCCGGTGGTTTCACCTACATAAGTCTCAATTCCGTGGGAATATCGGGATAAAAAGTATCTTACGTCCTAATCCAGGTTATGGTTTACCTATGTGCCAAATTTAATCCAAATCCGTTAGACCGTTTTAGCGTGAAAGTGAAGAATTGTTCGAGAATACCTGCATGACGTTAGTATCGCAGAATTGGAATGGCCAGCAAGAAGCTCTGATATTAATCCAATAAAGCACTTATGTGATGAGCTGAAGAGGCGAGTTAGAACTAACCAACCAGCTCCAGAAACTTTGTAGTTGCTGAAAACAGCGATCTTGGAAGATCAAGGCAGAACATTCCTCAGCACGTCATAGTGGCATTCATGAATTCCATACTGAACCGCATGACCATCGTAAATGCTCTTGGAGGTAGCACAAGTTACTAAATAAATGTTTTATCTATGTAAACAATTGGTTTTCTTCAAAAATTTCACGGTAATTTTGCCCCTGAGAAACGCGAAAAGACGACTTATTGCAATTAAACGTTTTTCTTAGTATTCCGATTTCAAATTTGGAGCAATGACGAACAGAAATTATGCGGGCTTCAAAACTATGTATTTTTAGGGTTCCGTACCTCAAAGGAAAAAGCGGAACCCTTATGGAATCACTTCGTTGTCCGTCTGTCTGTCTGTTAGTCTGTCAAGATACTTTTTCTCAGGAACGCATGGAGTTATCAAGTTGCAATTAATACCAAATAAGTAAGTCTACGGTCCTTGGAGCTCAATATTTTTTCTCAAATCAAGCTTAAGTCAACGGAATAAAAATACGGATATTTATGCGGCACATTTTGATACTCGCAAATAAAAAGAAACATATAGGGTACTTCCCGTTGACCTAGAATCGTGTAGTTTTATATTTTTTTTTTTGTGATTACATACTTTCATTTGCAGTTGGAGAATTGACCGTGACGTATATCTATGTACGGGACAACATTTTTCAACTACAATGTTAAGTTTGGTTTTGGGATAAATTTATCCAAACTACGGAACCCTTTACTGTGCGACACGCACTTGGCCGGTGTTTATTTTCTTTGTATTATCATTATATAAAAATATAGAGACCTTTAAACAAAAATATGCAGGGTGGCTCGATTAAGTTGTCCGGGAGTGTATTTACGATGAACACCACAATCACAGACAGAATGTCTGGTATCCACGCAGATGGGATAGCCCTCACCCGGGTGACCCACCGCCTAGTTTCCGACTCGCTGACTGACTCCCGCGGCGGCGAAGCTTTGTTCTCGAGATGCAGACGTGATAGCGCTGCCTTTGTCCGGGACTGTCCGCCTGCCTCGCCGGACACGCATGTTTACACATTATGTATTCCTGGCAAACGTAACGTTTTAGAAGGTAATCACTCGTTTTTAATATATTTTTCACAGTTCTCAGCATCGCGTATTGTGATCAAGCCCACTGTATACTAAATTAATTCGAGTTCATTTAGTAAACAGTGGGCTTGATCACAATACTAAGGTCAACTTTTGAACACACTTTCATTTTCTTTTTAATCACACAGGTATGTATGTATGTATGTATGGCGGATTAAGATATAAGTACCTGTAACTAACTGTGATATGTAAATAAAAACTGTCCATGTATCTGACATAGTTTACGTCAACGTACGGCCGATTACGGCACTCACGGGAAAACATAATGTTTTGAGAACCTCGTAACATTACGTACGGCGTACCTGCCTCTGCCATGCATAATAAATAACATTAGGTCCTTTGTCTCGCCGTACTTGTGTGAAAAAGCGCGCGAAATAAATAATAAATAAATGAGCGCGCTCTGTCTCAGTTAATCACCATTACTGTTACAGTAACACAGTGTTGCGCCCGAGAGGGCGAGCTCGGATGGATGCTGTACTGAACTCAGTTATCTGAACATAGCTGTGAAGTTGCTCAGATGTACGCCTGCAGCAGAGATCTGATCTGTTTAGAGCTCTCTACAGGTGCTAGTTCTTGTAACTGCTATCGCTCGTCTGAAAGGCAGTCTACGTTTGCCAAGCCCTTTGAAATACAATAATGTCTTGTTAACTTTTTATTACTCCGTAACCTAAGATCTGTGTAAGAAAACTGCGCAATCACTGGCGAGTAACCTCGAGTGATCCGCTGGCACAATGAAAAGTAATGGAAAAACTAGCTCTCCGTCTTGCAATCTGCAGTAAGCGGCGTAAGCGATGGAGAGACAAGCGAGCGACGCTCGTTGAGAGTAAGCGTTCTTTCATCAAATCACAGAATGAATCGCATTCGTCAACTGTTCGTTAAATTGCGGGATGGAACACAAGGTTCAGTAGCAAACAGCTATGCTTGTGTTGTTAAAGTGCTAGATCGGTAGTATCGAGAATTGTAAAACGAATTGGACGTATATCGTGATGCTGTTACAAAATGTTTGAGGTGGGAAAACAGAATAGGTAATACATCTAATTATCTAACACATTAAACCAACTAAATCGATTAGATTAGGTTTAAACTGACCCAGCCCAATGTCACTTACAACAAATTGTAGTTAGCTTTCAACTGAATATTCAATAAACAAAAGCGAAACAGTGTTTAAAATCAACAATGTCAAGTGACCCCCACAGGTGCCTGGCACCCGCAGGTGACCAACCGAGCGTGCACATGACCGTCCAAGGGGCAAATCAAAGGACTCTTTGTGCCCCCCCTTGCCCCGGTTCCCTGCAGACCCCGATATAATCTGCCGCGACTTAACTGGTCTTAACTTTTGGAAAAGTTGTCGTGCGTAGTCCCGAGTTGGCGGCTCCAGACATCCCACTTTATCTTTTAATTCTCGACCTCCTCCGCGACACGTCGTCGCACGTCGCGGGCTGCTCTGCAATTTGCGTGACGTGTCGGACGGCCGCCTACCACCAAAATTCTCCTGAACTTAAACACTGACGAGAATTTTAAAGAGTTCATACTAATTCAGTGACGTCACTTCCTATTATTAAGTCCATGCTGGATGGAGAAATCGACATAATATAAAATAACAAAAAACCTTTTTATTTTCTGGATTCGAAGTCCCGTAACGTGCTAATATTACAAATTACTTATGTCTGTGTTAGTAGAACAATTAGGCACACACGTACAAAGGAATGATATAATAATAATAATAATAGTCCTCTAGACCGAATTTCGGCCATGACAACCCATCGCAGCGGAGACTAGCCTTCGGTATGGGAGATATTATAGTGCACAAGTGTGTGCGCAGACACAGGTGCACTCTCACTTCCCTCACTCTCATAGTCCGATGGGATGGCAATCCGACACGACCGGAGAGAGATCAGGCGCAGGACCAACTGCTTAATGTGCTTTCCGAGGCACGGCGGTATCACACCGCCAGCTTCCAAACTCCCGGCATGCAGCAACGAATTTCTAAGTAATAACTAAGAAATTTCTAATGGAATACCCAATGACACTTTACCCAACCTGGGAATTGAACCCAGGATCCCATGATCAGCAGTCGCACTTTCGGCCACGAGACCAATGGGGCAGTCAGTGAATGATTTATCAGTGGGTTTCACCCCTCACAGTAATCCTTGTTCGTGAAAAAACCGCTCATTGTATAGGCACCCTGCATTTGTCTAAAAGCGCTGAAGTGGTGACGGCCCGGCAATTCAGCCCGTGCGACCGGTCCGTGCGACCGGCCGCGCGCTCTGTCGTCCGGACAACCTCGGCTACGGTCAACGTATTCATTGGCTCGTCAATGTCAATGAGGCGACGCGTCTACAATGTTACCACTTTTCACGTGATAATGATTGTTATACTTTGAACATTTAATATTCAAGAAAATAGGTTAATTATTAGGACTGTGATACTAATGAAGAGCATTATTTTAGGCAATTTCCCAAAGCACGGTTTTATTACCCAATAACTCTTGTTTAGTGAAATATGAATCGTTATCAATAAAACAACGCGCGTACAATCGGCACCATGTTGTGATCATCAGCACTGACTTACCGACGCGATGATTATAGAATATTAAAACCAGCGTGTGTCGATGTGTCGAACATTACCATCGATCCAATTAACTTGCGTGAGCTGCTACTACAGAACTAGATCACGCAGAGAGCTTTCGACGGTATCGATACAATTGATCTAAAATTATTACCTGCTGCTATATTATGTCGGTTGTTTTAGACAGTGAGGACTTCGTGAGAGTTACTGTTATAACACAGAGCGCCAGTACTACTTAGTACCTACGCGCGCGGCTGACGGCCGGCACCGCGTGGCCGCGCCTACGTGCGCGCGGAGCGGGCCGCGTCGCGTCGCGTCTGTTTGTCTCACTAATTTATCGGCGGGACGCTGCGGTCGTTCCTCGTCAAATTGACTCGCGTGCAATCAATTTACATCGGTTTAGCAGCCGCTCGGCTGTGCTGCGCATGTTTACGCATTCACAGCGGATGCCTGCGGACGTTAGCGACGAATATTCATCGATAGCGCAGTGCGAGCGCAATTATTGCGGTAGCTTCATTACGCTTTCCACAATCTGAATTGAAACCCACATGTAATCACACCAAATCATCCCTTACAAACGCTTGTTTAAGTTAAACTATGTTCCTACATGACTATATTTCCCTGGTGTATCGACCACGTCGCAGGGTGAGCCGAAATCACGAAGTATGGACTTAATGATTCGTATGTACATTTTTTAAATCTACACACTAATACAATTTGTTTAGGCAACATAACTTTTCATCCACCCATTACTTACAGAGTTATACAACTTTCAAAATTTTATGAAAAAAATCAATGTATAAGGCTATTGCAAAATATAGTCAAATTAAACGTTTTTGTAGGTACATGCCAAGATATTTCACACTACTCCCGTGACGTAATTTGTTTGTGTGAAAAACACGCCCAAACCGGTTTTCTTATCAGTAGACGTGCGGTCATTAGTGATGTGCACCAATTAGAGGGTGGTAAATTTGCAGCTAGATGGTCGCGAGAGGGTAGGTAGGTAACGTCAAACGTTGTCCTTAGTTCGTTGCTACCTACCGTTACATACGGACTACCCCTAATTCGATTTTTGTGAAGTTACGATTTACGAGTTTGTGATAATGTTTCCTGATTTAGTTAATAACCTTGATTTATTTGTGGATATTGAAAGTAGCTGGCAGTATTAAAGACAATATTTTTTTATACAATGCCATTAAGTGAAAAATATCTGATTTAAGGTGATGATAATGATGAAAAACTAAAGGTATAAAGTATTGCTTGCTATAATATTAAGGTTTTGCTATAATAGGAAATGGGAAAGTGCTCATCGTAAGGAACATGTATTCAGAAGTAATTACAGTGAGTGATAAGAGTCAGAAATAGATTGGCCACATTTTATGAGAGCTTTTGTGAAAAAAGACGATGAATGTTCCGAGTACATCTACACAATTTGTAACTCCATCTCCAGTGAGAGCATACTGACACATCGACAGAAATTAGTCCTAGAATACCTTCTGCTGAATTAGGTCGTAAGTAAAAAAAGAGACGTACAGAACATACTGTGTCAACTATGTCTCTACACGAATTATCACATGCATAATCTTACGAAAGTATAAACAGATGGAAATAAAAGAATTGCTGGAATATTAGAACACTTGCTTACGAATCCACAAGAAGTGCAGAAAGTAAAAAAATATCTTTTTCTTTAAAAAAAAAGAAACTGAATTTGTACCGGATGACTCTTTAGGCTTGTTTTTGTCTCTTAGATTGACGAAATGGCAATATAATACGCTTCGGAAAAGAGCCCAACAAGTAACTAGTGTTAATGTATTTCCCTCCTAATAAGCACTACAAAATGAAAAACTAAAATGCTATCCAACTAAAACTACCATTACACAACAGATACAACAGCTAAAGAATTGCAGGCTATTTTGGATCTTACTGTCAAAAGACTAACTAAGTCTACCCCAATTGATTAGACGTACAAGGAAACGACACTGATTAGTAAATGGGGCTTTGACGATGCTTCTATTCAAGCCAACTATTAGCAAAAAAATTCATATAGATAAAGATAAAGATATTTTATTTTGCAAATACGGGTACAAGTCAAGGTGTTACAAAATATAAATACAGAAACAGCCATATTTTGCCAATTAAAAGGCATGCAAAAGTATTGAGTTTAGGTACAATTAAAATACAAATTTACTAATAATTCATAATAACATTCTAATTCATAATTCATTAATAAAAATTATCAGTCAATAATAAAATTAATGTCACAATTTCTAATAGTTATTTAAATACAATATACAAAATAGTCAAACAACTTCTTTCTCCAATAAAAAATCTTCAACCCTATAATAAACTTTGTCTACTAAAAAAATTCTAAGCCTTTTTTTAAATAATGTCAAATTATAGTCCTTCCAAAAACTTGGTATTTTGTTATATATCACCGGTGCCATGCAGCAGACACTCTTGCGCATCAGAGTTGTTCTAGCACTAGGGATACATAGACAACTATTGTCACGCCTATTCCATAGAAATACGTCAGCCATTCGTGCGAAGCGACCCTGGTTTAATTTTACGAAAACTGCCATTTCTAAAATGTACAAACATGGTAGGGTTAATAATTTATATTGTTTAAAATATGGTACGCAGCTAACAGTACTTTGCAAATTAAAAATAGACCGTATGCATCTTTTTTGGGCCTTAAATGCAATCTCTTTTTCTGTTGAGTTGCCCCAAAAGATAACTCCGTATCGCAGATGGCATTCAACTATACCATAGTACGCAGTAAGACATGCATCAAGATTAACAATAGCCGATAAGGTATAAATGCGTATGCAGATGAACTTAGTTTCTCACAAAGTAACTCAATGTCTTGATAAATGATAAATGATTTTATTTCTGTAAGTAGGTTTGTACAAACACTTTTACACGTCAATCATGTTTTTTAAACTAGATGAGGTCGGCGTTTCCTATCTGACTACTCTGAGAAGAAAGGCCGAAACAAACTCAGAGGTCACAGTCTCTTTTAAAGTCCAGACATAATCTTGGTCAGGTCATGCGAAGACCATGCAGATTGGTATCTGAAATGGTCTTTTGAGGAAAGAACCACACAGTTTGAGTGGACCTGTCCAGTCAGTGCACGCATTTGTCAGTAATCGTGCAGCTCGACTCAGGAAGTCAGGACTTAAGGAGCTCAACGATTCGACGAACAATACCAAAGAAAGGACATTTGGGTAGGCCGCATAAATTACTCAAACTGCCAGATCATAATTAAAATTAAATTAGAAGAAAAAAAAAAAAGCTATTACCCACATAGTCTTCACATTCACAAAATTAAAATAATATAATACTTTACAAGTAAATACTCATGTCATTGTATATATAAAATTTATCAATGTCAATGTGTATATATAAATTCGGTAATAATGTTTGAAGATCATGTAGATCGGTGTCTGAAATGGTCTTTTGAGGAAAGAACCACACAGATTAAGTCGACCTGTCCAGTCAGTGCACGCATTTGTCAGTAACCGTGCAGCTCAACTCAGAACTTAAGGAGCTCAACGATTCGACGAACAATACCAAAGAAAGGACATTTGGGTAGGCCGCATAAACTACTTAAACTGCCAGACCAAGAATAAAACTGAAAAAAAAAAAAATGACCCACATAGTCCTCATATTCACAATAATGAAAATAACATAATACTTTTTATAGTAAATATTCATGTCTAAAAAGAGTTAGCAAACTAAAATCAACATTCACTGTGTAAATTTATTGGAGCAGCTCAATCCCAAGCCTTTTTGTCTTCAATATACTCTTTCACAGTATAGTAGGCTTTCTGGCATAATTTCCGCTTTATAAAAGATTTGAATTTATTAAAGCTTAGATCTTGAATGTGGCTAGGAAGTTTATTATAAAAACGTATACATTGGCATCTAAAGGAGCCACCAATTTTTTTGAGCCTGGTTGTAGGAACAAGAAATTTGTGTTTGTTCCTGGTATTTATATTGTGGATATCACTGTATTTTTTAAACAGATTAATATTTTTATGTGCATACAAAAGATTTTCATAAATATACTGAGAAGGCACAGTAACAATATTAATCTCTTTAAATTTATCTCTGAGGGAGTGTCTGGGACTTAATTTATAAATTGAACGAATTGCCCTTTTTTGTAAAACAAAAATTGACTGTATATCGGCGGCATTTCCCCACAACAGAATACCGTACGACATCACACTATGAAAATAACTAAAGTATACTAAACGGGCAGTCTCTAAATCTGTTAAATCACGAATTTTTCTAACGGCGTATGCTGCAGAGCTAAGCTTTTTCGACAATTTGTCTATATGGGGGCCCCATTGAAGCTTGGCATCCAAAGTTATGCCTAAGAATACTGTGGTATCTTCGGGTTTCAACACTTCACCCTTTATGAGAACACTAGTTTCTACTTGTCTAACATGAGGTATCGTGAACTTAATACATTTCGTTTTTTTCTCGTTAAGAAGTAGGTTATTAACATTAAACCAGTTAACTACTATTGCGAGAGCGCTATTTACATTGTCAGTAACCAGCTGCTGACGTTTGAGTTTAAATAAAAGTGAAGTGTCGTCTGCAAACAACACTATATCTTGTTTCCAGCTAAGTTTTTTATCTATTTCTAGCCCAAGAAATTTAGTACTAACTACCTCGTTAATTCTATTAGCGTTATATTGCACCTTGAGATTGTCAATGTCAGACGTACGTTGGTTAAATTGGATTATTTTTGTTTTATTTAAATTTATTCTTAAGTTATTTTCCTCTAACAATTTTATAATCAATTTTAACGAATTATTAATGTCACTTTGGTATGTGTCAACGCTTTTCGAAGGTATCATCACGGTACTATCATCTGCATATAGAGTCAATGGTTGTTCAATCCACTCCTAGATCTCGATAGCACAGGAGAGCGTGATTATGGTGATTGTAGTGTTTTATGGATAGTTTAATACCTATCAAACTGGTTTCTGGTGATCTACTTGTTTGGAAAAATGATTCTCCTAGCTCTGCGCATTGGTGTCGTCCACTCTTTTTTAAATTTGTAAAAGACAACAAATTTAACATTTTACAGGAGAAAAACGCAATCAAGGCAGCGATTGATAAATTGGCAAAGACAGTGATTAGAGGAAAGAAAAACTCACATAACTTAAAATTAACCATGATAGATGCTAACGTAACAGCTATTCTTTGCAAAAAATCATCCCAAAGAAGCGACATATGTAAAGATTCACCAAAGGTGATGAATGACTTGCCCTTAATATTGACAAAGAAAGTTGATGCCGACTTATATAAATATGATCTATCGCAGTTACACATTTGGATACGATTCATGCATTCTTCATAAAGTATATAGATTAAATTTGAAGACATGGATTGTTATGGGCGACAACAAGGCTGTTATGGAGAGCAGAAAGAAAAATATTCAAGAAGCGTTTAAATTTCAAACAAGACTTTTAATTGATGTCTTAAAACACTGTCACCTTCCGGCCTAATGATGGAAATACCGCTAGGAGATAATTTTAAAAACTCCGAAAATACGGCTTTAATCACAGGAGTCGATCAGGATTTGATACAACGATTTAAAATCATACTAGAGGCAATTTCTTCAGGTCACTCTATAGATGTAATTAAGTTTAAAGGCTATATCGAAGCTACCATGAAAATGCTTGTTGATTTGTATAATTGGTATTACATGCCTTTTTTATTTTTTATTTTGGGTGGGAAATCATCAAATGACCTCTCCCGCTCTGGGCGGAGCGGAAGGGCGTTTCAGACTCTTACTGACTAAAACCCACCCGTGTTCCTTCAGTTGCCTGTGCGCCAGGGCTACGGTAACTCTTTCGAACAATCCGCGACCCCGGCAGGCATCGGCCCTATCGGACCCCGTCAATTATGCTGACATCTCTTTGAGGCGCACGAGGAACACGACGCGCGCGCCGTCGACCCGGGCTTAGTCCTTACCGGACGGCGAGCTACCCATTGCTCCCCGTCCACAAGCCCGCGCCTACGGTGGCCGGGAGTCAGCAATCGACTCCCGACGTCCAGGGTGTCTCCTCCTGCGGCGACTGGAGGAGTGAGGGTGCAACGATTGCCTCTCCCACACGCGCTCTGCCTCCTCTTTCGCGAGGATTATTGCTTCGCAGAAGGAGGTGACGGCTTTCCATTCCCTCTCGCTCCGTACCATGGCCTAAACCAGGGCCGGATGCGAGAGATCGCCGCCGCCGATCGCCACCACGAGGACACGGCGGTGCTCCGCCCAAGCCGGGCAGGCCTCCACCGTATGCTCCACTGTGTCCTCCGGTCCGGATCCACACAATGATAACACCCGCGCGTTTCCTCCCGCTTTATCTGAAACAGGGACCTCCCGAAACAGCCATGTCCGGTGAGGACCTGCGTCAGGCGGAAGGTGAAGATGCCGTGGCGCCTCTCAAGCCACTCCTCAAAGAGGGGACTTACCGCTGCAATTGTGGCGTGCCCTGCGCTGGGTTGCGACAGTCGCACTCTCCATGCCGCCATGAGATCCCGCCGGAGCTCTGTCCGCTGTGCCGGGATTTCTCGCAGCAGCGGAGTTACGCGCCGGCGTTTCGCCTCCTCGCGCTACTCCCAAATGTGCGCGAGGACTTTAGCCTCCAAATCGCATGGCGGCAATCCGGCAAGGAGGCTCGCAGGGGACCGTGTGGTATCCCCGGACCAGCCGGACATGATTCTTTGGGACGCGTTCAACCGACGGGCTGGTCGGCGTCTCAATGAACCTGCCCACATAGTATTACATGCCTGCAAGTGTACATAAAGATTTTGCTCAAGGAGCAGCTATTGTTAAGAATTTGGGTGTAGTGCCTATTGGAAAATTATCTGAAGAAGCTACTGAAGCTCAAAATAGAGACTTCAGGAGATATGATGCACATCATTCGAGGAAATTCTATAGAAAGTTTACGAATGAAGATATTATGAACAGTTTACTAATCATCTCTGACCCACGTATTTCAAAAGTACGTTACATATTGCTGCGATTACATTTGTGTAATCGCCAAAGCAAAAGCTTTGTTGATTTTTACGGAGATTGTTGATGACAGTGATCAGAAAAACTTAGATTTAAGTGCAGATCTATCATTGCACAATGAACCTGAATTTGATTATTTAGAATTAATTATTCTAAATAATCAAATTCAGGTTCATGAAACCTTTGTCAAAGGAGGAAAAACCTTTGCTCCAAGTCTGTAGTGGATTAGGCCTATTGGAGAAACCACTGTTTAAAAATAAATGCGCCTAGTTTTTACCCTCTAGGGTGGTGAGCAATAGAAAAGAAAAAAAATATCTCCAATAACGTAAAATATCGCAGTACCAAATTATATGCTAAAATAGGATAATAATTTGTACTATTCAAATCTCTAAACCGTTTCATCATTCATATTTTTTTCTTTAATTTATAACTATTTTATTTCACCATTAAGAGATACATAATTTTTACTACAGTCTTGTATTTAATGGTAGAATCAAAATATTTCATTGGCTTTTTTTATACGTCAATTAATTTTCATGAATCCCTAAGTCAACTACGGTTAAGTTTTAGCCCACCGTGCCTCGGCTCACTATCGCAGGCGTTGTCCCGCGAGTCGCGACCTCTTCCGTGTGACTGCGCCGCGATCAAGCGTAATCGACGTGTTTTGTTATTTCTCGCGCCATGGTGTCTTTGTTGAATGTGTCGCGCAGCATCGTGCGTTCACGTGCGGACTCGGCTTACACACTAGAACAAAGATCCAAAATACGATCAGAATTGAGAAATGGACAATGAAGTCAACTTATTGGTGGTTGTTTACACAGCGGCCCGCAGTTTGGTTCGTGGTCGGAATAACGTAAAATCGAAATGTTTCGCAGCCGTCCGGACGTCTGCGCCATTCCTTTAGTTTCAGCGCTGTCGGTGAGTTTTATCAGTCGTTATCCGTCACTGTTCTGTTGTTCATTGCTGTTTACGTGCTCTGTTTACGATGCTGCATCATTTTGGATTTTCGTTTCTTTTGCACTTGTTTTTATTTGTCTCTCTTGACATTTTACAGCTTGAGTGTTTTGTGTTTAAGTTATTTGGTTATCTATTTTTAACCAGCACATCTCTGAAAGTAATTACAACCATTGCATCTAAGTATATCATGGAACCCTCCAGCACCAGTCACAGCTCGCAATTAACCAGTTTTGTGTCTCCATTTCTGAATTTAAACATTTTATAGTATCCTTTTGCTTTGATTGGAAAAGTGAGATTCAATCCAAAAACTTGGGTATCCAATAAACGTAATGAATGGTTCAATCCAGGTACAAAATGGATAGATTTAGCTAAACTTTTTGGAAGATTGCTCGTACATTTATTACTGAAATTGAAGGAACCCAGCTGTAAAACGTAATTACGTTTCCTAAATTATTCTAATTTCTAATTCAGACAGGTTGTCGCTGTAGCCGACTTAAGTTTAAAACAAATCGATTAGTTTATCTCTAAGTTCTATTACTTTAGTAAAACCAATCAATTAATTTATGAACTAACTCCCGGTCGTACTCCTGCAAGGGTTAGGTAGAGAGGTTACACCCACATTTAGTCAGTTATGTTTCGTCAGTTCTTCTGTTTAAGTTCCCAAGTAATAGGGTGCAAAGATCAATAGCGAAATATTTTTATTATTGCAAAATTCAAACTTTATACAATGCTTCAATATTGACAACTGCAAACCGCTCCGTCTCCCTGAGGGCACCAACAATCCTTAACATACATCGGTTGGTTATCTCCGGCTAACAGCTACGTCCGCGGCTCTCGGTGAGCTGGTCTCGCGCATGCTTCCGGAGCCGCCACCCGTCACCCGTCGTCCGAGATCGCTTCCGATGATTAAAAGCGAATCGTAAAGTCTCTCGCAGTAATCCTTTAAGACGACGCCGTTCATAAATTTTCAAGTTCCAGCAGTAGATCAATCATTTCGACGCAGCTAATCTACTGTTGTATTGTTTTTACAAAACTTTACAAAAGTATTAGTCCTCACTAATACTTGGTCGAGCTTTGGTTCAACAGTAAATAATTGAATGCGGTTTCAACAGAAATGTTTCTGTTTTTGAAGAGTTTCCTCGTACGTAGAGGACTGGGCCTGAGTTATAGTAGAACAGGTGTGTTTGATCGTTGAATAATAAGCAACACGTCGGACGAAATCCTGTCAGCAAAGAGTATGGAAGTAAAACAAAACAGCGCCTTGCAGCGGCTGCGAACTGCCGCCAATCCATCTATTGACCACGAGATTTTTCGCACGATACGAGCAAATATTTGTACAGAACTATCAGAAATGTTCTTCAACCGGCTAGAGCGATGTGTATCGATCATCAGTTTCATCTTCAGCCACACTTTTCCAGCTAATTTAATTTCAAATATATAATAGAAGAACACGTTTACTTATCTGACACCTTCATTGCCGACACCACAGGCGTCATATCACCAACGAGTGATGACCGAAGTATATAAATGTGTATTGCGCAGGAACAAATAGTAAAATACAATAACAACATCACAGGTAGCAAAAATATGTTTACTGGCATATATTTACATGTTGTAGACAATAAAGAAATAGCTAGAATTTACGAGCCTCCGTGTTTCGCAGGCAGGTAGTCTGTAGACTTCATACGACGTTCTTTATTATGTTGTGTCTGAAGATGGATGTGTAGTACCTGTGACTCTGACGTCACACACACCGGGTAGGTAATGTTACTCTATAATGTTAAGTAATGTAATACAATATGTCGCTATGAACTCGTTTAATTCTCTCAACAGACGCTGCTTCTTTTTCATAATGTTTGTCTTTTGTGTTATTTTGAACGTGACATCGCGGTGAACTAAAAGGACCTAAACTTGAACTTTATTTGGGAAATAGATTAAATTATATTATGATGTGGTGAATCACTGACAGTGGTCTACCAACTTAATTTAGATTTCAAATCAAATCAAACGTTTATTTGTTTCAGCGTTTGTTTGTTTAGTTTGATAATGTACCTACGACGCAGAACACTATGTTCAATGATGTGTGCCTACCTACAATAATTTGGTATGCTTTCGGTCCATTGGAACGCTGTAGGATTATGAATTTTCTCTCTTTTGCTTTTAACAGAATTACAGTAGGTACAATTTATATTTATCCAGAACTTTAATACAATAAGCGTTTCGAAGGAGCGTCTCCACTCAGCATTCAGTTCTCAAGATTTCATTAAAGCAATGAAATCTAAAGACGTTTTTTCTGTATCCAGCATTATGTAAATAATCTCAAACAGCTATAAAGAGGCTTTATACCGAAATCAGAAGCAGACGGCGATTATACTGTACAGTAGTGCAGTACCGGCGAGCGGCGGCGCGGGCGGAGCGGCCGCGTTCAGACTTTAATATAACGTGACGGCGAAGTGACGACGCCGAAACGAAATTAAAATCGGACTCGTACTTAAATCCGTTTAGAGCTCTTAATGCGATACAGCGGACCGCGCGTTTGTCTCGCCTCGCCGCCGCCGGCGCCGCCGCACCGTCCCGCACCGTCTCGCACGGCACCATCCCGCACCGCGCCGCGTCTCGCCCACAATATCGTATTTACTATTTTCATCCCGACGCGAATTACTTTTCATTTTCCGCTGCAAGGTTCTTTCAAACGTCTTACTATCGTGAACTAGATTTATATAACTCGTTTCGTAAGTTTAAATGAAATTCAAACGGGGTGCGGTGCGGCGCGGTGCGGTGAGGCGCGGTAAGAAGGCGGCCGTTAATCGAATATGTCTCCTCTGCCAGATAAATGTAATTCGAATGTTTTATGGCGAGTTCAGACGGAGGGCGCGCGAAGAGTGTTTCATTGACGTTTCAAATGTCCACGGAATTTTAAATAGGAATACGGTTTTTTTTGGCATTTCTCTATCACAGACAGGCCTTCTTATGTTCGTTTGACGATTGGTCCGATATGCTTTATTATAGTATAGTTATAATATAGTTTAGTATAGTAGTGCTACGTAAGAATCTAATATGATTTATGAATAACAATTTAACAATCCCAAGTGACGTTTGCACTACGCAGGTGCAACGTATAACCCGCCCATAGGCGGGTTGTATCAGTAGATAGCAGCAGGTAGTTTAACAGGAACTAATAAGTTAAATAAGGTATCCCTGCTATAATTGGCAAACATGTCAAATAATGCTATAAAATGGCACGACTTTGACAACACCCCGCAGACAATGTTACTGTATAATAATGACATGAGTATCGCAAAGTGACATAATGAATCTCCCTGAGTGATCTCGTGTGCTGAGCACCGCTCAGTCGTCAGTCGCGAGTGCTCTCCGCTCCGCTCGCTCACGTCGCTTACTTTACTCCAGCACCCGTACTGCAACACTGGTTTATTTATTTTCCGCTCCCAGCACAATTGCTATCACTCCGTGTGGAACAATGCGCGCTGCATGTAGGCGGACACCGACGACTGCCCGTTTGTTTCTTTAATTATTTTAACACACAGTATAAACTGTTACCAATTTCTGTGACAACACACATAAAGACAAGACACAGGTTCTCTGAAATATAGAATTGTTGATTACAACTACCATTACGAGGACTCATGGATGTGTGTAGTGATTGGTCGCGTGCCACCCGCACCGATGCGCGGCATGTCGCTGCGCACCGCTCCTAATCTCAGCAATTTATGTCAGTAATTTGTTATGTGCGTCTGTTTGTCTCCTCCGCTAATCTAGAACATGCATCACGGTGAAACGTTCATTATTTTTTGACGAGGGAAGAAATCTTTTTTCGGTGTAATGTATGTGGCGCGCAGAACATGTAAATCAATCCGCAGCGAGAAGATAAATTGCCGCCGCGTATTCACGTTTTGCCGTGTAGGTATCTACTGAGCCGTTCAGTGCCATGATGTGCCGCGCTGTGTATTTGTCTGAATGTATTGCTGAATACATTCGCTGGGCACTGTTCTGGCTATTTATTTGACAAGGCGATTTATACTCAACACGCTGTATTAGATAGGGGCCTGACCATCGACCGCCTGACCCCAACTCACCTCCTGCACCTATAAACATAATACTCAGACACATCATGTCAGATAGACTTTCCACACAAAATTAAAATTAAATACGAAACGTAGATATTTGAACTTGTTGTTTTTTTAAAGCGCACATGTGAGGAGTTACTCGTGCCAAATCTTATAATTAGCTTATTTTTTCTGTCCTACCGACTCCTTTGACAATTCAGAAGTACATAGTATCTAAGTTACAAGCAGATTCAAACCTCTGTGAGAATCCTCCAGGCTCACAACCTTAAAATTACAATATTAAATTGCACTTACGTACTACAACATTGTAAAAGTTCCAAGTACTGAGGGGAAGAGTATTAAGAAGAACAAGAAGTGCCTGTAAAAGGACGATTTTTTTTTTTTTTTTTAATTGTAATTCACAAAACTGATATACAATCACAAACGCAATAAAACAGTTTCAAAACAATATTTATGATTGACATCTACTAGATGTGAATTTAAATAAATTCTATGCGTTTGAGTTTGATAGGAACCAGCCAGCGTGCTGGTCGTGCGTGTACGAGTAAGTCACTATGTCAGTAGGCACTGTCGACGAGGACGTGGCAGTTACCATACATTTTAATTACCTAATGTTTCGTCAGTCTGTTTCATTATTAAGCATGTGGATATTCGACCGTCCTATATCCTATTAGGACTATCTCTGCAAAATCTCATTATGTTTGATTTTTATTTATTTATTAACCAACTTCTTCAAAAAGGAGATGGTAATCAATTCGTCGGTATATACGTCTTGTTGTTACACAGTGTTCTACTAGAAGATGCGCCTGGAAGAAGAGTTCAGTGCTCTTTAATTCCAGATGTCATGATTGTGGAATATAGTTGTATTGTACTATTTGATTAGACAGTTCTATAATATGTACAAGATTTTTATAAAGTATGTACTTACTTTAGTTGATTCTATGCCTAAATAGAAAAAGATTTTATTAATGTGAATTATTTTAATTATAACTTGTAACATTGTTTGTTTTGGTTGTGACGACTGAGTAATAAAATATAAAAAAATTGTACCGTTTTATTTAAAACTAGCTTGTGCCCACGACTTTGTCCGCGTTAAATTTCCCCGACCCACCCCATCGCATCACATCGCCCTCCCGCGCTGTCACTTCGTTTTTGCTTACAGTTCTTACTGCCTTTTTCTCTTTGCTCTGATTTTAAATAACCTTCCACAAGAATAGGGCTACCAATGGAAAAAACAATTTTTCAAATCTGACTGGTAGTTCCAGGGAAGAGAGATATAGCTTGTTTTTAAAAACACGTTTGGTACGTTTCCAGTGTATGATTTAACATTTAAATTTTGTTTAATACCCATTTTTGAGCTAATTGAAGCGAGCAGTCAAATCCAACTGTATTACCCTTTTAAACTGTATTACCCCGGTAGGAGTTAATGTTTGGAAAACCCTAAATTAGGTACTTTAATTTTTTTGTTTTAAATATTAGAACCGAGTTTCAAGTTAATCCGACCGCGCCTGTAAGTAGTTACTAACGTTGACTCCCTCTAAAACTCTGTGAGGTGCTGTTTTAAAAAACGAAAACTGCGAATGTTTATTATTTACTCAGGAAAATATTGCCAAGTTTCAAGCTTATTAACCAAACGAATAAGATTTTTCATATAAACTGTATCCCTCTTTCCCCCCCACAAGGGTGGAATTTTCAAAAATCGTTTGGGATGTTTCCATAACTTAAACAAAAGATTATTCTTATAAATTTTTGAGTTTATCAAGCCACTCAATAAAATGCTCCCCTTAAAAAAATGTATAACCCCAGTGCTCCCCTTCGTAGAACAATTTTCGAAAATCCCTGAAACACGTTATTCTTTTTTTTTGGTGTTAAAATAAGTAGATACTGAGTTTCGAGTTAATCGGACCGCGCATAAAATTTCTTCCATACAAACTTTGACAGCCCCCAATCCCCCTTTAGGCGGTAGTTTAGAAAAATAATAATATGTATTCGTGCCCAGTTTCAAGTTTATTAAATAAAGGAATAAGATTTTTCTTACAAAAAAATTCCCGCCTTGCCGAATTTCCAAAAACTTCTTAGCGGATACCCACGTCATAATATCTATCTGTGTGCCAAATTTCAGCCCAATCCGTTTAGTACTTTGAGCTATGTGTTGATAGATCATTCAGTCAGTCACGGTTTCCTTTTATAATACAATGTTGTACAAATCAAAGAAAATATATACTTATAATTATTTCACTAGACTAGTCTAGTAAGATAGTTTTTATATTAATAGACTGTGCTTTTTTTATAGTTATATTCCTAGTAAGACAGATAAGAACCACTTTCACATAACTATATTACGGTAAATAACTCTAATCCTAGGGATAAATAATTATACAGATACAACCATCTTACTGCGACACATCGATGTGTGGGAGAACATTTTTTCAACCACAAAGTTAAGTTTGTTTTTAGGATACATTCATCCCAACTACGGAACCCTTGATTGAGCGTGGTCCGACACGCACTTGGCCGACCCTATTTTATAAATTAAAAAGAAATACACGTCTCAACAAGCATTTGAACAGTTATCAATATTGATTATTGATAATTTTAAACTTTTTTTCAGTTTACGGGGAAACAGAGAAAGAATCATTCAATTAATTGTATGGATAGTATGTATTACCTATTGCTTCGTTTGGTTTAACATTCCCGTGAATAGCACGCCGCCGGTTGCCGGCTCCGGTGCCGGACGCCGCGCCGGACTCCTTGTTCGTTACCGAAACGTACCTACCGAGTTTCATACAACTGCGCCGCGAGACTTTACACCAGAATTAAATAAACTATTTACTAATTTGAACATTGAAACTGAAAAATAATAATGTTATCAATCAAAGCAGCGTGAGGCTGGCAGGCAGCCTGCTCCACAGGCAGACAGGATGCTATCAGGTTACATGACTTGGCCAGTTCTACCTTCAGATCTATCTGATCAACATCCGTACCGGTCTGAGTTAAGTTAACAACTGAGTCCAGAACCGCTGCTAACAAATCTCCATAATCACATTAGGTACATTATTGCTCCTCAACAAAATTGTAATAAGGCCACAGTTTTCAAATTCACTGTGTCGCGGCGCTGTTGTGTGAAATTCCCAATGAAAGCTGTGATTACGTTCTCGGAGTCAAAGTAAAACGACATAAAAAGTTATAAGAGAAAACCTTTTAATAAAGTAGTGAAAATTGTGTAGTAAGGCGGGGGCACACGGTACACTGAACACTGATCACGCAATTTTCGATTCTGTGTTAGCGAGAGTTTTTCTAGCGAGCTTTGTGTACGGTGTCGACCCGGCTTAATCCACTGGCGGAGGCATTATAAAAAGTAATTACTCATTTTCGTATAATGGGTTTTGTTATTTCAATTTTAATTATTTTCATGGCGGCTACGTTATGAATCTCGTTGTCTGTTTTACGGGCACGCTCGTCGGCAGTCGGCAGTTGACAGTCGGGTCGGCTCGTAATCTGCCTTTCTGTATCGAACGTGTAACAAGTGTAGGCGTGTAACATCTTCGACGATCAGCGTTTTCGACAAGACAGCTTTTTTTGCCCAGAGAAAATACCCAATTAGGGTTCCGTCTTAATACATCAAATTCTATTTTGTGCTAAACGTTGTACGCATATGTCCTCCCCTGCGACCTATCATCTCGTGACATTTACCGACACAATCGCTGTATGGCTGAACAGAAGCAAGCAAACAGTGTCAGCAGTGTGCGAGCCGATGACGTCACAGTACTGTGCGATGGTGGATGCTGACGGGGGAAAGTCTGCTGACACAACGGTTTAGTCACAAAAAGTGTCACACTAAACCATGCCCTGTAGCCAAATGCCAGTGCACGATCCACAGAGCAGCAGAAGGACTACTTTAAACTTTTAAAAATTATACAACATTTTTACAAACGGTTTGAATAAAGAACCAGAATGACTGAATATTTTATTATGTGTTGTTAAAATTTTGCTATACAACGCCTTAGATTTATTTAAATCTGTTATGTTGTAAACATATATCTTAAATAAGCAAATAAGCTAAGTTGCGTAATTTTCTGCGGAGCGCAGCCGCTGCCGGCAGCTGCTAACGATGACGCATCTGCATTGTTTCTAATGTTGCACCATGCGGACTTTCTCGCTTCCTTGTGCCTCGTCGTATGTGGGTGAGTGTATCCCGGTGAGTACCAACCGTTGAGCAGGGGCTTTACGACCTTCAATTAATAACATTTTTGCTATTAACTGCGAGGATTTGTTGTTTTAGGTTTATTCCTGGACCTTAGACCTCACCGGCACAGGGATACCAGTATGATTGCAGACCCCAAGCTAGCCTAACACGCGTACGAGCCGGCCATGATGACTTTACTGACATAATTAGTGACTTCCACCTACTGAGGCCGCTCCCTCTCACAGAGGAGCATATTACGGTATTACGTAAATCACACCGCTGACTAGAGAGCATTGTTCCTAGTAACAAGCTGCAGTAAACAAGACAAAATGATGTGACATGTATTGTTACACATGTACTTATTGGTACAGAGTAGATATTTAGTACTATTGTGATCCATTCACGAGACAACGTGAAAGCGGCTTAGCGACGCATACATCAACTCACATTAGCACCGCTCATGAGATTATACAACACCAACTTAAGCGGGCCCTACATTTAGCCGTCTGAGTATAGGACAATAGTATCTACGTCATCGAAAATGCTACGTGTTGAATATCAAAACACTCAACACTCAACACTCACAATCAATGAACATTGAAACATAACAATATCTTAGTCTGTGTTGGGTGAAGGTTGTTCTTGTGGGCACCTCTGCCTACCGGGTGTGCCGCGGGCGTTACTGCGACACTATGCTTTAATTAATATTGTAGAATTATTATTTATTCCCGAAACCCCAAGTTCGATCATGAGTACACGCATCGGTCAGCGCGCAGTAACTGGCGATCGCACCACACACACATCTCTTTCACACTACACACCACTGACGTATAACATTCATACTTACATTGTCCCTACAGTCTCATCACCGCTTTTTACAATTGTACAAAAGCTTGTTAAAATACTAACACCTTATTTGAAAATGCACTAGTCAATATATATAACTCTGATTAATGTTTAGTGGCGTGCTCCCCGAACCAACACCACTCCCACTGCTAGAGCAATTAAGTTAATAAATGACTTTCTAAAATATATTCCTGAAGCAGATTTATTTTTTGACTCTCGAAGGACAATCGCTAATCATATGTGTATTTATTTAAATATGAAGAAATAATTATTGTTGAGCTGTTTAGTCTAAGAAGTGTAATGTTTTTTTTTTTTAATGTAAATTTGTAGATTTAACACAGATATAAGCGATTTGGTGTAAACTGTTAGCTTATATTTGATGAATAAATGAATTGATGAATTGATTGTCGAACTCAAACCATTATTTCAATATGAATCATTTGAATTGTCAGGTGGTCGGTTAGTCAGAAAGTTGGAGCCAGGTGCCCGTTCCAAAGCTAGCGTACTTACTTAAGGAGATCAACGGGCTAGGAACATCATGGTTACTCTTATGAATCAAGCCATTTAACAGATGTGTTCATTGACAGACAATGCGCAGCTTAAACCGCTGCCTGGGTCTAGAAACATGAAATTTTGCACAAGACTTCTTTATTTAACGTACTGGCGACCCGACTCTGCTTCGCACAGGTGCAATGGCGACATATCAAAATTTCTGTGCTATATCTCAGTTAAATGTTAATATATTATGGACATAAACCTTACGGAATAAATTCTCTTAATAATGGTAAAAACCGTATCAAAATCGTTAGATTGTTGTTGTAAAGAATACAGAGTGAAATCGTTACTTTAAATACAGAATTTCTGAGTCATATTAATGACCCCTGCTTGAGTCAGCTGACGAACGGTAACTTACTCGTCGCATATGATTTTGGCGGTATATATAGGTATTGTGACGTTGAGTGTAATTCTACCCGTTTTTGCACGCTGTTCTTTCTGTTTGCACCTTTGGTTTAATGGCCTTGTTTCGCAAAAGTTTTCATCATTTGCCAAATTTAGGATAGGTTTGAAGAGCTCACACATGCAGGATTCTCCGTAACACAAACATGTGTCAAGTTCATTTAAGGTTGGTAATAAATAAGCGTCCTTTTTAAGTTCCCTGCGACGTATTCCGATATTGGTGTTATGTTGGTCATACTGTAATTGGTTTGTTGCGGAATTGGTATTATCGTGTATAATTAATAACTTTCTCTTGCTATGAGCCGGAATATAATTTCGAAGATAATATATTTTTCGGTGACTCGAGCCTTTGTTCTCAGTAGGTTGTAGATGTGCTGAAGGTCTGTGTCTATGTTTTCGATTGGTAGACCTAAATATTGAGGCAGTTGGCCGTAGATAATTTGTAGCCCTCGTTTGAGCTGCGTTGGTATCAGTAGATGCAGACCGATTTGGCCATGGTAGATTTCTGATATTGTATCGATCAAAGTATCCTGTATCTGTTTCAAGTTTTGCATCATAATAATGGTAGCTATAGAGACTAATGTGAAGTCCTGTTGTGTTGTCATCACATCCATTTCTTGTTGCATCTTACTGTTAACCTTGTCCAAAGCATTTAAATGTTTACTTATGGTTTTGTGTTGCTTTGCTATTTAATTTGCGTTAATCAGGAAACTCCGCCACTACGGGATCCGGAACACCGCTCTGGATCTTCTTACTTCATACTTGAGTAATAGGATTCAGAGCGTTGACGTAAATGGAGAAAGATCTCCCGGATCTATAGTAACAATGGGAGTCCTGCAAGGCTCAATTCTTGGTCCTTTCTTGTGTCTTATTTATATTAATGACTTGCCTTGCCTCATAAAAAATAATCATGATATAGTGTTGTTTGCGGATGACACTTCACTTTTTTTTAAACTTAAACGTCAGCAGCTGGTTACTGACGATGTAAATATCGCGATCTCAAAAGTAGTTAACTGGTTCAATGTCACTAATTTACTTCTTAACGAAAAAAAAAACCAAATGCATTAAGTTTACGCTACCTCACGTTAGACAGGTGAAAACTAATGTATGGATGAAGGGCGAAGAATTGAATCTTGAAGATAGCACAATATTTTTGGGCTTAACTTTGGATGCTAAACTTCAGTGGGGCCCACATATAGATAAAATGTCAAAAAAGCTAAGCTCCGCAGCATACGCTGTAAGAAAAATTCGTAATTTAACCGACAAAGAGACAGCCCGTTTAGTGTACTTTAGCTATTTTCATAGTGTTATGTCGTATGGTATTCTGTTGTGGAGAAATGCCGCCGACATTCAGACTATACTCTTTTTGCAGAAAAGAGCTGTTCGATCAATTTATGAATTAAGTCTGAGACAATCTCTCAGAGAGAAATTTAAGGAGATTAATTTAATGACTGTGCCTTCTCAATATATTTTAGAAAATCTTTTATATGCCCATAAAAATATAAAATTGTTTAAAAAATACAGTGATATCCATAATATAAATACTAGGAACAAATACAAATTTGTTGTACCTACAACAAGGCTCAAGAAAATAGGTGGCTCATTCAGATGTCAATGTATACGCTTTTATAGTAAACTTCCAAGCCATGTTCAAGATCTAAGCCTTAATAAATTTAAATTATTCATTAAACGTAAGTTGTGCCAGAAAGCCTTTTATACCGTTAAAGATTATATTGAGGACAAAAAGGCTTGAGATTGAGTTGCTTAAATTTTTTGCATACTGAATGTTTTTTATATTTTTTAAAATTTTTTCACTTTCTCAGGTAGTTTCAATGATGATCTGGGTGTTTGAGAGCTTTATGCGGCCTACCCAAATGTCCTTTTTTTGGTATTGTTCGTCTAATTGTTGAGCTCCTTTAGTTTTGAGTTAAGCTTCACGATTACTGACAAATGCGTGCACTGACTGGACAGGTCCACTCAAATCTGTATGGTTCTTTCCTCAAAAGACCATTTCAGACACCAGTCTTACATGGTCCTCAAATGATCTGACCAAGATTCTCAAGACTCATTTAGTTCTAAAATATGATTGACGTGTAAAAGTGTTTGTACAAACCTACTTACAGAAATAAAATCATTTATCATTTATTATGTCTTCAGTTTTTTTGTAGTACATTGTGCTCTGCTTTGACGACAGATGTCAAGTTCTTCCATAACTGACTTTGGTGTTTTTGATTACAGTGCACAGGTACAATGTCTTGTCTGTATTCTTCTGCGAAACTATCGTCTAATACACCGAACAATGAGTTTGCAATTGAGCCAACAGCGTTGATAGGGACGCGTCATGGTCGTGTGCACTCGCTGAAATTATGGCTAAGCAACAGCTGGTATTGCTGTTCATTGTAATCGTGACTTATTTGTAGGAGTATCATATGACAGTGACTTGATTCCATAACTGTTTCACTTGTTTTCTCGAGATAGCTTGTAAAGTCATTGATAGGTTTGTCTCCTTGCCATTATGGAGACATATTAAAGTATGTGACTAATTTCCACTTATCTCGAATCCATTGTACTTACCTCACGGTGTCAAAATAAAAAGATTTGTCGGTATCAAATTGCGTAATATTGTATGAAGCTGTTGTTGGTAATTTTATACTTAAGAACAGTTACAATGCCAGTGCAATGTTTACTATCGTGGGGTACGTACTGTACGTTCTGGATCCCCGCCGTGGGATCTGGAACAGAGAGCCCTCGCGTCACTGCATCGGTGGCGCGAGGAGGCGCGGACACGGATCGTGGTACGGGTGCAGCGGCTAATCACGCTACGCCTGTCCGAGCTCAGTCGGCTCTTGGTGGCCGAATGGCGGGACAAGCTTCTGCGCTCTACCGCCGGCCTCATCACTATGGAGGCAGACGCTCGGTGTCATCACTGCGTCCATTGTCGGGAGGACACGGCGTGGCATACGCTTGCAGAGTGTGTAGATTGGGAAAAGCCACGCCGTGACCTCATTTCGGAAGTGGCAACCGACTTGTCGTTGTCGGCTGTGATTCATTCTAAGTAAGGTCGGCGCAGCGTCGTGGGACGCAGTGATCTCCTTCTGCGAAAATGTCATGTCGCAGAAGGAGGCAACGGAAAGAGAAAGGGAGATTTAGAGTGCTCTCCCAGCCCGCAGCAGGAGCACCAAGCATCGGCGGAGGGCAGATAAAGCCCTCGTCCGACCCCCCTAAATGGGTCCAGGGACGGCAGACTCGGGGACGTCCACCGCCTCCTATCATATAAGACCCGAGGTGGCGGCGCGTAATATTCCACGCGCGCCCCTCTTAGACATCGCGGAGGGAGTCAAACAGCACTCCCCTCGCTTGACCAGGAGGGGCTCGTAGAGGCGGGCCGGCACCAATCGGGGGCTGTGTTGAAGAGTGCTTAAGTGTCCCCGTAGCCCCCGGTGCAAGTGTGCGAGGGAACACGGGGTGGTCTTAGTCAGTAGAAGTCGGACAGACCCCTCCGCCCGCCCCTGGGCGGAGGACATCCATGAGGATTTCCAACACGTTAACACCAAAAAAAGAAAGGTACTTTACGTTCTCGTGTTTGATTGCGGGTGATTTCATGGTTCTTTTTCGGCTCTGGTACTTTGATGCTGTAGTGGTTTGCCTTTTTGTTTTCTGGTATGGTTGGTTCCATTTGGTTTGTAGGTAAAAGTGATAGTTTAACTACAAGGCGGTTCATGTAGCCGTTTTTGGTTTTGAGAGTCACTACTCTGATAAGTTCATCTTTTCCTGGATGGACTTCCATCACACGACCTATTGGCCATTTCCCTGCTGGTAAGTTGTCGTCATGTATCATTCATTATTAAATCACCTAGATTTTTCTGGTATTTCATCCATTTGTTTCTGGTTGGTAGTTGAGTTAAGTACTCTGTTTCCCATCTCTCCACAAATCTTCCGATAATTTTGACACTAGATGCCACCTGATTCTGGCGTCGTCTGCTGTGTCAATTATGGTAAAACCTGGTCGTGCTAATAGGAAATGGGCTGGTGTGATGAAATTGAAATCCTCCGGGTCTTCCGATAGCGCACAAAGTGGTCGTGAATTCGACAGGCTTCCAGTTTTGATAACATTTATCATTAAAATTTTGAAGAATACACCACACGTGTATTCTTCAAAATTTTAATGATAAATGATTTTATTTCTACGATTATAAGTAGGTTTGTACAAACACTTTTACTCGTCAATAATATTTTTTAAACTAGATGTGGTCGGCGTTTTCTATCTGACTACTCTGAGAAGAAAGGCCGACACAAACTCAGAGGTCACAGTCTCTTTTAAAGTCCAGACATAATCTTGGTCAGATCATGCGAAGACCATGTAGATTGGTATCTGAAATGGTCTTTTGAGGAAAGAACCACACAGATTGAGTGGACCTGTACAGTCAGTGGCATTTGTCAGTAATCGTGCAGTTAATTTTTGTTGTCCAATCACGCGGTCGAGGTGGTATTTGAGACTTCGCACGGCTCTTTTAAATCATAAATCATAAGAGTTTATTTGTGAAACATAGGTATAAAATAAGGTCATACATATAAAATAGCACTCTATGTTTTCCAAAGTCCTCCCGCATGAGGCCATGAAGGTACGTTGAAATGCCATTCAATTTGTACTTTTGTTACCTCTTTAAAGAATGACTCTTAAAACATTTTGAAGATGGTTGTATTCTTCTTGCAGCATTTTGTTGGCTCCAACAAAATTGGTTCCATTTTCGCTAGAGATGTGACGTGGAGCTCCGCATCGTGCTGCCATTCTGTTTATTGCAGCTAAGAAAGCTGATCTGGTTAAATCTGAGACGAGTGCTAGATGTAGAGCTTTCGTCACCATACATACGAAAAGTGTTATGTAGACTTTGGTAGTTTTCATCCCGCGCCCTTTGTTTGATTTCACTTCCACAAAGCCTGTTTAGTCCACACCACAATGGTAGAAGGCGCTTTCCAAGTTCACTCTGGATGATGGTAGATCACCCATGAGCTGATATTGTTGAATGGGCTCTTGCTTCTTTCATGTAACACACTGTCGTATGACTTTCTTTGTAGCTCAATATCCGCTGGTTATTATCCAATAATTTTGTCGAATGTTTGATAAAGTAAGGCGCGCTCCACTGTGTTAGATTAGTTCATGAGCGTATTTAATTATTACCGTGGTAATTTGATGGTGGTGTGGTAATATGATTGGGTGTTTCATCTCTGAACTTATGTGTGCGTTTCTTAATCTGCCGACTACTCGCAAAATACCATCTTGGTCTAAGATAGGGTGTAATGGTTAAAGTTTACTTTTGAATGCACGTTTTCTTTCTTAAGTAAGCAACTGACGTCACTGGAAAACTCCATATATTTCACACTTTTAATATAGTCAGCAGTTTCGCGCGACGGAGTTCTTGTAATATGAGATAAGGTTGACGACCTGCCTTTTCAGTGGGTAGTCGTAGTATCCATGCAAAAACACGTATAATTTTTGCGAAGGAATTCAATTTGTTTAATAAATGGTGGATAATGGTTGGTATAGCCATGGTTGCTTTCTAGTGTTTTTCCACAACTACTGCATTACATCTCTTAGCTGGTTTCATAGGTGGTTTGAGGTATGTCATGGTTTTGGAATGATTTTAATCCATAATGGCCCTTGCCATCATAGATCGTGGTTTCTTAATTGTTTGGTTTCAATCCACGGCTTTTTTTTTTGGGTGGGAAATCATCAAATGACCTCTCCCGCTCTGGGCGGAGCGGAAGGGCGTGTCAGATCTTACTGACTAAAACCCACCCGTATTCCTTCAGTTGCCTGTGCGCCAGGGCCACGGTAATTCTTTCGAACAATCCGCGACCCCGGCAGGCATCGGCCCTATCGGACCCCGTCAATGGTGCTGACATCTCTTTGAGGCGCGCGTGGAACACGACGCGCCGTTGACCCGAGCCTGGTCCTTTCAGGACAGAAAGCTGCCCATTGCTCGGCGTCCGCAAGCCCGCGCCTACGGTGGCCGGGAGTTGGCAATCGACTCCCGACGCCCAGGATGTCTCCTCCTGCGGCGACTAGGGGCGCGAGGGCGAAGCGATTGCCTCTCCGTCACGCGCTCCGCCTCCTCCTTCGCGAGCATTACTGCTTCGTAGAAGGAAGTGGCGGCTTCCCATTCCCTCTCGCTCCGTGCCATGGCCTGAACGAGGGCCGGACGCGAGATGTCGCCGCCGCCAATCGCCGCCACGAGGACACGGCTGGGCTCTGCCCAAGCCGGGCAGACTTCCACCGTATGCTCCATCGTGTCCTCCGATCGATCCATACAATGGTAACACCCGGGCGTTTCCTCCCGCCTTATTCGAAACAGGAACCTACCGAAACAGCCATGTCCGGTAAAGACCTGCGTCAGGCGAAAGGTGAGGACGCCGTGGCGTCTCTTAAGCCACTCTTCAAAGAAGGGACTTACCGCCGCAATTGTGGCGTGCCCTTTGAATCCACGGCTGGCACAGTCAGCTGGATTTTCAATGGTGTTGACATAACTTCATTTTTCTTTTGGTATTATTTTGGTGATAGGTTCCACGCGATTTGAGACAAATGGTTTCGATCTCGCTGGATCTTTTTGAATCCATCCTAAGACTGCTGTTGAATCACTCCGTCAATATATTTTCTTTTGAACATTTATTGTATACCTACGATGCCAATCGATTATTGATAAACACGCTCGCGTATCATACGAACCGCCGCACTAAACAAATGGCTAACTATTAAATATATGTTTCCAGGTCATATATCTAAGTACAACTGCTACCAGACACTCATCATCCACTGCTGACATCAAAGATAGTGCACGTCCAGTCTTCACAATAATAATAAAACGTTTGGTCGCCGACACCGATTTGTTTCTCACAGGTCCACAACAAGCGAGTTGAGTGGGGCCGCGGGAGGTCCCCCCCGCAGCCCGCGCGACCGGCGGCGCGCGCCGCGCAACACTCGCGCCATCTGTCTTGGCGCGACGACGCGACGGCGCGAACAATGCCCGCCCACATATTATCGCGCGCTCTAGGGACGCTCGTAATTGTTCGCGTTTTGTTTCGCTATTGTGCGATGACGGAGATGTCGCCTAATGGAAGCAAACGTGGACAAATAGTTGCGGAGACAACTCTCTTCTGTTCTCACGCTTTCTATTAAATAGTAGATTATTTATTTATTTGCTAAAGCATCAAGTCCTAATAATTATATACATCACAAATATATCATAAAATACATCATAAAATAAAAATAAAATTCATTACATCATCATTAAAATCACAAAATGTTCTTATTCCCAGTGGCATCAAAATATGAGCATGTGTTCGAGCCTTCCATACTTTTGGTAAAGTAAATTACTTTTCGTAAAGACAGTGAGCTCGCCCAAACCGTCTTGAAACTTCTGAATGGGCACCTGCAAGCCCAGCCCGCACCGGACAGCAGCATCACCGAACGAACCGACTGGTCGGACGGTTTTGTAATAGCTGTCATTTTGTCCCCAAACTAATACCTACTCTGATGTTATTGTGTGCCATTCATTTTTCTTTGCGTAAAGGTGTTAGTAATCAAAAATATAGGATCGAACCATTCGCAAAGCATCACAAATACACTCTTGTCGTGCGGTCAAATGAAAGCAGAATGAATAAAAACAACACGCGAAAAGAGCGCGCTGCGCCCAGAAACAAACAAATGCAATGTAACAATTTATTGTCGTTGTTCCAACTTATAATCGCAGTCCGGCGGCGCCCTCATGATGAAGTAATAACATTAGCCCTCCCACCACCGCGCGCGAGGGCAGGCCCCCCACAGTGCACGCAGACCCGCCAGTCGGTGCAGCTGCAACCAAATTGTATTCTTTGTAGTTTTCATTAGAAACCGATACGGAATGGAACTGACGCGATGCCAACGGAATACTGATCACCAGCACATTAAGGACGCTTGTAAAACGTCTATGAATCATGACTCCGTCCGACAAACGAACTATTCTGAGATGAGCTCTGATTAATGAGCCATCGGCGGTGACATTTCAAATGCGATCACACGGTACCTGTTGTACACGAAGTGACCGAGCGCTCGCGACGTGTCTGTAACGTACACTGCGAGTACGTCGAGTACTTTGCTCGTCTACTTCTGTTCGCAACAAGCGGCGCAGTCTGTCGACGAGATTACTTTTTGTATGAGCACAAACTGTGCCATAATTGTATTATGTAGACATCCGGCGCAATTTTTTATATTTTTATGGCACCATTGAAATGTTTAGTGCGAATAAACCGCAAAGAGACATTACGGACGAATTGCCGCCGAGCGAAGCGGAGTACAGACGAGCGTCGTAAAAGTGTATCGATGTTAACGTCCCGACCGCGCCGCGCCGCATCCCAACCGCGCGTACCTACGTGCGTCTTCATCGAATGATATTACTTGTGGTTTCTCCATCAATTTGGATCACAGATCACTTGATTTACGTCGCTATTTATTTGACTTTACGGTTACGGAAGATGTGAATACGCGCCACAGAGTAATGTTCCAAGTGATGAGTTCGCAGACATGTTACCAGCCAGGGGACGCACAGCAGCAACTTTAGTGACTATTATTCTGAATTATACACATTAATATTAATAGCAAACCCCGCGAAGAGAACAAAACTTTTTAAAATTGGTTTTCGAGGCTAGAAACAGTAATATAGTCCTCCAGACCGTGTTCCGGTCATGGCGGCCAGTCTCAACGGAACCTACCCTCCGGCGCCGGAGATATTATAGTGCACAAGTTTGTGAGCAGACACAGGTGCACTCTCTCTTCCCTCACTTTCATAGACCGATGGGAAAACAATCCGACACGACCGGAGAGAGATCAGGCGCAGGACCAACGGCTTAACGTGCTTTCCGAGGCACGGCGGTATCACACCGCCAACTTCCAAACTCCGGGCTGTTAGTAAGAAATTGCTAATAGAAAAACCCAATAACACTTTACCCGACCTGGGAATCGAACCCAGGACCTCACGCTCAGCAGTCGCGCTTGCAACCACAAGCCCAACGGAGCAGTAATAAACATAGTAATATTTAGCGCCAACTGCTACCGCGTGAACCTGCTGAACGCAGTCTGCCTCCGCATTACTCGGTAGCTTGACGGCACAGTGATGTTATAGCTTGTCCCTTATCAAGTTACCTGCTTAACGTAACCTATAGCTCATTTGTCGGAACACGCTAATCGCGCGGCGTGTCGAACCGGCGCGATCCGTCACACGACGTGCGACACGCGCTCGATAAGGTGATTAACTACAAATTAAATGATTTACGTTGTTCAATAATAAATATAAAACCTTATCACGGAAACCATACATAATCATCGTGTGAAACAAATCACTAAATTAATCTCTACTTATTTCATGCAAAAAATTGGGTAATGGTGGGTACTAAATCGTTTAGTTTTTCATATTTTACTTCTAGCAGGTGAAAATTTAACCTTGACTAATACCAGAAAGTAAATAAACTATTTCAAACTTTACACTTGTGTAACACAAGTGTAAAGGGTATATGTAACTTAAATAGAACAATTCCACCTCTACCTTCTGCTTAACTGGTAGAGCAAGTATGGTGTCCATTTCTTTAGCGTAATCTAACGCTTGCCTTTAGAGTTTAGAACACACACGAGAATAACCCAACTTTCGTGTACTTAATAATAATATTACAAAATTATTATAAATGGTGAATAATTGGATTGAGCTTTCTAATAATATAATTCACGATCCTTCTATTTTGTTCCAGTTTGTGTTGCCGTTGACAAGGGGCTCGCTATTACAAATTAAACAGATAACCAGCAGTCGTTGCAGTGCCAGATTTAGATGAAGTAGGTACCTACGTACGTACACAAACACCCACGCCGCCGACGAAATTATATATTCGCGCCTGAATAATCATCGGCACACTATTTACGATAGGTACATACTGGATAAGACAATAGGCATAGCCCTAATACGTCGTTGTCCTCACAAGTTAGCCCTCCAGTGTTTATACTGCCTTGCGCGGCGCTCTGTCTCAGGTATTGTGTTCCAGCAGTAAATCCCGCGCGCTCCGCCCTGAGCTCTGCACCGGATTGCGAGTTTATTTCACAAGATTAGGCAGCCCTTAGTACATGCCTGTGTAGACACGCGGGTAAGGACTGACCACGTCAGTGTGGGAATCTTTGTTTCAACAATCCCGATCGATGAGTGGTGTGTGTGTGTGTGTTTGCTTGATCTGTCTATCTATTTACCTATTGCAGTATAATTCCTGCAAGTAGATACTTTTTGTTGTCATTTCGATTAAATTCTTTTTACGAGTCATTCGGTCAGCTTTTTTACTTTTTCGTTTTTTTTTGAAATATTCAAAAAATTGACAATTGTTCTGTACATTGTCAAGAAGAAAAAAATGCAACGCATTCTGTCGTTGGAATTCCTATTGTGTGGATATTTTATTCAATAATATTTAATCTTTCTTCGAAAGTTAGTTTCAAATTTTAACCACCACTATATGTGAGTAGCCAGCGGATACGTTCCCTGGAATTTCTCGTCCCTTTTTTCTTTGGTGAGTAATCCCTTTATAGGTTCCGTATTCTTGTTACTTGTGCCTTCTTCTTTAATCTAAGAAGATTTCCTTTTTCTTAGATTGTTTGAAAGGCCACCTTTTTTTGGCCTTACCCTGCCATTTATTGTTCGCCTGTCTTCTTCCTTCGTCTGCCGGCCGCAGAAGTCCGAGCGAGCTTGCGGAGAGAAGCGCAGGATCGTTGCCGAGCAAGGTCGACGACACAGGTGCCTAACGGACACATCAGGTGCTAAATAAGACATTTGTGTGGCGCAATAACGCCCAACCATCATATAATAGAAGTATTCTGTGTTATACCGTCGTGTGACATTTTAATTTTAAGTTGCTTTCCTAAATTCTTAATATCAGATCTTATTCTCTTTCAAATTTATATTAACGAAATTATGTAAAGAAAAACCTTTATTTTGAGCTTATTTGTGTTAAATAATTTATAGAGCGGCACGAATTTCGTACGATTGCAATCGAATTTAAATTCGTCTATATACTTAAATTCCTAAAAATTTGGAAACATCCATAAGTTTTTTCTCCAAAAATCTTCTTGTGATATATTTTTTTTGGTAGCCTTATACAATTTCCAACGACTAAATATTTAAATTTTTTGACTTATTTCTTAATTATTTCGGTTGTTCTTTTTAATAATAAATTTTACGTGTACCAGCTGCGTGAGTTTGATTTTTTAGCTAGCTCACGTCGGGGTTCGAGTCCCCGGCGTGTTAGCAGCCAGCTCTACGCTGCATTATGGCGCCCGATTTTTAAAAGTAAGTACTATTTACATATTTTTTTTCGTTATATCGTGTGTGGTGCTCCCTCTGAGCAAAAAATATTTTAATCCCCGTGTCACCATTGTTATTTACAGATTCTGGAATCCGACTAGCTTGGATACTGTTTCTTTCATTCGAATCGGCACACGCCTTGCGTTCGCTCAGCAGAAAGTGGATGCTCTGTGAACTTTGCGCTGCGCTGTGCTGTGGACAATACTTCGACCAGTTTGCATTACCTGTTTATTTTTGAAGTGTTATTTCTATAAAATAACCCTGTAACTATATCACATAGCTGACTATTTATTACTCTCCCCACAAATATATTTTTATCCTGAGTTTAATTTCTCCTCTGTAACTTAGCTGTATTTAGTTTCCAGTAGTGTGTGTCTGAAGTGTGAATGTTTTAGGCCTCGTGACCGAAGGTAAGCTTTTTATGCTCGGTTGTTTGCTTGTATCTATTTCATTTTTTGATTCTAGTCCAGCTGTCCATTGATATCTTTTTTGCTTGTGTCTATTTATTTTTTGATGCTAGCATACCTTTTTCTTTGGCGGTTGTTTGCTATTATCTATTTGTCTTTTGATTACTAGCCCAACTGTTTTCTTTGTTGTTGTGTGGCCATAACATTCCTTCATCAGCCATAAACCTCAACATGGTCACTTTCCAGCTTCGTACAAGGAGATTGCTCTATTTTGTTTGTTGTCTTTTTGTGATCTAACAGGGCAGACTATGGCTTCTTTTTTTTGCCCATTTTTTTTCGACGTCTGTTCTGTGCCTGATCCAGTATCAACAAATAACATGTCTTTTATATTTGTCCACATTGTTTCACGGAGGTTCGCATATTTTGACCTTGTTTTACCTCGCAATTTCCCTTCTATTAATCTTATCCCTTTTTATGCATTAAGCATTTACCTAATTATCCGTATTTAATCGGAATATTAGTTTTACATATAATTGTAAACCGGGATACCAAAATTATCTCAATACTTACGTAAATAAAATTTTCATTTTCATTTTCTATTTACGTAAATATTCTTCTTCCAACAGTAATCAAAATTTTTTACAAAGGATAACGCCCATTTTCGTAAATCCTTTCTATAAAGGATAATGGTCAAAATTGTTACCTACTATATCTCGATTCATGCATTAACTTTGCCACTGGTTTTACACCAAACTTTCTTATGTTTGGTAAGAATTTTTTATAGATTCTACTCATGCTAATTAGTCAGACTCTAAGCGTCAATTTAGCTGAAAGTTGGACTCGGCATGCGTAGATTTTTTATTCTTCTCCATCACTCTACATCTAGGTTAATGGTATTCTATGGTGACGTAATTTTTTTTTTTCTAGATTTTCGCCACTGGTTATTTTTTTGGTTGGCAAACTGGCTCCTCGCTTTATTAAAACCGTATGTTGACTAGTTTTCTTTAGCTCCACTCACATTTATTTCCTCTAGGGTTTCGGTTATGGTTTATGTCAATCTAAGGTTCCTTTGACTTGAGTCGTCTGACTGAAGTCCCTATTTTTGACTGAAGTCCCTGTTTTTGACTGAAGTCCCTATTTTTGACTGACGTCCTATTTTTTGACTGACGTCCTATTTTTGACTGAAGTCCTATCTTTGACTCAAGTTCTATCTTTGACTCAAGTCCTTTGCTTGACCCTTTGATTTCCAGTCTTTTTTGTGTCAGAAGCCGTATCTTCTACTGGAGTTATCACTTCAACTTGAGTTGTGACTTTGACTTAAGTCGTTACTTTTAACTTAAGGCTAAAAATAGACAGCGACATCTAGTTGTTAAAATAAACTTTTTGTTGACAACTTCTTGTTTACTGCCACTATTTTGACCACGCCCACATAAGGCGTTACTTTTAGTGTTTAGTGTTGGGACACTGTCGATAGATTTTTGTCGATGATTTGAATTTCTATAACAAAGTGTTTAGTGTTGGGACAATGTTGATATTTTTTGTCGATAATTTTAAATTGCTTAACGAAATGTTTTCTTACTAAACCTTTCATCTTTTATCATCAAAACTTATCATACATTCTTTATCATCCTGTTATTTTCTTATTTCGTCTGAAGAAGTTTTTTTTTTTCACAATTTATTATTAGTTCTTTGACTGATGTTGTTAATTTGTGTTTGGTGGATATTATGACTGAGGTCGTATTTTATTCTTTGTTTTTGAATTTATCTAAGGGATACTATGATTTAATTAGGCTATTTAGGTACTTCTAGATTAATTTATATCCTTTAGTTCCTAAGTTGTTAGTTGTTTGCTTATTCATAGATTTAGAGGACACGTCAGGAGCTCGCACTGGTAACGTTTAGATTGGAGGCGCATCAAATTTATTCTTTATCTGCTGCACTTCGATGCTGCTTATTAGGTTTATGTAACTTATCTACTAGACATATTTAATTCCTTATTTTTTCTTTTTCTTATCTTCCCTCTTTCACATACTTCGTACACATTCTTCTATGGTATTGTCACTCTTGTGATATTCCTATTTTTTCATGTTAACAATCCTTAGGTGTTGTTCCTAATTTTAGTGATGCAACTCATATTGAGTTGTTGTTCCTTTATCGACATATTTCTTTTTTTGCTGGAATGGGTGTGATGCAGTATAATTCCTGCAAGTAGATACTTTTTGTTGTCATTTCGATTAAATTCTTTTTACGAGTCATTCGGTCAGCTTTTTTACTTTTTCGTTTTTTTTTGAAATATTCAAAAAATTGACAATTGTTCTGTACATTGTCAAGAAGAAAAAAATGCAACGCATTCTGTCGTTGGAATTCCTATTGTGTGGATATTTTATTCAATAATATTTAATCTTTCTTCGAAAGTTAGTTTCAAATTTTAACCACCACTATATGTGAGTAGCCAGCGGATACGTTCCCTGGAATTTCTCGTCCCTTTTTTCTTTGGTGAGTAATCCCTTTATAGGTTCCGTATTCTTGTTACTTGTGCCTTCTTCTTTAATCTAAGAAGATTTCCTTTTTCTTAGATTGTTTGAAAGGCCACCTTTTTTTGGCCTTACCCTGCCATTTATTGTTCGCCTGTCTTCTTCCTTCGTCTGCCGGCCGCAGAAGTCCGAGCGAGCTTGCGGAGAGAAGCGCAGGATCGTTGCCGAGCAAGGTCGACGACACAGGTGCCTAACGGACACATCAGGTGCTAAATAAGACATTTGTGTGGCGCAATAACGCCCAACCATCATATAATAGAAGTATTCTGTGTTATACCGTCGTGTGACATTTTAATTTTAAGTTGCTTTCCTAAATTCTTAATATCAGATCTTATTCTCTTTCAAATTTATATTAACGAAATTATGTAAAGAAAAACCTTTATTTTGAGCTTATTTGTGTTAAATAATTTATAGAGCGGCACGAATTTCGTACGATTGCAATCGAATTTAAATTCGTCTATATACTTAAATTCCTAAAAATTTGGAAACATCTTTTTTCTCCAAAAATCTTCTTGTGATATATTTTTTTTGGTAGCCTTATACAATTTCCAACGACTAAATATTTAAATTTTTTGACTTATTTCTTAATTATTTCGGTTGTTCTTTTTAATAATAAATTTTACGTGTACCAGCTGCGTGAGTTTGATTTTTTAGCTAGCTCACGTCGGGGTTCGAGTCCCCGGCGTGTTAGCAGCCAGCTCTACGCTGCACTATGTACCCTATTATGTCCCACTTCTGGGCAAAGGCCTCCCTCTTCCTTTTCCACTCACAAGATGTGTATGTATACCGTAGTAACTTTAGAATTTTGACCGTGATTGTGATTTACTGAATTGATTTGATATCATTAACTTGCTGTGAAAATGTTAAACAATTGGTATCAACGAATTCATATTATGTCGTGTATACTTGTCGACCATAATAACATAATTATAATGTATGACTAATTGAATTGTTCAACTCATTATAATTAGCAGGTGTAATCACGCTTTCCTAATACGAACACAGTTTCACGTGTACTGATTGGTCGTGTGATGTGCGTGCTAATACGTGGCTGTGTTCGTCGCTAGTGATGCGATCGGCCACGGTCTGAGCTCTCGGCTCTCTGCTGACATTGTAATTGCTGACTCTATTAACAAGGCACTGATTTCTTTAGATTATGTGCTTGAAGTATGTACATACACCTACTACTTTCATAGTTGCACGTAACTAGTATTTGCTCTAACATCCGATGACAGATTGTCATAAACCAATAGTTCAGAAATAAAATGCTAACATTTCCGAACTTTTGATGAAGGCACAAGGCAACAGTAGTCGGACATCGTCGTTTGCTTTGGTTGTAAACCGTCGCACTGTCGTCGACCGAACAAGGTCCTTCGAGCCGGATCCAATATAAATGCAAATTAGTTGAAAGACAAACAGATTTGCGGAAATATAATGTACAGCGACATGTCGACATTCTTACTTGAAGCGTACACTCGCCTCACAAAAATACACTAAAACTTGTAACAGCTGAATTTTTGAGTAAACAAAACTAATGATGTATAATATATAGGCCCCTACTGAGCCCCAAGTATAGCGCGAGGATTTTAGCTACAGAGATACTCTTATACGAGTAGACCACCTCTCGTGCACAGAGATACTCTTACACGGGTAGACCACCTCATGTGCACACAGATACTCTTACACGGGTAGACCACCTCATGTGCACAGAGATACTCTTACACGGGTAGACCACCTCATGTGCACAGAGATACTCTTACACGGGTAGACCACCTCATGTGCACACAGATACTCTTACACGAGTAGCCCACCTCACGTGCACAGAGATACTCTTACACGGGTAGACCACCTCATGTCCACAGAGATACTCTTACACGGGTAGACCACCTCATGTGCACAGAGATACTCTTACACGGGTAGACCACCTCATGTGCACACAGATACTCTTACACGAGTAGCCCACCTCACGTGCACAGAGATACTCTTACACGAGTAGACCACCTCACGTGCACAGAGATACTCTTACATTAGTAGACCGGTTCACTAATGTTTTACCAAAACACCATGCACAATTTTTTTGCATACAACCAACGTTTCGTATACTGTTTATTTCACAAACAACTTATTCCGCAAACGTTTTATTTTGTAAACAATTGCTTTACAAACATTTATTTGACAAAGGCTTCTCTTTACAAATGTTTCGTTATCCGAAACATTTGTAAAGAGAAGCCTTTGTTATTTAATAATTTATTCATTTATCATTTAATATTTAGTCTCTTTTGGAAAAATCACGTTTATACTAAATATCATAATATAATACATTTTCTAAACAAGTGACAGAATATTTGAAATAATTATGGAATATGGAGCAAAAAATAACATAGATGCTATGCCAAGAGTTTGCATATTAGATTTTAAAAAAGCGGCTATCTGAAGCTTACGATCAAATTTTGAAAACGTAATCCTACATGTTTGCAATTTCCATTTGGGTCAAATAATTTACAGTCAAGTACTGAAGTTCCTTAAAGCTACTAAACTATTTTTAACCGACTTCAAAAAGGAGGAGGTTATCAATTCGGATGTTTATATATTTTTTTTTATGTATGTTCGGGCATAACTCCGTCATATAAAGACGGATTTCCAAAATTCTTTTTTTGTTTGATAGGGTATACTGTCGAGGTGGTCCCATTGTCACCAAGTCAGAATCTGATCGTCATCAGATTCTGAATTGGTGACAATTTGTTTGACAATTCTCTGTATGTAAGGGAATTCCTCAAATTTTATAGGCACACCTATAGCGATTTGGGTATTTTTTATAGTTACTCGTGCATTTGCTCTCGGAAAGCACCATTCCGTGAAGTGGAACTGATGATGAAGACCAGAGGTGGCCACCGGAACTACTCAATAATAAGTATTCCACGGGTTGCGATTCGATTACTTTAATATGGTTGCTAAGCAAGTTTTGCACGTCACAATGTATATGGTGAAATGGAGCTGACGGTGGCTTCACCATCAGCTACACTTCTTTTCCAGGAGAACTCAATAATTAACGCATCGGAAAAATGAATATTTTGTAATGGCTACAATTTAAATGCTCACCAAAATAATTTTGAAGACCCTAAGAATTAGTACCAAGTAAAATATGTTAACTTCAAATAAAATAAACCCACTTTGTACCAAAGTGCCTAAAGAACAACGTTTTAAGTTTCAAAATAATTATACACTCATCTGAATAATTGTACGTGTTGTATTTATATTCTTTTTGCCTACCAAAATGGATAAATAAATGCTCATCAAATCTTGTTTAAGTTGCTCACCAAAAATAAGGTTCTATCAAAATGCAAGGGTGGGATAGGATGCAAGAGCCAGCGAAGCGAGCTCGGGACTTGGGGCACCCCGACTCGGACAGGTTAGGTTAGAACCTGGGAACCAGGTTAGGTTAGACCTCTTCGTGATTATTTTTTTTTTAAACCGCCCTGAAGTAGGAGCCCCGCCAAGCGGGGCTTCGTCGACTACGCCTTATAAATAAAAAAGGAAAATAGGTTCATTTCTACAATACTTTATGAAACACAATTTGGTGATCATTTATCCATTCTGGTGGACACAATTTGGTGAGTATTTCGATTTTTTTGGTAGTCAAATAGGTACTTTTCTGGTAGGCGTTTAAACACAAGCCTTTTGTAAAAGGTGATGAGCAGTTGACATAAGGCTATTGTAACTTAGATAAATTAATAACTGAATCACTAAAAAGTGAAAAATAAAGAACTTTTTTACAAAAACATAACAACCAACTTCAAAAAAGACACTACATAGTGAAAATTAACTTCAATTTCGGAAGTCGGTGGCAAAAAACTGAAATACAAATCCAAGGACAACGACTTCCGAAATTAAAGTTATTTTTCACTATGTAGTGTCTTTTTTGAAGTTGGTTGGTTTTTTTTTTGTAATAAAGTTTTTTTTCTATATAATCTAGCCGCTTCTAGCACTCGCCCGCCGCTACCGTGGCAACAGTCGCTTCGCTCGCTCGGCTCGTGCGTAGGGGGTCACAGTTTTAACCTAACCTAACTTAACCAATTTTTTTTAGATAACCTAATTTAACTAGTTCGGTTCCGGGTAGCCTGATAAAAGTAATCTCTTTTTTTCTATTAGCGCAACTCGTTTCTGGTATATCAATTTGTGCATAGAAAACATACCCGGGCCTGTATTTTTTTATCAATGAATTAATTAAAGAAACTATATGCAATGCCAATGAGATTGAATAAAAAATGTCAGGTGCTGCTATCGAACAAAAATGAAAAACATATATCTCGACAGATGAACGCATCGGAAAACGTAAAACACTTAAAAACGTAAAAAAATAACTTTAATTTCGGAAGTCGGTGTCTTTGGTTTTGTATTTTCATTTTTGGCCACCGACTTCCGAAATTAGAGTTATTCTTCACGTCTTTTTGTGCTTCTTTTGAAAGTCGGTTGTTTTTTTGTAAAAATATTTTTATTTTTCACTTTTTTGTTGTGGTACCTACCCCACACAAATTCGTATACCACTACTTGATATTTAAATAACAGTAACAGGTAATTATTAAAATATCATCAATATAAACTAAGTGGCAAAATTACGTAGTATTAAGGATAACTCAAAAACTGCCAGTCAGAACTTGATAAATTTATATGGGACCACATATGAAGCTCCAGCTTTCAAATAAAAAAAGAATCATCCAAATCGGTTCACCTAGAAAAGAGTTCTAAGCGCACACACATAAAAAAAAATACAGTCGAATTGAGAACCTCCTCCTTGTTTTGAAGTCGGTTTAAAAACAGAATTATTCGGAAATTAACTTATTGAAGCCACTTGCAACTAAGATAATTATTAATACGAATACAAACGCAATTAAAATTAATACAAGTACAATTAATACAATTAATTAATTACTCATACAAAAAAAAAATTACAAAAACAATTCATTCATAAAAAAATAGAAACTTGTACAATATTTAACACAACTAACTATTTACACTAGGTACTAAATTAAATGACTGACTAACTAACTTACTAAATGCCTATTTAATGAGTAAATTTTTTTGGAAATTGCGTAATTATAAGTCAATATGTAAAACGTTTTTATTCCAAACGTTGTTTGATGAGACAAAATGAAAAATAAATGAATTGTTTGTCAAATAATACGTTATAAAAAAAAGTTTATCAGATAATTATTTTCTTAAGTGAATTATTTGACAAACTTGTTGTTGTATAATGATGAAATGACAAATTATTGTTTTGCCAATCGTTGCTTTTCAAGTAAAACTTTGTAAAATAATTTTTTGGCGAACTGGCAGGACACCGAGTAAACCACGTGACGTGCATCGACACGTGAGGTTGATAGAGTAGCTGTGCAGTAGCCGCCCGCCGGGGACGCACGCTGCTACCTGTCGCCGATGATTGAAGAGTTATGCAACAATTTAATGGTTTGGTTTAAAAAAAACCGCGGCGAGGTCGAAAAAATCCTGTAAATCCTTCTCCATTCAAAATACATATTTATATACTTACCTACCTATGTGCCAACATTCATGGTGTTCGCTCAAACGGTGTTGGAGTTCACTCTTGAATCACAAAATGTATCACTTACTCGTATACCTACACTAGCCTTCAAAACTTAGTACCGTCAGGCCTGAAACTGTATTAAGCGGACGCCCGCGCGGTTCCATACAAAAGTGCTCAGTCGCAGACGTCCGTCGCGAGGAGGCAGACCCCGCGCCAGCGCAACAGGGCCCGACTCCGTGTGATGAAATCCATTTTGGGGGCACGCACAGGTCCCTAATAATAACAATAATATCCCCACCACCTTGTTTTTCTTTATTCTTCCCAAAAACCCCACCAGCGAGTTCACGCGCGTAGACACGCGACGGGTGCCCGTTGCGGGTGCCCGCTTAACGCAGTTTCAGGCCTCAAACGGTCTGAATAGGAATGCAGGGGTGAAACGAGACGAAACTTTAAAAGGGATTTTAATATTGAAATAATATAGTTTATTGCCAACAAGTGAACTTAATCTTTAATTATAATACAGTAAACACATTATAGTCCTGTTTGGCAACAAACTATATTATTTCAATGTTAAAAACCCTTTTAAAGTTTCGTCTCGATTCACCCCCGCATTCTTATTCACCCCGTTTGACGGTACCACACTTTTAAAATTGCAATAACTTTTAAAATACACAAGATATATTTTCGAAATAAAAAAAATTACAAAACGAATTAAATTTTTGTATAAAATCTATAATAGTCGGTAACCTTATTTTACGGAAAGGCTGAAAAAATCTTTATAAACAAAAACACTCTCTTTCAAATTGCTGTCTTACTTTTGACTTTTTTGTTTCTGTTTTTGTTTTCACATTTATTTCTTGATCAATGAATTTTGATTCAAAAGCCAAGGTATCTATAGCACACAAATATGTATCAAGCCTCGTTCACCTGAAGAACTTGCAAGAATCATGGCTTTTCTGGAACCCGGCATTAGTATGCGTCGTACCGCAGGAATGGTGGGTGTAACATTAAAAACAGTCCGGCAGGTGAAGCAAAGGTACGAAGAAATTGGAAACCATCTGAGGAGACCTTATAATGGCAGAGCCAGGTACACTAGTACAAGAGAAGACCTCTATATTGTCTCCACTGTGTTGAGAAATTGCCACCTCAATTGAAGTGCAGTTGAAATCTAGCAACAGCTTCTTCAGACCCGAAGAGACTACATTAGTGACAGTACAGTGAGAAGAAGACTTGCTGAAGCAAACCTGAAGCCAAAAAAGCCAGCAAGTGGCCCCAAACTCGAGAGAAGGCATCGAGTAGCAAGACTACGCTACGCCCGTGAACACATACAGTGGACAGAAGAAGAACGGGCGAGAGTTTTTTTCACTGATGAGTCTCGATTCTCACTATTCACTTCCGATGGAAGGCGAAGAGTGTACAGGCGATCTGGTGAGCGATACATTCAAGCCTGATTCACAGAAACAGTCTAATACGGTGGAAGCTTTGGACACGTCTGACCTGGCATCTCTTCAGAAGGTCGCACAAAGCTAGTGGCCATAAACATGGCACACAGACTGGGGAAAGATATGCTCAAGAGATCTTTTATGACTATGCAGGGCCATATTTAGTAAATATGGGTGTTGGATCGATACTGATGCAGGATAACGCCCGGCCACATACCGCTTGGGTCGTACTAGAGTACATTCAGGAGGTTGGTATCAACTTGATGACTTGGCCACAAGTCCTAATCTCAACCCGATCGAGCACGCTTAGGATAAGCTCGGGAGATTAGTGAAAGCCGCAGACCACCTCCTATCACTCTCAGGGCCCTGAAACAGGCCCTGATGGAAAAATGGGAGAATATTGCCCAATATCGCCGCTGAAACCTCGTCTCCAGTAGGTATACCAAAGGGCACGCCACAATTGCGGCGGTAAGACCCCTCTTTGAGGAGTGGCTTGAGAGGCGCCACGGCGTCCTCACCTTCCGCCTGACGCAGGTCCTCACCGGACATGGCTGTTTCGGAAGGTTCCTGTTTCGAATAAGGCGGGAGGAAACGCCCGGGTGTTACCATTGTGTGGATCGACCGGAGGACACGGTGGAGCATACGGTGGAGGTCTGCCCGGCTTGGGCGGGGCACCGCCGTGTCCTCGTGGCGGCGATCGGCGGCGGCGACCTCTCGCGTCCGGCCCTGGTTCAGGCCATGGTACGGAGCGAGAGGGAATGGGAAGCCGTCGCCTCCTTCTGCGAAGCAGTAATGCTCGCGAAGGAGGTGGCGGAGCGCGAGAGGGAGAGGCAATCACTGCGCCCTCGCGCCCCTAGTCGCCGCAGGAGGAGACACCCTGGGCGTCGGGAGTCGATTGCCGACTCCCGGCCACCGTAGGCGCGGGCTTGCGGACGGCGGGCAATGGGCAGCTCGCTGTCCGGTAAGGACCAGGCCCGGGTCGACGGCGCGTCGTGTTCCACGCGCGCCTCAAAGAGATGTCAGCAAAATAGACGGGGTCCGATAGGACCGATGCCTGCCGGGGCTGCGGATTGTTCGAAAGAGTTACCGTGGCCCTGGCGCACAGGCAACTGAAGGAACACGGGTGGGTTTTAGTCAGTAAGAGTCTGACACGCCCTTCCGCTCCGCCCAGAGCGGGAGACGTCATTTGATGATTTCCCACCCAAAAAAAAAAAAAAAAAAAAGTAGGTATACCAAACCGACTCGAAGCTGTAATCAGAGCCTGAAGAGGCAATACCAGTTATTAAAAAGTAAATAAGGCGTAAAACATACTTATAAATGTTGTGAGTTTTTTGCCAGTAAGTTAATAGTGGCTATTTTTTGTTTTTTATCTTTTTTAATGTTCAAAACTTTACTAATGTGTAATAAACTATAATTTCAAAGAAAGTTGATGAAATTTGCTATAAAGTGTTTTTTATTTTAAAACTCTGACTTCCATAGTTTAGGAAAAATTGCAGTTCTAAAAGTGTGGTACAAAACTCAAACTCAAAGCATTTATTTCAAATAAACCAATTACAGGCACTTTTGAATTGTCAGGGGGCCGGTCGGTTAGAAAGATGAAGCTAGTTAACTAATTAAAGTTTCTAATAATATAATTCAACCATGTTTCGAAAGACACATAGCGCCATCTAGCGTCCTAAAGTAATTGTGACCGTCGAAAGTTATTGTTCTTTCCCTCGGGGACAGTATATTTTTCTGGATACGAAGTATCCTATATCCTTCTCTGTAACCCTGAGAACGCCATGATGATCTGTTCAGTGGTTTAGGCGTGAAAAGGTAACAAACAAACAGACTTACTTTCGCATTTATAATATTAGTTAGGATGTTCTAGGGAATCTAGGGTCACCACAGTCTTGATAGCAGCATGAGAAGCTAGTTCACCCCAGCCCACACCTCACCTGGCAGCCCATCCCGCACCTCACTGATCAATCTCTAAATATTTCTCTTCTATTTATACAACGCGAAAATGATTTCATTTAAAAACTTATTACAACAAAACAACCTTTTTATTGAATAAGGTTTCTTAATAGTTTTTTATTCTACGTTTTAGTTAACGCTACACACACACTCACACACTTACTATTTGATCAAGTAATTAATAACACCATCATCAACTCGGTTAAAAACCTGTTATTAAAGCTTCTTCAAGAACTTCACAAGCAAGATTAATAAAATTTATATGGGACAACCACGCGGCCTTCCTCTGTCACATAAATTAACCCAGGAATCACAACGGAGGAATTACGGGTTACATACATACAAACACACCGAACCTTCTCCTTATTTGAAATCCGTTAGAAAATTACTAAAGTTATGAGCTGCGGCCACTAGCACGACAACTAAATAATATTACAAAAAAAATTGGTGTACGATGTTAGAAGTGGTCGTAGTTACTGCTAAAATTAACCGCGCATACTGCTTTACACTAACCTTACGATATTCGATTAGTTTCTCTATTTAACATGACGACAGATGAAACGCCGCCGCGCTTATCTGGGATTTAACAAACACATAAATTATGTATTAGCTGCAAGTTAAGCTAAAAACGTGGTCGGAGAGAAAGAATCACAGTGTATTAGTGAACAGTGTGGCTGTGTACGCAATAGTGTGACTCTGTACGCAATAGGCTGGCTGAGTAAGTTCCGTTGAAAGTTCATATTCCGTTTATACATTGGAAATTCTTAATATACGTAATTGATTGCTTCTCTTGGGACAAACTTCATCACGGCTCGAGACGTAATCGACACAATCACGTATTACACAAAATAAGTACAACGTGAAATTTACTTTGATACAGAAAGCTTTGATCGTAGCGCCTTTGACTCGGCGTAGCAGTGCGTAGCACCTACGTAGCGACGTAGACCCTCTACGAAATGTGAAGCTCTACAAGACACAGTCGTAATGTGAATACGTGACACAGTTCAACTGGTGCGTGCCCACGCCACGTACACGCTCATACTTAGTTACTTGTGTTGTTTCATATTGTGCAAGTAGTCGAAATAGGTGAGCATATTAACGATTCACTTGATTTCAGTCTGATGACTAATCGTTACAGCGGGACTTCTGGTTTGATGTTAAATATTGGATCCTGTTACATTTCCACAAACCAGACCGAATAAGATGTGACTATTCAAATTCAAACACAAAATCATTTATTTACGTAAATATAAGTTGGTCAACCTACAAAAAAAAAAAAAAAAAAATGCCAATATGGGTAAACAATATGCAGATGTTTTACATTCATGTAATATTTGTATATCACAGCCTTGGTATCACCATATTTTACCTTTCGGCATGCAAAGTACGTAAAAATAAAACACATAAAAATTAAAACTATAAAAAATAAAATTAAGAATGAGATCAATAAAACTAGTTTAAAAATAAAGTATGAAAATAAATTCTATAGTGGACTGAAGAGGTTTACGCGGTGGCTATTAAATGAGACCACGTACCTACCTTGTCAACATAAAAGTTTTGATAAAAAAAATGCGATTCTACTAAGGGGGATACTAAGGGTCTAATAGGTAATTTATCTTGGGAGCAGCGCAGTAATCTCCTGCCTCAGCCTGGCGTGATGATGTCCGCAGCGGTGTGCCATACTGCAGACGCCAGGAAAGGTGACATTCGGTAGATGGACTTGCCCGACCCTTGTAGTGAGCTCGCCGCGGCTACGCGGGTTAAATAGGTACCCGGCGCGGAGCTCGTTCTAGCGCAGATTTGCTGGAAGGTGGCGGCACGGAACTTAGCGCCCGGATGCCTTCGATAATTCCGGATGAACTTTTGAAGATGGTAAGCTGGAACTTTGGAGATGATAAGCTGGAACTTTGGACCCTGGAAATATAACGTCCAGCGTGTCACTAGATGGCCAATTATAGTCATTTCTGCTGATTGTGACACCAAAGCATAAGCAAAGCGAGATGTACTATGCGCTAATGAAGGTGTTTTGTGGTTGTCACAATCAGTACGGAGTTTACAAAAGAGAGTGAGAAACACGACATGACTTGCACATTTTAAAAGTATGGAGCATTCCATAATGCACAGATCCAATGACAAATAGGTTGCTTAGTAATAATAACGCAGATGGCATAATAATTTAAAATAATAAGTGGTAATGAGCCGAAAGGCACACGCTCTAAGATGATCTAGCTAAGTAGATACTCATAATAAAAAAGCGATATTGTTCAACACTTACCTAATATGGAGTTTAAACTGAGTTTATTAGACTCATATTTGTATTTAAATAAACGGCGACCACCGTGGCTGTTCCGGAGGGCACACGTATAAAGATCGCGCCGCTGAGAAAGAGCGACACAAACGCGTGCCCCCGAAGCCAGAATATGACGGTGTGACGACCCGGCGCGCACGATCGACAGCCGGGCCTGTCAGGTTTGCTGGGGCGGTGACAGCAGAGAGAGAACATCTGCAAGATCTGCTCTATTAAAAAGCAAGAAACTGATCATGTTTCAGACTATTTAGAGTTGACATATGGCGTACCACAGGGCAGTGTATTAGGGCCCATATTATTCTTAATTTACATTAGTGATTTCCGAAAACCGTGGACTTTCCAATAATTCTTTTTGCAGATGACAGTACAGTCA